>JALIZH010019845.1:427500-1027500 GCA_030522465.1 Rhipicephalus appendiculatus
TTCTACCCATAGCGAGAGAGCAAAACTTTAGGCGCTTATGTAAGTAGATGGCGCCACGTGCAGACACTCGTCAATGCAGCTGCTGCAATCGCATAGTTAATACACTGACTGTCGCCACGCGTAGATACGCTAGCATTTCTATCGATGGAGAACATCTTGTATTGCAGAATAGGTCTCTTCTTTCCATTATCCCCCCGTAGCCATATCCCCTGCAGGTCCCGTTCGGTAGCTATTTCGTATACCGAATTGAAATCAATACTCTCGAACGTACGCAACAACACACGAGGAGAAATAATTGAGGGCTTCCTTTCGCAAGAGTTAAGAGTTCCTAAAAACGCGTGCTCTATGCATTGTGGAACTGGCGTTGGCCAGAGGGGGGTTCTGCGAGGGCGCGTGCGCTATATGTTTACTGATTGCAGGAGCTGATACAGATTTCAACTCATAACATGCTGCCGAGAAATGACCAAGGCCAAGGGATCGAAGGACACACACAGAAACCCTGCGAGCTTTTTCTACCCTTGGTTTTGATCATTTCATGGCCGCGAGTTATAAAATGAAGTCGTACCGACATGTCACTGTAGCAAGCTTATTACTCATACAAACCTTTCGGCCTAACTTCCCGCATGTCAGTTAATCGGCGCGTCCGGATAATCCGTACTGTTTTCAAGCATGCAGTTTAATGGCTGATGTGATTGCACGATCAACACTGCGGCAAGCGCGAACAATGGCGCCTGAATCAGGGAATTCCGTGGGAGTTACATGCAACAACGCGGTATTGTCATTACTTAGCATATGTCATGCGGTTTCCCGCGAATCTCAGTTTCAGTAAAGATAGCCCTTTCGCGTTGCCTAAACGGATACGTAACGGAGGCACGGGAGACAAAGCCGCGAAGAATTTATTATCAATGAATCCGATGTCCTTCAAAACAGCAACATTGTAGGCGTCGTCACCTTATTCACCGCCAATGCTATTCTGAAACGTAACTCCTAAAAAAGGTGTGGTTCAAAAATTATCAGCCGAAGCGCAAAAAAACGTGGACATGCCAAAAACGCGGACACGCCAGCAATACTGAGTGCATGCGATAAAGCCACGCGAAATACAGGTCGAAGTGAAAGGGAGATAATATTAAGGATAGCCAGCAGAATGTGGAAATTGATGTGTAAATCATTCAATAGGTAACTGACTGTTTATTATGTCTACTACTACCTTTCTTATACCATGGCGATGAAACAATAAGGTTGATCTATAATGACATTACCTTATTGTGAACGCAGCCAGATGCCACACAGCATCGCAGTGAAAGCTGCGAGGTAGAAACTAGAAAATGCGTGCAGGCTCAAAAAAATAAATTACGCAGACTAACAGAACAGCTCAACAGAGTGAGTCCAACGAGAGAACAATGAAACAAACATGCATGCTCTCACTTTTTTAAGCCACCTGTTCATATGTGACGTCACGCATCCGAAATTCTGTAGTGCGTCTGAGGTCGGTTGCATGTGAATTATAACCATCTTAAAATGTAAGAACTACCACGAGAGGTCCACGCGTGCGTTTGAGTCCTCATTGTTACCTACAGACCAGGGCCGCTGTGGCAGCAGACCACAGTAATGTATACAATCAGCAACTTGATTCATTTTTGTGATTCAATGGGCTTGAATTTAGAGAGACAGGGTGTATCACGTTTGGTTTGAGTTGGAACGAGTGAGCCTTCACCAGAGGGAAGCTATATCGAGAAGAAATGTGGAGTGGGTATTTCCATTGCATAAATATGGGTACCCCCCGTTGTTGCGATGCCTGCCATCCTCGCGGAGCGTAGGCGCTGACCCGCCGAGCAAATATTGCTTTACATTCCAAAAAAGAAGGGCGATTGCAGTGGAAACTACCTACAGGTAAATTGTGCGATAGAGCGCAAGCATGTGCAGTTGTATCACTTACTCAACTATGGAAACACTACCCAACATTATCCAACATAAGCTCACAATAGAAAATAGATTATGCTAACAAACATGGGTCATTGCGTAGCCGAAACTGCTCGACAAGCTATCGTATAGCCAAAACCAGCCACCATTACTCCACTCAAGCGTGTATGTTATGATGACTTGTTAGGCAACAGCACTGTTCAGTTTCCTTTCCTTGGCGGCTGTATGGTACGATTACTTCCTACAGTAATCGCACTATTCCGCTTTTGTTCAGTAACAACTGTATAGTGTCGTTGCATGATAAAGCCCTACTGTGCAGGCAGGGCTTTTTATTATTTCACAATCCCATCACCAATTTTTATGAGCTGTATCATTGCTTGCTGCCCCGGTTGTGTGATATAATTACTTGCTGACGTATGGTTACATGTTTACATGACATGGTGATTTGTCGCGGAGAAGGTACCGCTATTGCGTCTTACTGCACTGACTGTTTGATATCCTTACTTGCTGCGCAGTAACACCCACTATGATACATTTACTTGTTGTGTCAACTGTATTTTATGATCGCGTGTTTTAGCAACTGTACTTTTCTGCTTTGTTTTCGCATCAACTGTGCGATAGCTACTTGTGGCGGCAACAATAGTGGTCTGCTTCACCTTTGTTCCGACCGTGTTTCATTACTCTTCAATGCTGTGGTGCACACAGCACATTCCCTTGGAGACGAAACCATGAAATGCATGCGCATTACAAGAAGCGAGGAGGGTTCCGAAAGTGCGAACCACACGAAGCACACTGCGCTAAGAGTTAAGCTCGTTCGCAATGCTCTGCCGGTGAACGTATTATCGCTGCATGAACAAAGTGTACGACGGAAAGGGTGACGTCAGCGCAAAGCACGATGTCACTTTAAATCTTATAACCATTATTTCAGAGGCTCAGAAGGCATCGTTGCAGCTCAGGTGACAGGCAGGTTGCATGAAGGCGGCCAACAATTAACAAGAGTTTTTCGCCTTTAGGCTTTGCATGTGCCTGTTGTCCAAACATTGAAAACTTAGCCTCGTTGGAGTAGGATTGTTTTCGTTCCTCGAAATAGTACGCTGCAGGAATGTCGAAACCTTCTGTGTTCTCGAGAGTGGCACTACAGTCACGCATCATTGCGAGTTGCAGGAAGAGGAGCACACGTTCAACAGAACAGCCAACGTTCATAAAGTAACGTGCCTTGAATGCTCCTATGATTACAGCTAATTGAAAGGAAGCGGGGCTGGGAAGCCAACGTGACGTGTAATCTTCGCTAGGTTATGTGAAAAGACAGGTGAGCAACAGCTAATGCGCAGGTGCAGTTCATGAGGATTGAAGGGACCTACTCGCATTGAGAGGGAAGGTCCCTTTCTTTCGCCATCGCTCGCAATGTTCTAGCAGCCCGCCCTATTAGTAAACCAGTCAAGAGATTTCTGCCCTGGCACTGAATTCAAAGCGGTGTTTTACAAGTTCCGTCGTCTCAGAAAGAGCTCAGACGTGATTTTCGGAGCAGCTAGTATGACAACCTCTACAACTTCAGCCAGGATCCACGCAGCAGCGGTCATCATATACCGAGCAAACCCGTCGTATTTTCAGCATGAGGAAGCAAACTGCTAACTAATATATGATCGGCTTGAAGGTTAACTGCTTTGCATGGAAGCAGTAAGATGAAGATCAATCTTTACCAAATCTTGCTTTCGTGAAGAAGGAAAACGTAGAGCATGAAATTCCAGTCATAAGGACTGTTACTCAAATACTCCCCGTTATAAAGAGCGATATCAGTTCAACGAGCAGGGCAGCATGTTCTACAATCGCACCTGAAGTACTCGCTGCAGCTGGCCATGACGACTCTGTGCACGGGAAACTCTCCGCCGTCTGAGGTCTTGACGAGACCGTCGCAGAGCATGCCCGAACCGCGCATGTCCCACAGTGCCTCCATGGTCTGCTGGCTCAGCATTTCGTGGGGCCCATCCCCGCAGCTACCCGCCATGTTGACGGGCCACGCCACCACCGCCGACAATTCCGGCCTGGCGTCGTCGTAGCCCAACAGCAGCTCGGCGTCGGCACTGCCGATGATGATGATGATGATGATGCTCCTTGTATGATTGGCACCTACCCACTCAGGGGGATCGGCCAAGAGTCGGGCGGATCTGCCGACCTGCCGCAAGGAGAGCTCGCGCGGACGCATCTTCCTCTTCTACTTGCTCTTCGTAGATAGTTATGATGACGATGTTGTTAATGAAGCGGGCAGTCATGCGGGACGGTGATGAAGAAGTGAAACGAAAGCCCACAATTTCCTTTCACACTGAAGCCTTAGCCGATCATCCCTCCTTGACGTTTATAATTGTGATCACTCTCGCACCAGGGCATGTACCCGCAAGGAATTATCGACAAAGAAGCGGATGACCTATTTCAAATGAGTGAATAAGTAGTGAAAACTTTATTGAAAAGAGTCACAGTTTCGCCGCAAGGGCGATGCAGTGAATGCGATAGCAACAAAATTGGGCTTCCATGCGAAGAACGGCAGGCAGATCGAAACTTGGAAGCAGCGCAAAGGACGCACGAAAGAACACCCACAGGACGAGCACAAACTGACAACGTCCACAGCTTGACACTTAACGCACTGCTCAAACACAAAGGACGCACGAAACATACGCACAGGTATACACAGGACGAGCGCGAACTAACAAGTGTCACAGTTGTTACTTCACTGTATTTGAACAACGCGCTTCTTTCGGAAATGGGGCCTCTGCAGCGAGTGAAGTGGCCTCTGTGCGCTCTGTGACCTAAACGCAATCTTTCCGGCGAAAGCACACGACAGTCACGTCACTCAATACCTAGTTTGGTGTATATCAAGCTAACAAAATGGCCGCGAGCGTGCCATGAGCGTGGCACGCAAGTCATGTCGCACATGACAAGTCAAGATTTCCATATTACCACTTGGCATTTATGTTCGTCATACAGTCACGTCACGCGATACCAAATTTGGTGTATATCAAGCTAGCGAAACGGCCGTCAGTGCGCCATGAGAGGGGCATGTAAATCATGTTGTACATGACATGCAGACCATGGTTTTCATATTACCACCTCTCATTTATGTTGGTCATGCAGAAATGTCTCATCGTACCAATTTTTGGATATATCAAGTTAAGAAAACGGCCTCAGGAGCACTATGGCCATGGCATGTAAATCATACTTTTCATGACAAGTTATTCATGATTACCATGATATGACCAGTCATTTGTGTTTGTAATACAGTCTCGTTATGCCATACCAATTTTGGTATAAATCCCATTAACGATACGGCCAGGAGAGCACAAAGTCGTAGACGGATAGATAGATAGATAGATAGATAGATAGATAGATAGATAGATAGATACGCTCAAAGTCGCCGAAGTTCGCTAAGAAATGCTTCGCATTTAAAATTCAGGATCGCAGCAGGAATCGAACCCAAGCATTCTGCGTGCCAGTCAGGTAACCTACCACAGAGCCACGCCAGGTCTTCAAACTGCTTGGGAAAGAGACCTTATGCAGGCGTAATGTGGGTGCAACGAAAATTGTGGTTGCAGTGCTGGCTATCTAATTTCCTAACAAAGCAGTAAACATTACATATGTACTCATATGATAGAGGCGTCATGTAGGGTTAACGCCAATTGTGCTTGCATTGTTGGCTCCGTTTTGTAGCAGTCTAATAAACATTACATTTGTGTTCCTATGATTGCCCCAGTTATATTCAAACGTTGATCGACGACAGAGGAAAAGGATATTCACATCATCGATCCGTAAAGTGCACTTCGTTTTGATAATACCGACGTCTGTGGCCCAACGTGAGTGCTGAAGTTACGTCAGGGCATCAGTTACCCTTTAAACGCCAGTGTAGTCAACGTTCCTGGTAAGCCCGCGACATGCACACAACTACTACACTTATAAAGGTCGATTCACCTCGTAACGCTTGGCTCAAGGCCAAAAAATGAATTACAGACGATTACTCACCAAATGCTTCGCATGAAACTGAATCCTAAAACACGTTGCATCTGCCAAATTTTTAATTAGTAACTGTTGACTTCATTGTGCACTACTTCGCTGCAGCACCCTTACATGGTGCCACCATCCCTATCAGTAACATGCAGGAGGGGCTCATTGGCGCAACGCGTTCATTTGACCACGACCTCGATGCACCGCTTTCGGGGCGTGGTAGCCACAAAATTCTTGAGCAGTAAAAAATTACCGCAGATTCCACTAAGTCGCGGAAGGCTGGCTCGCAGCATAGCTGGTGTGCACCTAGCTGGTCCTGGCTTGGCTAGGCTTTGTCCCTCTTCACTGTCTCTTTTCCATCCCTTGCTAATACTATACCATACGTGGCTATGCTTGCTGTCCTTTTTTTGTCTTTTTTATTGTGTCTGTGTTTTTCTATATCTTACTCTCTATGTCTGTTTCTCCTTGTGTATTTCTATCTTCTGCTCTCTTTCTTCTCTTTTTTTTCCCCCTCAAGTTGTCGTTTTTATCTGTGTCATTATTTCTATCTCCCTCTCTCTGTAGTCGTTCTCTCGCCTTCTCTCTTTCCTCCCTTTCTTTCTACCTATTCCTCTTTTTCTATTTCTTACTGTCTAGTTTTTTCTGCCTCTTTGCACTCTTTCTCCCCTGCTTCTTTTCCACTTCTCCCCCCTCACTTTCCTTTCCCACACGCTTGTGATTCTACACTGTGCTATGCTCTGCTCTGATAAGGCTATACTATGCTCTGCTAGAGCGCCTGCATAGCCGAGTGGTGACGAGTTTGGCCTTCGCATCGTGGGGCTGTGGGTGCGAATCTCGCCTCGCCAAGATAATATTTTTCTATGCTTCTCTCTCTCTCTGCCCTCGTTCTCTCACCCATCAGTTTTTCCATTCCACGCCGGACAAATTGGCGCACGTGATGTGGGAGCGAAGCAGAAGAGGATAAAGAGGAAGCCGATGAAGAAGATGACGAAGACAGCACGTGTCAGTTCACGATGATGATAATTTTCCATCTACGACACACGGCAAATCAAGACCCCTAACCGCTCTGCTCTGAAGTCTAGTGTCGTATTATAGCCCATAAATCTTCGTTTTTTGCTGATGTAATTGCACATTGCAAGACGAAGATCTCTGTACCTGGGCTATGGGAAGCTAATAGGAAAACAACTGGTGAATTGAAGAACTCAATGAACGTCAATAGAACCGAAATGAACCCTGGAGACATATTCTTTTAATAACAAGATACGGGAACCACAGCGCAAGTTCGAGAGACAACATAATATTTGCACGCGAGACAGGTGTGTTGTGTGTAAATGTTGTGTCCTTGTGTCTTCGATTTGTGCTGTGCTTTTCATGTCATGTGTGAGCAACTGTTCCCGCCAGTGCCTTTTAATAATGAAACAAAAATATTTGATCAATGGTCTCAGATTCACTACAGAGATGACTAAGTGTGTACCGACTCAGGCAAGCAGACGACTAATGAGATTTGGCAATTTAGAGCTACCTTGGTGGGGTTAAGCCGAGCTAGCCAAGGTGGCAAGATAGCCCATGTGCTTTCCTCTGGATAATAGTCTGATACTTTCATTAGCTGTGTCGAAAATAATGTATCGATGCCGTAATTGTCTGCTGTTTTATTATTTGTGTCTTGTAATGTCCTATAGCTTTTCCTGGCTTAATTGTCTTGGCCTCACCTTTTGCCTTAAACGAAGATAGACCAAGAGAGAAACAATGAAAGAGAGAGATAGAGGGGGGGAGAAAAAGATAGAAAGAGAGACGAAACGTGAAATAGAGAGAGTGAGAAGTACAGAAAGGAAGGAAAGAGAAAGAAATGGAAAGGGCGAGAAACAGAAATAAATAGAAAGGAAGAAACAAAGACAATGAACAGATCGAAAAAAAGGAAAGAAAGAGAGAAAAGAACGAAAGGGAAGAAAAAACATTAAGGCAGCTTCACCCCAGTGATGCCAAGCCTGAAGAAAGTGCGGAACTGGGCAGCTATCTTTGTTTCTTTTGCGGTTTTTTTTCTTTCTTTCTTGTTCTCATTTTTCAGCTTCTTGTGTGTTTTTTTTTAATTTATTTCTATTTTTCTTCCTATTTTATGTTTCCTTTCTCTCTCTTTCTATTCCTCGCTTGCTTTCTCTTTCAATTTTTATGCATGGTTTGTGTTGTCGTGTTTCCCTAGCCATAGTAGTAATGTCTGCACTTAATAACCTCATGAAAGCACTCGTATCTCATGGAAGAGTGACGTGCATCCACATGATGTCATATGCGCGCCACAATTTTAGCTTGCAAAAGTAACCAACCATCAAACACACTTCGTACCACCGTGACCTAGCGCCTTCGGACGTACGTTCCAATTCGCGTTGTCTTGTTTAATACATATTCACACGTCCAAATTCTATCATGTGCACTGCAAAAAAATGGCCCTACTTAACGACAAAATTTGCTGGTAATTTGTGACCGAACACTTTTTTGTTAACATAAAAACGCTCTTTCCGTCAACGGACAGGGCGTTATGTACAAATCGTCGAAGATATAAGTGCTATCGTAGTTGGGAAATGGAAGATTTCGTAACCCATACTTGCACTTAACGAGTAAAACCGTTAAAATACAGGTGTCCCAATAGTTTGATAACAGATGACCCCGTCTCCTGTACCTGTACTCTACGACCCATCCGTTGCAATGCAAGGTGTGCCAATAAATCAATAACAGAAGTCCCCGTCCTGTGTATCGACACCCTACGAGCCAACCGTTAGACTACAGTGTTTTGCAGTAATCAGAAAATGTGAGACCGTGTATGCTGAATCTGTGCTGTGAAAGAATGCAGTGTGTATTTCCCCACAAACGACATTCTTTCAGTGTGCTCATAGACAACAAAGCAATTAATGATAATTGCTGGAATAACACATCACAAATATGTTGTAAGCACCAAGATGATTTATTTTACAGACTTGTTCAGTAGCAGATACCTAAAGAATACCCTTGTGACTTCATAAGTCACGAAAGGGCACAAGGCTGAAAAACAATTTGTCTGCAAGGTGCAGCGCCAATATGTCCTTCCGCACCAAGCATGGGGTAAGCAGGGCTTGTTCCTGCAATTGAAGAAACAAAGCAATTGTATTGAGCAAATCTTCTAAAGTTGATAATCCTGAACTAAATAAAAAAAACATTTCAAACCATAAACAACTACATTTTCTCAGGTAAGGTTGGTCGGGCATGTCTTGCAACCCTGTCTTATTTCTATAGGAAAATTCTATTTTGTCCACCAAGCGCTGGGGACTATAAATCTGTCTTGCAAGAAAAAAGTGTTAAATACAGAAGTGCTCGGTGCGCCATAATAGCGTAGTGTGGAGAACAGCAGGGTTTAAAAAAAAACAGGCATAAATAGGTATCATTTTATTAAAAGAATTTTTCAGATTGTTTCATTACAGACTGTGCCCACTAATTGACCTCTAGAAGTTCTGTTGTGTGGTAAAATAAGAGGATAATTTCTAAAACAAAAAATGGTAAATTGAAGCTTGTTGACAAAGCACTGCACAAGAAGCTTGAAGTTGTGTCGTACCATAGTGTACAGCACATTTTAAAATGGTACAACAGGGCTTCTTGCTGAGCTAATTGGTGCATTACATGAGAAATATAGGTATGACACAAAAAGGAAAGGCACGAAGTGAAGACACGAACTGAAATACCCAGGTGTCACCTTCAAGATGTTTATTGAAAGAAACCACGCTGACTCATACATGCTGTCAAACAAGGTAATCTTTTTACAAATATAGCCACAAGGATGAACTAAGAAATCATCATGAGCCAGTCATCAAACATGCACCAAAAACTGCATTGACCTGAGCTGCAAAATCACGCCAGCAGGCTATAACACATGTCCATTACATAATTAATCTGAGTGAAAGGCAAAAGAGGCAGTGGACAGCCTAAACTTGACACGTCTGCAAGCTATCTTTCAAGAGCATCATTTCTTTGTCACTTCAGTCTAGTCGTGGCTTGCCAACGCTCTGACAGCCCACCCTTTTTATTAGGAATGCCCCAATTGTCTCCCTTTCAGTGCAGCTGCTTTCCCTCATAAATGTAGTTCGGCTGAAGCATGACGCACAACCACAGCACTTGAAATGGCCTGCCAAGTGCACTCCCACGTTGCTGCTGACCTCCAAGTGGTGCTCTCTCGCAGGATCGTTGGAACACTGGCCCGTTTGTGTGAATTTTCCGGACCACACTGTAACACATTCGGTGTATCACGTAGTGTGCTTCTTGGAGCATGCAGCTGGCTGCTCATTCGCCACCGAAGAAAAAATCCCAGCCAGTTTGCTTGGAGTGGAGAACACAATGCGCACACTGTATCTGGCTGCGACTGTCTTTATGTTGTGCGAGAGGCAGTGAGCATAAGGTATTACGCTTGTGCTCATTTATTCCTTTAGCTCCTGCACGTTATTACCACGTTTCAGTTTCTGCAAGAGGCTTTTGAACACACCTGTGATAATGGAAGGAAATTGGGTGTCTTTCAGTCTGCTAATCTAATTATTAATTATTAAGTTGCATAAAAAGGTAGTTGTGACGACTTCATTGAAGCCGAATTGAGGCACGTAAAAGCTATTCCTTTCTTCATTAGTTTAGAATGTTCACTGTCAAACAGTAAAAGCTGTGGTAGGGTATATATCGAACACAGGCACATGTTTCAATGATCGCGCAAAACAGCACCACTTGGCGGTCAGCAGCAATATGGGCCGGTACTTGGCAGGCAAGTACTGTGGTTGTGCATCACAATTCAGCCAAACCGCAATTCTAAGAGAGCAAGCAGCCACTCTTAGAGAGAGACAACTGAGTCGTTCCTAATAAAAAGCACAGGCTCCTATAAAAAAGGTAGGTTCCTAATAAAAAGGACAGTGTTAGCATGCCATCTCTGGATTTAAGTGACAAAAAAAGTGATGTTCTTGAAAGATAGCTTGTAGACGTGTTAAGTTTAGGTTGTGCGCTGCCTCTTTTGCCTATCACATTGATTGATCCTGTAATGAACACGTGTTCTTGTGTGCTGGCATGATTTTACAGCTCAGGCCAATGCAGTTTCCGGTGCATGTCTTTTGACTCTTTTACATCACTGGCTCATAATTTGTTAGTTTCATCCATGTTACTACATCTGTCATGGTATTACCTTGTTCGGCAGCATGTATAAATGAGCATGGTTTCTGTTAATAAACAGTAGGAAGCTGGCACTCCAGATTGTCAGTTCGTGTCTTGACTTCCTCCACATCCTTTCTGCACCATACCTATTTTTCTCAAAACAGCAGACTGGAGGTCGGTGTGATGCACTGAAATCTGAATGCCTTTGAGAAGATGCAGAGTAGGCACCATTTCCAAATCACTTCATCACGCGGCAATATATCTGGTGTAGAGGCAGATGCATCAATTATAGGATCTGTGAACATGCGCTCGTTGTTAGGAATGAGATGTCTACTCATAGGGGAGAGTTGGGAGGTTTAAGACAGTTGAAGGAATGGGACAGCGTGTCTATTTCTCATCCAGTTACTCCAAAGACGTTAGCCAACGACTAATGAAATGGTGCTAACAGACCGACTGCATGGATGTAATGGTGGGCGTCTTTGGCGAATGGAGCTTTCTGTAACTGGAAGTCGCCTATTTCACGTCTCAAAAGTAAGCTTCTGCTATCTAAATTCTAACACTCATATTTCAACCACATTGTGGACTCTAATATGAATTTTTCTCCGAAAAGACACATCAACGCTGTAATTTTCAACGAAAAAGTTGAGGCATTACGACTGAATTTTAGCTGCTGAACACTGCTTACTTTGGGAAACGTAGTTTGGGAGGAATGAGACAGCTGAGTTGTGGAAGCAACGGGACACTGTCCCATTCCTCTGTATCGTATTGCCACACCGCGTTACACAGCGCAAAAAGAAAAAAGAAAGGTAAGACAAAAGTAATTACATGTACATTGGGGAACCATACGACTGAACAAGAATTCACAGAGGTTAGCACGACAGTATTAAAAAAGAAGCGTGACACAGTCAAGACTGCCGCCACAGCCCATAAAAAAAAATGGCGTTTGCCTAAAGATTGCTGTTCTTCAAGTCAAGAAAACACACCTCCCGCTGTCTTTGACGAGTCTGACAACGACATGTCCGGTTTTGATAATTACTGACATGACAATTGTAATCAATCAGCCTAATGAATATATTCAAGTGACAAAAGGTGATGTCTTGTCAGTTTTAGTAAAAAAAAATTTTGCGTTCATTACATGGCTAGAGCCAAGAGCAGTAAAACATGTCAGCGTCAGTGCGCACTTCCTGCGAAACAAAGAAAAGAGCTCTCAGTTCTGCTTTCCTCCTAAGAAAGATATGGGGACTTTACCAATTACCGACATTGTGATGATAGCTACCAGTGCTGAAAACTATCGCTGCAGCAACGTTTGAGCAACCCTGTTTATTGTTTGATGTTAAACTATCCGCTTTAATGGTCATTAAAGACACTTGAACTATTTTGTTGCATACGTCCCACTCCACCCACAGAGGCGGGTGGAATGGGACAGATTTTAGCCATCATAAACTATTTATTACAGCCCAAGCAGGAGCCATAGGAACGAGTGTGTGTCAGAAGCTTTGCGGCTGGTTCATACCTGTATTATAATTAATCAAACACTGTTCTGCATTCAAGTTCAACAAAATTAAAAATATTGTGAAAAGTGTCCCAACCCTCCTGACTCTCCCCTATGCCTACAAACTGTGAGGGATGCTCATGTTAGCTGTCATTTAGTTCCATTAGCTGGTAAGATACTTCTCCAGTCCTATTTCATTGAACGTAAAGCCAATAAGTGTATAAGTGATACCTGTGTTGTGCTCAGAAAACTGGAACCTAAAATACTACAGTAGAGACTGCTTCCTCCACTCCTACGTCAAAGCAGTGCATTTGATTTTTGCACTTTAATATAACATTAAGTTGGTTCTTGGTTTAAGTGCCACAATGGCATGAGGATGAGGCATAGTGTAGTGGTGAGTTCTGGATTAGTTTTGATATATGTAAGCATGGAGCAGAATTCAATCACAAGAGTTTGCCTTCAATCTTAAATACATTGCAAATGGTTCAATAACAGAACATCATAGAGGCCAGCGTTTTTTCCTTTGAAGTTATTGTGGAAACCAGATCAACACAAGCATACTCCAGAATTAACAACAACGATAATTTTTTGTTGAACAGACCCCACAAAATGAGAGAATGTTTTATTAATATGGTCTCCTCCTAACCGACAACACTTCAGCTGACAAAACATAAGAAACTGAAGGTACCCAAGAGATAAAGAATAATTGTGTGTTCAACAAGAACGACCATGAGGTCTCATCCATCCTTACCAACCTTTATAAAGCTTACTCCAGTGGCAGGTTTTTGACCCAGAGCAATTACTTCGAAGTTAGTCGTGCAGAAAAAATTTGGTTTGCCTAACATATACACATACAAATTCAGGCCATAAAAAAAAACTATCTCACTGTTACGAAGTAGGTTCGTGGAGCACTTTTCATGAGTGGCGTCAGAGACACAATTTCACAATTTTGGCAATTTCAGCACACCTTGCAAAAAAAAAACGGTGATTTTCTTAGTCACATAGAGGTATAAAAAAACAAGTGAAATTCTATCTTATGAGTACATTATTTCCATTTTCTGTCGACACGCACTAGAGGAAAAAAATAAAAGCATTGTAAATGGCAAAAAGATACTCGTACTTCAGATTTTATTGCTGCAATAATAATTATTGTGTTTTTATGTCCTAAAAACAAGATATAAAATTTCTACCACCTGGTGTTCTTCAACGTGCACCTAAATCTGAGAACGTGGGACTCTAGCATTTCGTCGCCATTGAAATATGGGCGCCATGGTTTATTTATTCCCGCAGACAAGTTAAACTGGACAATACATATCGTACATACATATCGACATTCATATATCGCACAGTGCACATCGACATTCATATTTTCACTTTATTTTAAATAATTCTTTTGTGGTTTTCGCGTACACCGTTGTTTTCATAGTTGTGCTGAAACTTATTTGGTTTACTAAAATATCGTAGTTTGAACATAGTTCTTTTTTTCCGAAAGGGCATTTAAATTTTTTTTTTTAGATCTCTATGACTGAAGTTGAGGATGCTGTATACTGTTGTGGAAAAAAAATAATCCATTATTTGGGTTACTAACCAGGTATAATGCACCGAATGTGACGAACTCAGCCTAGTGGCCACACCATTAGGTATTAGCAGCAAATTGGATGCAAAAGAATGGAAATTTTCAGGGCTCATTTTTGCTTTTGTAGACACAATCGTAATGAGAACTAACAAACAATCGTGCCAAAGAAAATATAGGGGATGTTGTGAGCTTGCATGTTCAGTCCTGATGGTGGCAAGTTGTCTTTTCGTACGCTTACTTTCTTCACATTTTTATCCTAATTAATACAAGTAGCAGGTTTGATCCTTGCAACGGCAAGCTATCTTATCGTCCACTTTACTTTCTTGAAATTTGTATCAAAGTTACTACAAATAACATCCCCTATACTTTCCTTGGTATTATTGTCTGTTAGTTCTAGAGAGCTAAACAGCTATTCCAAAGCAACGAATGCACAGCCAGGTTGCATGGTGCTTGAGAAAGCTTTGTCATCTGATCAGCCATTTGGCAAAGTTGCAAAAATTTGATCAGCGACACCTAGATTGCAGACGAGGTCGCTTACGCATCAAAACAACGCTCCGAGATGAATAATGTATCACTGTCAAAAGTAAAAGCTCTGAATTGCCAACAAGGTCAATATTACGCAACTAAAATTGTGTCAGTAACTTAGCACCGAGTGCATTCAGCACAGCACGCATGTATTTCTTCATCTGTTGTTATGCCGGAAGGCGCAAAATAGTGTGATAATTGTGCAGCTTGTGTTGAATATCATGTCTGCTCGCACGACAACCAGAACACCAGCTTCAGAAGTTTGACCAGCGTAAGCATGTATGATGGCTTTCTATGGAAGTCACAGGCTTGCTTCCTGTGCCATCTGCTTCTGAGTATATATAATTACTTTAGGTCATCCAAAGAGAGGAAGCAACACTATACCGCAACAATGGAGGCAATGACTGCTCACTACCAGCAAAGTTTTCATTGCATGATATAGACTAAGGTAGGCAATGAACAGTTTTTACTATCCACAGCTATGAATGTATTATCTCATATGCCTGCTGAGCTTTGGTCTCACACAGAAGTCGAGCTTACCTGCAAATGAAGCGGCAGTGATGTAATGCAAGCGCCTGCAGCCTTGAGTGGCAAACACTACAGATTGCCTCAAGTTTTCCACGCGGCTGATCACAAGACAGAGGAGCCAGCTGCACTATGCAACCTGGCTACATATTTTTTGTTTAGGAACAGCGCCTTCCGAGTACATTACACGCAATTATTTTGAGCAACTTGCATCGACTTATCAGCAAGGGAATAAGCAATAGAACGGTAGCTAGGCTGAGGTGGTCGTATTTTATTCACTATGTCTTGTTAGCAACTCGAATAATGCATTGTTGTTTACACAGAATGGTAGAGAATGTCCGTGACTTGAACAAGACATTCCTAAAAAGAAAAAAAATTAAAAATGGTCTTTAGAGAGTATTTTCAAACCTCAGCGTTTTTTTTGTAAACCACACAAGTTTAGCACACTTGGAAGAATAAAAGCAACTGCAGAAACCACGAAAATTATATTACAAGAAAGTGCAAATATAAAAGTCAATATGTACAGCGTTTTATTATCCTCAGCTAAAGATGTCTACAGTAACAAATTTCTGAAATCGGGCATTTTATGCCATTCACCATGCTGTTACTTTTTTCCCTCAAACACCGTTCAACAAAAAAGAGAAACAAAATACGTCAATTTTGAATTTCACTGGTTCTTTGATTGGAATATTGTGGCCAAGACGTTCAATGTTTCTTTTTCTTATTTTCTGCAGGGTGCGCTTCATGTTCTCAAACTCTGAAATTGGCAGGAAAGTATTTTAGGTCAAAATTTGTTTTCTTCAAGCGAACAAACATTTTTTTTCTGCTCATGACTAACTTTGAAATCATTGTTATGGGTCTGAAACCTGTGCCTAGAGTACATTTCATCAAAATTGGGAATGACTGGGAAGTTGTGTTCATTCTTATCAGGACACACCAAACTATTGTTAGTAATGTTTCAAAGAAAGTTCAAGGCTCTAACACAGGAAGTGTTGTTGACGTTCTCAGTGAAACATGACTATGCCATAGTCACCACTAGCCATCACAATCGCCACACAAAAACCGTTCCTGTACTCCTAAGAACTTCATTTTACAAACATGTAGTTACCGGATCCCACTGCCACAAATGCTGCCTCCTGTTCCTCTCCAAAACTTGAAGTAGTGCATCCAAGCTTCTTACAGCCTCTCTCCATGGTTTGTGATCAGGCTCCCCTAGAAAAGGAGAGCACACTATAGTAGTAGCTGGGAAAAACAAATGTAGATAAGGTTAAAAGAAACTTCTCATGCTGCCTAACCCATATAAAAATAGTTTCACCGCTGAAAGACACCAACCAGTTTGCAGCTCATAACTGAAATATTCATTAGCATACATGCCCTATAAACAGCCATAATTGGGCTAAAGTCTTTGTTACGATCATAAAATACAATGAAGCAAGATTATGAGAACCTGGATGTTCAGTAAAGTCGCAAATCATAAAATAAACATTCTCAAACATTCTTCAGTTTTGTCCATATGCAATTGTAAAGCACGAATACTACCAGTCAGAGAAACAATTAAGGTGCAGAAAGCAAAAGCGTTATGTGACACCTGCAGTGCCTCACTTTGTAAGATTTTCTCATAAATTGGAGGAGGTAGTCCAATGAGTGAATACAGTAGCTTTAACCACACAGAATCAGTTTTGTGATGTTAAAACAAGTCATCCAAACTGAATGCTGAACCTCAGCACCACTGCACCACTTGGTTGCCATGCAAATACACGAGTAAACGAGCAAATGTTATATACAATAACAAACATCAGTACTAATTTATCTAGTGTTAAAAGAAAATCACATGCAGGCTATACAAACAAATGTTACAATGAGGCTTCCTAAGCACAAAACAAGCAGTTGATCAACTTACACATTGTAAGCTGTGCTGCAGTGAGCCTGAGTGCTGGGATATTGTGAAGCAAATACTAGCATAAAGACAGCAACCAAAATGACCGGAGATAAGTGAAGGTCGCGAAGTAGCAAAATTGAAGGATCTCCCTGTTCATCAATTCACAAGTTAGTAGCATTCTTACCTATGCCTACTATAATCAGATGTATTTTTTGCAAGCCTGGCTTTTGTGTGTGAAGACTCTTCCTGCATATATGAGGTTACCCCACTCAGCATTTTGATTATATTTGTCATAATAACAGATCAGTATATGGTGAGCGAGTGCAATAGAACTTTTCTGTGCTCTCCTTTCATCCGTATTTTTAGACCTGCTCCTGCCTGTTCAGAACGCTACATACCTGCTACTTTACTATTAAAGGTACATTCAAGAATATGCCTGTTCTGCAATGGCTAAGCAGTTATATAAGGTGCAAACACCCGGGAAAGAGCGTATGCAATACGACTTAGAAAGTGCAGTAAATTGCTTTCTAACGTAAACTTTTATTCAAACCTTTCAAATCATACACAAACAGAACCATTCATCGAAATACAACCTTAGGAAAGTTGGGTGACCGCTTGGTTGGAATACAGCATAGGTTAAAAAAAACTGTATGAAAGAGGACATAAATCTACTTTAAAAAGTTGCATTTTCCCCAGAGTTTATGTTTAGCTAAAGGTGTAAGGCTGCAGCTTGCAATATGCTACTTTTTGAAGGTGCCTGCAGTGTGGTTTTGAGTTAACAGCAGCTGCTAAAAAGACTTTCACTTAATAAATTCAGTTAACACTTGGAATTTGTCAGTTTCTCACATCATATTTTCTTTCTGACAAGTTTCACATCAACAATCTAGAAAAACATTTTTACTCACAGTTCGAAAACTTCTTTACTCACCTGTGTAAAGAATTAAGCTGCCATGTCATCCTTCCATGACGTCGCCCCAAAATTCAGCCCAGGCACAACAGCATCTCCTGCATAAAAGAACCACATTGCAATATTGCCAGAAAACATTTCATTCAGGGATGCTTTAAAGATTTGTACTCATAGAATCCACAGTACGAAAAAAAAGTTTGCAATTTAGCAGGCCGAGGTTAACTCTCCTCACTTAAGGAGTGCTAGCTTGTGCCACTCATGGCCATAGTGGCTGAAGCATCGTACATTGAACTGCAGTCTTCAAGCTGTTTGAGAATTTTAAACCTTGAAGTTTGCATGCCACACTGATACCGTGTTTGGAAGGATGTAACGCTCTCTGCCACAAGTGGTAAAGGTCAACGCTTGGAGCGACAGGCCTAACGCACACAAGTACAAGGCAAAGTGTGATGCTGTCACAGCTGAAAGGACAGATGCATCATGTGGAATACAAGCATAAGACTTCTAAAGGCAGTGAGCTGTCTTTTTTCCACATTCCTTTTTTTTCTTCATTTGCACCATTCAATAAAAAAATGCAGTTATCAACATTGTTTTCTCTATTTTCATAGCCTGTGCCCCTTTTGCTAATTCACGCTGCAAACAAATGGTGTTCTATTCAAAGAAGAATTCCTGCATTTAAAATTAAATTTTGCCGACAATGACTCTGGGTAGCATAGGATGGATGGAAGACGGAAATATAACCATGGCAAACACATATCGACCTATTTCAGTGCCTCCTGCACTTGTGATGTTATACCGTAGTTCCACAGTAAGTGGACCAATCACAGTGCTAACACCCCTATCGCCTTCTTTGTGTTCAATCTCCAATCATCTTCTGTTTACACATGCTAAAACACATTTCGTTATGCTTTTTAATGGTGAACAAGTTAATTATTTTGCATTAATAATATTTTTCTACAAGCTGCGATTTACTACCAAACGAATATACAATCGAGTTATTTATTGGAAAGCCTAAGGGCAAATTCAACCAGGCTGTGCAAAGTCTGCAATTCCTTTTATATCTTTTAAAAGTACATACAGCCCAGCCCTCATATTCTGTCCACAATAAAATGAAACGATTGTTTTTACATCCACAATTAGCATGCTATAATTTTCAATACTCCATTTCTAATCTTTTTCATCATACAAGGATGTCCCATCAAATCGTTCAAGCTGTCTTGGCAGTCCTAGAGAAAATTATAGAGGGCCAATAAGCAAAATTTGATAATTTTAGAGCTATTCAGAATAAATACCGAATAGTTGTACTGCATAATATGCAAGGAATTGTACTGTCATAGTGGCAAAAGGCAACACTTCATACACAAAATGTTAAGAACAAAAACTTTTAGTGAACTTGCTAATGCTTTTTCCTGTATTCATATAGCGGCTATATGTCTTAACGCTATTGAGATGTAAGAAAATGGCCTTAGACTAGCTTCAGATCAAAGCAAAACACTTTCTCTACTATGTGCAGATGTCCTTAAAAGAAATAGTTGAAGAACTGCTGAGACAACTGAATTATACAAAGTTGAACAAACAGGGAAAAACAAGCAATGAGCTTACTGTGACATAATCGAAGTGCTACAGATCTAAAACATCAAGCAAGAGATACCAATTTACCAGGTACCACAGCAGAATACTTTGCTAACTCTTCTTCCCAATCTGGCACAATACACTCGAGCTGCATATGGTGTCTATATAATTCAAAAAGCAGAGCTATGAATGAGCCAAACAAAGCACTGGTGACAGTAACTTCTCAATTTTAAGCTTTCTAACTATGAAATATATTTGAATTAAGCAAACTTTATTAATATTGTTGTGACTGAGGACAAACTACACAATTTTAAACACTGATGCACACTTCTTTATGCTTCTATGCACATTTTGTTTGTGCAGTTTTATGTGCTGTGACACAGTAGTATGCATGATACACTTATCCAGAAAGAGACGCAATTGAGCTTACACATTTATTTTTCGTACTCCTTCAAACAAAGCAAAGCAGTCACAGTCACCCGTAAATTAGCCCCCAGAACTGGCCGCCGCTTGATAAAGATTAAAAGAAGGCTATGTAAAAGCATACCAACCAATTCCTTTGTTGCTGAAAAAGGGAAGAGCCGTAGAGCAGTTGTTATCTGGCTATGGATCTGCATCTTTGTTCTGAGGTGCCATTGTTCAGCACGAATTCAGCACCAATGCAGCGACTTAGCTGTATGCCAACCTGCAATATATTATGGGATTTCTGAAACACAAGACCACATTGTAAATTGCAGTGGCCACAGAATATGCGACATTCAACTGCATGTGCATATTGCATTGCTTTTGCTGCTACTCTAACCTCAAGAGTTTTTAGAAAAGTTAGCGTAGCTTTCACTGAAGTCGCGATGCTAAAGAGACAGTGGAGATGATGGGCCCCTACGTAATCCTGGTTTTTGCTGTTCGACTAAGTTTTGCAACTTTTCTTTCTTCCTTTACTGTGTATTTTTGTCTGTTTATTTTTATTCAATTTCCCTCCCTATTTCTGGCTTCATCTTTCATCCTCTTACATCCCTATTTTTGTATTTCTTGCTTCCTCCTCCTTTCTTTCTTTTTCTCTATATCTCACTCTATTCCTTTCTCTCTCTCTCTGATTTCTCTCATTTTTTCTATTCTATGCTTTACTGTCTCCTCTCCTTTTTTTTCCCCTCATCCTCACACTCATTTCCCTTTCCTACCTCCTTGCTACACTATGCTATACAGGGCTATGCTATGCTCTGCTAGCGTGCCTGGATAGCCGAGTGGTTAGGACGCTCACCTTCAGATCGAAGGTACGCAGGTTTGAATCCCGCCACGAAAAGAATTTTCTTTTCGCCAAGGATTTCTCTCTTTCTTTCTCTCTCTGCACTCGTTCTCTAACCTATCAAGCTTGTTGCAGGCCACGCCAGATAAATCGGCGCATGTGTTCTGAGAGCGAAGCAAAAGAGGACAAAGAGGATGTCGAGAGCCGCATGCACGTTCACGATAATGATCAATTCTCTTTCGGACAGACAAATTACGGCGAGCTTAAACAGCTTCACCGTTAAAGCATGATCTTGAAAGTGTCGCCGATTTGGTCCAGCTTGCTATCGTACAGTGCCTGCACAAGAAGGGGCCCCAGAGACAGACGCTCACGATCACATTTAGCCGTGCCGGCTTAGTGGGCGACATGCCGCATACAGGCGTCGCATGCAAGAAACAGACGCCGATTATCGCTCATTTGATCGTTGTACATACAACCACGCACGCACACGCAACGGGAAAAATAAGACTAGCCGACCGTCGACACCTTGACCTTTCGGTCGCTTTGCTCTGACAACGGAAGTTTCAAATTGCAGATAGCGATCACCGCCTCTTATCGCATCGCAACTAGAAGAAAAAAATCTTCCAATCTCCAAAAATCTGATATCGCGATTGCACAGTGCCTGCACGAGGAGCGGCCCGGGCCCCGAGAGACAGACGCTCACGATCACATTTAGCCGTGCCGTTCGCACAGTAACGGCTTAGTAGGCGACATGCAGCAAACAGACGCCCATTATCACTAATTCGATCGTTGTACAACCACGCGCCCACACGCGAAGGGGAAACTTAGACGAGACGGGCGTCGACACCTTGACCTTGCGGTTGCTCTACTCTCGCAACTCAAGTTTCCAATTGCAACTAGCGATCACCTCGTCTTATCACATCGCAAGTACAACAACAAAAAAAAATTTTCCCCTGAACAAAAATATGATATTGTCGATAGCGAACTTTCAATGAGATAAATTATTCAACCGCACCCGCACACACTGTACGCGAGTGATTGCAAGTGTAGACGTAGCGGGCATCGTTTGCATGATGATTTGCGTGTTCCGAATAAATAGAAATAAAGACACGTCTACAATACAAACTTGTATATTTTACACAACAGCATCGCGAGGCAGCAGCGATGAGGCGACTGACGAAAGCCGGGCACGGCTGCTGGGACGCACGTGCTTCTTGCGTAAACAGAGACGATCGGCCAAGGTCCGAGGTGCGCTGACTGTATACCTCGTGTTCACCGACCGCATTCGGCGGGCGCACAGGAAACACTTCACGGCGTCTAGGTGGTTTGTTGAACCCTGACTGCGTTCCCTCTGCTGTGCTGCTATAGAAGCTACTGCAAATGCGCGGTATCCACTGCATGCAATAAGTTCTCCGGCCGTGTGTTGCGCGCCAGGCGAACGAAACACCGAGCGCTAACGGCATCAAATACACACACAAAAGCAATCCAGCATTTGTGATGATCTCAAATTGCGATTCTCACACATCTGCCGAGGCAATCGATATACAAACTTCACATAAGCGTCGCACGCACTGCATATAATCTTCGCACGTACACGATCATAACAAGTGGTTTTACGCATTCCTCAACTCCCTTCGAAAACGGCCTGAAACGAAACACGTTTACAAACACGTACTGTCACGGAGGAAACAAGTACTTCTGTGATGCTAAGCTTGTGCAGCGCGACTGAACGCGGGAAGAGAAGAAAACACGCACAGACACACACAGCGCTGTCATGCCTTCACAACAGCCGATCATAGATCTGACTCCGCAGCGAGCCTTTCAGTAACTGAAACGTAGCTGGCAAAGTTCAATAGCACGCGCGCACACACAGAGACAAACAGCGCACAAAGGTCATTCGGAAAAACTTACCGTAGGTCCTCGGCTTCAAAAGTGCAGCTGACCGACGAACATCGATCAAAATGGCTACCGCAAGCAACGGAACGACGCCGCTCGAGCGAGGCGCACGGCGCACGCTTCCCGCACACCACAGTCCGGATTCTGACGTGCTCCTCCGCCATGCAAGTAGTTCGGGAGGCTCTGCGGCGCTAACGCGCGCTTACTCCGAACAAAAAAGTAGAGTGATGACGCTGCGCGGGTCATTTCAAATCTGTCTGCAAAAATAACTTTTGCGAATTAGACGCTTAGGCTGATCGTCATCTTGACCATAGCCGATGGCTCCTTTCGCTTATTAGTTCGTGACCAAATGGTCGTGTTTAAATGCCTCCTATCTGCCTCACATTATTTTTTATTGTTAATCCCATACTTACTGCGGAGCACCTGCCATAGCCTCCAATGCTTGACGATCAGGAAAAAATAACGTCTTTGGTCCTGTTTACACCCTGTAGTGCGAGTTCGTATTTCGGGCTGGAGTGGTAAAAGAGTATGTCAGCTGCTAAAAAGGCCGTATTTGCTCATTTGTGTTAACAGAGTAGCATAGGCGCGCGCAGGGTTCCCCATCGGGGGGGGGGGGGGGAGGGGGGGGGGGCGAGGAGACGGGACGAGTTATCACAGCGCCCACTCTC
Organism: Rhipicephalus appendiculatus; assembly: GCA_030522465.1. Taxonomy (NCBI): domain Eukaryota; kingdom Metazoa; phylum Arthropoda; class Arachnida; order Ixodida; family Ixodidae; genus Rhipicephalus; species Rhipicephalus appendiculatus. The sequence goes on from JALIZH010019845.1 coordinate 450,836, forward strand.
TTAAGTCGAGGTATGGGGCAGACTTTGCGCCCCCCCTCCCCTTTAAAGCAGGGTATCGGAACGAAATGTTTTTCGTTACGGTTTTAGTTTCGTTCCACCGCAAAAAGTTCCGTTCCGTTTCTGTTCCGGAACGAAAAAAAAATGTTCCGTAACGGTTCGTAACGTTATTTATTTGTATGCAAAAATGTGAAGTTAAAGTTACGATAAAAATATTGGATTTGTCGTATATTTACTCACGCTCCTCTTAAGAAAGTGGGACAAGGGTAGAACACGTTCTTGCCTCGTTCTTAAAAATTATAGCAGGCTTTCTCAAAAGCGAATTACGAATATTTTGAGCAGGATCAATGCTTTGCGTCAAGGGAGTGAGTGTGATCTCAGAAGCAGCCCGTCATCGAGCGTATACCTCTCATACGCGAGACCGCTGTTCATATAAAACAAACTGGCGCGCCGAGAATACCCTCTCCACGCAGGAATGTCGCGCAGGCGCACAGAAGTCAACTTGAGTTATTGTAAACATCTCTGGTTGTCACTGTTTTCGTTTTTCGCACAATTTCAACCATAGGCGTGCGCACGAGGGGGGGGCAGAGGGAGCAGCCGCCCCCCCTAGTCACCTAGGAGGGGGGGGGGGCGCAAAGTCAGCCCCATACATTGACATAATAGGCAGCGGGGGCGCTTCGACGAACCTTCGCCCCCCTTCTGAAGGGAAACCCTGTGCACGCCTATGATTTCAACTCATCTTCACTTTGGAATTCTTGCCTGAGATACGCGCTAGTTCCGTACTCTGAGATATGAATTATTGCTCACGTTTTATGACCTCGCTTGTTCTGAATTGCCAAGTTTCCGAGTGAAACGAAAAACGATAAAAAAATTTCGGTTTCACTCCGGAACGAAATAATAGATAACGTTTCGGTTACGTTTTCGTTCCGCTCAAAAATATCGTTTTTCTCGTTTTTCCTTTTCGGTTTTCGTTCGGTTCCGATACATTGCTTTAAAGTGGCTAGGGCGAGCGCCACCCCCCCCCCCCCCCATCCCACCCCCTCCCGTGCGCACCCCTATGCAGAGTAGCTTGCAAAAACACTCCCTCCGAGATCTGTATTTTTTTTCTTTTTCACTTCTATTGATTCTTTTCGTTTATTCTGTGAGCAGGTTCACGTAATGCTCCAGATGTGGCGAGAGTATCAGGCAGAAAGGAGAAAGGGAGACCACAGAAGCGTTCTGAGAAAATCAACGCAAGAGAAAAGGAAGCAAGAAGCGGGAACTCGCGGTTCGGCACCGACAGCGCGCCTGCGTCTCCAGGATGTCTCGTAGATTTTCACGATGAAGATCGTGCAGCGCTCACGAATAGGACGACGGAGGGAAGAAGCACACTAAGCAGGCGCTGCTTTTTCCGTCCATCGTCCTACTCGTGAGCTCTGCACGAAATTCATCATGAACCCAAACGAACTCGCTCAGCTCACAATATTTTTTATGTCCCGTACAGTTCTTTACGGCCGCGGGGGGTGTTGTCAACGCAATCGCTCGTCCCAAACAGTTATGCTATAAGGGGAACAGTACGGGGCAAAATATTTAAAAATACACAAGAAATGAAACAACACATCACAAGACTGCACTCTTCAAAATACAGCCGAAAAATGTGAAACAGCAACAACAACAAGAAAAATCACAGTTTCGCCGCAAGGGCGAAGCAATGAATGCGATAGTAAGAAATTAGAATGTCACACGAAGGTCGACTAGCAGCTAGATAGTTGCAGCGTCCCACTGTAGCACAGAGAGAGACGCTTGAAAAGGACACGCTGGTAATAATACTAATATCTGGGCTTTAACGTCCCAAAACCACGATATGATTATGAGAGACGCCGTAGTGGAGGGCTCCGGAAATTTTGACCATCTGGTGTTCTTTAACGTGCACTGACATCGCACAGTACACGCGCCTCTACCATTTCGCCTCCATCGAAATGCGACCGCCGCGGCCGGGATCGAACCCGCGACCTTCGGGTCGGCAGCCGAGCACCGTAGCCATTGTTCCACAGAGGCGGACAAGGACACGCAGGTATACACAGGACAAGCGTGAACAAACAACTATCACAGTTGTTGCGCCTTTGTGTTTGAGCAACGCGCTGCAAGTCTCGACAACACAGAACCCGAGGCTCTTAGATAGTTCTTCTTTTAAAGTGCGCTGCGCGGAATATGACCCCTCCGCGTCTCCTGCCACGCGGTGGGGTCTGGCGCAAGGTGTGCGCGGTGTTCTTTTTTTTTTTTCGTTCCGCATCACGAGTGGGCACACTTTTTCGTGCGCGCCTCAAGGACAGTTTTCAAATTTAAAGAAAGTGTAGGAGCGTTGCGTGATAAAAGACATGCTGAAGCTCCTCCAAGATCTGCATACCGCCAGCGGTGAATGGTGTATATAAATAGCCTGCCATTATTATGCCGGCTCATGCATGGTGCGTGGCTGAGTGGTCAAACACAGCACGCTGCAGAGCGAGGGGGTTCGTTGGTCGAATCCCCGGTCAGCAGGGTGCCTTGGAATTTTTGTATTCTGATTTATTTTTCTTTGTGCCTTTCTTATATATATATATATATATATATATATATATATATATATATATATATATATATATATAGATAGATACATATAACTGGGGCAGGACGGCGACGGCAACAATCAGCCGAGAGTGTCCATATAATGGCTAACGCAATGAAATTGCAGTTGACGTAACTCCCTCATGCAACCCTCCAGACAAAATCTTTAAAATGCTTTAATGCAGCCACCACTAAGCAGCACACTGCACACGCGTGAGTAAAACGTGTCGATAAACTCCTGCGGGAAGGAAAGAAGTCCATATCAAAATAGATTAAAAGCGTAAGAAAAAAAAAAGTGAAATGCCAGACCTGATGGATGAATCTGAATGAAGAGCATGCATGAATGTTGATGTTTACCACAAAGGACCGTAACACTGCATGATCGGGGGGCACCTTTCCGTAGTTTCCAGGAGGTGTCACTGTATTCATTTTCTGCTTTCTGCCCGTTTTGAGAAAAAGCAAAGAGTCTCTGCATTATAACGCGTAGAATTTCTGTTATACTTCAAACAACAGCAGCTTCCGTAACGTCGCGGAAAGTTTTGCGGTTTTCCTGAAACAGAAAAATTTTCCTTATCGTTACGCACATATTCTTTGTAAAGTTATGGAAATTTTTTACAGTGTGTCACTAGCAAAAAAAAGGAAAAAGTTCACCGACGATTACTATACTTCCTAGTGTCAATTCTGAGCGCAGCTTCCTGTTGGGGCAAGGCCAACTACGTTTGAAAATTTGGCTTTCCGCAAGGTGTGGCCTACGAAATAAATCGTAATTTTTGTGAAGTAGGATAGTACCCAAAACGCCAATAATCGTTTTTCTGCGGATAACCGAGCTACCCGCTACATATCTGTAAGGTATTAGGTGAACTTTGTCGATGCCGCATGTGGCTGATGACCATGAACAATTATGGCTGAGCATTTTGCAGTGGGTGGCCAACATTAAACAACACAATCATTGCTCAATTATCATTGTGTGATGATTGGTTGTTATTTTACTCTTCTGCCACGCTATACTAGGTTAACGCGATTTCCTGCCCAACATGACCCCTTTATAGGTTCTTTTTGCAAATGAACTTCGAGCACCAGCACGGCTCTGTGGTAAAATACTCGACTACCACGCAGAGGGCCCGGGTCCAAGTCCCGTTCAATCGTGGACATTTATTTCCTTATTTAATTTTTTTTAATTTCTATAGGTTACCTTACATGTCTATCGGTTACGCTACCGACGGCGACGGCGACACCGCTCAACGCAGGAACGGGCGCCTAAGAGCTGCTCTCTAAAAAAGGAGACTGTGCTCGAGGGACTCGTTTCTGTGTTAGACACAACCACATGAATTCAACAGACAATTAGGCCAGGCAGAGCATAGGGGGCGGTAATTGTTGTCTTTAGCTATAGTGTAGTTTCTCGAAGGTTGTGGGTTGGGATACCGCGAACAGAAAGGGTTATTTCGTTTGTCCGTTTACTTCAATTTACGCCAAAATGCACTAGAGTTAGCGGCAACAATAAACATCCCTTAGTATTTTTCTGGCCTAATTGTCCGGCGGATTCATTTCTTTGTCCATGCAGTAAGCAAAGACGTCCTTTCTATGCCTGATGAAACAACTGACCTCCAAAGCGTGAACAAATTTGTCACATTTGTCATATTTGTCACATTTGTCACATGTCACAGCACAGGAACATTTGTCATATTTGTCACATTTGTCACATGTCACAGCACGGGAATGTCCCTACACACATTGGAACGATCCTAAGGTAATCTACTGAATCGTACGTGTGGCCTTTTTAAAGAAAAGAAAAAAGGGAAAAAAAACTAGGAAACGCTTCGTTTTTCTCTGGAAGCGTAGAATTCAAATGGCCTGCGATGTAGAACAAAATTTTCACTCTCAAAGAAGGAAAAAAAAAACGCTTTAAGCCGGCTGCCATAGTCCAGTTACCACCATGTACTAAGCCTTGTCATCTCTTCTCTCTCTCTTTCTTTTTTAATATAAGGACAGCGGGATGACTTTGGACGAGGATAAATTAATATAATGAACGCTGAGCGTTCATTCTTCGGCGAGCGCTTCCACATTTTTTGTTGTTTGTATACTTTTTTTGTTTCTCGTTCTTACTCTTCCTGCTCCCGCGTGCTCTTATGAAGGTTTCCTCGACAGCCTACGTTGACGTGCCTGTCCGCGCGGCGCGAAAAATAAGTTAGGACTGCTCATTAAACCTCTCCTTTAATTGGCTGTTGGAAGCAAGAGATCCGCCAAGTTGACTTTCTTTTGACAACCATAGCCCTCGCTTGAACCGCTCAAAGTATTAATTAAGAAGGGCAATTAAGAGGCGCGGCCTATCCTGAACTCTCTTCGTTTTACCTACACCACAAGGCTTTCGTTCGTTTTTGTCTGTCGTTGTGGTCTTTCTTTATTTGTTGCTTGTTTTGCCTCGTAATTGCTTGCGACTCGCTGTACAGCATTATACTGTATTACACGGCTGTATTGTTATCCGTTTACTGCATTTATGGTTGTTATTGTTGTTACTGCATTTGAGCATACCGTGACACGTTACACGATATTTTCATATTTTTCTAGTTCTAACCGAAAATTTTGTCGTTGGTGTTATTGGTCCGCTTCCTGTGTTGCTTTATCTTTTGTCGACGTTTTCCAGTTCCTGGTTCGAAAAAAAATGATGTAGCATAGCCCGGAATCACACTATCGATACTTAGATTCGGAGGCGGTCGCTTTGGCCGCCAGCGTATTCCTATCCGACGTAGTTAACATGTTCGAGCTATGACCTCTATATGAATACGCTTATGATTCCATGTCTTTGCATGCTTTGTTTTCGCTATGTCTTAGTATACTTCCTACAAGGACAGACTTCCGTTTACCACTGCTTTTCTGTCAGCCCGTTTCCCTGCTCTTTGATTTGCCGTAGTTAAAGGGATACTCAGGCGATTTTTCGATACTCACCGATTTAAATAAAACTTTAAACATAAGTGCTCTTCGGTGCCCTGATGATATGTGCCAAATTATACAGCCGTAAGTAATTTAGTTTTTCGGAGAACGAGTTTTAAAAATTGGTAACCAATTCCGGAATCATACCTTCAAATGCGGGCCACCCTGTGTACGTGACGTATCTAGGTACTCCTTTCTCGTCCCCCCAGACGGACGCTTGCTCGCGGAGCGCGCTTTTAAATGCGAATGCATTTCATAGTCGGGCTATGTCAGGCATCCGGCGTCGTGCGGCGTTGGCGTTGTCCGCGGCGAGAGTGTAGTAGCGGAGAGTGAGTGGAGAGGAGGAGCGCGCTTTAGTGCGTGAGGGCGCTCGCATCGCGGGAGCTCAGAGGAGCTATATATGAAAAAAAATAAAAAAATTTAAAAAAAATAAAAAAAACAGAAAAAAAAAGCAAAAAAAAGCCCCCCCCCCCCCCTCCCCGAAGGGAATCGTGAGGAAATGCGAATGCATTTCGCGCGCGCTTCACTCCATTTATATATGGTGGTTGTGGTTCGAAGAAGGAAAAGGCGCCTAATTTCTGCAGCCCGGTCGGGAGCACGGCGCAGCGCCTTTTTTTATTATCTTTTTTTGCTTTTTTTTTGTGTTTTTATATTTTTTTTATTTATTTTTATTTTGTTATTTTTTTTTCATATATAGCTCCGCCGAGCTCCCGCGATGCGAGCGCCCTCACGCGTTAGAGCGCGCTCCTCCTCTCCACTCAGAGCGGAGAGAAAACACCTGCCGCGGATAACGCCAACGCCGCACAACGCCGGATGCCTGACAAAGCCCGACTATGAAATGCATTCGCATTTAAAAAATGGCGCTGTGCCGTGCTCCCGACCAGGCTGCAGAAATTAGGCGCCTTTTCCTTCTTCGAACCACAACCACCATATATAAATGGAGTGAAGCGCGCGCGAAATGCATTCGCATTTCCTCACGATTCCCTTCGGGGAGGTGGGGGGCATTTTTTTTCTTCGAGGCGACGCTGACGCTAGCACAGGCGACGCTTCCGCACTCATGTAGCTGCACTCCTCATCGCTGGACTCCTCGCTGGTCAGTTCAGACGAGCTGGCACAGCTTGTTTCCACGTCGGAAGACATCGGCAGTTTGCTTTTCCCGCGAAAGAAGAGGCACGTGAGCAATGTTTACGTGCCGTGGTGGCGTGTAGCGGATTTGGTGACGCCATGACGTCATAGAGTACCCAGCGTGGAGCACGAAGCAGCTCCCCGTTTCGGTTTCGGTTTTGACTCGTTTTTCATTGCTTATTTAAAATTATTGGCGAGTGTGTCGGCAAAATGAACCGCCCTAGCTGTTGCAGGACTGTTAATACTATTTGAAAACGGCGTTATCTCGGTATGGTGGAAAATGCACCGGAGCTCCCCTTTAAAAGCGTTTCTTTGTTTGGTTGTGTTGCCCATATTTCTTGCTTCTCCGTGTTTATTGAAATGAAAATAGGTCCACCAGTTCTGGCTGCTATATACTGGCGATGGCTGCTCCTTTTCACTTGCGCATTAGTAACAAAAAATAAAATATGAAATATCTCACGTATGGTGCATTAATGTTGAAAGGTACTGGTTCTGACAGAGCTCGCTAATCTCTTGTTCAATCGAGTACAACGGAAAAGTGCAATGTAGTCCAGTAAATAATGACTTGAAATGGCAGTAATTTTCGTTGCTTCGTGATTGACTTTCGATGCCCAAGGGCCTAATACTTTTGCATACGAGAGTGTTCGCCTTGAATCCAGTATATAGGCAGAGATACCGTTCGAGTCGCTGTCTATGCGCTATTTGCCTGACACAATCAGGCAACAGGTGATACACATACTCGTCGTATCGTTCATTCGCTGCATTTTACCTCTGCCAACGTAGTCTAGCACAAGACCACGATATATTTGCAAACGATGCAAATCAACACAACCACAAGGGTATGGAGATACGGTGCACGGCTATAATGTGTATGATTCCAAGATTGTTTTAGGTATTGAGGGAGCAGAACCTGATGATGACGTGAGGACAGCGTTGTCTCTAACTGTTGAGCGTTTCCTTCAGAAGGACGAAGGCAATCCGTGATACTTTCGATTGGAGATTGTTGACGAGAGGTGCGTGCCTTGCAAACTACAACACATAGTTAAGTCCATTTGAGACCCTGTTCCCGTTCTGTCTCAGTTGCACACACATATACTGAGCAGTGAAGATAGAGAGCGGAGCAAGGAATATCAGGGAGGCTAACTAGACGCACGTCCGGACGGCTTGCTTCCCTGTACTGGGGGGAAGGGATAAATGGGGTGAAAAGACAGTCAGAAGAAGAGAAGAGAGATGGACAGAATCGCGAGCAAACTTGGGGAAGCATATCCAGTGTACAGCCGCTCGCTCAGAGTTGTAGATTTCAGGTACTTCAGGAGCGCTTCAGTTGTCTTCTGCGCTCTCTAAGCACATGTCCACGGTCCTAGAATCTTGTCTACAGAATTAGGTCAGGAGTCGAGTTGGTGCAAAAGCATCCGGAGCGGCCATCGCTGAGAATCATAGCGAACTCAGCTGCACAGGACGTGTTCGATTGTCCCTTCGGTTCCGCTGGAGTCGCATGTGGAGGTGGCCACCATACCGATGCGAAACGAGTACGTCTTTGTGAATGCAACAGGCAACCAAAGGCGGCATAACCGCGTCGCATCGGAGCGCGAAATTCGCGATGGTAGCTGCAGCTTGGGCGAAAGATCACGTTTATATAGCTGACACCTTTGAAAGCTGTTAGACGACCGAACGTGCGTGTAAGATTCCGAGCCAGCATATAAAGTTGTCTTGCCGCATCAGTCCTTGACAAAGGGATCGGAACCACTATGGTTCCTTCATGAGCTGAGCGTGCTGCATCCAGGGGCGTAGGCAGAAATTTTTTTCGGGGGGGAGGGGGCAATCAGAAGTGCGCGCCGCTCAGGCAGATGTGGTCGAAGGGCATTTTGTGCTCTGTATGTCATGGCAAGGAATATTAATATTTCAGGGGGGGGGGAGGCAAGGGCTTGGTGTGGCACCCCCCTGGCTACGCCACTGGCTGCATCGACACGTACCAAGTGGCGCATACTTATAAAGTGACCCACGAATTCTGCCCCTCATGCGAGACAGCATGAAACACGCTGCCGGTTCTGAACGTTATCTGTGAGATAGATGATATACGCATGACAGCCGACATGGTACCTCTAGTGGCGGTACAGATGGTGTGTCATCATTTTCATACTATGCACAATGGAAAGACGATGATATATACAGATGGGTCCTGCACTGAAGAAGCGTGAGCCTCTGCGATCTTTGTTCCGGAACTTGAAGAAAAGAGAATGTATAAATTATCACGCAAATCTTCATCTACGGCATCAGAATTGGTGGCTATTTTTGAAGCAGTCAAGTTTATCTGCGACAATTCTGGGACACGACAGTGGGTAGTATGCACGGATAGAAAACCCGCCCTTGAGATAATGAAACATGAGAGATCACCTTACAAAAATGCCGAAATAGCACAATGTATTGCAGAAACTGTGGAATATGCCTCAGCGCAGGGTCACAACATCGTATTTCAATGGATACCCAGCCACTTTGGAATAAAGGGTAATGAAGAGGCAGACAGGCTCGCCAAGAAAGCCTTGAATGAAGGACGGGAGTATGGAATTCCCATGTATGGGGCGGATATTCGAACGATTGTAACGCAATGAGCTCACCACTGTTCTATGGAGAAGTGGTTTCATAGCCCTAAATCAAAGCAGTCATTACTTTATGAAGTCGACCCACACAGAAAATTCTCAATAGCGGCAGAGCTCCCACGATACATATAGACGTTATTCCACAGACTACGACTGGAATTAGCATATACAAACAGCTTCCTGCACAAAATACACCGATCCAGCTCACCGGAATGCTACTGTGGCCACGAAGATCTGAATGTTGGTCATATTCTTTTGGAGTGCGTAAAGTACGCAAATGAAAGAGAAAAATTAAGGAAGAGACTAGCAAGTTTGGACAGACGCCCCCCTCACATTAAAGAAATTACTTGGACCATGGTCCGACATGAATCTTCAGAAAAAGGCGAACACCTTCCTGAAAGACTTCTTAGTGGACACCGGTCTGGATAAGCGCTTATGATATACAGCTATGTGTTGTTACATACGGAATGATGTGTCATACTGTGGGCAGAACTAGAAATGTGTACGTGTGGACGCTTTACTGCAGTGTGAACTTCTGAAAGCAAACTGTAGATTATTTTTTTTCTTTTTTTTTTTTTGTAGTTGCTCATGGTGCATTTTGTGTAACCTTCTTTTTTTTTAGCTGCAGAACTTATAGATATAGAGTAGCCGAGGTAACATGAACCTCAACCTCACCACAGCAAGACAGGTAGAACAGAACAGAACAGAACCATGTTCCCTGTTGTCTTACCCCAACGTTTAAGATTAAGACACTGTCTGTTGTTCGTAACCCAACATCCTCCGCCGTAATACTGATAAACTCATGTATCCAAATCGTCTTCAAGGCAAGAGAGAAAGCGGGCACAAGATTCCATGGCCCAATTTATTGATATCGATCCGCAATTGATATCCAGTGTCAAAATAAAGTCGTTACCCAAATCTGGATGAAAAGAAATATCATGTGCATATTACTTTTAGGGGCGAAGCCCCTTAAAACCGAGCCTTGTCGGCGTGCATCGGCGTGCGCGCTCATCCCAAGTGCGAAAACATCAGCCCGGCTCGAGCTAAACCACATTGATGATGATATGTTCAGATGAGGAAGATTCTCTTTCTGCCATGGATCAGAACGAACGTAAAAGCGCGGCATGCGGCGGCTCAACGACAACGTCGACAATCGGACCCAGAGTTGAGAGCGCGGGAAGCGGCAGCAAAACGGCAACCGTACTAGAACAACCCCTTCGTACCAGTCGGTGACATTAACGCTGACATCATGGACAACGACTGGCTTGTGCAGTATATGACGTCTCGATACGCTCTACGATGTATTTCGTATGACTGTAAACAACCAACAACCACCAAGGGGACGTGCATAGACCTTGTCTTTGCCAACTTCAGATTAGATCCACTCGAAGAACCATTGGCTTTACACTTTACGGACCACAAAGCGGTGATAATGAAAGGAAAACGGAATCCAGAACTCAATACGGCATACTAGTTATGACCAATAAAACACATTGTATATACTGAACACACGTGTTGTAACTCATTTGCATGAGCGAGTGGGCAAAATATCACGGGAGATTCAGGTTACCAAACAATCACCGTGCTTCGCCCACTCATCATCATTCACTTCGTGGATATTCATGGATTCTTTTTTATGCTTTAATGACACCGTAACATTGAACAGCGAAGCTGTCTATGGCCCCACTATCCACCTCCGGTCCGATAAAAATGAAGAAGATCTCTATGAATAGCCTGAACGTCTCGGGGACCTCGTTCCGAGGACCACGTTTCTGTCTCGTTCCACCCACGTTTAAACAGTTTTAAGTTCTTATTTTTCCCATCCACAGTCGAACTCTGAAATGGTCTTGACGGCGCACTTCGACAGTTACCTACCGCACAATTTGCGGAAGAAATTCGTCGTCCTGTACCTCACGAGTTCTAAATGTGATGTGTGCTTTTTGTATATTTTTGCCTTTTTTTCTACCATTTGACACGTGTTATTTGATGCAATGTTGATTTCTTATACGCGCACTGGTATAACTTGCTTTTCTATTCGCTTGTCAATTCACGCAGTTTAGCGTTTATTTGTATGCTAATTTGTTTTATGTTATGTCTGACTTGCAAGCAACTTCTGTACCCACCCATGAAATGTCTCGCAAGGAGACGGCAGTATATGTCAATAAAAATCTATATTAAAGAGCGATATCGGCATTAGTTTGCAGGCAGGAAGCAAACGTATCTGATCCAGAAGCCCGGTGGTCTTTCTCGAAGGTTCGGCGCTGAGTAAAGTCGAGCACTCTCCGCCAGAAGCTGCCCGTCGCGAGCGTGAACGAGAAATGGCGCGCGAACGGCAACGACAACGTCGTTCTGTTGCAGAAGCCCGCACAAGAGATCCCTAAGCGAACCGGAAGCGGAGGGCAGAAGTTCCGAAGCTTCAAGTGAGCGAAGCTTGTGTTAGACGTGAACGGCTTGCATAGGAGCCTAAGTTTAAAACGAGACAAGACGAAGCGATGTAGAACGCCTCCCTGCTTCATCGGTCTTCCCGACGTTAAGTCAGTGAATCTGGGCAAAAAAGTTTCAGAACGTCACCATACCGAGCCCATTCCAGCTGTATTATTCAATCATCATCCCGATTAAGCTTCACCTTAAAAGATAATTTCATTTATAAAGTAAGGGAAGCCAGGCCGCACTGGGGCATGCGAAAGATCTTGCGCCTGCTGCTGAATGTGTAGTTGCGATTAGGTTAGAAAAATTGCGCAAACAAATGCAGAAGTGATGTCCATCTTTTGCATGCTTAACACGCGATAAGAGAGAGAAGAAATAGTAGCGAAGGAAAGGCAGAGAGGTTAACCAGTTGGGGACAACTCATTGCAACCATACACATGGGAATAGGATGGGGTAGGATGAAAGATGCAGAGAAGAGAAAGAAATACAGCACATAACACAGCACACACTTTGTCATTCAGTCCATTACTCTTGCATGGCACGCGACATCATTGTCACAGCCACTGGTCCAAGTCCGTTTCTTTTACAAAAGTCAGTAGTACCGTCATCACCTTTAGCTGCGACGTCTTCTGTCGACAATACGTAAAAATGGCTTCAACAGGCTGTTACAAAGGTGCGCTAGAGCACACGCCAGGGACTGTCTCTGAACATCATATCACCGACAGTCACGCAGATTGGGCTGCAGCATCTGCTCTCAACGACAGCTATCGCAAAGTGCGTTGTCGGGCTCCTACGATCTGATCTTGTCATTGTACTCACTGCCCATTTGTAGTGGGCCCGCGTGCATGGTTTAATTGGTTGGCTTCTATATTGCTTACGTGTGCGTTCCCATCCTTCCGGGAGCTTACGTATGCTGCGCGAGTGAGTCATAGCCATGCAACCGTAAAGTGCGTGCAACCAATTGCACACTCGAAAGCCTTCTAATTCCAGATGAGCGGAGAGGTTTCAGTGTGATGGATTATACCAGGGACGGACAACCACTCGCGCTCGGTTAACCACACGCCATTAACGCCATTGTGAAAGGTGGGCGAGAAGCTAAGCATAACCGTCAATAAATTAAGTGTGTCGCAACGATGCAAGCTGCCCACGCTACTAATTCCGTAATAATTATTTCATATAAACGTGTGGGTAGCAAGCATGAGTAGTACGCGTGGGCAGTGCGGTACGCATGGCGGAAAGTGCCTCAAAAATAGGGGGGACCCTTAGGCTTCGCCTTTAAGAGTTGAACGCGATAGCGATATCCCGTCCCTACTGCGTACTTCAATCACTTAGTGCACACTATGTAATGCGTAGTATGCTTTAAATAAGGAGAAATTATGCGCGGCAAATGTGGGAAATATTTTCGAACTTGCTATGCACCCACTACATGGTGTTAAGGGAATACGCGCAGTAAGGTGTGTGCCGTTTGTAATGGGTGGCTGGCTTTGAACTATGGAATCGTTATGATAGTCACATATTCTGACGCCCGATGGCAATGTACGCTTGTACCACGCAATATTCCTGGGATATTACATGTTATATTGCGACGCCTATATAAAGGACGCTTGCGTTTGCGAAGCATGGGAGTTATTTTCACTGCATTTCCAATCAGAGGAAGTTATTTTCACAGTATTTCCAAGCAGAGGAATGGCTGTGTGGTAGAACACCTGCTTGCCACGCAGATGACCCGGGTTCGATCCTCACTCGGACCCGAAAATTTTTATCACTTATTTTATTTGCATCTTTCTCGATTTTTCGGTCACGGATAAGATGATTTTTCGGTCACGGACAAGATGATGATTTTTCGCTCACAGCCAACGACGCCGACGCCAGAATTTCTGCGAAACGAGCTCTTTAACGCTATCGCGTTAAAAGGAACATTTATTGAACGAAATGCGCTCTCATATACCTCCTATCACTGAGGGTCGTTACCGCCAACTGAGTGCGCGTGTACACGACTGTACATTAGGTCACAGGTATTACGCCTGGGCAAAACATGTGGGTAATATGCTCGAGTAATACGAGTGGAAATTCTTTCATTTGGACTCGCCGAGAAAGACTTCTTTACAGCAAACCGAGTGGGGAGTACGGTGGCAAGAATGTAAGTGATAATACTATAACATGTTTTTGCGCAAGGCTGGGTCAGTTTCTCTCGTTAACCATACGTACAGAATGCTTGGGTGGTCATTCAACGTGAGCCGGTTCATGACGATGATAATTTTCTATCTACGACACAGGGCAAACCTCGACCACAACAGCTTTGCTGTATTAACCTCACTGCGTTTCTTTTTCGCTGCACTGTGAGCTATCTTCCCAGAGCTCAAATCGTCTCTTGGATAGGAAGCTGAAGTTATTCACAACTGATCATGAGGCGAGCCATTAGGCACTGTGGGTACGTTCAGATGACCCGATCCTATAAATTGCGTTGGTTCTCCTACAAAGTCCTCTATAATGCTAATGAAGGGTGCTAAAGTTGCGAAAGAAGGCTGGCCTGTCACCATTCTTTGAAAAAAATACTTCACCACGCTCTTTGTGCACAGACTGGAACGATGTCCATTTTGCACTGTTTCCTCGTGCTGATGTTGCCGGTTTACAGCTGTGTCATCGATGTAGTAAAGACGAACCAATCAAAGTTTCACTTACTCCCCTACTAGCTGACAGCAGTCCGTTTTGGTCGAAATCATGAGAGATGGGTAGAGTGTGGTGCGAAGGGGCGGGGGCGGTCATACGAGGCTTGTGCAAGAACTGCCATATATGTATGCGCTATGTATATGTGCTATATGAATACATGGCTACTTAACAACATTCCCATTTATGTTCCATATATGTTATATGGCTAAGAAACAATATTCCGAGCAGCACCCAACCTGAAGACAAAGTAACTCCTCCACTCTGTTTTGCTCCTTATTTTTTTTTCTCTCTTTAGCTTGCGTGAAGCGTGCTCATGTCTTCGTGCTCAACTTCAAGAGCATGTGGCGGCGCTACAGTCTGCCTCGTTCTGCATGAAAAATCGTTGCATTGGTTAGCGCACCCAGGTCTTGCATGTATAATCAACTAACACACAGCCCATCGCGCTCTCTCGAAACATAACCGAGTCTTTCGGCGCTCGAGGCACAAGTAGAACGAACGCATTTTTTACCCGTCCGCTTCGGGAGCGGCCAGCGCTTTGCAAAGTGGTCGAAACCCAATCAGCATTTTAAACGAAGGAAATGTAGGTGCGTGGCCGCGACCTCACCGACGCTTCTCAAGGGGAGCGAGAGCAAACGAAGTGGGAGCTGGGAGCAAAATAGGCTGGACTGCTGGGTAGAGGGCGTAAAGTAAGTACATTTCGAAAGCCCCCCCCTTTGGATGAGCTGAACTATAATAGCGGGGCAGAACAAGCGGCCCGTCAGCTATGTCGCGAGCGAGCTAAATGAGTTCAACGCGTCGTACTGAAGCCTTTTATCAAGCCGCAAGTGGCTTTTGCTTCAGGCATAGCCCTACATGCACGCTTCCGGGGTCCTCTGCTCGCGTATTCACCGTTCAAAAGTCGCGTAGCTTACTAAGCAGGCGGCTTTGGATTCGGCACAGCTTAGCGCGACGTTCGTCGTAACAAAGTTGATTTACTTTTTTTTTTTTTCATCCTTCGTTTTAGGCGACTCTCCCAGTCCGAGGTCCGCAGGTATGTGGAATTCGAAATAAGTTAAAGGAAAAATTTCAGTGCCCGTGTCATTATGCGAATTCCGCGTTTGGGGTCGCTTCGGGCTCTTACGCTATGCGCGCGCGGCCCTTTAACGGCGCGACGGAAAAACTTCCGCATTTGCAATTCGGACTTGCCTCAAAGCGCATAATCCGCAAAGCCACTCGAATGTCGCACCTACTGCCTGTTTTAGAGTGCGTGGATGCACCCGATACAACTCTGTGTTGTTGTCACTGGGTCCACTTCATGCACGATATAAATCCGCTTGATATGCATAACAGCAGGCCATAGGTCGGCGAACTCACTCATGAGTCGACTCCCTCAGACTCACTCAGACTCAGATCGAGCCGTGAGTCTGAGTCTGAGTGAGTCCCGGTGAGTAATATTTTGGTGAGTTGGAGTCCGAGTGAGTGCAGTTGAAGAACACTTTCGTGAGTGTGAGTCCGAGTGAGTCCGGCTCAGGAAAATTTTGATGAGTCCGAGTCCGAGTGAGCCCTAAGCGCAAAATATATTGCCACGCGCGTTTCTTATTTTCACTTTGCTCTATTCGGTTTTCGCCCTCAAAGGCTGTCAGCAATGCTCAGCGCAAACCGCTCCTCATTGTTCTAGAAGCTTCGCGATGATTGTAGATCGTTTTGTTAAGATTGCGCGCAAGACGCGACCATTCGAGATTATTCCAGAGCGTACGCGATGACCAGTGATAAGGCTAGAATGTTCGACGCGCGATGCATAAAAGCCGGCGCGCTCCAACGATGTTCAGTCGATCGACGGCCGACGCTCTGTTCGCCGCTATCAGTGCCAGCGTGTATTGCTGTAATCCTACTTTCCGTTTACCGGCCACAAGTTCGGCCTAATAAACAGTTTCATCTTGGACACGTCGCCTGCTGCCTTCGTCGACGTCACGACCACGTGACAATATTTCACGAGTGAGTGTGAGTGAGCTTGACAATTTTTGCCGACCTATGCAGTAGGCTTCTCTGCGCTACCACAGAGTTACGGCCAACTACAGGTAGCGCGAAATTTCTGGGCTTGTAACGCGAACACCGAATCCCTTAAATACGTACACGCTTATCACTGAAATGCATTCACGCGCTCATTGCCTGAGGATTGTCATAACATTACAATTTCAAGGCCAACGTTATTCACACTTGGAGCGCGAATTGCTGCCAGCATTTAAACTGCGCGTGCGCTGCCGTTGAACGTATACTCCAAAACAAAATACCAGCGCTCATTCCGTGCCAAAGCATTTCGCACCATTCGCAGTGAAGAACCTATTCGTCAGATACTGAGTCATAGAACAGGACGAAGGAAGGAAGGAAAGAAGAGGAGGGAAAGGAACGGCAGGGATGTTAACCAGTCTAGTAGGACCGGTATGCTACCCTACACTGGGGAAAGGGGTGGGGGGAGATTTAAAGATCGGAGAAAGAGAGAGAGATAGAGGAGAGAGCACGCACACACAAAGTGTCACTTCACAGTCATCACAGCCATAAGTCTATAATCGTCGGTGAAAGTACGTTGCCTTTAAGAAGTTTAGCACTGCCTTCGTCGCCTTCACCCGCGATGACCTCTCTGGTCGACTTTCCAGAATGGTTTTCTACCGTCATCGGTCTCTGGAAAGTTTTTCCCGCATTGGTACCACGTGACTCCTTTCGTTTCGGCACCGCAGCGCTGTATCGTGACTGAATAGGTGGTTTACGGTCTCCTACGCGTGTTCCCTACAATTAATCTAGCAGTACGTCGTTGCCCTGATCCTCAGTAAGCGTGTCCCATTATCCTCAGCGACTGAAGCCGTCAATGCGTGAGATATCCCCGCTGTCAGAGTGGCCGATGGAGGGTGAGCTGACGCGATCGACCGACCGCTAATCCGTCCCGACAGGGAGCCTCTCTCGTAGGACTCTCTTTGTTTCTTCGCTGTTCTCGCCTTTGTGTGCACTCCTTTGCGTATTTGGTGACTGTATGTGCGTACGCGTGTTTGTCCGTTCGTCCATACACACGAGTAGGGAAGCCGGAAATGCGCTCTGGCGATGCTTGCATAAACGCGCGGCAGAGCTCTGAGGCGGTAAAGATGCGGATCACAGTCAGGTGTCAGCAGGCGCGCCCCCCCTTCGGTGTAGTCTGTCACCGTTATGCTGTCATCATATTGAAAGCGCGAAGGCCAGGGCATACGTTAGTCACGGCAGTGGCAGATGGCAGAGGACAAAATTGTAGTAGACTGACACACAACGTGCTAAAATGTGACGACGATAGTATCCGGTATTATAACACCAGGGAGGATGTCGAGAGGATTTGTTTGACATTAAGCACCGCAAAAGTGGGCGAAACTTAATGTAGAAGCTTTGCATTTTGTAACGGTGACGTGTTGTACAATAACCCGCGGCACTTTGCTATCACATATAAGAGCACTATTCCTACGTGATGGCTGCATCTATGTAAAACCCTAGAAAAAGACGACCAAAACTAAGAAGTTTTCCTTATTTTTTCTTGAAATAGGTTATTGAAGGAACTGACCTAGTCATCTAAAAAGGGCACCAAGACTATACGCAGTCGGACATGTCCTGTACACTTTTTTTTTTGTTTCTCGTTCTCATTTTTCTTATCTTTTCATTTTTTTTTCTATTTTTTTAAGAAAAATCACAGGGATACATAGTCATCGTGAAACAACCTACAGGACAACACTGTTAGAAAACGGACAGTAGAATGAAAGGACTCGAGTACTGGAGTACTCGTCTACTGTACGTTTTTAACTATGTTACGCTGTATATTATTCCACGATGAACATCGACCAAGTAGCCCACGTCCCAAATCGGCTTCAGCAGCACACGTAATCGATATTTTTCAATACCGTAGCAACAGCACGCTCATCGCAATTGTCGCAATATAATGATACGCGCATTACAGTTCTTTAAAGAAAACTTATAAGCCTGTAGAAATACTTGAATATAAATCATATTTAATTTTCACTTATTTGTAAAATGTCATGGATGTAATAAAACATTATTGTAAATACACACGGGTATTCACAGCAATGCGTTGTGTTCATGATATTTTCTCACGTTTAGTTATACGGACGAACGGCGGACGTGTAAATTGTTTAGATCTGTATAATATAAACAGTTCGTAAGCGTCGCCACATTCGGTCGCTATAGGAACACTGTGTGAACCTCGTTAGCAGTTAGGAGCATTTTACGAACACTTAACGATAGTAAAACCATTTTGAAGCGCACATATCTCTAAAAGGACGACGCTCTGGTTAGTTAGTGATGGCGTTCGATAGGTACTTTGAGGGTGGAATAGACAATGGAGCGTGAACTTTTTTTAGCATCTTTTAGGGTTACTCCTACTCCCTTTGGCCTGGCCGGTTGTCTAACTTCGATGTCATGAACACAATGAAGAAATTACGAAGACCTAGGCTCTATGACCACGAAACAGAAGCTCCAGGCCTACATCGCGTCAAGATAGAAACAAAAGTTTATTATTTAGGCGTTACAAAATCGGCAAGGGGCACTACCATCGTACTGCTGACGCAATATGAACACACATGCAAGGCTCGCGTGAGGATTGTTGAAAAGTCTTCGCAGGCACACAGAGTTTTGACTAATGACATGCCGTGGCATGCTTGGCGGCTTAGGATTAGCGCTGCTGAGCGGGTTCGAACGTCAGTCACGGTGGGAGTATTTAGATCCGAGCAAAATGTAGGAACACCCGTGCATTTATAATTAGGTGCACATTAAAAAGTCCCATGTGGTCACATTTAATACGGAGTTTTTCTGAGGTAACTTCCCAACCAAAGGCTCAGCGCCCCCGACGAGGTACCCGCTACACTCCTGTAATGGCGTCGGGGGCTCAGCGCCCCCGACGCCATTACAGGTGTGTAGCGGGTACCACGCTTCGCCGAAGAATGACGAATAATGGCATAATGGACGCTTCCCTACTACACAAAAATGATGATGATTTGTGGCGTAGTGAATGCGGTGCCATGCAAGTGTAGCTGTATTACAGTTGCCTCAAGAATGTTTAAGAAAGGGTCTAGGGAGGCCGCTCTTCCATCTTTCACTGAGGCTGTGCTGCGAGTTATGCTTTTGTTGTTGTTGTGCGCAGGCCTGGCGTCTTTTTCTTCTCTTTGGTCACGATCATTCCACGGCACGGAACATATTGGTGAAAGAACGAAGCTTGTTGTAAAAGTATGGGGTAGTAGTTGTCACCAATAATAATAATAATAATAATAATAATAATAATAATAATAATAATAATAATAATAATAATAATAATAATAATAATAATAATAAGAATAATAAAAATTCGGCAGATTCCACGTACCTTGGGAATCGATGTTATGCGATGCATGCGGAGGGAAGGTGACGGTGTTGTAATGTTTTATTGAGCGAAACGTTACGAAATTACGCTAAAGATATGTACAAATGTTGTACGCACAGACATATGTTCCACAGTCGCATATGTTTTGCATAACAAGTTGTTTACAGTTGCGTAACGATGCCAACAGCAACATGGGCAGTAGCAACACCAGAAGCGGTAAACTGATATGTAGCGCTTGTGCTCGCCAGGATGGTAGCCCTGGAGAATGCAACATATATCAACTTCAGCGGATGGCGCTTTACTATATTTGATGTTAACCCGGCGTGACGGCTGTATCATCGGAGGACATATGTAATGTTTATAAAATTGGATAGCCAGCACTGCAACTACAATTGACGTTTCACGAACATTAGGGTCTATTCAAAAAGCAGTTCCGAGACCTGGCGTGGCTCTGTGGTAGAATGCTTGATTGCCACGCAGAATGCTTGGGTTCGATTCCTGTTGGGACCCTGACATTTATTATTTGCATTCGTCTGGTCAACGCTGCTGATGACGTCAGCTTTTTAACGCTCTGGCGTTAAAAGTACCAATGTTCGTCTCGCCGTTCCTGGGTAGTCTAAACTGTCAATCACCTGTGGCACATACCCGTATACCTGTGGCACATACCCGCCCCGTGGTATGTGCCACAGGGTTTGCCCGAAAGAGTTTGACGACGTACGCGACGGGATTGTCATTATTCATGTCACGACCAGCGAGTCATAATCATCAAACCATCTTATTCTCACATACTAATTTTGGTCTACCCCAAGTAAAAGGGGTAATCACGAGATCACCCAGACGTAGGCGGCTAGATAGATAGATAGATACGCAGATAGAAACGCTAAAAGTGTCCGCAGTACGCAAAGAAATGCTTCGCATTTAAAACGAGACATCCATGGGGAAAGCAGAACAATGCTAGCACGGTGATGTGTGACGTATTATCTTTCGTCTATGTCCTGTACTGGTTGCATATAAATAAGAACGGTTCCTATTCTATTCACAGAAAGATTTAGTTTTTCGATTCCTTTAGGAATGTCACTCTGGGAGGTGTCGCGTCGATCGTGTACACTTTTCACTGATCGATGACGAGCGAAAAGTGGAAATTACCCCACGTCCGATCAGAAAATCGCATTACCGCCCTACTACGCTACGCAGCCTGAAAAATTCCGAAAATATTCTAAAAGTAGGGTAATTACCCTACGGTTGGCAACCCTGCCCAGACCTCGGTAACTGGTCTCCAACATCAAAAACACATCGTACAGAAGTCACACTGTGCAGATTAAGAATAGAGCACGCGTATGTTACACAGGCATGCGTTTTGTCCGGTGGTGAGTCGCCCAGCTGCGATAGGTGTGATGAGCCACTTAAGTGCTGCATATGCTCCTACAATGCACAGAACTAGAACCGTATAGAAAAAAACATTTCGCATTACTATACCGGCAGCTAATTCCACTTCATCCTGTAATGTTTTAGGTAGAGAACCTCTTATTCAAAACGAACCACTATTAGAGTTTTTCAAAGATGTGCATACTTCTAATGCCATATGTCCAGGTAATCCGTAGCACAGCCTCTCAATAGAGTCTCCTGCTGCGGTATTTGCTATATAGAGAGCACCTGCCTCGCAGCCCCTGGTCTCAAGGGAATATACAAAGCATTTGTGCTCATTCAATATTCTAACAGCTTTACTTGCACGATCTCTCGCCACTCATTCATTAGGCTCACTCATATCACTGCCATGATTTTAACAATTATACCATTTTACGCACTTTATCGCGCAGAATTTTAGGCCCCCCATACAGCCACATAACATCATCATTGTTCACATGCCATGTCATCTACTGGCGCTCTTTGGCCATCAGTGGCCCTGGCACCATACAGCCCCATTTATCATCAATGTCGGAAGCGGTCATAACAAAATTGCGTTGCCGCGTTACATTGCTCCATTTCTACTTGAATAGAGCAGGTTTAGGGACTTCCCTTCTGTGCCCTTGCTGTAATAAAGAGGAAACCATTGCTCACTTCTTTCGATCTTGTCGCTGGTACACGACAGTGAGGAAAAGAATAATAGTACCACCTCCTCGCAAGCTGGGCCGTCACGTATCAGAACCGGGTATTCCACTTCTGGATGCCACTACTCTGGGACAAGAATGTTTTCTTCGCCATTTCATCAACGAGACTAAAATAATATATAAGTAAGTTATGCCTGCTTTAAATTTTTTATTACGAATATTGGTACTTCAAATCAATACATTAATTAACTATATCTTCCACGAGTGACATACTACAGAAAATATTGGATAACTTTGCCCAGTACTCGCTTAATCCCCTACATTGGGTATCAGCCATCATCAAAGGAAAACAAGAACCACAACAATATTATTGATTAATTGGACACTTCCAATCAGTAGTTAATTAACTAGCGGACGTAGGAATTACACAAAGCAGAAAGTATGGGAAGAATTCACCCTCTACTCGGCCAATCCCCTCCAATGGGTGTGTGCCATGTGCGCAGAAGAAGAAGAAGAAGAAAGTACGTCGCAGGTTTCTACCTGTATTTGCAAGAGTAGTGATGCCGGAAACCATTAACGAACAGTCACCCGCGTCAAACCGTGTTGAAGATGCTCGACAGTCCGCCAACTCCGGACAAACTGCTTCGCGACACCGTCCAGCTGTGGCCACACATCGCGTTCTGCGCGTCACGTCGTCCAGGTGTGATCCTACTCTTTTCTTCTGCGTGGTCATTGCTGCTGCAGTTACTGGTGCCGCAATCTTCCTCCAGTTCTTCAAGACGTCCACAAAAACGTTATCCAAAGACCCACAGACTGACTCCTACACTAGAAGCATGGACGCGATGCTCCAAATGCTCTGGCGAACAGGCAACAGCTCGCTGAATCCCTGCACTGGACTTCTATCGGTATGTCTGCTACAATTATATCGCCGTGCACAAAGAAAGTCCGTACTTCAATACCTTACAGTCACCGAGCCTGGTCTTGCAAGGCATGTCTAGTAACGACGCCGGTCGAGCTCTTTTTACGTACTACAGAAGCTGTATTTTTAGAAAGTGGAGTCCCGTAGAAGCCGTAAAGGACGCCCTGGGAGCACTACTGCAACTACTGTACGTCTCTTCGCACATGACGTCACTACGCATGCTCGTTCTAATTATAAAGCTCAACCTCGCATATGGTATCCGCACGGACCCTCTAGTTTACCAAAACTTTCACGGAAGACAACCCGCCCTCGTCGGTTATATAATCGATACCGATGAAATGTATTACTCACTAACTCGTGACGGACCACAAGATCTGTTCCTTCTAACTGATGAATACAACATCTGTGCAGATGATTTTGACAGTGACGTGCTTGAGAATATATACGCAACTGGTCTCACGGAATTGATGTCATCAATAAAAGTAAATGTCACCTTCGATCAGATCCTGGAGTTCGCAGCAAAATTTTGCAGCGTCACCTACAATGATCTGTACATTGAAGCGAACGACACCGTTTTGGGAAGCATTGTGAACGGAGTATCGGCTAGGCTGTGGAAAGATCTTGTCGAGGAATACACAGACACTGAAGTGAGTCGAGTGATCTTGAGCCCTGTAGAAATTCTCAAGCACCGTTTCGCTCTTCTGACAAACACTAGCATGCAACCGGTGGCAATGGCATTGGTTGTGCTACACGCAGGCTTTGTGCTCGCACTAGACACTGGGTTAAAAAACTTAAGAACGAGGGATCGCTATGTATTCTGTGAATTATCCTCTCATGGGTTGTATCCACTTTGGATCCTCAACCATATCATGTCATTTGACCTCCTAACCGAGCACAATAACGTTGTAATGCGTGTTTTCAACACCTTGGCGCAAACAATCGGCACCGAAATAAACGAAACGTTTCCGTCAAAACTTCCTTTTCCCGCCACTCACTTGCTGAATGAAATTCGACTGCTTCTTCCACACCAACTTTACCCACTGGATACAGTAATACCGAAACTTGACGGCAATTTTTTCAAGAATGTCCTCAAGATACGAGAGCATAGGCTAACTTTTTGGAGCTACAAGGCACCTTCTGGAGTTCCACAGAGGCTTGTGAAGTATTTGCGCCCGGACTACGGTGTGCAGTCCGGATGTTTTCTGATGCTGCCACTACTGGTGTACAGTGCTGTACCATTGCGGCATACGATGACCGTGCTGCCGATGGCGGTGTTAGGTTTTATAATAGCGGACAGCTTATGGACTGTTCTGCTCGATACAAACTTGACCGGCGTGCAGGGCACCACCGTCCGTAATTCACTGTGCAGTGACCAAGGCGGAATTGACCGAACCGCACCACTGAAGCTTCTCCTCAAGTACCCCCCTGCGTGCTATCCGCTCGACTGTACGCGCTTTTAGGACAGCAGACTGGCACAAGAAAGATAAATATTTCGGACAGTGGCGCACATCGCTCAGTCAAATTTTTTATCGCTTACTTCTTGTGTTTAATTTTTGCCCGGATCAAGAGAACCTTCACTTAGTGGAAGAAGAGGTTGCCGACATTCAATCTGAAATCAGTGACTTTTCCGAGTCGTTTGAGTGCTAATATGACTATTTCGGGCATTATATAAAGGGCCATTGCAAAAATGGTTGAAGAAATACAATATTTTTAGGCAAATGAAAGTTTCCGACTTGGTGGCCAAATCAGTCTAAATGAATAACGTTGAAGGATGATTTTTATGTCTCTAGATCGAAGGCTGCTTGTGGCTGACCAACTTTATTCTTTAAAACCAACTCACTCAGACACATGCACTCACACGCACACACGCACATGTGTACACACGCAGCACGCGCATATACACAAACACATGAGAGGGCCAAGGTTGCTGAGATATGCGAAATTCGGGAAATAATATTACTTGCGTAATTACAGACCTATTGAACGCCACCCATACTGTTCAAAGTTTTAGGAAAAGAATTTAAATCTTTGAACGGGATATTTTTTGAGAACTATTCATTCATACATACGTAAAAAAATTCCGCACATCTCTCCTACCGAGGATGGTAGCTGTGGATAGTGATACGTAGATCAACTTCAGTGGATAGTTCTTTAGTATACAATTGACTTTAAACCAGCGTGATGCCTTTATCATGAGAGTACATATGTAATGTTTATAAAATTAGACAGCCAGCACTCTAACCACAGTTGACGTTTCACCAACATAAGAACTGTTTAGGGTCTTTTTCCAAAGCATTTTAGGGACCTGGCGTGGCTCTGTGGTAGAATAGTTGATTGGTAAGCAGAATGCTTGGGTTCGATTCCTGCTGGGATGCTGATATTTATTCTTTGCATTCGTCGGGACAACGCTGCCGATGTCAGTTTTTCTTAACAGCCTCGCATTTCGATTACCAATGTCTGTTCTCGCCGTTCCTGGGTAGATATAGACTGTCAATCACCTGTGGCTCATACCGCATACCGCGGCCCGTGATAAGCGGGCATGTGCCACACACGTCTGGAGGAAAGGGTTTGACGACGTACGTGACAAGGACGTGACCACGAGAGCGCCCAGACGTAGGCGGCTAGATAGATAGATAGATAGATAGATAGATAGATAGATAGATAGATAGATAGATAGATAGATAGATAGATAGATAGATAGATAGATAGATAGATAGATAGATAGATAGATAGATAGATAGAAACGCTCAAAGTACCTGCAGCTAGCTAAGAAATGCTTCGCATTTAAACATACATCCCTATGGGAAAACCCAGTGGCGCTGTCCCAGTGTCATACCTGATTATTCGACCAGTGTGGCGATGGATACTGAGACGCTGGCGCGCTGCACGAGGCACACTGGACGCTGCACGCTGGGACACGCGTTATGGGCCAAAATCGGGCTTTTAAATTATTTTTAAAAATTTTCGTTATGCTCATATCGTAATTAAGGCTGAAAACGAGCACTGCGACAAAAAAAAAAGGAAAATAAGCCGGCAGATCCCACGCACTGTGGGGATCGGTGTAATGCGAAGCAGCCAGGAACGCACAAATCATGGTTTACATAATTTTCATGTCATGTTTTACATGTTAGGACATGTAATTTATGTTCGTCATACAGTCACGACGCGATATACCAATTTTGGTGTATATCAATCTAGCGAACTGGACGCAAGCGCACCATGACCGTGGCATGTAAATGACATTGTAGATGACATGCATGCCAATATCTTCATGTTACCACTGCCACTTATGTTCGTTATACAGTCATGTCAATCAATACCGAATTTGGTGCATATCAAGCTAACGAAACGGCCGCGAGGGCACCATGAGTGTGGAATGCAAGTCATGTCGCTCATGACATGTCCTGATTTCCATATTTTCACTTGTAATTTATGTTCGTCATACAGTCATGTCACTCAATACCAAATTTGGTGCATATCAAGCTAACGAAACGGCCGGGAGCGCGCCATGAGCATGGCATGGAAGTCATGTCGCACATGACAAGTCATGATTTCCATATTACCACCTGCCACTTATGTTCGTTATACATGTCATGTCACTCAATACCAAATTTGGTGTGTGTCAAGCTAACGAAACGGCCGCGAGCACGCCATGAGCGGGACATGCAACTCATGTCGCACATGACACGTCATGATGTCCATATTACCACTTGTCACTTATGTTCTTCATACATTCACGTCACTCAATACCAAGTTTGGTGTACATCAAGCTAACGAAACGGCGTCGAGCGCGCCATGAGCGTGGCATGTAAATCATACTTTTCATGACAAGTCAGTCATGATTTTCATAATATGACCAGCCATTTATGTTCGTCATACAGTCATGTTATGTCATACCAAATTTGGTATAAATCCTATTAACGATACGGCCAGGAGAGCACAAAGTCGTAGGCGGCTAGATAGATAGATAGATAGATAGATAGATAGATAGATAGATAGATAGATAGATAGATAGATAGATAGATAGATAGATAGATAGATAGATAGATAGATAGATACCCTCAAAGTCGCCGAAGTTCGCTAAGAAATGCCTCGCATTTAATAATAATAATAATAATAATAATAATAATTGAGAGTCCGGAGTTTCGCGTGCTGAAACCACCGTATGATTATGAGGCACGCGGTAGGGGAGTAAAGTTTGTAGATTTTTTTCTTTAGAGATTTGATTGGGGAAATCTCTAGGGACTTACGTTGAGCATCTGGTGTTCCTTAACGTGCACTGACATGACAAAGTACACGGGCCTCTAGCATTAACCATCCGTAGAAAATTGACCGCCGTGGCCGGTATCGAACCCGCAACTTTCGGGTCGTCAGCCGAGGGTTGTCACACAAACAAAGGTGGTAGTGCTCATGTGCAGCTGTGCCGAAGCATCATCCGAGCCGGTTGACTTTCCTTTCGTCTGCAAAAGAGGCAAATGGTTCTCAAAACCAAAACTTGTAACTTTTTTCTGTAGCTTTGCATATTGGAATTGTTTTGCATATTATATTGAACCTCACCTTTAACTATTCTCGTCTTTTTTCGCCCTTTTTAAGTCCTGCTGTGTTTTATTTAGCAAGCTCAAAACAGATTGGCGGGCTACCTCTCGTACTGCATAAGTTGAGGTTTAACGCAGTGGAACGTCACAGAGCTACGCAAAGCACGAGAATCCCACAGTGCCGTGTCTTTGTGTTTTCTGTCGTCCTGAGGCGTTTTTATGTGGTAAACCTCAAGATAGGAACGCGGTCCGCCGTGGAGTTGTAGCGGATATGTTGCTCGGCTGCTGACCCGAACGTCCCGCGTTCGATCCCGGCCGTGGCGGTCGCATTTCGATGGAGGCTAGAGGCCTGTGTGCTGTGCGATGTCAGTGCATGTTAAAGAACACCGGATAGCCGAAATTTCCGGAGCCCTCCACTACGGCGTCCCGCCTTATCAAATCACGGTTTTGAGTGGTAAAGCCCCAGAAATAATTATTATTAGGATATCAAAGCGATAAGTCCAAGTTCAGAGCGGCATTGCATATTCCACAACATTCGAGAAAGATTCACTGGTCGACAACTTTTTTAGCACTTCAAGTCCCCAACATCATCCGAATTTCAATCTTGTTTGGCTTTATAGCAAATTCCTTTGCTAGTCATTAGAGCCAATTATATTTTGTAATTAAAGTAAATATTGTATACTCTCAGTAAATAGAAATCCCTTAAACAGAATTGCTGCTGAAATGGAACAACTGCCTCTGATACGATTGGTTTCGCACTTGAATTCTGCCTCCCCCCCCCCCCCCCCCCGCACCCACACACACACCACCCGTTCATCTTTCGGTAAATGGAACTCCTGCTACACGGAACATATTTTGCTGATCCACAGAGGTTCCGTTTAATGAGATACTACTGCAATATCATCTATCAATTTACTTGTTACGTCCTTTTCTTTGTTTTGTTTGTCCTACCAGCCAATCAAAAAGGTTAGCGCACGAGCCTAATCTTTGTTTCAGCCTTATTGAAAGCGCGGGCCAAAAATGCAGATTAATCTGTAAAGAAAGCCGTGTCGATAAGGATTAATGGCTAAGCCCGTGAAAGGCTAATCGTTAGCCGATTCAGAAAATGTCACAGTTTCGCCGCAAGGGTGACGAAACGAATGGGATAGCAACAAATTAAAATGTCGCGCGAAGAACGGCAAGCACATCAAAACTTGCAGCACGTTGCTCAAGCACAAAGGCCACACGAAAAAAGCGCACACAGGAGGAGCGCGAACTAACAACTGTCTTGGGTCGACACTTGCAGCGCGCTGCCCAAACACAAAGAAGGACCCACGAAAATAACGCTCAGGTACACACATGTAGATCGCGAAATATCAGTTCTGAGAGTTGTTACTTCTAGACACTAATAGGCATTGTGCAACCTCTCTTATATCAATGTACAGGAAAAATTCTACTACTGCTATGAGGATACGTTTTACTTTCGTGTTATAGCGATTCCTATGACGGAGGGATCAACCATTACGGGAGAGCGGATAACTAACCCTAAAAAATAGCGCTATTCAAGAGCATCGTGCACCTGCGCAGTCTGAATGGCACCGTCAATGGAACCACTTCAACAGGGCACTACTAATTTCACACATCTCGACAAGCCTCCGTACACGATCCGGCTATGCTGCAGAGTCTTGCAGTCTATGCAAATAGCTTTACTCATGACGTGAGCAATGAAAAAAGTACTTTAAAAATGATACTATGTTTCAATTTCATCCTTTAACCAAGCAACTAAATACCTGGAATAGTAATGTTTAAGTGTTTTTAATTTTGTAGCTGCTATGAATTGCCCACCAAATAAGGAGCAGATTCAACCAACAGCACTGATAGCCATAACAATATATGTATGTATGTATGTATGTATGTATGTATGTATGTATGTATGTATGTATGTATGTATGTATGTATGTATGTATGTATGTATGAATGAATGAATGAATGAATGAATGAATCAATCAATCAATCAATCAATAAAAGATCGGAACATTTTAGCAGACGACTTAGTAAATATAACAGATATTGATTTATTTTTTTGTACGTTGTGATATTGTTCTTGCATTAACTAATGACGTGCCTTGAAAATGTCACTTGTAGTCATATTTGTAGCGCAATAAACCCAGACGAAGACAAAAAATACAGAACACATACACAGGACGGGCTCACACATCTAGCGCCCGTCCTGTGTATGTGTTCTGTATTTTTTGTCTTCGTCTGGGTTTATTGCGCTACAAATATGACTACAAGTGACTCAAACCAACTAGCCCGCATCACCGCCTTGAAAATGTATTAAGGCGAAAGCCATTAATGTCTCATGCTCACGTCCGTCCGGATGTCCGTCCGTCCGGTGGTGGTGGTGTGCGTCCTGACCACCTTTACTGCGCATGCGCATACCCTCCCCACGCACCTCCTCTCCTACGCTCCCCCCTCTCTCTCCCCCTAGGTGTCCCTCCCGCCCGCGCCTTTTACACATCCACTGCGCATGCGCGTCCCCTCCCTCTCTCCCTCCTACGCTCCCCCCCTCTCTCCTCTAGGCATTCCTCCCCGCGGCGTCCACACCCCCCACTGCGCATGCGCGTCCCCCCTCTCTCCCCTCTCCTACGCTCCCCCCCTCTCTCGCCTCGCGACGCCGACGCAGGCAGCGTCTGCTAGCGAGTTTCTTGGTTGAAAAAACGGACTGCTCGCGCTGCGCAACCGTTCACTGGCCACCCCGTAATATGGCACTGGATCTTGACCTCCAAGGTAGTGCCGGTGGGAGATTTCTCCTGTGCGTTCTCGAACAATAAAAATTCGCAGCATACGCATTAACTAAAAGCGGACTGCGGTTCTCTGTGTCCAGTCGGAGTCTTCTGTCTCTCATTGCCCATTAGCAGTGATTGGCATGTTCCAGCCGGAAACACCGGTCTATCACTGCGTGATTGCGCCTACCCAGGTTCCTCTCCTGCGCAACGCCGCGATGAGCGCCAGCGTCAACGCCGCCGCCAGTGTAAGCGTTAGCGCCCGCTGCGTCGCATCTACACAAGGTTCCCTTTAGCGGGAGATGGTGTAATTTTAGATGCGAAGCATCTTATGCTCGGGGCTATGTCTGTCCCTCCCTCCCGCGTCCTTCCCGCGTCCGGCCACTTTCACGAAGTAGGGAAGCACCCACTATGCGAACCATAACACTGTAGTACAATATAAGGCCGTCAACCACTACCACAGTCACCAGATTCATGGCTGAGAGCACAGAGAGGCTGCTTGGCAATGGCTAGGCAGGTGGTGTCTGTCGCCCAGGTTGACTCCATTCATTGATCTTGCTTGCACGTGTTTGGGGGGGAGGGGGGGGGCTTAGTCCGTCCTTCCTTTCCGCGTCCTACACCACCACAGCGCATGCGCGTGCCCTCCTCCTCCTCTCTCTCTCCTCTGCTACGCTCACCCCCCTCTCGCCTCTAGGAATTCTCTACTCCACGGAGCGGCGCCCGCGTCCTACACCCCCCACAGCGCATGCGCGTCCCCTCCCCCCTGTTTCCTACGCTCAACCCCTTTCTCTACTCTAGGAATCCTCTACTCTACGGAACGGCTCCCGCGTCCCACACCCCCCACAGCGCATGCGTGTCCCCTCTCTCTCCTCTCCTACGGTCCCCCCCCGTTCTCTCCTCTAGGAATGCTCTACGGAGCGGCGCGCACGAAAGGTGGTGTGACAGCTCCATACTCCGCTCGGAGCGCCACGGTAGTTCCGCGGTATGAAAATGACGGAGCGCGCGTGCCTCATTCTGTATACTGTGCAGCGCCGCCATAAGCGCCCGCGCCGCTGCCGCGAAACGAGAGCGGCGACGTTTCTCCCCGCTCAAGATAACCATGTCCCCGCTGCTTCGCATCCACACATGGTTCCCTTTAGCGGGAGATGGGGAAGTTATTTAGATGCGAAGCATCTTATGCTCGGGGCTCTGTCCGTCCTTCCCGCGGCCCGTGTCCCGCGTCCCGCGTCCGGTCAGTTTCATGAAGTAGGGAAGCAGCTGCTATGCGAACCAGAACACTGTAGTACAATAAGGCCGTCAACCACCATCTCAGTCATGAGAGTCATGGTAGAGATCACAGAGTGGCTGCTTAAATGGCTAGGCAGGTGGTGGGTGCAAGCAAAGAATAATGCGCCCTACCGGTGGTGTCTGTCGCCCACATTGACTCCATTCCTTGATCTTGCTTGCATGTGCTTGCGGGGGCTTTGTCCGTCACTCTTTCCCTCGTACCGCGTCCCACAGCCCCCTCTCTCTTCTCTCCTATGCTCCTGCTCTTCCTCTCCTCTAGGAATCCTCTACTCTACAGAGCGGCACCCGCGTCCCGTTGACTCGATTCCTTGATCTTGCTTGCATGTGCTTGCGGGGGCTTTGTCCGTCCCTCCTTCCCGCGTCCCACACCCCCCTCTCTCTCCTTTCCTACTCTCCCCACCTTTCCTTTAGGAATCCTCTACTCTACGGAGCGGCGCGCACGACAGGTGGGGCGACAGCTGCACACTCCGTTGGGGGGCGCCACGGTAGTTCCGCGGTATGAAAATGACAGAGCGCGCGCGCCTCATTCTCTCTCCTGTGCAGCGCCGCGATGAACGACCGGGCCGCTGGCACGAATCGGGAGCGGCGACGTTTCTCCCGCTCAAGCCAGCCATCACCCCGCTGCTTCGCATCCATACATGGTTCCCTTGGCTACGCAGGTGGTGTCTGTCGCCCAGGTTGACCCCATTCCTTGAGTCATGGCCGAGAGCACAGAGAGGCTGCTTAGCAATGGCTAGGCAGGTGGTGTCTGTCGCCCAGGTTGACCCCATTCCTTGATCTTGCTTGCATGTGTTTGGAGGGGGCTTAGTCCGTCCATCCTTCCCGCGTCCCACAGCGCATGCGCGTCCCCTCCCCCCTCTTTCTCCTACGCTCACCCCTTTTCTCTCCTCTAGGAATCATCTACTCTACGGAGCGGCGCCCGCGTCCCACAGCGCATGCACATTCCCCTCCCCCCTCTCTTTCCTCTCCTACGGTCCCCCCCCCGTCCTTTCCTCTAGGAATCCTCTACGGAGCGGCGCGCACGACAGGTGGTGTGACAGCTGCATACTCCGCTGGGGGGCGCCACGGTAGTTCCGCAGGTATGAAAATGACGGAGCGCACGCGCCTCATTCTCTCTCCTGTGCAGCGCCGCGATGAGCGCCCGGACCGTGAAACGAGAGCGGCGACGTCCCTCCCGCTCAAGCTAATTATCTCCCTGCTGCTTCGCATCCACACATGGTTCCCTTTAGCGGGAGATGGGGAAGTTTTAATTGAACAATTAAGTGTACCAGTCGTGTGGCGGAAATGTAACACTTTAAAATCAGAACATGCTCCGATTCACGCATCAGTTTTTTACATGCTAGGACCTGTCATTTGTGTTCATCATACAGTCACCTTGCGCAATACAAATTTTGGTGTATATCAAGCTAGCGAACTGGACGCAAGCGCACCATGAGCGTGGCATGTATACATAGCTCGGCACACTCATGAGTGCACTCAACTCACACTCACTCATTTGTACGTGGTGAGTTGAGTATGAGTGAGTACTCATGAGTGTGAGTGGACGTGAGTGTGAAGGTGAGTGAACACTCATGAGTGTGAGTGGTCGTGAGTGTTAACGTGAGTGAGCACTCATGAGTGTGAGTGGTCCTGAGTGTGAACGTGAGTGAGCACTCATGAGTGTGAGTAGACGTGAGTGTGAACGTGAGTGAGAACTCATGAGTGTGAGTGGTCGTGAGCGTGAACGTGAGTGAACACTCATGAGTGTGAGTGGTCGTGAGTGTGAACGTGAGTGAGAACTCATGGGTGTGAGTGGTCGTGAGTGTGAACGTAAGTGAGCACTCATGAGTGCGAGTAGACGTGAGTGTGAACGTGAGTGAGAACTCATGAGTGTGAGTGGTCGTGAGTGTGTACGCAAGTGAGACCTCATGAGGGTGAGTAGGAGTGAGTATGAACGTGGGTCAGTACTCATGAGTGTGAGTGGACGTGAGTATGAACGTGAGTACTCATGAGAGTGAGTGGACGTGAGTATGAACGTGAGTACTCATGAGAGTGAGTGGACGTGTAAGTGAACGTGAGTGAGCACCCATGAGGTCGAGTAGGCGTGAGCATGAACGTCTGTGAATTCATGAGCGTGAGTAAGTATGCCGCACAGAGAAACACGGTGACACACAAACAGTGAGTGGTCGTGCTAAGGAAATGAGAAGCCCTAATGGTGCTGCCTTTGCTATCTAGTGGCAGTTGACCAGACAAGCGATGTGAGGCCGCAAAAAAAGTTTTGTTGTGATGTAGTGTTAGCTCAGTAACAGGCGTTTCAAGTTGTAAGAAAACAGGAAGCAGAACTAGCAATCGGAAAATGAGGTTTGACTTTTCTTCGAAACTCTCACTCGTGCAGCGCGTTTCGAGCGGCTAGCGTGTCGAAGACGCTGCCGGATACGTCAAACATCACGCAGCTTGCATTTTGATTCTCCGGCGTTTTTTTACGCTGTGTGCCCTGGCCCCCTGGAGGCGCTTAGCACCGTCGCGTCGGCGCCTGTCTCGGCGCGGCGATGACTGCGGCTAGCTGTGGCGACGGCACCTCCTCTGTCTCCCGGCTCTCGGTGGGCGCTGCTTGTTTGGTAATGTAGCGTGCGAGAAGGAGTTTTAGCAAATTATGGAAATACGGAACGAAAATACGGTACGGGACTACGGTACGACTCCTCCTCTCTCGCTCGTTGTGCTTTCGCCGCTTCTATTTCCAGTAAACGCACCCCAACAACACAAACGCCTCTTCATAAATTACTGTGGGGTGTCACGCCTTATTCTTGGCTGTCAGCCTACGCATTGTTTACGATGCAGCTGTCGATAGGGGGAGGCACTTTAATAAAATACTTCGTCGACCGCTTCGGTTCATTGTGGAATAGATTTGAGCGCGAAAGTACGAGACACGAGAAGAGAAGACGACTACACGAGCGCTCGTGCAGTCGCCTTCTCTTCTTGTATCTCGTCCTTTTGCGATCAAGTCTATTCCAGGACGCACTTTAGGCACAACGAGCTGGAGAGGAGGAGCGCTACCGTAGTCCCGTACCGTATTTGCGTACCGTATTTCCGTAACTTGCTAAAGTCCTCTAATGTGCGCATATTCGGTTCCGTTCGCGCTATGTTGCACGCGGAGGCTTCGTGTTCGAAGGGACCCTTGGAGGGTGGCATATTCATGGAGCTGCGGATAGGGACAAAGTGCGCCCATGGAAGATCTATACGTGCGCCTGTTAATCCAATGGCAGGCTGTGCACGCGGGGCTGTTGCGGACGCCCAACTAAAGCTGTCCTTCAACGAGTTAAGTGCGTTATGGGCGTCGTTGTACACGCTCCCCTAATATGGGTGATGCAATCATTTATCAAGGGCGATTGTTTGCTGATCGCAGATTATGTCTGCACTGCTGAAGGCACAATATGTCGTTTTGACATGGGGTTTCACGTAAGCCCTGATAACATTTGCATCGATATTCAAGGTGCAGCGTGCGTCCACTCGCGCAAATGTGGTGAAAAAAAAACAGTAAGCTTGCAGAACACCCCGACATACTAAATAAATGTAATGGCTTTTGTTTATTAAAAACTGTAATTTGAGGCGCAGATATAGTAAGGCTCATGCAGTACGGTGCGTACGGCGCTTAAAAATCGTGAAGTGATTTCTCGGATGTCCTTTCATTGGCGCACAGCGTGTGCTTAACAAGACGAGGTTCCCACCTTCTTGTTCGTTAAAATGCACGTTCGTAGAGAAAGTGTCTAAGGGGAGATGCGGGGATAAAATAGCGATTTTCGAAAAAAAATATGCATTTTCAAATTTTAGTTGGTTTGGTTTGCTCGTTCACTAAAGCAGATGCTCACCGAGTTTGGTTGTTATCTGTGCAGCAGAAGAGAATAAAACTAATTGTTTCACGAGATGGTGGCGTGCACTTGCTGGTCAAAGCGTACCTGAATACTCTTTTCAAAACGAGGCTCCTACGCGGGCAAGAGGCCCGTGTTAGGACGTGTATATTTTTTTCCCGCCTTTCAGCCACGGAACACTTTCTGTGGAGACTAGTTCAGGAAAAACAAATAATTTATAAAGGCATATTTCTAGCCTCGGCGACTGCATAGTCTCTGGAAAATTGGAACCGAACCTCAAATTGGTGGAAACTAATCACGTGAGACATCTGGTGTGACATCTTTATACACCATCGCATTATCGACAGTTCACCAACGCACCTGCTTTGGCGCCAATTTTACGAGGGGGAAAGCGTGCACGGCGGCGGCCTCGCAACGCGCGCCGTCGGTATTGTATTATCAGAGCTCTTCACCTTCCAGAATAGGCGTGTCCAATTTGACCAATTTGCCGCATACGAACTGGAACTGTCCTACTAAATCTGCCCCTCAAGCTATATCGTCTTTATTAAACAAAAGCCATTATATTTATTTCGTATGTTGAAGTGTTTCCACACGGACAGTTTTTTTCCACGTTTGCACCAGTGATGTTCCGTGCAGGGAATTTTCCCTTTTTCAGGGAATTTTCGACAGTGATTTTGAACGAAAGGGAAAAGGGGAATCTTCGCGATATTGCAGGGAATTTTGAGGGGCGGCGAAATTTTTTTTTATAACGATCAAAATACTGTGGGCATGAGGGTTTCGCACGTCGTAATCGTTTCTGGCGCATGTAGCGCGCCAAACCACAGCCTCTAAGGTTCGTTTTTAAAGACCATAGTCTTTAAAAACCCAGTCAATATATATTGACTGGGTTTTAAAGACCTAGTCAATATATATTCTAGTCACTTCTTATTTATTTTTTTTCTTCTTTACGGTAGTTTGCAGAACCGTCCCTAATCAAGTCAATAAAATGTAAAATACCACCACAAAAGCTTGGTTTATTTCACAACATTTAGTCACCATTATTGAAAAGTTGACGTGCTTTGTGTACAAAATGTGGTGCATATACATACAGAGCGTCTGCTAGGCACATTAATGTACGCCACGTCACTCAGTAAAAAAAAAAAGCAATAATAAACTTTTCTTCTTATGCAGTGGACGTGTGCATGAGCATGTACAGCATTCCTTCCGCATCGCGTACCGCTTAAAGCGAGCTCTAAGGTAGCTCCTTCGTAGTATTAATAGCCGATGTCAGAGGCGATGCTTTGAGTTGGGCAGGAAAGAACAGAAAGCGATGAGAAGAGCCTGAAACACGTCGAACACTATATATATATATATATATATATATATATATATATATATATATATATATATATATATATATATATATATATATATATATATACTTTTTTGTGCAGGGAAATATGCGGGGATTTTTGGCGATGTATGCGGGGCAAATGCCGGAAATGGGGAATTTTCGGGCCTCGGAAAGGGAATTCTTCTGTCCAGGACGGAACATCACTGGTTTGCACGAGTGGACGCACGCTGCACCTTGATTATCGATGCAAATGTTATTAGGCTTTACACGAAACCGCATCTCAAAGCGACATATTGTGGCTTCAGCAGGGCAGACACAATCTGAAATCAGCGAACAATCACACTTTATCACTTATTGCATCATTCATATAACGAGGGCTTGTACAAAGACGCGCATAACGGTCTCAACTCGTTCATAGACAGTTTAATTTTGGCGACCGCAACAACCCTGCGTACGCAGGCTGATAAGAGGACGTTGCCCGCGTCCGTAGATCCAAGAGTCACTTTCAGCACGGAGCCAACGGAGCCAGCGTCCGCGTGAGCGCTGCCGAAGATGCGCACATTTTCTCGAACACAAACTGACAAGACTACCGTACACGCAACGTACTCCATGATACAAGGGAGGCAGAGAGGAGGCGCCGCCGCCACTGTCGCGTCGAGGTGGCCGAGGCGCCGACGCGACGGCGAGCCCCGGCGTCACGGCGCCCCGCCGGCCCCGCTAGCTAGTACAGTGTACTAGAAGGGGCAGCGGAATGAACGAAGCGGCCGCGCCGCATGGGATGCCCGAGTCTCGGTAGATGTTCCGACGGGCGATCGTAGCGGCGGCGCTGTAGTTGCTGTAGTCACTTTGTCAACTTTGTACTGAAGCTGTCGAGAGCGTCAGCATTTGGCGCGCGCGCGTCGTAGCCTACGAAAGCGTGTAATTGCGGGTTTCGAGTGCTTTTAAAGCATTACTGAGCTTTAAACGGTGTCTCAACGCCTGATACCCGCCATGGTGCACAAGTGAATATGCAGCTGCGCCAAAATTGCGACGACTCATTCCCTGTTTGAGGAGCCGGCCGACCCTCAAAGAAGGCGGCAGTCGGATTTCGAATATGTATGTACCTATAGTCGGTGACAAGCTAAGAATAAAAAGTAAAATGTACGACTATCCATTTGTGTTATGCGCGTCCAACTAGAGTTACCCTTTGCTATGACGTAATGGTTAGGACGAAGACGAACCAACAAAAAAGTTCAACTCTTAGCCACACATTTTCACAGCAGCATCCTCGCCGGTCGTCATTCGGTGCAGTTGAAGTTTGTGATTGTGGTGCGTTTGACGTGCACCGAAGCGGCAGCAGCTCGGGGTGTTTTGCAACGCTTTATCGCGTTCCGTCGTTTCTGCAGCCTGAAGTAGCAACACGGCGGAAGCATGAAAAATAAGGGCAATGCGGTCTCGAGGGCGGAGCCTATATTTATTCTTAGGCTTTCACCGACTATAGGTGGTAACTGATTGCTGTGCGGATTGCAAGCAACACATCGAGCCGTGATACACCATGATCGATTACGAACGCACAACGAAAAGTGAGGTAACAAACCAGCGACGAAAGCCTACAATCCTTATGTCGGCATTCCCTGCGATATTAAAGCATTGATGCTTATATGAGCTCCAATGCGCTCGATTATTTCATGAGTAACCTGAGAACACACAACTCTATCCAACGCCTCGTAGAATTTCTAGGAGGCGTTGCTCTATCTCAACGTTTATAGGGACGGCTGAGTTCCATCGGGCCAGTTACGTGCTCTTTTTCTTAAATGCCGAAAGGCTATCTTGTTTCAACAGCGTGCTTCACGGTTACTGTGCACCGGTTACACCACCTCTGCAGGATTAAAATACCAGGGAGCTGAGCCGAAGGCACGCGTGCAGCTCCGAGGAACTAACTTCATGCATCAGGGCTTATCTCAAGCATACTAAAATGCGAAGGTGTAAATATAGCCTGTCTGGTTTTCAACCAGTTCCCCTTATGTATCGACAGATTACATTGCGCTATTTTCCAGGTCTGCTATTCATGTCAGTGCAAGAATTTGTTCCACAATGTTTTGTACAATTATTTACATGTTTTATCCGTAAAGTGTCAAAAGTGAAGCCCTGCCCCACTAACAACAGCCGTGCAATGCCCCTGAGAACGACCGTCATTTCATGGCGGTCCATTTGCGTTTGACTTCCGATACCTTTGCGCCCTCGTAATGTCCAAAAAGTCAGATTTACTCAGCGCATTTGTAAACAGACGCACCGTACACACAGCGTCGCCGTGGGCACATGTTCGGCCTGCTTTCTGCAGAATAATATATCTGCATACAGATTATATCTGCATACAGATTATATCTGCATACAGATTTCTGAGCACAGCTTAATTCCCATAAAGCGTTTCAGTTACTCTGAATAAACTATAGACGCCGAATCACCACTAGAAGAAAGAATCAAGACAGAAAAATTCAATAAGCCACGGACTTTCTGTTTCATCTGTCTCTTTCTTCTGGTGGTCGTCCGGCGTCTAGTTAATTGACAATAATGTACTTACAAGCCCAGCAATTAGTTCGGCTCAATTACACCAAGATCGTGAATCTTCCCTGATGCAATCAGCCCGTTTTCATTTTTTTTTATAATTTCCGTACCTTGCAGCAGTCGCTTCGTTTACAAAAATGAATTAGCAGTATCTCTCAAAGGCATATATGATGCAAGCATATATGTCGACGCGGAAGGCATCAGGCGTCGAGGCGTGTTCACGCTACTAAACAGTTCTAGTACACATAGGGCTACCACCCGTCCCGGATTTCACGGTACTGCCCCGAATTTTCATACAACATGTCGAGTTCCGCACCGTCCCTGTCCGGACAGCTATATGACCCGGGTTTGTGGCGCACCATCCGGTTCGAAAGTTTTAAGTGATCCAACGCACGCCCAACAACGCGCGTCACACTATACGGAACACGAAGTTAGCACGAATCGCACACAATCGCAAGCAATGTTGCGGTGGCTATTGGTGGCTGCGATGGGCTTTAGCCCCTTTAGCTGAACTTCCGCGTGAAGTGCGTCAACATTTACGAGTACATTCTCCAGGAAGATGAAGTGTTGCGAACAGCGTGTAGCCAGCTGGAGTACCACTTCAAGAGACCGCAACAATAAAGAAACAATGGATTTGTCTGGAAGAACGCAATAAAGAAAACTAATTTCTCCGACTTCCTACGTTAGTGAATGCCCTCCCCCTCCCCCCGTCCTGTCTTCCTTCATTGAAGAATTGGTAATCCTAAGTACACTGTACCGCTAGGCAGCGTACGTGAACTGCGCCAAACGTCATCAACACGATGTATTTGACGCATACGGTGGCGTCTTCGACATGCTAGCATGTCATTCATCACTACATTTTACTTTGGCTATAGCGAAAATATATTTCACGTAAATACTAATCAAAGCGCCAAAACTAAAAGCCGGAAAACGATGTCGCAGAACAACGTGTATATGTGCCAGTTCATAGTCCGTAGAGGTCGGGCTGGCCCGTAAGTTTCCCTGAGGTTGAGCGTTGGGCTAGCTGGTGCAACATAATTTCAATGTTTCACAGCGCACGGAACGAGGACGACCAAAGATGAGACACACAGAGCGCTGAACTTACAACTGGCTTTTATTTTCCTGCCACAGCAATTTATATGCGCTTTTCACTGGAATAAGGAAAAAACAAGCAGACGAGCTATGCAAAAATGCAGTGAAGGGAACAGCAACCCATCATCGATATCAGATGTTTCAAGATAAAAATTCAATTCCTTGCTCGAAAGAGCAAGCGAAGCTACACTGATACATTTTTAATCACGTCTCAAGATTTCCTGGGCTTCTATGATTTCGCGCCCTGTCCTACTTTTTTTTCTTCCGAGCACACGTGTGGGATTGAAAAGAGGCCGGCACCCAAAACTCCGACAACAAATTCCCAAATGCCTACTGATAGTACTATCTACATTGTACGTGTGTTCCTTGAGACGTTCACTAAGGCACCTACCAGTCTGAGCGACATATTCACTGTGACAAGATAGCGGTATACAATAGACTACACATTTTTCACATGGGGAACCTATCTTTATGCTTGGTGGTGCACACTATTCGGGTTGTTGCGTCGGAATTTACCTGACGGCACATTTTCAGAAGTTTTTTGGGGGCTGAAAACAGCAACATTTGGCAGGAAAATAAAAGCCAGTTGTAAGTTCAACTCTCTGTGTGGCTCATCTTTCTTGGCCCTCGCTCCATGAGCTGTGAAACATTGAAACTCGTAAGTTTGTTTCTTTCATATTACTCTCTCACGCATCCCAGACTTCTCACGTGTACTTCAGAGCAACAATTTTAAAAAAGGATGGCAAATTAATATATCGCCACGTGTGTGGCGCAAGAAAGACGTGTGCTGTGTACTACAGAAGGTAGAAACAGCAACGAAGAACTCGCTGGCGCGGTGCTCTAAAAAAAATGCCCCCCACCTCCCCGAAGGGAATCGTGAGGAAATGCGAATGCATTTCTTGCGCCGACACCGACTTCTGCCATCGCCTTGAGAGGCGCCCAGCCAGCGAACGGTCGAGAGTGAGGCGCGAGCGGACGGGAGAGTGGGGCGCAGGGAGGAGAGAGAGCGAACGGCGAGAGAAGGAGCGGCGAAGCACTGGACCTACCCTCTCTTACACTCTCTCGCACAACATGCTCCGGTTGCTAGGGGCGAGGATAAGCGCGAGCGCCCGCAGCTGTTGCTATGGGAGAGGGAGTGAGAGCGGAGAGATAACACCTGCCGGCGCGCGGACAACGCCGGACAACGCCGGATGCCTGACACAGCCCGACTTAGAAATGCATTCGCATTTAAAAACCGACCTGCTGCTGTTCTCTCGAGCACTGTGTTACGAACTCTGTCTTTACGTCGCGACAATATTAAAAATTGTGGCTACCTCAGTTCGTTGGCTTTGAAGGAACCGAGGGACCGTGAATCGCCTAGAACCCAGAAAAAAATTCACGCTGCCCCTGATCCATTCGCCTAACACGGCTTGAATACCAAAGCCACCGTGGGCGACTATATAACCGTGCAAATGATATCGCGCAAACGCCCCTTTGCTTTTTTTAGATGCGAAGCATCTTGTGCTCGGGGCTTTTCCCGTCCCTCCCGCGTCCCCCGTACCCCGTCCGGCGTCCCGCGTCCGGCCACTTTCACGAAGTAGGGAAGCACCCATTATGCGAACCAGAACACTGTAGTGTTAGAAAAGCGCTAGCGCCACAGTGAAATGCGCGAGCTTTAGACGTGGTAGACGAAGAAGACAACGACGTAGAGAACACAAGAACAAGAGCAAGTTAACGTGTGCTTCCAAGGAGCTACCGGTCGACCCGTTCGGACGCTCGAACCTGTTCTGTTCCTGTTCGGCGATCTTCCTCGGCCGTAGTCCGCCTCTGGGGGGTTTTTGGTGTTGTAACCGGCGGTTACTTGTATCTTTGTCTGTGTTATTTTCCAGTTTGAGGTCATTGCGCCTTAAGTGCACATTCTCTTGATGTCTGTCTCATCTCCGGGCCAGAGGGTCTCCCTCTGGTCTGCTACTACTCCTTCACAGGATATTCCTCTGGATCTCTTTCTGCGCAACGGAATCAGCAGCGTTCCGGTGGCTGTGGTTCCAACGAATGGAGGTGTTATTCGGATGAAGAATCCCAAGGCCATCCAGTCAGAGCTTCGCTCGGCGACCCCTCATTTTCTCCAGATAACCGAGGTTCGACAGTTTGGACGCGGCGGCATTCTATGCTGCTCACCTGACCAGGCCTGTATCCAGGACCTTCTAAATTGTTCTTCTTTTGCCACACATCCGCTGAGCTGTTTCATTCCTACTCACCTCGCTTGTTGCAAAGGGCTAGTCCGGGGTGTAGACGTCAGCATAAGTCCGGCAGAAATCTTGGATCTTTTCTCGGAGGCAGGTGTAGTGTCTGTGTATCGCTGCAACAGGTTAGTCAATAATGTTCGGATTCCCACCGGAACAGTTATCGCCACCTTTGCAGGGACATCACGTCCATCAGAGATCAAAGCATGGCCTTTAATCTACCGTGTTGAAGCGCTTGCTCCACGCCCTCTGCAGTGTAGAAAATGCTGGCGGTACGGACACAGTGCGAACGGTTGTCGCTCTGATGTTCGATGCCGAATATGTGGAGCCAGTCACAGTGCGGACGACTGTACGTCTA
The DNA here is from genome assembly GCA_030522465.1 of Rhipicephalus appendiculatus. NCBI lineage: Eukaryota > Metazoa > Arthropoda > Arachnida > Ixodida > Ixodidae > Rhipicephalus > Rhipicephalus appendiculatus. Next base: position 493,473 of record JALIZH010019845.1, read on the forward strand.
ACAATGAGTCATGCTGCCTATGCCTAGCCAACCGCACTGCAGACCACTCCGACTGCCCTGCTAGAGCCAAAGAATTACAGGTTATCGACGTCATTGACAGAAGGCGATGTTCGCGTAGAGAAGCCCTAGCTGAAGTTCAGAGCAGGTCACAAGGATATGCAGGTGTCGCAGCCCGTCAGTCTCTCGCTGTGGATGCATCTGTGGCGCAGAATATTTCCTCAATCGTAGAGAAAGCAGTGGAAAAGTCCCTAGAAAAACTCCTACTTAACATATCAGAGACATTGGCTGAAGTGATTTCTTCGCAATTTTCAAGCATTTCTGAGCAATTATCCAAGAGCTTGCAGAATCCTTTCAGCATAATTAATTCATCCCTTGGGTCTCCATCAGCTATTCCCAAGAATAATGAGAATCGGCCTTCTAATTACCAGAGGACTGATCAAGACTGTCAGTTTGATTCAGGCTCTCAAGATATTCAGGATGTAGAGATGGATGCTCGAATTCTGAAACGTACCAGGTCTCCGACTAACAATAATCAGAGCTCTAATCATAAATCCAAGAAAAGCGTGAAAGAACATTTGAACAAGAATGATTTGTAAAAGATAGTATTTTGGACCAAGCAGTTGCAGCTGCTTGTCTCTCACCAAAATAGGGTTCCTTAGGGTCCTTCAATGGAACTGCCGTTCGATACTTTCTGCTGTCACAGATCTATTATACCTTATTTCCCAACAGTCTCCGGACGTTATCTTATTACAAGAAACTTGGTTATCATCGGGTCAAAATTTTCATTTACAAAATTATAGATGTTTTCGTTTGGATCGGAATTCACGCGGGGGAGGATTAGCGTTTTCCATATCATCGAAATTTTGTCATAGAGCGAAAGTTATTTTTCAGTCCATATCATGTGAACATGAAGTTTTAGTTATGTAACTTCTACTTTCAGGCTGTGCGCCAATTACTATCGTGCACAGCTACTTCCCGACTAGCGTTAAAGATGAAGGTATTCTTGATACCATTCACAGTTTGTGTAAACCGAACACATTATTCGTGGGGGATTTTAAGTCCCACCATATATCATGGGGATACCGTAGTGACGCATCAGGCAAACTTCTGTGGACCTGGATTAATAAGAACAACTATAAATGTCTTAATTCTCAAGTAGCTACATTTATTCGAGGTAATACCAGATCGGTTTTAGATTTATCTTTCGCTAGCTCTAACCTTCTCATCTCTTCTTGGGTGGTGATAAATTCTGCAACTAATAGTGGTCACTGCCCTGTAGTGATTGACATCAATTACTCCTTGGTCCCATTGGATTATCAGAATTACACTTTTGTAAATTATTCAAAATTTAAAAAAAAGTTTACAGTCAGCTTTGACATCGTTAAATAACTCTGAAAATGACATTAAAGCCATGAGTCTGTGTTCGGTTTTAAAATGCACTATGAAAGCCTTGCAGTTCACTATAGCCTCAGCAAATAGTAAGTCTGTAAGTGTCTGGTGGGATTCAGATTGTGACCGAGAGTACAGGCGCAGAAAGGCCGCATGGAAAAATCTTCTCATTAACCAGTGCCCTTCTAATTGGAGTAATTATAAGTACGCCAAAGCTATGTTTAAAAGAACTGTTTCCATGGTAAAAGCTAAACATGACGAAAACCGGTATTCCTTCCTCTCAAAAAGTGGGAACAACAAAGCTCTCTTTAGATTTCTTAGGACTCGTAAGGTTATTCCTACACCCATAAACATAGAGTCCGTAGTACTAACTCCGAAAGAATTGGCCGATTTATTAGATGGAATAGCATTGGGATTACAAAACCGCTTCACCTCTCAATCACACTCATTCTTCCCCAAACCTTACTATAGGGATGATTTTGTGAGAGTAACTATAGAACTCGCTTCTGTGGTTCAATCTCTCCCTAATTCAGCTCCAGGCCCAGATGGCATTACAACAAGCATGCTGAAATTGTTATTCGAGGTGTCTCCTCAGGACCCCCTTAACCTTGTCAATCACTCTCTTGGGAATGGCTGGGTTCCTCCAGATTGGAGAATGTCAAAAATAATTCCCATTCTTAAAAAACAAGGAGCAGGAGCACATCTCGATCACATCAGACCTATTGCATTAACGTCGCATGTTGTCAAATTAATTGAAAGAGTATTATACCTTAGAATAACCAAATTTATAGAAGATAACTCAATATTGAGCCCATGTCAGATTGGATTTAGAACTGGATGTTCCATATGGGATGCACATATTGATTTAGAGGAACGTATTAAGCTTGCTCGTCACAGGCGGCACTATGCAGCATTAGTAACTCTAGATTTGGCCAAGGCATACGACAGTGTAGAATACGTCACCCTGCTCAATTCATTAGAAAACTTAAACTTTCCGCGATATATTATTAATTGGCTGTATGAATTTTTAAGGGATCGGAAATTTTATTGCTCTCAACGTGGCTTATCTTCCCCAAAATATCATCAGTCCAGAGGGGTCCCTCAAGGTTCCGTTCTCTCTCCCGTTTTATTTAATGTTTTATTAAGCTCAGTTCCGTCTCATAATAACGTCAAAGTGTACATATATGCAGATGACATTGCATTCTTCTCCTCTGCATGTGATATTCACTCACTGCAGGCAGCATTACAATCATATTTAGGAACTTTAGAATCATGGTTTCAACAGATTCGAATGACACTAAACGTTAGCAAAAGTTCAGTGATTGTGTTTCCTTTGAACTCGCCAGTGAGCATTGCTCTTCAGTATCGACAAGAGGTAATTCCCCAAAATGACTGCGTTAAATATTTAGGAGTGTTTTACGACGAAAAACTAAGTTGGCGAAATCATATTGAATATATTAAATCTAAGGCAACTCGTGCTGTTGGAATAATTCATAAACTTGGTCGACACCCCACTGGTCTACGCAGGGACACTCTAATTCTGATTTATCGTATGTATATTCGTCCAATTCTAGAATTTGGTTGCGTTTTATACTCGGGGGGGGGCCAGCATAAAAAATTAATCCCCTGGCTCTTGTAGAGCGAGAGGCTCTTCGCAGTTGTCTAGGGGTGCCGAAATTTACTGCGAACAGTGTTTTACACCAAGAAGCCCGAATCCCCACTTTAGCTTGCAAATTCCGCATTCTCACTGTCAAAATATATTTGAAAATTTATACATCTTCACTGAGACGATCAGAGTTTATATTCATTTCTGAACCAAGAGCATTTTTTAATGAGCCATGGTCTCGGGTATATAGGCCTCAAATATTGTTGTGCAAGATCAACTAGACCCGTTAAGTGTTAGCATACGTGACATCGTGTTAAATGACTCGGTGGCAAGCACAAAAATTGAATTTCATGATATATTCCCTTCAAATTCCAAACTTCTTCCTTCCAAATACCTAATAGGCTTGTTGGAAGGCCATCTACTTCAACTGGGTATTGGCAATGTAATTGCTACCGATGCATCCATGAGTGAAGAGAAAGCGGGTGTAGGCATTTTCTCAGAGGCTTTATCTTGGTCATTCTCAGTGTGTCTTCCGGATTATACCCCCCATATTTGAAGCAGAGCTCCTCGCAATTATTTTAGCCCTTCGAAAACTCTCAGAAAATGATTCGGCGGTTGTTGTACTTAGGCCTACTGATTCGCTCTCTGTATGTAAATTTCTAGCTACAGCGTCCCCTTCCGAGCCTTCAATTTGGAATGCATTTGCGTCATTTATCCCTAAAAACTTGTGTACAGTGCGGTTGGTATGGGTGCCAGGCCATCGTGGCATATTTGCAAACGAGATGGCAGATGCACTTGCTCGGTGGTCTCTTGATGGTCCTGTAATGTCCATTGTACCTGATACTGGTTTTATAACTGAATCCAGATATCGAAAATATACCTTACTTCAAGACACCATGAAAATGAGGTTACCAGGTCAAGAATATGGTCACCTTTCCTTTTCTTGGGATAACAAATGGTGCCCCACTCGTAAATTGGAAGTATCCATCACAAAATTTCGATGCCGGATTCCTCCTCTTAATTTTTACTTATACAGGTCTGGTCAGGTGCCGTCTCCTTTATGCTTTTACTGTCAAGAGCCTGAAAACATCGAACACTTTTTAATTTCATGCCACCGCTTCATTAACCTCAGGAAAAAAACATCTCGAAATTTTATTCCGAAAATTAGGAATTTCTCTTAATTCTGAAAACTATCTTTCCCTTGGGGCTTCTTCTCTGGGCCACAGCAACAGGAACATTTGCATTGCCGTCTGCGAATTTCTTAGAGACTCAAAAAGAATCCCGTGTTAAGATTTTCCCAATCAAAATTTATTACTTTGGACTTCTCACTAATTTGTTAGCAATCTATAATATAATCAACAATTCTACATACCATTTATGACCGGTTAATTATTTTCCTCCAACAAAATTCTAAATTACTACCTCTTTAACCGCCGGTTAATGGCCAATCCCCCGTAGTGGGTACGAGCCATATATATGGGAACAAGCAAACAAACAAACAAACAAACAAACAAAAGACTCACGCGCTGTTCGCCTGTGTGGCGTTTGTGTAGCCTGTGTGGCATAGGAGTTATTATGTTTAGTAAATTATTGTGCATCCTTTTATTACGTCTCGTGTGATCAACGACGCCTGAAGACAACATAATCAGAAGTGGGATCTACCATTCAGTCGCCACCGAGAGTGAATGTGAGTTTGATCAGTTCACGGAGTGTGTTAACCCTAAATGGAACCGAACGAGGGAACATCCAACCCGACTGGCGGTGGAGACAGACTCTGGCCACGGAGACACCATCACGGCTCGCGACCTCCTGCAAGTCCTCCAAGAAAAGGACCGACTGTTATCGACCCTGCTGGAACGACTGACTGTGGCCGGCGCGGCGCAGCCTCAACCAGCGTCAACGTTCCAGGTGATTCCCGATTTAAGCCACAACATCAGTCCCTTCGACGGCTCCGAGGACGCTCCTTCAGCGCGCGAGTGGATTGATAACATTCGCCGGACGTCGAATCTTCACGGGTGGCCAGCTGCCTACACGCTCGAAACTGCCAAGGCCCGGTTGGTTGGAGCTGCCAAGGATTGGTACCGTTCGAGGAGCTCCCAAATGACGTCGTGGGAAGATTTCGAGGTACGTTTCCGACGGACCTTCGTCAGCCAGACTCGCGTCGCGGAACGATGGCGAAGGATGCAAGAGCGCGTGCAGCAGCGTAACGAGAGCACGACCGCCTATTTCCACTCCAAGGTGCGTCTTTGCCAAGAAGTCAAACTCGACTTTACCGATACACGAGAACAAGTTCTCACGGGTTTACGCTCTCGCGAACTCTGCACCATGCTCTTGGGGAGGACGCATGACGACGACGATGACCTACTGCACCACATCTTGGAGTTCGAGCGCATCGAACGAGAACGGCGGGAGCTTTTTGGATCGCGCAACCGAAGCTTCATGACACCATCATTTTCGGAGCGCAGCCTGCCCGCTACCATGACAAGAAAGGAGACCGTTGACTCGAACCATGGAACGGATCGACGCCAGCTCTTGTCGTCCATTAACCAACACGGAGAGCGCAAGTGCTACAACTGCAACCTCTACGGCCACATAGCACGTGACTGTCCGGAGCCTAAGCGACCGCTCAAGTGTCAGCGTTGCCAACCAACGGACCACACCCAACGCAACTGCCAAGCCTTTTCAAGTAACGAGTCAAATGTCGTCGCAGAAGCGCTCCCTTGCACCGGGGCAGGTCATGTTTTGATCAAAGAAGTGGTCTTCAATGATGACTTCACTTTAGTAGGCCTGATCAACACGGACAGTTCCGGTTGTTTGTTGCGTGCGTCAGCGGCGGCACGATGCGGCATTGAGATGGTTCTGGAACCTACTCCTCTGTACGGATTTGGCAGCAACGACGTGCCAGCGACTAGAAGCCTGGGTCACTGCCAGGCGAAGATTAGCATCGATGGCGTTGCCGCGGAGAAATTTCCTATATTAGTGGTTCCTGACGACGCCCAAAGTGTTGATTTACTGGTGGGCAGATCCTTCACCAACCTACCCTTCGTTACGTATTGCAAAGTCGGTAGCACGTTTCGCTCCTACCACCTAAACGACTGCCCTTTCTCAAGTGTAGTACCGTTCGAACAGCAGTCGAAGCTGAAACTTAGACCAAAAGAACGTGAGCTTCAACAAGATACAGTCAACTACATTACTACATCTACCGATCGATCTGTGACTGGCTTTCACGAACAGTGTGGACGCCATGTGCTTCTTGACGTGCAACAAGACGAAATAGCAGAACCACTGTGCTCCACGGATGTCAATGCGGCTGTGATTGAGACAACTTCAGAGTAAGGCAGCCCAGTACGTGTGGACAAGAAGAACGATGACAAACGGCTTGCAGGTCACCAGAGACAAGCATTTACAAAGAAATATAGGTCGTCAAACACTGAAGACCAGTTGAAAATCTCAGCAGAGGAAGCTAAGCGCCGGACAACGTTCAGAGACCCAAAGCTCGGTCAGCGTCTCAAGAAATGTGCCTTTGGTAAAGAAAGCATTGACCCTTCGGTTTCTCGTTCAACTAGAGGACGGAGAGAACTAACAGAAGAGAAGACAAGTGCCACTTGTAAGCTTCCGAAGCCACAAACTGTCCATGATATAAAAAGATTGTTTCGATTAGGGAGCTTCAACCGCAACTTAACTCCCGAAGCACGCCCTCACCGCTGAGCCTTTTACGAGATTTTTTTTCGTGATCTTTCGGCACACCTTCCTATGTGCGAAGAGGATTCCGATGTGAAGTTTTTTGTTTGTTGTGAAACGGTATTTTTTTTTCTGCACTTCGTGTTGTGGCTTTCCCCAAGGTCAAGCCAGTCAGGATGGCCGGAAGTGTGTAAGCTGTGTGCCGTGAAAATCTTTAGCGTTAGTTCGTGTATATAGCGCTTGTGTTTTTGTTTGTTTGTTAGAACTGAGGTTTAGCAATCTTGTTTTGCTTTTTTTGTTTTTTGTTTTGTTTAAGTAGGAGGATGGCCGAACATTAGCATCATAAAACGCAGTTAAGCAACTTTGTCGTGACAGCCTTAACGAGGACGTTAAGCTTTTCAGGATGGCCGAATGTTAGAAAAGCGCTAGCGCCACAGTGAAATGCGCGATCTTTAGAGGTGGTAGACGAAGAAGACAACGACGTAGAGAAACTCACGCGCTGTTCGCCTGTGTGGCGTTTGTGTAGCCTGTGTGGCATAGGAGTTATTATGTTTAGTAAATTATTGTGCATCCTTTTATTACGTCTCATGTGATCAATGACGCCTGAAGACAACAGTAGTAATATGAAGGCCGTCAACCACTACTACAGTCATCAGAGTCATGGCCGAGAGCACAGAGGCTGCTTAGCAATGGCTAGGCAGGTGGAGTCTGTCGCCCAGGTTGACCCCATTCCTTGATCTTGCTTGCATGTGTTTGGAGGGGGGCTTAGTCCGTTCCTCCTTCCCGCGTCCCACACCCCCCCACAGCGCATGCGCATCCCCTCCCCCCTCTCTCTCCTACGCTCACCCCGTTTCTCTCCTCTAGGAATCCTCTACTCTTCGGAGCGGCCCCCCGCGTCCCACACCCCCCCACAGCGCATGCGCGTCCCCTCCCCCCTCTCTCTCCTACGCTCACCCCCCTTTCTCTACTCTAGGAATCATCTACTCTACGGAGCGGAGCCCGCGTCCCACATCCCCACAGTCCATGCGCGTCCTCTCCCCCCTCTCTCCTCTAGGAATCCTCTACTCTACGGAGCGGCTCCGGCGTCCCACATCCCCACCGTGCATGCGCGTCCTTTCCCCCCTCTCTCCTCTAGGAATCTTGTACTCTAAGGAGCGGCTCCCGCGCATGCACGTCCCCTCTCTCTCCTCTCCTACGGTTCCCCCCGTACTCTCCTCTAGGAATCCTCTACGGAGTGGTGCGCGCGAGACAGCTGCATATTCCGCTGGGGGGCGCCACGGTAGTTCCGCGGTATGAAAATGACGGATCGCGCGCGCCTAATTCTCTCTCCTGTGCAGCGCCGCGATGAGCGCCCGGACCGCTGCCGTGAAATGAGAGCGGCGACGTTCCTCCCGCTCAAGCTAATTATCTCCCCAGTTCCCTTTAGCGGGAGATGGGGAATTTTTTTATTACTTTCTTTTGTACGCAAAGGCCGCAAAGGCGAAGTTAGCGCACAGCTTCGCACTTGGGAGGCCACTACATTTTTTTAGCTTGCTTTTCGGCCAAGGCCCCCTTCGGTTGAGACATACAATGCTTTCGCCTTAATAAATGATGAGTTTGTGACGGCGTTTTCACCCTTGCGCATAACGTGTATTTTGCATGATCTAATTTGTGTTTCTTCTTTTAGTTATTAGGCTTGAACATGGACGAAGGAAAATAACTAGGGGGGAGCGTCATGTGGCATTACAAGTCACTTTTCCAATTTAATGAGTCATATAGGACTATCGCCTTAATGCGAATGATTTTATATGAAGTACACCAATTCATTGAGGTAGATACACATTTGTTCGCGTAATCCATATGTCCACGTTCCTGCATCAACTCGCCATGTTTCAAAAGCGGCATAATCCAAGGATGAACGGGGCCGCTGGTGAGGCGCACAGAAACCAGAATGTCGCACAATGCCGATCGGGGCTGCGGTGGTGTGCTTCCTTCTCGTCTACGTCGCTGGTTTTTCCCAATGTTGACCCAACAAACACATTCGTTCAATTCTAGTATGGTCGAGCTGCGCGCAAGCGCTATGCATTTTGTATCACGCAGATAAAGTGCAGTACAAAGCAGTGATCATTATGTGAAGTGGTAGCGCTTGAACGTGAACGTGAGTCAGTGCCTACGAGTGTGGGTACACGTGAGTACGAACGTGAGTGAGTGCCTATGAGTGTGAGTGGGCGTTAGTATGAACTTGAGTAAGCATGAGTGGGTGTGAGTGTGTGTGACTATGAACGCGAGTGCGAGCACACACGAGTGTGAAAGTGAGTCATGTTTGAAAAAAGCGCGAAAAGAATACCTCACGCAGGCACGAAGGAGACAGGACGACGCGCTTGAACGTGAGTGAGTGCCTACGAGTGCCAGTACACGCGAGTACGAACCTGAGTGAGTGCTTATGAGTGTGGGCAGGCGTGAGTATGAACGTGAGTGAGTGCCTATTAGTGTGACTAGGCGTGAGTACAAGTGTGAGTGAACGCCTATGAGTGTGAGTAGGCGTGAGTACGAGCGTGAGTGCCTATGAATGCGAGTGCACGTCAGTATGAATGTGAGTGAGTGCCTATGACTGTGAGCAGGCGTGAGTATGAACGTGGGTGCTTATGAGTGAGGTGTGGTACGAAAGTGAGTGCTTGTAAGTGTGAGTAGGTGTGAGTATGAGAGTGAGTGCCTATGAGTGTGAGTAGCCGTGAGTATTAACATGAGTAAGTGCCTACGAGCGAGTATACGTGAGTATGAACGTGAGTGAGTGCCTATGTGTGTAAGTGGGCCTGAGTATGAACGTGAGTGAGTGCTTATGTTTGTGAGTAGGCGTGAGTATGTGTCTGAGTGAGCGCCTATGAGTGTGAGTAGTCGTGAGTGTGAACGTGAGTGAGTACTCATGAGTGTGAGTAGGTGTGATACGAACGTGAGTGAGTGCTTATGTGTGTGAATAGGCGTTAGTATGAACGTGAGTGAGGGCCTATGAGTATGAGTTGGCGTGAGTATGAACGTGAGTGAGTGCTTATGAGTGTGAGTAGTCGTGAGTGTGAACGTGAGTGAGTGCCTCTGAGTGCGAGTGGACGTGAGTGCGAACGTGAGTGAGTGCCCACGAGTGTCAGTAGTCGTGAGTGTGAACGTGAGTGAGTACTCATGAGTGTGAGTGGACGTGAGTGTGAACGTGAGTGAGTGCCCACGAGTGTGAGCAGTCGTGAGTGTGAACGTGAGTGAGTACTCATGAGTGTGAGTGGAGGTGAGTGTGAACGTGAGTGAGTACTCATTAGTGTGAGTGGACGTGAGTGTGAACGTGAGTGAGTACTCATTAGTGTGAGTGGACGTGAGTGTGAACGTGAGTGAGTGCAAATGCTGAAAAAATTGTGGTGAGTGAGTTTGAGTGAGTACTCCCTTAAAATGCCGACCTATGCATGTATATGGCATTGTAGATGACATGCATGCCAAGATTTTCATGTTACCACCTGCCGCTTGTGTCCGCTTAATTTTTTACCTCGAATCGCAGCGAGACGCGAGACCAATCTGCCTCCGTTTCGCATGCGTTCGTATTCTCGCGCTTAGCCCGTCGTGCAGACACCATCCGCATTCCAGAGTTTAAATTGCTGGACACTTTGTCAATTCCAAAGTGTGTTCCTCAAACGCCTGGGCTCACTGAGACGGGGTCAGTCAGGATGGAACGTGATGCGCGCGTCTCCCTCCTTGCATGATTAGAGACGCCGGGCACAGCGACGCTACAAAAGCAAAGCGCGAGCGCTGTAGAGTCCAACGCGACCGGCGTCCGTTTGCGCGCCCCTGGCGCCCACCTGGCACCGTGCCAAGGCACGGCTGGAGGGACGGACGGACGGACAGACGAACGACCGGACGGACGGACGTGAGCTTGAGACATAATGGCATTCGCCTTAAAACTTTGGTGTGTATCAAGCTAGCGAACCAGCCACGAGAGTGTCATGAGCGTGGCATGCAAGTCATTGACGAAGGAAACACAGCGCCGACCAAAAGTAAAAATATATTCTTAAAAAAGACGTTTCGGCTCCCAAAAGGGAGCCTTGTTCACAATCATCGTGAACAAGGCTCCCGTGTGGGAGCCGAAACGTCTTTTTTAAGAATATATTTTTACTTTTGGTCGGCGTTGTGTTTCCTTCCCGAAACGTCTTTTTTAAGAATATATTTTTACTTTTGGTCGGCGCTGTGTTTCCTTCCCGAAACGTCTTTTTTAAGAATATATTTTTACTTTTGATCGGCGCTGTGTTTCCCTCCCGAAACGTCTTTTTTAAGAATATATTTTTACTTTTGGTCGGCGCTGTGTTTCCTTCCCGAAACGTCTTTTTTAAGAATATATTTTTACTTTTGGTCGGCGCTGTGTTTCCTTCCCGAAACGTCTTTTTTAAGAATACATTTTTACTTTTGGTCGGCGCTGTGTTTCCTTCTCGAAACGTCTTTTTTAAGAATATATTTTTACTTTAGGTCGGCGCTGTGTTTCCTTCCCGAAACGTCTTTTTTAAGAATATATTTTTACTTTTGGTCGGCGCTGTGTTTCCTTCCCGAAACGTCTTTTTTAAGAATATATTTTTACTTTTCGTCGGCGCTGTGTTTCCTTCCCGAAACGTCTTTTTTTAAGAATATATTTTTATTTTTGGTCGGCGCTGTGTTTCCTTCCCGAAACGTCTTTTTTAAGAACATATTTTTATTTTTGGTCGGCGCTGTGTTTCCCTCCCGAAACGTCTTTTTTAAGAATATATTTTTACTTTTGGTCGGCGCTGTGTTTCCTTCCCGAAACGTCTTTATTAAGAATATATTTTTACTTTTGGTCGGCGCTGTGTTTCCCTCCCGAAACGTCTTTTTTAAGAATATATTTTTACTTTTGGTCGGCGCTGTGTTTCCCTCCCGAAACGTCTTTTTTAAGAATATATTTTTACATTTGGTCGGCGCTGTGTTTCCTTCCCGAAACGTCTTTTTTAAGAATATATTTTTACTTTTGGTCGGCGCTGTGTTTCCTTCCCGAAACATCTTTTTTAAGAATATATTTTTACTTTTGGTCGGCGCTGTGTTTCCTTCCCGAAACGTCTTTTTTAAGAATATATTTTTACTTTTGGTCGGCGCTGTGTTTTCCTCCCGAAACGTCTTTTTTAAGAATATATTTTTACTTTTGGTCGGCGCTGTGTTTCCTTCCCGAAACGTCTTTTTTAAGAATATATTTTTACTTTTGGTCGGCGCTGTGTTTCCTTCCCGAAACGTCTTATTTAAGAATATATTTTTACTTTTGATCGGCGCTGTGTTCCCTTCCCGAAACGTCTTTTTTAAGAATATATTTTTACTTTTGATCGGCGCTGTGTTTCCCTCCCGAAACGTCTTTTTTAAGAATATATTTTTACTTTTGGTCGGCGCTGTGTTTCCTTCCCGAAACGTCTTTTTTAAGAATATACTTTTACTTTTGATCGGCGCTGTGTTTCCCTCCCGAAACGTCTTTTTTAAGAATATATTTTTACTTTTGGTCGGCGCTGTGTTTCCCTCCCGAAACGTCTTTTTTAAGAATATATTTTTACTTTTGTTCGGCGCTGTGTTTCCTTCCCGAAACGTCTTTTTAAGAATATATTTTTACTTTTGGTCGGCGCTGTGTTTCCTTCCCGAAACGTCTTTTTTAAGAATATAATTTTACTTTTGATCGGCGATGTTTCCCTCCCGAAACGTCTTTTTTAAGAATATATTTTTACTTTTGGTCGGCGCTGTGTTTCCTTCCCGAAACGTCTTTTTTAAGAATATATTTTTACTTTTGATCGGCGCTGTACGGGAGTACCATGAGCGTGGCATGCAAGTCATGTTGCACATGACATGTCATGATTTCCGCATTACCACTTGTAATTTATGCTCGTCATACAATCACGTCGCTCAAAAATTGAAGGACACTTTGTACATTCAAAGTGTGTTCGGCGAAAGCGTGTGGCCATTCGACTGACTATACCATGTCTTTTTTCTTTTACACTCTCAGTGGGATAACACATAAACCGAATGTGTGCGTGTTTTCTTTTTTAATTTTTTACCGCGAATCGCAGCGAGACGCGAGACTAATCTTCCTCCGTTCGCATGCGTTAGTATTGTCTCGCGCATTGCGCATCGCGCAAACGCCATCCGCGTTCCAGCGCTTAAATTGACGGACCCTTTGTAAATTCGAAAGTGTATTCCGTGGACGCATGTGTCGATTGAGACGGCGTCGGTCAGAATGATTGCAAGGGCAGGGCACAGCGACGCTATAGTTACGCAAGCAAAGCGCGAGCGCTGTAGAATCCGACGCGACTGCCGTCCGTTTTCGCACCCCGGCGGCCACCTTATTCCGTGCCAGAGCTCGGATGGACAGACGGACGGACGGACCCACGGACGGACGGACCCACGGACGGACGGCGGACGGACATATTGCTCCACATTAACCGTAGAATGCAAACAACAAGAATATGCGTATAACAAATTTTAATGGACAAGAAAAACTGTAATGTGAGAAGTCTTTGAATGCTCAGACCATAATTGCTTACTTTAGGTTCGTAGTGATTATATATGTGATGTCAAGTTTTAAAGAAGATACTTGCACTCTTCACATGTTAAGGAATATGTGAACATTTATCCTGATATGGCTTAAACTCAAAAAGTTGCCCAAAATTGTACGTTGAGAAAAACGCATTTTAAAGGTATCAGTGAAAGTTCATTTATGCGGCAAAGGTGTGCTTTTTTAATGATTTCTTCTATCATGAGAGCTTGGGATTCATGGTTATTTTGAGCGTGTGGCTTTGGTGAACTGTTCATGCAAAATCCAATGTCAAACAGCCAGATGACGATTTCCAGGGGACTCTAGACAATGAGCTCTTTTTTATTTTTTTTACACGAACCTCGTGCTCTTTACAGCGATTTTAACCTGCTTCGAGTTTAATTACAATCTTCTATTTTTTTGTCGTGAAAGTAGAGAAACTAAACTTGTTCATGCAAATAAAAATAAAAAAAATGTAACTTTGGAAAAAACTTGCGAAAAAAAACTGCTGACTGACCACCTCACGCCGTAAGATTCATTATGGCCTTACACTGTTCATTTTTGTTCCTACTCTTTATGCCTCGTTCACCTTTTACCTTTTTGTTTTGCATCTAAACAAGTATTGCGTTTCTCTGAGATATATGTGTCAATATTGTGATCCGACATGTTTTACATTTCACTTCTTATTTAACTCCCCCTTATGTAATACCCCGACAGGGGCTATAAGAGAAAAGTAATGATGATGATGATGATGATGATTGCTTTGTCCAAGAAGGGCCCACCGCGGAGGCAGTGCAAAACAAGGCGAGGGGCAGAAAGCTTACAATGCATCCGATGCTGGAGGCATTGCAAAGCCACGTTAGTTGCGGAAAGCTTTCGTACGGGGGGCGCGGGAGCTTCAATACATCGACTTAGAAGAATATGAAAATGGCCCGAGTGAGGCAGGTGCATAAGAGACTCCGTGAAGGTTTTTTTCTTTTTTTCCGAACGGCTGTCTTATACATTGCAGTCTCAAAGGGGCGGGACTCCTCACTGTAGTGAGTGCCCGTGGCAACACTATAGCCTGCATTCTGCAACACTAGCCGACATTATTAATCATTCAGCCGACATAAGCCAATATTAGTCACACAGTGACGTGTGCGGCCGCCGGGTAGTCGGGAGAAGAGCGCGCAAAGACGTAAGACCTAGAAGCGCGTGATGTTTGTACGTCTTCTTCATGTCACCATTTTGCGCGCTGTTTTGCTTACCAATATGAGCCATCATTTAGCAAACAGTAGGCGGCGTTTGCCATCATTCATGCTGCACTATAGCTTGTATCGTGTGGTCACTGATAGCGGCAATTGCACAATCGTACTTTCCTTCTGTATTAATGATCATTACAGTATATAGTACAGAACTACAAATCCGCGGACGCACGTTGTTTTTTTTTTTAAAGGTGAAAGCCTTAGATTCCTCAACAAACGCGAAAATTGACCGTCAGCCTCGTCAACAGTACTAACACATAATATTACCCAGTGATAAAGTCATCATGTGACGTCATATGATCATTGTAATCGGTTTTCTCGCGACCATGTGACCACTTTTGCTTGCAAATGTCTGTTTAATGCGTGTATATTGAAGGGTGATAAAAAATAAAAGTTAGTTTAAAGTTTGCGTCTGTCCCTGTTTTGTTCTTTCTGTGTCCCAGTCTTTTTTTTTTTTCTTGCGCACACCAGTTTTACCTTGAATTGACGTCATAGATCGACCAAGTTTTATCATAGTTTTAGCGATCGTCATAGATCGCCAAGATCGCGAATAGAATCATAGGTACCCCTTGTTTGCATTCGCGGTGATGCCGGGAAACCGTGGTTCACAAATTCATTAACAAAATCATGTTATAAGAATAAGTGACTATTCAGGGAAGCTAAGAGCTCTACTTCAGCATTAAAATGGAAAGAACTGCATATTTTGGTCGCGTCCAGTCGTTACCACTTTTGGACCAAAATAAGTTCTCACTCACTCACTCACTCACTCACTCACTCACTCACTCACTCACTCACTCACTCACCACCACTCACTCACTCACTCACTCACTCACTCACTCACTCACTCACTCACTCACTCACTCACTCACTCACTCACTCACTCACTCAGCATTAAAATGTGAGGAGTACTTCGAGTGCCTGCGTAATTATTGTAAGCTGCTGAGGAGCACGAAACGGCACTTCTACAACGGGGACCTACTTGACAGCCTCCGAAATTATCCAAAAAAAATTTTGGACTTCATTAACTTTCAACCACAGTGGCTCGCATAACTTCTTTGTATTAAATCAAGACAGTTCTGCCGTTCCGAAGGAGTTTCGCTCTTACGTTATGAATACCTACTTCATGACAGCTTTCGCCCAACAACCGGTTGCAAATATTCCTGTACCGCTCAGTTCAACCTCTCCTCAAATGCCACCACTTAGTATTTCGGGAGAAGGAACATGCAAAATAATTTGTTAACTTAAAAATATCCAGTGCCCCTGGGCCTTACAACAAACCTTCGAAAATTCTTAAAAGCACAGTAGTAATATCCAATCGCATCCTACGAATCATTTTCACGCAGTCTATTTCCAGTGGCGAAATCTCGTTCGAGTTGAATGTTAGCAGAGTTGTACCCGTTTTAGAGGCAGGAAGCCGCTTCCGATCCGTCTAATTACCTTCCCATCTCACTAACATGCATTACACGCAAACTTACTGAACATGTAATTTACTCCCACCTGGCAAAATACCCAGCCAATAAGTCCAATAAGTCAATAGTCTTATTGTCAAAATACCCAGCCAATAAGTCCTTCTTAAACCAACATGAATTTCGGTCCGACTATGCGTGCGAATCTCAACTTATTGAACTGACGACTGACCTGCACTCAAACCTACACTCTTAATCAGGTGCCGCTTGAAGTGCTAGATATAGGCAAGAAAGCAGACATTTTTCGTCTGGTTTCCTGGATATAGTCAGCATTTAACCAGGAACCTAATTAAGAGTGTAGACTCAAAACTTTGTGACTGACGTTATTCCGTGTCGACGTTTCTAAGGCTTCTTACCGCGTGCCCCACCAGCGCTCATGACTAAACAATCTTGCCTTCCACTTGATCTGCTGATAGTGTCATGGATTCACTGCCTTTGAACTAATCGCTTGCAGTGCCCCGTCGTTGAAGGCCACCCACTGTCCCTACTAACGTTATCTCCGGAGTCTCACAAGGCTCTGTTCTCGGACCGCTTCTATTCCTATTCGTTATAGATGACCTTCCTGCTGAACTTTCGCCAGCCATTTCCCTCTGTTCGTGGATGATTGCGTGCTCTACCGACGCATCTCTACTATTGATTGTCACTCATTGCTGCAGGGCGATATAACCATCATCCAAAATTATTGCTCAACTTGTCTCATGCACTTAAACGTGCCTAACTGTAAGTTTATGCACGTGTCTCACAATTTATTTGATCTACACTTCTCTACACGCTAAATAATACAGCGCTATCACAAGTGGAACGTTAAAGGTGTCTCGACGTAGAAATAAGTAGCCTAAGTTGGTCTAACCACATCACGTCACTTTCTACAAGCGTTTCTAAATCTCTAGCTTTCATCAGGCGATCACTCACGCTTACTTCGCCCACACTTCGACTAATCGCGTATGGAACTTTCATCCGCACCAGACTTGAATACGCATCGCCTATCTGGACCACCGTCAAGAGTACCTAATCCGGGCGTTCGAGGCAATAAAAAGTCGTGCAGCCTGCTTTACAACTTCCGAAATGTGGCTCTAGAGAGGGCGTCACGAACATCCACACTTCGATTGGCTTAACCCCCCTGGCATACCATCGTCAAATAGCAAGTGTTTTCCCTTGTTTTGGCTTTTACATCATACGTTGTTTATCTTATAGCTTGAATATTCACTAGAACTATTTACATGTAGTATTTAACAAAATAAATATGACTTATAAAGCCAGTACGCAGTCGTATTTTCACCTTTGTTCCACCTTCCATACATATAAATACAGACGAATCGTTATCATTTCTGGAGTAGGGGTAGGGGGCAGGGGGGGGGGGGGGGGGGGGGCAGGTGGCACTGTATTAATTGTGTTTAATATGCTTCAGTTTTTTCGAATACACCAGTAAAAAATGTTGATTATTCGAAGAAAAACCTTTAATCTATAGGGAGTAATCGATTAATGGCTCAGGGGGCGAACAATCAATCGTTAATCGAATTACAATATTGATTGACCGTTCCTACTATAAAAAAAGGAAACACCGTTCATATGACATGCACATTGCGTGGCTATTCCGGCCAAACTGTTTTCTTGAAGTGTCAAGTGTAATATTGGCTTCCCTTCTTTGTTGCCAAAAATATTAAAACGTGCGAATTAGCTCTTCTCGATTTATCTCTATTTTCCGACTGGCTAACAAAACAGGTAGACAAATGTGACGCCCTTTGACTTAGCCTAGTTTTCCTCGAGTAAATACCTACTGCATGGAAATATAAGGTGGAGATTCTCATCAACAAGCGAACCAATGGATTGGTGCCGCCATCTCTCGCTGAATGACCGAGGCTCTCCCGCAAGGTATCGGGTATTTGAAAACCGCGGTAAAACTGAAAAGCTCTGCGTTCTCTGAATTATAGGCGCAATGTCTTGTTTACTTAATTATTTGCGTGCATGTTTTATAGATTTATTCGATTCGCACTACTCGCCTTGATTGGCTTTTGTCCAACCATGCGGAAGCAAGGCGCCTAGAATGGCGAGCTCGTCTCAACAAACGACCGCTTATTCACCTCTTACTCTGAGGCAGCGAATGGATTTCTGCAAACATAACATTTCCGACATCTCATCCTGTTGCGTTTGATGAAAGTTTTAGATAAGCATAGTCCCAGTGGCAGTACGGGAAAACTACGGAATTCTTTAACTAATTTAGTTTATGCATAAACACACAGTTTGACTTCGATTTCCTTCATATCTTGATGTCCTCACACACAATTAAAGGGGGGGTCACGTGTCCGCAACACAGTGCGACGTTTTACGTGCGTATCACTATTGGTGTCTGGCTTGTCGTCCATCCGGAGACCTCATGTGACGGGATCACGCTCAGAATTAAGTGGTAAATACAGGCCTATACCAAGGCTAGCAGTACTAAAAACCGGGTCTACAATAATAACGAACATAGTCCAAACCAATATGAATGGAAACTCACAAGATCTAAGATAATATAATTTACAGAAATAAACAAGAAGTAATCGCAACAAATCCCTTAAAATCGCAAAAACCTAATGGGAAACATGTGGCTGACACCAGCGCCGCCCACGAGAGGGCGCAACAACCTCGCCAAGAGCGTGATTGCACCTCCCACTGGCGCTTCTCCGGCGCCTTCGTCGTTATATCCGAAGGAGGAAACAACCTGACAGAGCTCGCTGCAGACTACACGCATCTTAACTGTCCTAACAAGCATGAAGTGGACAAGCACTGCAAAAAAATTCGGAATATCCCGCGTACCTTGGGAATCGATGTTATGCGAAGCATGTGGAGGGAAGGTGACTGTGTTGTAAATGTTTTATAGAGCGAAACGTTCCGAACTGACGCTAAAGATATGTAAAAATGTTGTACGCACAGACATATGTTGAATAGTTGCGCATGTTTTATATGACCAGTTTACAGTTGTAGAACGATGCCAAGAGAAACATCGGTACTACCAACACCAGATGCGGTCAGCTGATATGTAGCGCTCGGGCTTGCGAGGGCGGTAGCACTGGCTAGTGCTACGTAGACCAACTTCAGCGGCTGGCGCTCAAGTATACAATTGACCACAACCCAAAGTGACGCCTGTATCGTTGTAGTACATATTTATGTTTATAAAATTAGTTAGCCAGCACTGCAACCACAATTACCGTTTCACCAACATTACGCCTGTATAAGGTGTTTTTACAAAGCCATTTCGAGACCTGGCGTGGATCTGTGGTAGAGTATTTGATTACCACGCAGAATGCTTGGGTTTGATTTGTGCGGGGACCCTGATATTTATTATTTGCATTCGTCGGGTCAACGCTGCCGATGTCAGATTTTCCTAACGTTTTCGCATTTTAGTTATCAATGTCTGTACTCGCCGTTCCTGGGTTGATATAAACTATCTATCACCTAAGGTTGAAAGCTGGCCTAGTTGGTGACTGATCATTGTACCTATATGGTGAAGTAGCGCAGTTTAGACAGGGACAGAGAGGACAAGAAGGACACGACACTTGCTAGTGGCAAGTGTCGTGTCCTTCTTGTCCTCTCTGTCCCTGTCTAAACTGCGCTACTTCACCATATAGGTATCTATCACCTGTGGTGCATACCCGCCTATCGCGGCCCGGGGTATACGCGTATGTACCACACGTGACTGGAGGAAAGGGTTTGACGACGTACGCGACGGTACTGTCACGTTATTCATGTCACGACCAAAGAGTAATATTCATCAAACTCTCTTACCCCCCGCCACCCCGCCTTCATATCAATTTTGGTCTACACCAAGTTAAGGAGGCGATCACGATGAGAGCACCCAGGCGTAGGCGGCTAGATATAATAATGATATGTGGGGTTTTACGTCCCAAAACCACGATATGATTATGAGAGACGCCGTAGTAGAGGGCTCCGGAAATTTCGACCATCTGGCGTTCTTTAAAGTGCGCTGACATCGCACAATACGCGGGCCTCTATCATTTCGCCTCCATCGAAATGCGACCGCCCCGGCCGGGATCGAACCCGCGCCTTTCGGGTCAGCAGCCGAGCACCCTAGCCACTAATCCACCGACGCTGACGGAGGCGGCTAGATAGATAGATAGGTATAGTCGGTGACAAGCTAAGAATAAAAAGTAAAGTGTACCACTATCCATTTGTGTTATGCGCGTCAAACTAGAGCTGCCATTTGCTATGACGTAACGGTTAGGACGAACCAATAAAAAAAATGAACTGTTATTCACACGTACACAGCATCATCCTCGCCGGTCGTCATTCGATGCAGTTGAAGTTTGTGATTGTGCCGCGTTTGACAGGCACAGAAGCGGCAGCAGCTCGGAGTGTTTTCCAACGCTTTATCGCGTTCCGTCGTTTCCGCATCGTGAAGTAGCAACACGGAGGAAGCAAGAAAAATAAGGGCAACGCGGCCTCGTGGGTGGAGCCTATATTTATTCTTAGGCTGTCACCGACTATAGATAGATACGTAGATAGAAACGCTCGACGTGCTTGCACTTCGCTAAGAAATGCTTCGCATTTAAAAGTAGCGCACATGTCGCGCACCGACTTTGCGAATCTTCTTAACAAGATTCTACTCGTGCCGGGGAAACCATACATGCTTAGCTGAAACATTAACGTCAACGTCGATGTGGTAAACGGAGCAATGTAAACTCTACGAATGGGAATCGCTGGTGCCCGTGCTGCGCACTTCCCCAGGTTTCGCTGTAGTGGAGCTGCATTTAACACAGGATTTAGAAGCACACCAACCGCCACACAAGAAAGACATTAGCGCAATTTTTTTTTCAAAAAAGTCACAGTTTAGCCGCAAGGGCGAAGCAATAAATGCGATAGCGAGAAATTGGAATGTCACACAAAGAACGACAACCAGCTCGATACTTGCAGCTTCCCGCTAAAGCACAAAGAAGGACGCTCGAAACAGACGAAAAAACGTGCAGGTATACACAGGACAAGCGTGAACTAACAACTATCGCAGTTGTTACGCCTTTGTGTTCGAGCAACGCGCTGAAAGTGTCCACGACGCAGGACCAGACACTCTTAGATATTTCTTTGTCTTTCAATGTGCGGCGCGTGTAATGACCCCTCTGCGTCTTTTGCCACGCGATGGCGTCTGACCCAAGGTGTGTGCGCGGTATTCATTTTTTAGGGGTGAAGCACCTTAGGACCGAGGCTTGTCCGGCGTCCGTCACGGCGCGGTACAGCCCCGCATATGACATATGGCAGCACAATGCACGCGCTGCGGTGAAAATCCACGAGAGGGAATTGTGACGAAAGATTATAAAACACCTGCAAGCACAAACCCTTTATACTAGTCGGCGACTGCAACGTACACATTATGGACCTTACGACCTTGCTTTGTCGTCGACTCTTCATGTCACTTTATGTGACTTTATGTCACTAACGGTTACTCACCGATACGATACCCACACCTTCGCCCACTCTTCATAAATCACTTCGTGGAGACGCGCGTTTTTCTTAACGCTCTTCCATTTTTTTTCTTTCCACATCACGAGTGGGTACAGAAAGGGGCCCCCTTTTTCTCGCGCGTCTCATGGGCACTTTTCAAATGCAAAGAAAATCAAGGAGCTTGTGGGCACCAGCCCAACGGCGCCGACATCGACGCCAGAATTTCTGGGAAGCGAGCCCTTTAACGCTATTAAGTTAATAACGGTCTCAACTTGCACATGAATGCGAAATTTAAGGTTAAATAGCGCTACCATACGCGCCGATTTTGAAATTAGGCATTTATAGGCACTTATAGTCACTCAGGCACAAACGGCAAAAATATGCATTTATAGGCACTATTAAACACTATAAAAGCGCTTCTCAACCCCTAATTCGTGCTCATATATCAAGGTGGAGCGATAGGAACGCCAGGAACAAAATAGGCATTTGCCTAAAATCCGGTCTCTAATAATGAGATGGCAAGCATTTAACACTTTCCACGGTTTGGGAAAGTATTTTGGTCTCATATTCATTTCAGTGAAGCTCATGACCTCATCCGGTAAAAGTGGCACGGGCCGTACGTCCGCACGTCCTATCTGTTCCTATGCTAACAAACGGGTTGACCCTCCTCAGGGCGCCTACTTGGTTCGCACAGCGCGCCACCCATATTCGTGGTAATTGTGAATACAAGTGAGCGAAATATCATCTGCCAATATAGCGTTTAGTTTTCAAGGCTTTAGTGCTCGCTTGATTATTTAAAGGGCTACACTTGTCGAAAAGCACCGATTATCATAGGCGTGTGCAGGCTCCCCTTGCGGGGGGGGGGGGGGGTAAGGTTTGTCGCAGCCGCCCCCCACCCCGCTTAGGTAACTAGGGAGCGACCGCCCCCCCCCCCCCCCTCCCTGTGCGTTCGCCTATGGCGATTATTACATGCCGCCACAGATGAAATGAGAGCGCAGCAGTATTGTGCTGTCGGGGCGGCGAGCCTCTGCTTGAGAACTTCATCAAGAAAACTCTACTAATTTTGGCCACATGAGACTCTTTAACGTACTCCTAAATATAAGTGCGCGGGTGTTTCTACATTTTGCCCCGATCGAAATGCGTCCCCGCTTAGCGATAACAAAACCTGCTCAGCAACGCTAAACCTAAGCCGCTAGGCATGCCACTGCAGGTCATTTAGCAATACTCACGCGAGTCATGCACATGGGTTCGTATTGTGTCAGCAGTACGGTGGTGCTGCCCTTCCCCTGTTTTGTAACGCATAAATGTTAAACTTTTGTTTCTCGCTTACCGCGCTGTAGACCTGGAGCTTCTGTTTCTCGACCATGGGGCTATAGCCCTTACGAAAACAAATTTGGATAGTATGCAGCAGGGGTCTGACACACGCCGCCCGCGGGCCGCATGCGGCCCTCCGACCGCATGCGGCCCTCCCCCTTCAAGGCGGTTAAGCAAGAAGGCGATCTCTTGCGTAATCGCCTTGAAGGGGGAGGGGGGTCGCAATCTTGCCGCCCGTTCCATATCAGCAATGACTGCTTGTTTTGCTCGCCACTAGATGACGCCAAAAGAGGCTGTGGTTGCTCTCGCTTCCCGCTTGAACGCGCTGCAAGCAGCCGCCGGAGCGCGCAGTCCACGCACTCGCGTGTTCCCTTTCATAAAAATTGACAGTGCACGCACATACAGTCACCAACAGGCAAGGGAGTGGAACACAAAGGGTAGAAAAGCGGAGAAAAAGAGAGAGTCAAGCGATGAGAGATGTTTCCTGTCGGGGCGGATTAGCAGTCGGTCCATCCCTTCAGCTCCCCCTCCGTCGTCTCTCAGCCATGCACTATGACAGCGGGCATATTTCAAGCATTGACGGCTTTATTTCCTGGGGATAATGGGACAAGCTTACTTAGGACCACGGAACAACGTACTGCTAGATTAATTGCATGGAGCACGCGCAGGAGAGCGTGTACCACCTATTCAGGGCCGAAACAGCGCTGCGACGCCGAAACGGAACGAGTCACGTGGGACCAATGCGGCTAAACGCTCGTCGCGTTGGAGTACTACATATCTAAGAAATAGGTTTGCCCACCGTAAATTACGCGAACTGTTCTGGTTGGGAATGCGTAATGGTGTTTTGTTTTCGAGTGCGCTCAATTGCACTGCACATGCAATTTAACTGTTGGCAGTAATTTGCGCTAAAAGTGTGAATAATGATGGCGTTGAAACGCAGCGGCTATGACTTTCTCCAGAGAAGGTGCGCGTAAATGCATTTCAGTAATAAACGTCTATGCTTTTAGAAATTCACGCAACACCGCAGTTGCACAGTCTACATTACCTGCAACCAAGCTTCCTGCGATGCATATCCAGAATAATTATGACCATACACGAATTTCAATCAATGATAACAACAGAGGCTGGTATAGGGTGAATCAACGCACTCTAAAAACAGACCATAGGTGCAACATTCGGCTGGCCTTTGCGGATTATGCGCTTTGAGAGCAGGTCCGCATTGCAAATGCGGAAGTTCTTCCTTCATGCTGTTAAAAGTAGCGCGCGCAGAGCGTCAGAGCCCGAAGTGACGCCAAACATAGGAATTCCTGTCATGACTCTGCAGTTTTTTTTAAATCTATTTTGAATTCGACATACCTCAGGACCTTGGATTGGGAGAGTTGTCTACAACGAAGGACAGAAAAAAGAAGGAAATCAACCTTGTGATGGCGAACGTCGCGCTAAGCTGTGCCGAATCGAAAGCCGCCTGCTTAGTAAGCTACGCGACATTTGAACTGTGAGTACGCGAGCAGAGGACCCCGGAAGTGAGCATTTAGGGCGATGCCTGTAGTAGAGGCCGCTTGCGGCTTGATAAAAGGCTTTCCTACGATGCGTTCAACTCATTTATTTAGCTCGCTCGCGTCGTAGCTGACGGGCCGCTTGTTCTGCACCACTATTATAATACAGTATATGCATAGGGGGGGGGGGGGGGGCTTTCGAAACGTATTAACTCTACGCACTCTACCCAGCGGTCCAGCCTATTTAGCCCCCTGATCCCGCTTCGTTTGTTCAAGCTCCCCCGACAAGCGTCGGTGAGGTCGCGGCCACGCACCTACATTTGCCTTCGTTTAAAATGCTGATAGGGTTTCGACCACTTTGCAAAGCGCTGGCCGCTCCCGAAGAGGACGGGTGAAAAAGTTCATTCGTTTTACTTCTGCCTCGAGCGCCGAAAGACTCGGTTATGTTTAGAGAGCGCGCAACGGGCTGCGTGTTAGTTAATTATAAATGCAGGACTTTGGCGCGCTAACCAATGCAACGGTCTTTCATACAGAACGAGGCAGACTAGCACCACCACGTGCTCGGTGAAGTTGCGCTTGAGGACACGAGTGCACTTCACACAAGTTGAAGAAGAAAAGAAATCACGGGAAAAACAGCAGAGTGACAGAGTTACTTAGTCTCCCGTCAGGTTGAGTGCTGCTGGGGATATTGTTTCCTAGTCATTAACATACATGGGACGTATATGGAAATGTTGCAAAGCAGCCATATAGCACATGCAGAATATATATATATATATATATATATATATATATATATATATATATATATATATATATATATATATATATATATATATATGTATATATGGCAGCTCCTCCACACACCTCGCATGAACCCTTACACTCCACTTCAATGATTTCAACCGGACTGCTATCACCTAATATGGGAATAAGAGAAGCTTTGCTTTGTCCGTCATTACTGTTTCGATGGCATGGCTGTAAACCGACAAAATCGACGCTTAGAAACAATGCAAAATGGGCACCGTTCGAGTCAAACAAAGAGCGCGGTAATATACTCTAAGGCAAGCATTTTTTTCAAACAATGGTCATCGGCCAACGTTCTTGCGCCCTCCATTCGCATTGAAGTGCACAGGAAGTGGTCGAAGAACCAACGCTATTTATAGGCTCGCACACTCTAAGGCAAAATTACCCGAAAGAGGAGTAACGGAGCCCAATAGGCGCGCGCGATGAACGGATAGACCGTTGAGGAGCAACCACAGAGGGATGCGTGCCGTGTGCAAACCAGTTAGTCTCCAAAGGCACCAAAGGTATGAACCGCGCGGGAGATACGTTCCGTGTGCAAACCGTTATCAAGGAAACTAACCGTCCTCCTCGCTCTTGGTCAGTCTTCTCACTTGTTTTCATGGAGGCGCGTTGGCGGTTGTGTCGCGCTCGGAGAGTTCGACGATTTAGGAACTACGCCGCGGAGCCTTGGATAAACACGTATGCCGCGTATGCGTTGATGAGCGTGCGGTGCTGCTTTTACGTTTCGCCGCACCCATGAAGTTTGGAGCTGGTCTCGACACGCCGCGACGCCGCGCTGTATTTCTCCGGCCACGGTGCGCCGGCGCAGCAACGGCACTGCGTCGACACCGGCTAGGAATGGCGGCCGAGAAGACATAGGCCTATCGGATCCGCGAATTCAACCTGACTCCGGGCAGAAATTGGCGCTGGATTATTTCACAAGTAAGTGATCATACTTTATTTTTCCGTACCTGTCGCTTGCGCGAAACGCATCGCGCTAGTTGGCAACGGGCTCGATCGTGTTGTATATATCGTTTAGAAGTGCTTCCACTGGGGCTAGTTGGTATGGCATTGTGAAGTGAAACGATGCGCTGCATAGATGAAACGAGACAAAATGACACAGGAACACGAACACAGGTCCTTGTCCGTTTCGTGTTCCTGTGTCATTTTGTCTCGTTTCAACTATGCAGCGCATCGTTTCACTTCACAATGTATATATCGCGCGCATGAAATTCACCGCGAAGGTCGGCTTCGGCGTCCGCTCGCCTGTGCTTTGTGACAGCCTGAAAATTGGCCGCCATTGCCGTCGGCCGCCTGGACGCTCTCGCCCCGGTGATGAGCTAGCTGCGGGCTCGCGATATTGAGCAGAGGCCTCGCCGCTGCGGTGCGACTCGTCCAAAACGCATTTGCGGTTGCCGTCAACGAGCTCGGTTGTATGTCGCGCGCTTGAAGTGCACAGGGCAGCTGGCGGGTGCTTTAGCTAGCCGACTTTAGCTGTGCTTGGCAACTCCGTGGACAGTTTTCGCCATTACCGTCGGCTTGCCCGTCAATCGGTCGCAAGCAGCTCAGCGCAGTTCTTGGCGGCGGCCCCCGCGTTCGCTCGTTGTACTCTGCCGCTCGATCCAGAAACTTTGTGAAAATTTGTCGCCATTACCGTCGGTTTGCGCGGCGCTCGCTCGAAAGCAGCTCTGCGCCGTTCGTGGCGGCGGTTCCGCGTTCGCTCGCTCCTCTGTTCGAGGTTCGCTGACGACAGAAGCAGCAGAAGCTCCGCGTTCGGCCCCGCGTTCGCTTGCTCGAGCTGTATACGGCGCCGCTCGCAGAGAACTCGCCGACTCGTTGGCGGCTCGGCGGTCGCGGCGCCTAGGCATGATGGTTGCGGCTGCCGCACTTGAGCTGTTGTGCCATGTGACTCGAAATGCATTTTCGATTATGTATGACATCGCGGTGGAAATATTTGCGTGCCATATTTTAGACGTGCGTATTTATTTCACATTGCACGTATTTGCCATGTGCGTTTATCTTCCTCACTGTCACTATTTGCAATCTTTTTGTGCAGATGTTGTCCACTACGTGCAGAAGGCTGCGTGCGCTGGTGCGTGCAATGCCAGTCATCTGTCGCTTCCGTTGGAGCAGCTTGACAAAGACGACTGTACGAGATATGACAACGCGGCTGGACCTGAATTTGACATCTGGCAGCGAATTCACTGAAAGAATGCAGAAACTTTATATGTATATAAAAAAATAAAACATTTCATTGTCTCACTTTTGTCTTTCTTTGTTACACTGACTGCGAAAGCAGTGAAACAAGCATGACTAAATATTTTTTTCGCGTGTTCTTTTCCGTGCCATATGTTGCTCACTACGGAGAAAAACAAGCGAGAAAAGTATTAAGCCTTGCAGAGAGTAACTGTGGAAAACCATCCCTGGTGATTAACGCATCATTAGAACTGAGGATAAAAAGTTCATCCCAGTGGAGCATTCGAGTGGACCAACTGCAACTGTGGGGACTAACGGTTGACCGGTAAGGGGTAAATGTGAGGACTAAATGTTAGTCCATTGAGGTGCAACTGTGGGGACTAACGGTTGCTCGCGAAGTTGTAAATGTGAGGACTAAATGTTAGTCCAGTAGGGACTAACGGCTGCCCGCGAAGGTGTAAATGTGAGGACTAAATGTTGGTCCAGTGGGGACTAACGGTTGCCCGCGAAGGTGTAAATGTGAGGACTAAATGTTAGTCTCTTGAGGGGACTAACTGTTAGACCCGGTGCCGTTAGTCCTTAAAGGGACTAATGGTTGTGGCAGCCCCATTAGTTCCCAAGAGGACGAACGGCACACCCTTTTAACACCCTTTTGCCTTAGAGTGCATGATCTGAATGTACACGCAGCGCTCGGCGGTCGAGCTTACCGTCAATTCCGGATGACTTGAGGTTTTTTTTTTCTTCTAAATGACAGTTACAATTACAGTGTGAAAGCGGCAGATAATACAGTAAAACAAAGAAAAAAAACGTAGTGACGCTATTTGCAGTCTTTAATTGAAGTGTAGCGATTGTGAGATAAAGGTAAATAAAGGGAGGAGGAGGAGGAAGAGGAGGAGGAGGAAAGGAAGGACAGGGAGGTTAGCCAGTTCTGAGACTGGTTGGCTACCCTGTGTTGGGGAAGGGGGGGAAGGGGAATAAAAGATGACAGAGAAGAGATGTTATAAAAAGGAGAAGAAGAAAAAAAAAGGGGGAGAAAAAAAAAGGAACAATTACACGATAAACGACATTGCTTAGAGTCTGTCTCTGAGACCACTTGCCCGCAAGAAGCGCAACAAAGCTTTCAGTGCCTTGCGTGCCGAGGACGGTCTCGGCCAGTGTCCTAAGACCCTTTCCTCCGACAATGGGCGATTGTGAAGTCCATCTAGCACTTTTGTAAGTTCTTTTCTTGGCGCATTGATGCGAGGACAGTCGCAGAGAAGATGGGCGATAGTCTCCTCGCAGCTACATTTGTCACATGTCGGTCTGCCGGCCATTCCGATTCGAAACGAATATGACACAAGTCTCCCAATCCATACCGCCTCCATCTGTTGTCTCAACTACCTGCTTTTATGCCCTAATGAGTAATCACGAAAAATACATGGCTGGAAGTAAGCACTAAATTGCGTAATAATATTTTTATATAGATAGATAAGTAGACAAATCTCCACGAATCATTGTCAAGTACCATTGAGGAGGTCCGACACGCGAATTACTGCGGTCTCCAGAAGGGGCTTGTGTCGCAGTGTCTTGATGTAAAGTGCATTCCAGTTCGTCCCTTGCTGAAAACACATAGCCTGCTCAAGCGTTATATGACCAGAACATGTTACATTGTTACCACTTGCATTCCTGCCACCGTATTTTCCACGAATTTCGCTAGAAATAAGTCTGTATGGACGAGATGAGAGGAAAGACTTTCCACTCGGACTACTCAAGCGTATTACCCACGTGTATTACACCCATGTTTTGCCCAGGCGTACTACCCATGCGTACTGGCCATGCTTACTACTCACAGCTTTATATGAAGGAATGGTTAGTTGATCATGAATCAGTAGCGTGGGCAGCTTGCGTCGTTGCGACACACTTAATTTATTCGGAGCCATTTGTCCCGGTGTTCATAGGGGTGTTAATAGCGTGTGTTTAAGCGAGCGGGAGTGGTCCTGTTCGGTCAAAAGTGTGAGGCATCACACTAAAGCCTCTGCTCATCAGGAATAACCTCTTCAGACCTGAGGAAAAAGGTAGGCAAGGTGAACTCATGTAAACTCTTTATTTTGAGCATTTTGGGGCCAAGAAACACTTATCAGAAGAAAAAAAAAACCAAAGCTGTGATTTCAGAGGAGAACATGGATGTAGCCATTTCGGTACATCAGGCCTAAGCTGAGTAAAAATCAAGAAAGCCATTTTTGTTTAGAATGCAAAGAAACAACTCACATTTAGTTAATTTAACGCGGGTTTTTGCGCTGTTATTTTTATTGAGGAATATTACCTCAGACTTTGGGGGGCACATGCCCTGAAAAATGTCCCGACATGTCAACTCGGACCTCATTAGCTGGTATTGAAATCACCTTGCTACGTTTTGGGACTGCCAGAGACAAGCCAATTTGAACATTCAGCTCCACTGCATTTCGAAATTCTTGCACTTGCTTGACGTGTGTGTGAATTGGTGTTTTCGCCATTCTGTTCATGAACTTGAATTTGTCGAGAATGTTTTTTGCTGCAACATCCATGAGCTTGCAGTCATTCCTGTGTTCGATCCTTCAATTTATCGCCACTAGGTACAGAAAGTGGACAAATACCGTGATGGTCCACTTCTTCGTACGAATATTTGTCCTGAATTAGGGCATGTAGGTGTCCGCAACATCCACACCACCCATATTCTTCCTGTAGGCTTCGATGCAAGGGGGCTGCGATACATCCACTTTTTTTTCTCCTCCTTTGACCTACACGGTCCGCCACGGTGGATCAGTGGCTAAGGTGCTTGGCTGCTGACCCGAAAGTCGCGGGTTCGATCCCGGCCGCGGCGGTCGCATTTCGGTGGAGGCGAAATGGTAGAGGCCCGTGTACTGTGCGATGTCAGTTCACGTTAAAGAACACCAGACGGTCAAAATTTCCGGAGCCCTCCACTACGGCGTCTCTCATAATCAAAATCGTGGTTTTGGGACGTAAAACCCCAGATATTATTATTATTATTATTATTATTATTATTATTATTATTATTATTATTATTATTATTATTATTATTATTATTTGACCTACACGTACCCGCATGTGTTCTACCTATACACGATGGGCGATGGGCGTTCCCATGATCTCAGAGGACATATACAACACATTTTTATTACGCATTTTATAGTTACCGAGAATGAAGGAGACGACGACAATATGTGTCAACTGTTGGCCCGACTGTCCTTAGCAAATCGCGCATAAACAGCGACTCGACCGGGAGCTCTGACTATTGGGTTCAGGGCGAACATTCTCGCTTGCCAAAGTATTAGGACATTGGCCAGCAAAAGTCGATGACGAAGAAAAGAAAACCCTCTGCAACGTTTCTCCTGTTGCATTCTTATTTCTTTTAAATAGACCAAATTCAAACTTTTATTAAATAATTTTACAAAACTATCCGGTTCTTGGCCAATCCCCCCAGCGTGGGTGTGCGCCACAGATTCAAGGATCTACTCTACTCTACTTTGTAGTTGCTAGGCATTTGAAGCGGGTAATGACTGGCGCACACAGTGGTCGGTCATCGCACTCGCGTATACCAGACATTAGCAAGCTTTAGAACGAGAACATTTAAAAAAAGTATATAACGCATCGTACGTAGCATTACATATATTATTTTGTGTTACTAATAATCGATTGAAAAGGGACAGCCACCGCCAGGAAATAGCAAGAACAACTCGTGCGTTGATTTTCACTTCAGTAAACACGCAGAAAAACAAGTATGCGCAATTGAATAAAAAAAAACCTTTATTGAACAATGAGGAATCAATAACAAATTGATAAATCGACGAGCAGACAGACAGACAGACAGACAGACAGACAGACAGACAGACAGACAGACAGACAGACAGACAGACAGACTGACTGACTGACTGACCTGTCCGACCGAACTGACCTGTCTGACTGACTGACTGACTGACTGACTGACTGACTGACTGACTGACCTGACTGGCCTGAGTGACCAGACCGACCTGACTGACTGACTGACTGACTGACTGACTGACTGACTGACTGACTGACTGACTGACTGAGTGACTGACTGACTGACCTGACTGGCCTGACTGGCCTGACTGGCCTGAATGACTGACTGACTGACTGACTGACTGACTGACTAACTGACTGACTGGCCGGTTGGCTGGCTGGCTGGCTGGCGGACCGACTGACTGACACGGACGGATGGACGGACGGATGTAAACGAAAGTCTGTCGCTGAAGGAATTGCATAAAGACATAGGGATGGCAAAGCAGCGAGAACTGACACTGTAGCGTATACATTTGGCTGGCAAGCTCGTACGCGGTAACTACATCGGATAGGTAAACATCGGCAGCCAAAAGCATTGCAGTCCGACTTTAGGTATTGCTAGTACACGTCTGAGCTATATTCGAAAACAGTATGAAGAAACACAGGAAGGGAACTACAAACACGTAACGACCAAAATTTTCGGTGAGCCATAAAAATGAGAAAACATCCTTAAAATGTGGTATTGGTACCCTGAAATATATTGAGGTAGCATAAATGCAGTAGAAGTAAATTAAGACAGCCGCGTAATACAGTATAATGCTGTACAGCGAGTCGCAAGCAAAACCTAATAAAACAAGCAAAAAAAAAACACTTCAGTGACAGACAAAAACAAACGAAAGCCTTGTGGCCTTGGTAAAACGAACAGAGTTGAGGATAGGACACGCTATTAATTGCCCTTTTTAATTAAGACCTTGAGCAGCTCAAGCGACGGCTATAGTTGTCAAAAGAAAGTCAGCTTTGTGGGTCCCTTGCTTCCAACAGCCAATTAAAGGAGACGTTTAATGAGCAGCCCTAACTTATTATTCACGCCGCGCGGACATGCACGTGATCGTAGGTTGTCAAGGGGGGCCTTCATCAGAGCACCTGCGAGGCAGATGAGCAAGAACGATAAACAAAAAAGTATCCAAACAATAACAAATGCGGAAACACTGACCGAAGAGTGAAGGCACAGCGTTTATTATATTAATTTATCCTAGTAGCCCCCCTTCCTTATAATAAAACGGTAGAAAAGAGATGACAAGGTGTAGTACATGGCGGGAACTGGATTATCGCGGCCGAATTAAAGTGATTTTTTTAACGTAAGAATTTTGCTCTACATTGCAGCTCAGTTGAATTCTGCGCTTCATGCGAAAAAGAGTGTTTATGACTTTAAAAAAAAAATGACACACGCCCCATTCGGTAGATAAGCTCAGGATCGTTCTGATTTGTGTGTACACATTCCAGCGTTCAAATGTGAGGAAGTTCATTGTCTGCGGTTTAGACCTCAATTATTTCATCAGCTATAAAAAAACACGTCTTTGCTTATTCCATGTTTAACGACATTAATCCGACACACAGCTAAGCCAGGGAAAGCACAGGAGACGTTAATTGTTGTCTCCAACTGCAGTGTAGTAATTGTGGCTTAAAGTGAAATAAATGGACGAAAACACACTCTTACTGTCGGCGGGATCCCAACCCATATCGGACTAACGTGGTTTTGTCTAACAATGAAAAGAGCCCCTTGAAAAAATTATCTTTCCTTCGATTATTCCATAGGATATTATTCAGGCGTATGAATTCGTATTAAACACGATTTCCGATTAAATTCTCAAATATAGCTAAAAATTGCTTTCTCTTCTCTCCACAAATGACGCTACAAGCTCAAAAATCACTCGTCACAGCCATTTTATCAGCCATTGGCTGATTTGAGCATGGCGCGCTCGGTTGTTACTGAGGCCGCCGCGGGTGCCCGCGACTTGTCCACGCGTACGCGCGCGATCGCACTGAGAAGTCGCGTATTTGAAGAAAAAAAGAGAGAAAAAAGTACTCAAGGTCACGAGGCACGCGTGACGTATTTTCCTCCTCCCCGTGCCATCCCTCCCTGCTTAGCTTCCAACGCTTTCGTCGGGACGAGAGGAGAGGGAATGCAATTGCAGCGTGCGACAAATCTTTGCAACTCCGCTCGTACTGGACGGATTCTAAAAATTTTTGCGGCGGTGAACTTGTGAGGCATTAAGCTCCTTTAGTGACTCCTATTCCATGGCTACTTGGAAAAGTGTTTGAGGGCCCCTTTTAACAATAAGGACGAGTCGAAGATTGATTATAGCAAAGTGTAACGCCTTTAAGCACAACATTGCCAACATTGGCATGTTCAAGTAGACAAAAAGGAAACGAATGACTAACACAATCAAAGGCTTTTGCAAGGTCTACCTGTAACATTGCAAGCTGTTTTTGATATCCATAACAGTACTGAAGAACTGTACGAGCGACGTGTATAAGTGTTTTGTATAGATCGGCCCTTAATTCCACATGTTTGGTGAGACTCAATTAGAATAGGACATCGCAAATTGCAGCCTAATTGTTAATTCAGGAAAAAAACATTCACGGCGCAAAGAATACGGGGACTACGGGGCGCAAAGAATACGGCGCCGTGAATGTTTTTTTCCTGAAGTATGAACCAACTAGCTCAGCAACAAGCCCTGTTGACTTATATTTGTTAATATTTTTGCAAAAATTTTGTAGTCAACGTTTTACAGTGATATTGGCCTGTAACCCTCGACAGAGCGAAGTTTTTCCTTGTCAGAACTTTTCGGTATCAATTAAAACTGTATGGCTTTTGCAAAACGGATCGCGGGAGTGTCTCTATGTCATAACTTATTTTAAAAATATCCAGCAATATGGGACAGAGAGGCTTTTTTGAAAGTTTCGTAATATTCAGCCGAAATGCCGTCAAGACCAGGTGTCTTCGATGAAGGTAAGCTGTCAATTGCCTGCTTAATTTCCTGTATTGTAATTGGACTACTAATGGCGGCACAAGCGTCGTCTTCGAACGGGCTCAAAAGGGGAAACAAAACTAGCTGTGAGGTTGGACATCAGGGTTAGAGAGAGCACTAAATAAACTTTCACAGTACTTTTCGAACTTCGACGTTACGTCTCTTACATCTGTTACAAGAGCACCATTAGAGTATAGGTCTGGAATTTTCTTTAGAATTTGCATGGCGTTTTTCAACGGGTAACGCTTTATGCGTTGAATGTTCTGAGTTTAAGGTCCGCCTGTTTCGAGATCTAATTCGTGCCCCTCTGTAGCAAGCAGCATCAAATTTTTGGAGTTGACAGTTAATACTTTCAATTTCATTAATTTACGATCCCGGTTGTCTCGCATTCCATATCATAAAGGTCGCAAAGGCTTTTGAGGAGCGTGTTTTCTTCGTTCTTCCTATAATAAGACTTAGTAGATCTAATCTCTATAGCTATGACACGAACTTCTTGTTTAAATAGCTTCCAAGCAGCATGTGTATGTAGACCTTTTGAAAAAAACTGCATCAATGCTGTCCGCTCACGATTCACAAATTCCTACTCGCATAGGAGCTCTGAGTTTAGTTTCCAAAGGGCTCACTGTAGTCGTAATCGGTTTCGATTATTTGCGCCAATTTGTGCAATAACGATACAGTGGTCTAAGAACGACACTGGTGCTGTGATACAGGACATTTGGCGGGAGAGGAGTGATGAGGACACGTAAATCCGGTCAAGGCGAGCATGTGAACTTCCCTGAACTCTTGTATATGCAGTCACTTGACCCGACACGTACACCAATGTCAATAAGCCCTGCATTGTCTGCAATGCCGCATAAAACCTCGCCACTCCTGTCTCGCCCGCCATTAGGATTGCTACGATCGTTAAGGTCACATACACAGTTAAAGTCACCCATTAGCACAGTGAATCGGTGAGAGTCAATCAGACTGGACATATTTTCGAATAATTCCAGTCGTTTCAAAATCTCATTAAACGCATGTAGGTTGATAATTCACCACGGCATTCCTTGCAACACAGAATCACAGCATACATATCTATCCTCGTTATCAACACTGGTACTGATTGCCGAAAGCGGTATGCGCTTTCTCAGAAAAAAACCAACAGCCCGCAGATAATCCTTTTGCATGTGAAACACACACATTATACTCAGATAGAAAAGGCCGAAGGGCCCTATCAGTCTCCTCGTCGCTCTCAATCTTTGTCTCCTGGATGGCGACAAAGTCGAAACGCTTTCGTTTGAAAAGTCTACCGAGCTGCCCCTGTTTTTGAGATGACCTTAGGCTGCGCACATTCAATGTCACAAAGATGAGTAGCTCAGACTGCACCATGGTGACTACCTTCTGTTGCGCTTATTGTCCCATGTGATTAGTCCTGGAGGTCGATGGTGAGACTTCTCTTGAACCCCCCACCAGGCCTCCTAGATCGTGATCGCCGACGCCTTCCTTTGTGCACGGACGTTCGGCGACGGCGCGTCTTCCTATTCACAGCCGCTGCGTGACTCTCCTTGCTTGATTCCGAGTTGTACGTCGCGCGGCACTTAGGTATTGTAGTATCCACGGAAGCCTGCCTATCAGCCTCTAACGACGTACCGTGATGAAAATGCTGCTGTGAAGCTACGGCACAAATAGTTGAAGCGTCTTCAGTGACCACCTTCGTAGGAACCTCCTCGCGTGTAAGACGCCTCCCGGACTCATTTTGGGTCAGCTGCTTGCAAGAATCACTTAGTTCTTTGCATGCAGAAACTTCAGCTGTTGTATCCGCGTTTGATTCCTTTGCATCTTGTGGATCCTTTTTGCTTAAGTCAGTAGAATCTGTGGTTGATGGAGTATCTCTTGTTGCATCCAAAACTGTGGCATCCATGATATGCTCTTGTAGGTTATAACCATGTTGCTGCGTGCGCTGTCGTAGTTTGTTAGCATAGGTCAAGACACAGTCCTCAGCTGAATGACCGAAGCGCCGACAGTCATCGCAACGAGGAGTCCTGCAGTTTCGACGGATGTGCCCAACCTTATTGCAGCAAAGGCAGAGTGGTGGGCGGCCAGGAATCAGAACAAGACTATGTACGACACACACAGTCAAAAGGTGCAGAATGTTGTCCACTCGGACTCCATCGGCAAGGGACAATACAACGTCACTATTAAGAGCCCGCATTTGCTTCATGTCCGCTACTCTCCAGCTTTCTCAAAATAATGAATTAATTTTCCCCAAAGCATGCAGTTCCTCTCGAATGTCCCTTACAAAAATACTTGTAGCCTGGCTGCAGAAATTCTACAGACCCTGAGTCACCCGTGATGCGGAATGTGTGAAGACAAGTGACAAACTTGCTGTCACCCCCCCAGTCACCTCTGAGTAGGCAATTGGTACACCCATTCTGCAGAAAGTCTGCAGAGCGCAGGATGCAGCATGCCTGCAGAACATGTGCAGAACGTCTACAGAAATTCTGTAGCATTTCTGCGGAAAATCCGCAAACTTTTGTCGCGGGTGAACAAAAAGTAATAGCGACCATTTTCATTATCACAAACAGTCAAGGGACACGCAGCATCGAAGGGTACAGTGCCGCCCATACACCCATCAACACGTGCCCACAACATACACGCAACAACAGCCAAGTAAATTCCAAACACATAGACCACTCGCGCTTCACAACCTAACACCGACCACCCGGTATATATAGCCATGTTATCTTGACCGGCCATTCAGTGCCGGTAGGAAAATTCCTATGCTTCAAAATTGTACATTTACACGTTCACAGAATACGTGTAAAATTATGGTGGACGTGAGGCAGCCATAAAACACACATATCTTTTAATCTACACCTGCAAAATGTGCAACGCTATTTTAATTAGTGACCTTTAATTATTAGCTGGGACGCTGTCGCGTACGGCTGCAGAAAAGCTGCAGCCTTTCTGCAGACAATCTGCAGACTAGGTCTACATGGGGGGTGACTGGTGGGTGACTGGAGGGTGACTGGAGGGTGACTGGCGGGTGACTGAAAGGTGAGACCCATTTAATCATTATTATCGATTGTGTCATGGTCCAAAATATATAGATATATACCGTAAAATGAGGTTACTTTGTGACAGATTTCGTACGTTTTCATTCTCTCGCTGAACAATTATCAACATAAAGGCGAATAAATAGTGGCATAACGTTGCTGAAACATTCCCCCAAACGACAGTACGTTCTACAAATCCGCATTTTCATACAAACGGCTATATTCAGGTTAAAAGCTGTCAGAAAGCTGCCCCGTCGTGTGGGGCAACTTTGTGACAATGTTGTCTTTGGCTGAATATGATTGGGAAAAAAACTTCCCCATTTCCCGCTAAAGGGAACCATGCGTGGATGCGAAGCAGCGCGGAGACACCGTTCCCGTTTCGCGGCCCGGGCGCTCATTGCGGCGCTGCACAGGAGAGAGAATGAGGCGTGCGCGCTCCGTCATTTTCATACCGCGGCTCTACCGTGGCGTCCCCAGCAGAGTATGCAGCTGTCGCACCACCTGTCGTGCGCGCCGCTCTGCAGAGTAGAGGATTCCTAGAGGAGAGAAAGGGGGGAGAGGAGAGAGAGGGGGGAGGCGACGCGCATGCGCTGTGGGGGGTGCGGGACGTGGGAAGGAGGGACGGACAAAGCCCCCGTAAGCGCATGCAAGCAAGATCAAGGAATGGAGTCAACCTGGGCGACAGACACCACCGCTAGTGCGTGTTATTCTTTGCTTGCACCCACCAACTGTCAAGACATTGCGAAGCAGCCACTCTGTGCTCTCGGCCATGACTCTGGCGACTGTGGTGGTGGTTGACGGCCTTATTGTAGAACAGTGTTCTGGTTCGCATAGTGGGTGCTTCCCTACTTCATGAAAGCGACGGGACGCGGGAGGCAGGGATGGACAACGCCCCCGCCATAAGATTCTTCGCATCTAAAACAGTGTGTGGTAACTTTGTTACAATTGGCGTGTCACAAAGTTACCCCGCGAAGTATCAACATTTCAGTTTCCTTTCTATAAACTTCAACAGACGTGACTTGATTAAATTTATATTACAGTTTATTTTAGCCTACATATTGACAATCACAAGTACATACCTGTTTTCGCTGTCTTTCTCGTGCGGACGGGTCGAGCGCACAAAGTTTACGGTGCTTCAACAATGCGCGCTAAAACACCATTGAACATGTCAGCGTCTAGAGTGGCTCCGGCGCATGGGAACATTGGCTGGCTGTTGCTAAGTGGCACGGGATGTCAGGCGAGCTTGTTGGGTGGCTTATAGTTTTTCGGCGGCGCCTGGTCGTGGCGCGAGATTTAAAGTACAGAAAACCGAGCGCGTGTCACAAAGTAACCCCTGCAGTCACAAAGTAACCTCATTTTACGGTACGCATATAGCATATACATCCACACACACACACGTACGGGGCACAAATTAATAGACAAGTCTGCTAGCCGTCTGCTCGGTGTCTGCAGAAAATCTGCAGACTAGGTCTGTATGGGGGGTGACTGGTGGGTGACTGATGGGTGACTGATGGGTGACTGAAAGGTGAATCATTGTTATCAAATGTGTCATGGTCCAGAATATATAGATACATACGTATAGGTTATATACATCCACACGCACGCACTCTGGACGCACATTATCAGGAAAGTCTGCTTGCCGTCTGCTCGGCGTCTGCAGAAAATCTGCCGACTAGGTCTGTTTGGGGGTGACTGATGGGTGACTGAAAGGTGAAACCCAATTAATCATTGTTATCAAATGTGTCATGGTCCAGAATATATAGATACATAGGTATATGTTATATACATCCACACGCACGCACTCTGGAGGCACATTATCAGAAAAGTCTGTTGCCGTCTGCTCGACGTCTGCAGGAAATCTGCAGACCAGGTCTACAGAAAGGTCGAGTCTGCAAGAAGGTGACTGGGGTGACTGGTAGGTGACTCGTGGGTGAGAGAAAGGTCAAACCCATTTTTGTAAGGGGTAGGCGTCTTCCAATTGCTCAGGTAGCCACAGAAGCAGCTTCTTTCCTTCTGTGGCCTCCGGGTCATCACAAGGTATAGACGACATTTGACGAAAAACTCACCTCGTTGACTAACTTAGTTTTTGACAGCGTTGACTTGCAAGTGACCATCCATACATGTGACATCAGAAATTGACCTATGGAGCTTATTTCCTTTAAGTCAATAATGTCCCGAAGAGCATCTCTGAAATCCTGAACCCGGTAAGGGCGACCGCCTAAGTCCGCATGTACGGAAAACAGAATCCACAACCAGCTTACCGGTGGGAAGACGAGGCAGTACAACACGGTAGTCATTGCCGCTGGCTGAAGCTTGAGCAGCACGTCGGCCCAAGGCCGATAAATCTTTTGCGGTGGAGAACATGAAAAGCGCAACCATTTGTTTGTTTGTTTGTTTGTTTGTTTGTTTGTTTGTTTGTTTGTTTGTTTGTTTGTTTGTTTGTTTGTTTGTCTGAGCCTTCGAAGAATATGCGCACAAGAAACCTATACAAGCGTTATCTCGGGAAGGAAACGCGTTAAAAAGCTCAATATAATGTAGTGGAAGAGTAAAATAACTACTAGGCGTCACAGACTGCGAATTGTGCAACCAGGCGTCACCCAATATGAATTGCATTATGAGTGGGTCGTTGAATGCTTACAACCCATTACAAAGGGCTCAGCCATAATTCTTCGTCGTCATCAGCCACCGAATCAATTCATTAATGGAGTAGTGGGTACCTTGCAAGCGTACTTGTATTAGTAGCCCCAAGAGAGTTTGCAACGGGTTTTAGAAATAGCACTCTTCCAGCTTTCGTGGTGACTGCGCTGCGCGTTCCGCGCAGGCCTGGCGTTTTTTTTCCCTTTCATCTAGGAGTACAGTAAACTGGGCAAGTTGGTATTGGTTCATTGTGTTTACATATTATCGTACATATTTATTAGGGCGAAATATTTAGACACCTCTTCAAACGCGAAATGTGGTCATCGGCGTCCCACGGCGTCGAAGACGAGTGATGCAAAAAGTCATCACGAGATGACGTCAACATATCACGTCACAGATGACTAAATTTGCGACGTCAAATTGACGCCACTGTGACGTCAATATGATGTCACAGTGACGTCACGACACATTATGACGTCATTCCATCGCATCTTAGCTTGGTCAATGGTGGCCTGATCACGGAGGCAATGCAGAGCCAGGTGAATGAGAGGAAAAAGAAGGTGGCTTTCGCATTTGAGTCCTCTTAAGTGAGTGCATAAGGAACCCTGTGATCTTTTTGTGTATGTGGCCCCACCCGCCCAACACATTTTTTTTAGGAGCGAAGCTCCTTAGGCCGGCACCCCACCGTCGCCGTTGAAGCTCCCTGGCATGGTGCCAGCTGTGGCGTCTCCCCCTCACGCGGGAGGATAAATGAGCTTTATGAGCGCTGGAACACGGATGGCGTCTGCACGATGCGCAAAGCGCGAGAATACGAACGCGGGTGAAACGGAGGCAGATTAGTCTCCCTCTCCCTTTTTCTTTCCCCCCCAAACCAGCGAACGCGCGAAACCATCGCTTCACCATGTCGTCCGCCTAGTGGTTGGTCCGTTGCCTGGACAATAAAACGTCGCGCGCGCCGAACGCCGCGTGCGTCCCATTTCTAAGGAGCTTATTCATCGGTTGTATTCGTACACGGAACAACTGCTAGTCTTTAATAAAGTTTTCATTCACTCACTCGCTCACTCATTTTAAATAGCTCATCCGCTTCTTTGCCGATCATCCCTTGCGATTACATGCCAAGGTGCCATAGTGATCATCACTATCATCCACAAGGAGGCATGAACTACTATCGGCAGAGGCGACCGCGTGAAAGGAAATGTTTTTTTTTTTTTGTGAATCCTGGGTTTAAGCATATTCTCTGGGAATGCGACGCTAAAGCCTAAAGTATCAGTCCCGATGATCTCTCAGGCGAGGTGGGAAGCCGCTCTGCGCAGCTCCAAGCTCGCCGATTAACTCTGGGCAGTCCAGAAGGCCCGTGAAGCGGCTGAGAGGAAAGGCCTTGACTTTCCGACATGGGATACCTCAGTGCGGGCCATTAATCTGCCCGACAATTAATAAAGTTGTTCTATCCGTGTGGGCTTTCGTTTTTCTTCGTCATGATTTACTCGCATGATTGCCCGCTTCATCATCGTCACCAACATCTCACCAACATCGTCATCATAACCATCTGCGAAGAGCAAGAAGAAGAGGAAGATGCGGCCGCGCGAGCTCTCCTCGCGGCAGGTCGGCAGCGTCGACGCAGAGCTGCTGTTGGGCTGTGACGACGCCCGGCCGGGATTGTCGGCGGCGGCGGCGTGGCCCGTGAACATGGCGGGTAGCTGCGGGGATGGGCCCGACGAGACGCTGAGCCAGCAGACCATGGAGGCACTGTGGGACATGCGCGGTTCGGGCATGCTCTGCGACGGTCTCCTCAAGACCACGGACGGCGGAGAGTTTCCCGTGCACAGAGTCGTCATGGCCAGCTGCAGCGAGTACTTCAGGTGTGCTTCTAGAACATGCTGACCTGCTCGTTCAACTTATATCGCTCTTTCAAACGGGGAGTAGTTCAGTAACAGTCCTCATAACAGGGATTTCATGCGCTAGATTTTTTCTTCATGAAAGCAAGTGTTGGTGAAGATTGGTCATGACCTTACTGTCTCATGCGAAGCAGTTAACCTCCATGCTGATCGTCACCTTGGACCTTTCTTCCTCTGCTTTCGCGCATTAATTGCATTCGTTCTCCCTATGTTGTAATGTCGGCCGTTTGTCGTGGCTTCACGTAATCGTATACTTAGCCTATATCGCCCGTACATGGGAGGAATTCATGATCGAGCTGCCCTCGCGGACTTTTCACGCGCGCATGCGTGTATTAGTCGGGAATAAATTGCCACGGTAGCTTTAGTGTGAGGCTACGTAACAATTTTAGATCTCGAAGGACCGAAAAACCGTTTCCTAGTGTTTACGAATCTCGCTATTTAACTACATGGTTCTAGCACCCTCATCGCTTCGGTAAATCGAGTTACAAGTGTATTACATTGTTTTTTCAAGCGTATGCCTTTGTTTTTGAGAAAAAAATTTAAATAACTCATCCGTCAAGCAAAAGAGCGTACTTCGTTCACCAGAGCAGATGTCGAGCACATTAGTAATCCATAAGTGCGTGTAAAAAACCCAAAGCAGGCACGGAAGAAAATGGGCACATAACATGCACACATAAGTGATTCTGCGGTGTGTGTGTGATTGTGAGCGAGCGAGCGAGCGAGCGAGCGTGTGTGTGTGTGTGTGTGTGTGTGTGTGTGTGTGTGTGTGTGTGTGTGTGTGTGTGTGTGTGTGTGTGTGTGTGTGTGTGTGTGTGTGTGTGTGTGTGTGTGTGTGTGTGTGCGTGCGTGTGTGTGTGTGTGTGTGTGTGTGCATGGGCGTGTGTGCGTGTATGTGTGTGTGTGTGTGCATGTACGTGTGTGTGTGTTTGTGTGTGTGTGTTTGTGTGTTTGTGTGTTTGTGTGTGTGTGTGTGAGTGTGCGTGTGTGTGTGTGTGTGTGAGTGTGTGTGTGTGTGTGTGTGTGTGTGTGTGTGTGTGTGTGTGTGTGTGTGTGTGTGTGTGTGTGTGTGTGTGTGTGTGTGTGTGTGTGTGTGTGTGTGTGTGTGTGTGTGTGTGTGTGAGAGAGAGAGCGGGGGGAGGACTGCACGGGCTCGGGCCTACCCGAAAGCCGGGCTGGGCCGGGGGGGAGCTGCTTATCATGGCGGGCCCGGGCCGGGTAGGGCCTAAAGTTCCGGGCTATGGGCCGGGCCCGGTTTTAGGTGGCGGGCTTGGACATTCCTCAGTTCCTAATGGGTCACTAAAGTGAAATAATGAATAGATTTAAACCGATAAAGTGCACACAAAGGCTTTAATGTCATTATTTTCGCCATCATAAATTTCTTAATAAAGGAGAAAATCAAGGTGACAGTTCGATTTTTAAATTACCTGGCGAAACCTCCGCGCGCGACGTCACGGATTTCAAACTGTATTCGCCTTAGTTTGGAGACCGTGGAGCAATGAAATCTCCTAAAACTTGGTATGTTAACTGTAAGACCTTTTCAGAGGTCAGGGACTTCATTTTGAAATAATATCTGGGGTTTTACGTCCCAAGACCACCATATGATTATGAGAGACGCCGTAGTGGAGGGCTCCGGAAATTTCGACCACCGGGGGTTCTTTAACGTGCACCCAAATATGAGCACACGGGCCAATAGCATTCTCGCCTCCATCGAAAATGCGGCCACCGTGGCCGTGATTCGATTCCGCAACCTTCGGGTCAGCAGTCAAGCGCCATAACCACTAGACCACCACGGCGGGTGAACTTCATTTTTACCGTTTAGAAACTACGTGGGTCCAGTAGACGCCGAAAGAATCAATGACGTCACGGCGTTTGCTCGGCGAATTTCAAGGTGCCGTTGCTACCCTAATTCTCTATTTGCGCGCTTTCTCCCTTACCAAGAGTATTGTCTTGGTGAGCGTGGTGATTTTGGAATTGTAATTGACTGATAGCAGAAACATTGTTTTTCTCTTTAGTGTCTATTTAAGTTCGCTCCACATACGTTCTGCATAGATATATGTTCCCCATTTTATCTCGAAAGAACGTTTTTTATGTGGAGAAGCTATTTGGACAAGTTTTATGTGGGACAAGTACTGAACTACTTTTGCTTCTTGCATATGGGGCTAATTTATTTGTCTGAAACAGGTGAGCTTCATGTAAATAGAGCCTCCGTACATAGAACCACTTAAACACGCATTCATTTGCCGTGGCTTCGTGACGGCTCTCAGTGGTCGTGTTACTTGTTTAGCGGAGAGGTAGAAGAACGATGCTGCTACATTGAGTTACAAAAACCAACTGATTTATTCGATGACCCATGCACTCCCCTCCTCGCGACTACCTCGACTTCGTTTTCGTCGCTGCGTCGGCACGGCAGCACGCGACAGGGCCCTCCGCCGTATAGACGGAGTCGCAATCGAAATGTGTCCATCTGACAGTCCTGGTCGAGAAGGCGGAGCGGCGAAAGGGTGCTCAATTTTCCTCGGGAGGTCGGGGCTGAGAGTGGCGCAGAGGAAGGGTAGAGCACGGGAGCATTCCCCCAATAAGACAGGTGCGGCTCTTCCCTGTAGCAGGCTAGATGGTTACCTGCAAAGCTGGTCAGGGTGTTGCGTCGGAGAATTGTCGGGATGAGCATCTCAACGCGCCATTTGTGTGTGGATCGGTAAGTGCAACCGGCAGTAGGACGTGGCTCGTGTCGAAATCTGTCGCGTAGGCCGAAGAACGGGCAAGAAAATTGACAGCGTGGAAGAAACGCTGCTGCACTTGACCCACATTGACTCGAAAGAGCGCGTCGTTCTTGACAAGTAGGCAGGAGCTTCGTGTGGGCTGTGTAGGGCTGTGCTTTGCGTTCATTGATTCCCCAGAGCTGCGTAGCTGCGTCAAGCTTTTGTGCTAACGCGGGTCCATCAGGTGACGATGAAGTAAAAGCTGGCCGACCGTACGTATGATGTGGTAGGCTTTGTTGATGGCAGTAGTTGACTCATCAGCCAATGCTTCTGGTAGGAGCTGACAAGCATGCAAAGCGTCCGATAGGTGTGCCGATCGTGCACCAGGCGTAGTAGGATCTGTAGCTTCTGCGAGTTCTTGCACAATGGCTGGGACTGGTGCATCAGATGATGTCAGTGCTACTTGAGTCTGAGTAGGCATTCGTCGATGAACGCCGGCCTCGGTAAGGGCAGGTGTAGTAGACACAACGTCTGGCGTGAGGCGACATTCGTTCGTTGCACGTGACGT
Organism: Rhipicephalus appendiculatus; assembly: GCA_030522465.1. Taxonomy (NCBI): domain Eukaryota; kingdom Metazoa; phylum Arthropoda; class Arachnida; order Ixodida; family Ixodidae; genus Rhipicephalus; species Rhipicephalus appendiculatus. The sequence continues at coordinate 538,250 of JALIZH010019845.1, forward strand.
GCACAGCGTCGTCTTGGGTGCCGCGTCGAAAGCGATGTCTTGCGTTGATTGTGTGTCTACTTGTGAATTTATTGATGCCGGCGGCGTGGCTGTGACGGCCCGAGGTTCGAAACCGACGTTTAGCGCGGCAGGGAGTAAGTGACGTGGCACTGCCGGTTGCGGTAGGGCTAGCACAAAACCTCGAAGTCGGTCATATGCCTGCGGCCCAGGAGGAGGCACGATGCATCGCAGGACAGGAGCATGGCTACCGTGATGGCGTACTTGTCCTGTTGCGAGACGATGTTACTGAGGTAGAAACCAGCCTCCATCTTGACGAGCCAGATATCGGGACTTTTTGGCCAGAATTCGGGAAATTGCGGCGGTAATAGGATGCCTTGCGCCGTGGTGTCATCTGGTCGTCACGCCATGGTGATAGGCGGGTCAGAGGTTAGTTGAATCGGTGTGAGTGTCCGGTGGAAGCTTCTGGAGTCTTGTTCCATGATCCGGTGTCGCCACTGTAGCGGAGAGGTAGAAGAACGATGCTGCTACATAGAGTTACAAAGACGAACTGATTTATTTGATGGCCCTCGCGCTCGCCTCCTCGCGATTACATCGACTTCGTTCTCATCGCTGCGTCGGCACGGCAGCACGCGACACTTGAAATGGACATGCGCAGCCTGCTTTGTGTGACCACATTGTCGATGTCGGAGCTTTAGTCTTGTGCAGCTGTATCAGGGGTCTCAAGGTCACCTCAGCTAACGGGCCGCATTCACGAAAAAATTTACTCCGAAGCTCAGGACAATGATGAATGTAGAAGCAAGGGGGGCGGGGGGCAGGTAGGTTGTACCAAAAGTCATCTAACCTTGTCACCTGGAAGAAGACCTTTCCCATATCTCTTATATGCGTCATTTCTGAAGGGTATTTGGCGGCGGAATTCCCACAACTTATCGATACCTATCTCCAAAATGACCTAAACATAGACGCCGATTGTCAAATATATATATATATATATATATATATATATATATATATATATATATATATATATATATATATATATAGTTTGTTTCATGGTTATTTATCAACACATTGACCACAGGGGACGCCTCACGAAAAAATGCTTTAGACCTGCCATGCCTGTGCGTCTCAAGAACGTACTTATACAGAAAATTAAAAAAAAAATGGGACGAATAAATCATTTGTGGGCCGCGGGCCGTTAGCAAGAGAGGCCCACGGGCGGCGTATTTGAGACCCCTGCGCTATATAGTGCGAGGGCTACATGATACTGCCAGAACGGCGTTGAAGTGTGCACGAGTGGCATAGGTCCATTAAAAGCCATCGGACAAAGTATACTTGCTTGACCAAATATCTTGCTTGAAAAAAGAAAATTGCGAATTCTGCGCCACGCTGTTTCTTTACCTCGAACCATATGCATTCACTAAGTAGGCGCCGATAAGCTGATTCGCGCATTCATTACCAAACTAATCGTTTCGTACACCTCCTGCTAGTCCTTCCCGCGTAACCGAACGGCCACCTTCTACCAATACAAAATCGTTAGGAAGGCATACACCTTTATAATCAGTGTGCAAACCCTGCGAAACATACAGTTCTCAAAACTGCAAGGAGAAGCCCTCAAAGAGGAGTTTTATAGATGACATTGAAAAGTGTCACGACACTCCGGAACGAGAGATATGAAGCGATGAGCTAGACAGCGATGTTCATTCTGTAGAGGTCAACAAAGACTTCCTGACTTTGCTCCAGTGGTGGAAGTTAAGAATAACGACTACCGATGCCTTCACCATTCGCAAGGCAGATGTGCGCCCCTTATGGCTAGCGCAAGTAGTGCAAGAAAGTTTAGCGCGGCAGTATATGTGATGCAACCGCGCATGGCGTGCTAAAAGCCGGAATCTGTTGGTAACTTGATTTTCAGCGCAACAAAATGTGAAGAAATAAACTACAATACATGCCACCCAATGCTATAAGAAGTAGTTTTTTTTCTTCCTTTTGGCTGATCATACGTGCTAAAAGCACACGTGGTGCTCGCGGTTCGGTACAAATTTATCTGGTTTAGCGCATCTACAACAAAGGTCACAACTTTGGCCTTTTATCTCTATTTCTCTTGCTGTAGCAAGGTACTAGTATGCTAAAAACAGGTGCTCCATATCTATAAGGGTACCCGATTGGCTTTGTCGTAAGAGCTTGCTTTATATTTGAATATCAATCACAATTAAAAAAATTACACCATCTCCCGCTAAAGGGAACCATGTGTAGATGTGAAGCAGCGGGCGCTAACGCTTACACTGGCGGTGGCGTTGACGCTGGCGCTATCGCAGCGTTGCGCAGGAGAGAAAACTGAGGAGGCGCAAAGCACGCAGTGATGGAGCGGTGTTTCCTACTGGAACATGCCAATCGCTGCTAATGGGCAATGAGAGACAGAAGACTCCGACTGGACACAGAGACCCGCAGTCGGCTTTTAGTTAACGCGCACGCTGCGAATTTTTATTGTTCAACAACGCACAGGAGAAATATCCCACCGGCACCACATTGGAGGTCAAGGTCCATTGCCATATATACGGGATGGACAATGAACGGTTGTGCAGCGCGAGCAGTCGGTTTTTTCAACCAAGAAACTCGCTAGCAGACGCTGCCTGCGTCGGCGTCTCGAGGCGAGAGAGGGGAGGTAGCGTAGGAGAGGAGAGAGAGGGGGGGGGGCGCGCATGCGCAGTGGGGGGTGTGGACGCTGTGGGCAGGGATGCCTAGAGGAGAGAGGGGGGGAGCGTATTAGAGGAGAGAGAGGGGGGGCGCGCATGCGCAGTGGGAGCGCGGGGAGGGATGCCTAGAGGAGAGAGGGGGGGAGCGTAGGAGGGGAGAGAGGGGAGGCGCATGCGCAGTGAGGGTGTGGTTGCCGCGGGGAGGGATGCCCAGAGGAGAGAGAGGGGGAGAGGAGGTTTTTTTATTTTTTATTTTTGAAAGGTTTGCGAATGCGCAGTAAGGGTGGTCACGCCGGCACACCACCACCACCACCACCACCACCACCGGATTAAGCTTCGCCATAAGATGCTTCACATCTAAAAACCGGCAGATCCCACGCATTGTGGGAATCGATGTAATGCGAAGCAGCCAGCAAGGAGCAAATCATTCTGTACATAATATGTATGTCATGGTTTACATGTTAGGACCTGTCATTTATCTTCGTCCAACAATCACGTCGCGCAATACCAATTCTGGTGTATATCAAGCTAGCGAACTGGACGCAAGCGCAACATCAGCATGGCATGTAAAATGCATTGTAGATGACATGCATGCCAAGATTTTCATGTTACTACCTGCCACTTATGTTCGCTATGTAGTCATTGTCCGCAATACCAATTTTGGTGTATATCAAGCTATGGAAACGGCCGCAAGCGCGCCATGGGCGTGGAATGCAAGTCATGTTGCACATGACATATCATGATTTGCATATTACCACTTAAAATCATTTATGTTCGTTATACAGTAACGTCACGCAATACTAAATTTGGTGTATACCAAGCTAGCGAAACGCCCGCGAGCGTGCCATGAGCGTGGCATCCAAGTCATGTCGCACATGACATGTCATGATTTCCCTATTACCCCTAGTCATTTATGTTCGTCACACAGTCACGTCACGCAATACCAAATTTGGTGTATATCAAGCTAGCGAAACGGCAGTTAGCGCACCATGAGCGCGGCATGTAAATCATGTTGTACATGACATGCAGGGCATCATTTGCGTATCACCATCTATAATCTTGTTGGTGATGCAAAAATATTTCATCGTACGAATTTTTGGATATATCAAGCTCAGAAAACGGCCTCATCAGCACTACGGTCCATGGCGTGTAAATCATGATTTTCATGATATTACCAGTCATTCATCTTCGTCGTATAGTCATGTTATGCCATTCCAATTTTGGTATAAATCCCAAAAACGATAAGGCCAGGAGAGCACAAAGTCGTAGGCGGCTAGATAGATAGATAGATAGATAGATAGATAGATAGATAGATAGATAGATAGATAGATAGATAGATAGATAGATAGATAGATAGATAGATAGATAGATAGATAGATAGATAGATAGATAGATAGATAGATAGATAGATACGCTCAAACTCGCCGAAGTTCGCTAAGAAATGCCTACTATCAAAAACGAAGTGAAGAGAGAGTTCTGTACTTTGTCTCTTTTTTTTGTGTGTGTGTTCCCCGTGAAAATTAAGCTCGCGCTGCACACAAATTTCCTTGCTACAATGTCTGCAACAAAGTGCCCTTGGTGCTCCCCATTGTACTTGCAGAAAAAGTAGGCTCCGTACACCGCTGCTGAAAAAACGATCAATTTAACCAGTATGTGCACTCAATGAACAAAAAGCTTAACATCCACAATACCTTTTTACAAGAACACCACCTATATTATTGGCTCGCACCCCTGTCGGGCCTGATCGGCGGTGAGGCCGGGCCGGGCCGGGTAGGCAAAATTTTTCTCTCGGGTTCGGACTAGGCTCGGCTCTCGCGTTGAGTCACCGGGCCGGGTTCGGGCGGGTAAACTTCACCGAGTTCCGAGCCCGGGCCGAGAATCGCGGCTCGTGAAGTGCTCTAGTGTGTGAGTATACGCATGTGTTTTGTGGCTGTCTTGTTCACGTCCCTCTAAAGCTGCGTCCCAAGGAATTAAATTGAAATTATGCCACATCTTCCTCATATTTTAGATGTTCTGCTTTTTCTTCATTGAGTCGTCAGATATTCGAGGCAGGTGAACGGTAATATCATTTTCCCATATTATTAAGGCGAAAGCCCTTAACAGCTCATACTCGCGTCCGTCCGTGCCCTGGAACGGTGCCAGATGTGGCCTCTCCCCCTCACACTGCCTCAGCAATCACGTGATGGCACATCGGTGCATAGCAACAGTTGCGCCGCCACAGCTGTGGCTCAGCAATCACGTGATGGCACAGCGGCGCGCTCGGCAACGCTCCTTCGTCAGACGTCTCGTTGCAGTAGTCCAGTTAGTCGGATGGCTCCCACGCGCACGCGTCTCCCCTGTAGCCCGGCCACAATCCACCCACCCGTGCAAGAAGGGAGAAGCGCGCTTCGCGTTCCATTCTGACCGACCCCTCTCAATGGGCACAGGCTTTTCGCCGAACACACTTTGGAATTTACAAAGTGTCCTCCCATTTTCTTCCCCCAAACTTACCGATCACTGTCCGTGCTTTAATAATTCCTAAGCCCCCCTAAACCCTACTCTTATAAAACTCAGTGAAGTGCTGGAGCAGCAGGAATAAAAGTGGACTAGTTCTACCAAAGAAATGGAAATTGACATTGTACCTATTTGCAGTCCATGGCACCACCCATGTCCATAGGCTTATTCAGGTTTTCCCTGTACAGGTAGGTGGGCCAGGTTTATCGCACCACCCATACTAAGTCACAAAATGGCACATCGGTGCATAGCAACAGATTTCGCGCCCGCCCTCGTAGGGTTCGAGGGTCGCCCCCCTGCCCCTCCCTGTGCACACGTCTATGCTCATGTCTTTGTCTGTTTTCTCTCATCGCCCTCACTTTTCTTTTCTGATTTCACATGTGTCACAGAGCTATTCCGACATTTCCAAAGCGGTCTTTGGTCTTAAAATACCCAGCTTGTTTATGGCTCCAGCACGAATTTCACGTGGCGAAACTAAACAGGCAAAAAGAAGCACAAGCGGCAAGGGCAAGCACCGGGATACATCATTTTTACGTTCCCCCCAAACCTGGTCCTCGAAAATGTGTACCGACTGATCTGTAAGTGAAATGTTTGGTTAACATCAAAGCTGGCGCACCACTATGCGGACGAGGTTGCAGACATAAATGCCCTAGCGCGTAGGTGAGCAGTAACGGAGAATGTTATATTCAGTGCGGTTCACAAGACTAAATACCTTTTAGGGCACTTTTCGGGAGTCCTTTGAACAAGGTCCGGCGCAAGGAGGTCTTGGTGCCCGGTGTGTCCAAGGCGACTATGGCCATCATCGTGGAGTTCGCCTACAAGCGCGTCACGTGGGTGGGCTGTGACAACGTGGAGAACCTGCTCGAGGCCGCCGACTACCTCTGCGTCATGGGCATGGTCAAGGACTGCTGCGACTTCCTCCTGTCCATCATGGCCCCCGAGAACTGCATCTCCATTCACAACGTGGCAAAGTTGTACAACTGCTTTGACCTCACCTCCAAGGCGTACAAGTGAGTGATAAGGCAATTCATAACGAACAGAAAGCTTTTTTTTTGCTGTACATAAACTCCCTACAGCAAACGTTTACGAGACGTTGGCGCCACACTAAATGCGAATTCCTACTATATTACTGCGTTGTACTTCTAATTTAGCTGGTTACTGTATAGTTTGGAATACCAGCTACAGGCAGGAAGATTTAGTTGCAGGTTATGTTTCTGGATTATGCGAGAGTATACCTTTCTCGGAACATTTAGCGTCCCGCCAACTTCTGCAGTTAGGTGTACATCATGGCTTGCAGTTTTATGATACACTGGACGAAAATCAGGCTTTAGTGTCCGTGGGAGCCATAGGTCGGCAAAACTTGTGGAGCTCACTCAGACTCACTCATGAAACATATTTCAAACCAAAATTTTTCTCGGGCCGGACTCACTCGGACTCACACTCATGAAAATTCTCTTCAACCAAAGTCACTCGGACTCAAACTCACCAGCGCACTACTCACCCGGACTCACTAAGACTCGACTCGCGGCTCGATCTGAGTCTGAGTGAGTCCAAGTCAGTCGACTCATGGGTCTGGTAGCCTAGAATTACCTTTTTCATCCATGGTGTCAACGCTCTTTAACACCAATATCTCGCGTAATTGGAGCTCTTCTTGGCGCCTTTTGACATAGTACCTTCGAATTCAAGTTATGAGTGCTCGCAAACCACTAAGGTCAGTTTTCTTCAAGGACATGACTACATAAGATATATTTATCAAGAATCCCCTGGAATAGTTGGCAGGGGAGAGGCCAACGCATCCCCTATGTAATTCGTCCTCTGATCAATAAATATTAAAATGGCGTATGAACGACACTGCTTTGGAACACGCGTGAGTAGACATAACTATCAACGTGAATCCAGATAAGGCTGATAGTAAGGCTGAAGACGAGTAGGTTGGACCATAGGTCGGCAAAACAAAGTGGAACTCACTCAGGCTCACTCAAGAAACATATGTTGCTCTTGGGACTTACTCGGACTCAGACTCACCAAAATTTTCCTGAGCCGAACTCCCTCAGACACACTCACGAAAATTTTCTTCAACCGGAGTAACTCGGACTCAAACTCACCAACACACTACTCACCCGGACTCACTGAGACTCACGGCTCGATTGGAGTCTGAGTGAGCCGGAGAGAGTCGACTCATGAGTTCGCCGACCTATGGTGGTAGCGCATGACGCTGCAGCCAGCGTGGGAACGATGGCTAGTACGTAGATTTGCCTAAGCTTCGTTCTTCCGGCTCCATGCGGCTCTGACATTTAAGACTGGTAATTATTAAAAACTTTCAGCAGTCCCACTTCGCCACCTTGGCCATTCTAGGCTCACGAATCCTGACCATTTCACGAGGTTCACAACGAACCACTATTTTGTCCTACACAAAAGGCAAAACACAAAAATGAGCATAATTCACAAGTGCGTTTGAAGCCGTGGGCAGGAAAGCTAGGGAAATACACGAGCCATCCATTATTCTTTTGGTGGTTGAGTGGTCGCAACTACACAGGTCCCTCTAGTAAATATTATGGAAAACTATGCATCATGGGATAACACTTGTAGCTATAGGTTCCTCTAAAGGCTCTATCACAGTAATATACGTTTCAATGCTAATATTTGCTGCACGAAAATGTTTACAGGCTATGGTGAATAGGGACCTAAAGCAACGCCCAGCTCTTAGTAGTTTCTGGTGTCGGCGACTAGTGCTGAGTGGGTAGCGATACATCTTGCGACTACCTACGTAGGTGCCCAGACGTATCCTATGACAACTTTCTAAACAAGAGGCAATATGAGCAATACATGATCCTACGTGAAAGTACTCACTGAAGCTCCGTGAAAAACTCGGCAATCGCTTTGCAAACCCGTAATTAAAAACGCAAGCTGCTGGGGTAGTGAGGTCAGTTCCGCTGGATGATGCCTGTCGCCCATTGTACGAAACAGCACGTACAAGCAGGGGCGGCGCCAGGATTTTTTTACTGGGGGGGGCCACCCACGACATGCGAGTTCCTTTAGGGGGGCAGGGAAGCTGGGAACATATGCGTTGTGTTTTGATTATGCTTGCTCTTGGGGGGGGGGGCAAAGGGGGGGGCAGGCAGAAATTTTGGGGGGGGCTCCAGCCCCCCCCATACCCCCCGCTGGCGCCGCCCCTGCGTACAAGCCACAGCGCGTACAAGCCACAGCGCGTTCCTTTGGGTTCCTGTTTGTCTTTGTATCACTGTGATTTGAACCAAGCATTAAGCAAATACCAAATAGCGCGAGAGAAAAATCTCGTCATTTTGTTCGACGGCTACCACAATTCATCCAAAAGCGCTATACTCACGGATAACTTTTTTTTTTTGGCAATGAAGGGAAATCTACGGGGGCGGAACATCTGCACAAGTACTCCTACGCGAAGTAGTCCAGTATGGCAGGCGTTTCTCACCTCTCTGCAAACTGATCGTACTGTGCAAACGCTGCTTTGCGTTCGAGGTACACGTAATAGGCGCGACATCCTCACACGTGCGAAACAGAAAGTGGCAAGGTATAAAATAAAACATACAAATATCCCGTCGGTATGAGCTGCGTCCTATCTCAAAGAACTACATGTACAAAATAAGGGAGCTTTTTTTTTTTTTATAGCGCCGGCACAAAATACGGGAACAATTGTCGGACTACATTCGTGAGAGGTGGGATACGCGCAATTGGGCTCTGTAGCCTTCGTTTCATTGCCAGGAAAAGTTGTCCGCGACTACAGTCTCATTACCTCGAAAGCTCATATCAGCGCAAGTTGAAGACTAAGATATGCTTTAGCGCTGGTTTTTCAATAAAAACAATATTTTAAATAAGATGCATTCTTAAGAGTGATTGTGAATCACAAGACATTACTTCTACAATTTTTTTTAATGACTACCGGTAACTAGAAAAAAAAAGCAGGACAAGTTTCAGGTTATAGGGGATAAACAGTTGGCTTTAGAGGTAGCCAAGCGTATTTTAATAAGTGTGCAATCATTCGTTGACACGAGACACTAAAGGGACGGCTAATAGCTCTCCCGTAGGAGAGTACACAGAGTACTCAAGCTTCATCGTCAATCTCTTTCCCCCCCATGATAAGCGCAATTTCGAAACAGCACACTGCTCTCATATGTGTGTATATATATATATATATATATATATATATATATATATATATATATATATATATATATATATATATATATATACCACTTTACTGAAATCTTGCAACGATAACCTCCAACTATAGCATGTGTATGTACACTGTCGTCCTTTATGAAAGGGAACACGCGAGCGCGTTGCCTGCGCTCTGCAGCGGCTGCCTACAGCTCCGTCAGCCGAGAGCCAACGAAAGCACGCCCGCCTATGGTGGCCTCGCCCGTTGCGAGAGCGTAGCGGGAGCGTGATCCAGCAGCACTTGTCCAACGGCCATAACTCGTTATTAGATGTGAAGCATCTTATGGCGAAGCTTAATCCGGTGGTGGTGGTGGTGGTGTGCCGCGTGACCACCCTTACTGCGCATGCGCAAACCCTTTCAAAAAAAAATACAAATAAATACATCCTCTCCCCCTCTCTCTCCTCTAGGAATTCCCCCCCCGCGGCAACAACACCCTCACTGCGCATACGCCTCCCCTCCTCTCTCCCCTCCTACGCTCCCCCCCTCCCTCCTCTAGGCATACCTGCCCGCGGCATCCACACTCCCACTGCGCATGCGCGTCCCCCCCCTCTTTCTCCTCCCCCTCCCCCTCCCCCCCCTCTCTCCTCTAGGCATCCCTGCCCGCGACGTCCACACTACTACTGCGCATGCGCGTCCCCCCCCCTCTCTCTCTCCTACGCTCCCTTCCTCTCTCGCCTTGCGACGCCGACGCAGGCAGCGTCTGCTAGGGAGTTTCTTGGTTGAAAAAACCGATTGCTCGCGCTGCACAACCGTTCACTGGCCACCCCGTATATATGGCAATGGATCTTGACCTGCAAGGTGGTGCCGGTGGGAGATTTCTGCTGTGCGTTGTTGAACAATAAAAATTCCGCAGCGTGCGCGTTAACTAAAAGCGGACTGCGGGTCTCTGTGTCCAGTCGGAGTCTTCTCTCTCTCATTGCCCATTAGTAGCGATTGGCATGTTCCAGTAGGAAACACCGCTCCATCACTGTGTGCTTTGCGCCTCCCCAGTTTTCTCTCCTGAGCAACGCTGCGATGAGCGCCAGCATCAACGCCGCCGCCAGTGTAAGCGTTAGCGCCCACTACTTCACATCTACACAGGGTTCCCTTTAGCGGGAGATGGTGTAATTTTTTTTGTTTGCCAATAGATGACGCCAAAAGCGGACGTGTTTTCCTTAGATATCGGTAGATGGTGCTGTAGGCAGCCGCCGCAGAGCGCAGGCCACGCGCTCGCGTGTTCCCTTTCATAAAGCCCGACAGTGTACACTGTCGTCCTTTATGAAAGGGAACACGTGAGCGCGCTGCCTGCGCTCTGCGGCGGCTGCCTACAGCACCATCTACCGATATCTAAGGAAAACACGTCCGCTTTTGGCGTCATCTATTGGCGAACAAGAAAATGAGTCAAGGCCGGTAGACAAGTGCTCCTCGATAACGCATCCTCACTGCTCGCGGAACAAGTTATGCCAGCGGCGCCTCGTCTGTGGCCAAGAAATGGAGCGTGGTGCACGAGCGCGGCGCAAGCTGCAGGCACTGCCGTTGCGCAAGCGGAAAGGGAGCGTAATCTAGCAGCGTTTGTCTACCGGCCATGACTCGTTATCTTGTTCGCCAGTAGACGACGCCAAAAGCGGACGTGTTTTCCTTAGCTGTCGGTTGATGGGGCTGTAGGCAGCCGCCGCAGAGCGCAGGCCACGCACTCGCGTGTTCCCTTTCATGAAGGACGACAGTGTACGTCAGTCTTCAGTATTTGAACAATTTGTTCCAGTATATTGTTTCTTTAATTCATATACTTCTAGATATACATAGATTAATCAATGTTTTATTGTTCATCTGTGAAACATATAGAGCACAGTTTTTTTTATTTAGTTTCTTTTGTTGAAGTTGCATGTACAATAAAACACCCTTTTAAACAATAACGCACGTGTTCAATATAGAAGCAGCTTAACTCAGCAATCTGTATTGTAGCATTTACCTCTAAACGAACAGCTCGTTCTAAAACCCAGTCATTGGTGTCTTGTGGAAACATAACGAATATTAAACATGGCTTCTACTTATAAAGTTTAAAAACTTTGCATCTGTAGTAGAAATGTGTGCGTAATGGCTTTTTGCTGAGCCTTGTATTACAGCTTAACTCGAAGAAGCAACAGTCATGGCTGATCGTTTTCTCACCTCGCATGTTCGTATATCAAGATATTGTGTTAACCACTCGCGGATTGAAACGCGACGTATTTTTTAGATGCGAAGCAGCTTAGAGCGGAGTTCAATCCGGTGGTGTGCGGCCTGACCACCCTTACTGCGCATGCGCCGACTCTCCCCCCTCTGCTCACATGAGCGTGAGGAGGTGGGAGGACGGGGGAGGAGGTGGGGTGGAGAAGGTGGCGTGAGCGCTGCCTCCACTTCGTTTCTCCTCTCCCGTTTCTCCGGTGCAGCTGTGCGCTCGTATATAATTCAATTCAATTCCATTTTATTCAACATTGACAGATGTTTGGTGCACGGACAAAAAGCCTGAAAAAGCTTGACTAGATCCGTGCACCAGATCGACTATGGCATACAGTGGTGAGAATACAACAATAATAGACGTAGGAAGCAACACATCAAGGGGGAAAAAAGCACAAAGGAAAAAAGCAAAAAGGAAGTACGTAAAGGCATTAATAAAGGAAAAACCGTATGTACACATCAGAACTACAAGAACTTTTCTAGATTACAATTCTTAGTAATTGACATATTTAATCTGTACATATCAAAACTATCGGATATTCGCTAAATTTAAAATCAAAGTAATAAGCATATGTAGTACATTGAACAACCGCTCCTCCAACCGCTCGCGTCATGTCAGCGCAGTCGCGTATATATGGTGGCCACCACGTCCCTTTTTACTGCTGCTAGCTGTTGTTTCGGAAGTTGGTTGAACTAGAGATTTGGGTTCAACCTCTGAGTTCGGAAAGGTCAGTTTTGACATGTTAAGTGAATAAGGGTCTCAAACCGCACTCGAAAACGAAATTTGAGCTTAAATAGTGTTCATATAGGCGTCGATTTGAAAAATAGGCCTTTATAGGCAATTATCGGCATTTAGGCGCGAACGCCCAAAATAGGCATTTATAGGCAATATAAAAACACTATAAAAGCCCTTCTCAACCTCTAATTCGTGCTCATATATCAAAATGGCACGATAGGAACGCAAGGAAAAAAATAGGCATTTGCCTAAAATCCGGTCTCTAGTGATTACATTTTGACAATTGTCTATTTCTAAGAGAGACTCGAAGGTGGCTTTATTAGGATTATCGGCCATTAAATTAATATTAAAATCGCCGCCCAAGATTATGATAATGCGGCGTGCATTCGTATATAATGCGGCGCGTGCTCGTATATAATGCGGCGTGCGCTCGTATATAATGCGACGCGCGCTCGCTCCATTGCACTCTCCTTCGCAACGGCGCTATGGATGTCAACGTTGGCGCCAGTTGTAGCGGCATCGGCTCGTAAGCTGTGACAGCAGCGCAAGCAGCGTAACCAGCACCACTGATACACAACTCCACAAAAAAATCAAACATACACGGAAACATACAAATAGAAACAACAAATGGAAACACAAGGGAACACTAGCGCTGCTTCTCATCCCCACATGGTTGCCCTTTAGTGGGAGATGGTGTAAGTTTTTTAGTATAACCATATTGTAAACCACTTTTCGTAACAACCGCGTCAAATCGCTGAAAATCTTGCCGCTAAAGGCAGTGTTGGCTCTGATTTAAGTGTTCGAGTTAAAAACTACGTGTGTATGACAAGAATAATAGACACTGGAAACGAATGTACAGTGGAGACGGAAAGAAACGCGAACAGTGCGGCACCTACATTCTATACTGTCTCGCACTTTTCGAGCGCATGTAGCCCCGATGGTGATAAAAAGCCACTACAGTCATGCCATGATAGAAACAAGAACTATTCTAGCGTCTTTTTATGGGCCCCGATATCGGGGCGTGATGAAAACAGTGTGCCGCGCTGTTCGCGTTTCTTTCTACTTCGCAGAATGAGCGGTGTGAACACATGACGTTCAAATTTGAGTGGTCTGCTTCTTCCTGTCAAGACTGAGCGCGCGCGACCACTTGCGGTGGCTCGAAGTACGCAGCTGCCCGCGGCCACGCAGCCCTCACTCTGCAACCCCCCCATGCGCCTTTCACGCGATGGAACACGACCGGTAGATTTCCCGTCCGCTTGAGCCGCGATAGTTGGCGAGCTTCGCAAGCTTGCACTCGCACATAAAATCGACATTTTGCAGGGGCGATGTTGTCGCCCTTGGACTTTATACGAAACGTCACGGCGACGCCGACGGCGACGACAGAGTTGCTCCTGAAATGTCCATATCATTGATGTCGCAATACAATCTCTAATGTTTTACGCTCAGTATAGGGTTAGAGCCACATGAGCCCCATTGACTGCTGCGGTTTATTTCTCAGCTACCTGATGCAGCACTTCATCGAGGTGTCGAGGCGCAGCGAGGAGCTGCTCAACTTGGATATCGGCGAAGTGGAGGCCATCTTTTCGGACGAGAACCTGAATGTCATCAAGGAGGAGACCGTGTGGAAAGCGGTGGTGCGCTGGATCGAGCACGACGCAGCCAATCGGCAGCAGCACATAGCCCGGCTGCTGCGCTGCGTGCGTACTGGTCTTGTCGATACGAACTTCTTCGTCGAGAAGATCAAGTCGCACAAGTTCGTCTCGGACAACGAAGCCTGCAGGTGCGTGCCACTGTCGAGGATGAGAATCGGAACAGGTTTAGACGGCGGGTATCCAGAGTGCTCCTTGACGGCGACGTCTTATTTGAGATACAGGGCTGGCATTCATTAAATGCTCTGCACGACTCAAACGCACTTCATAAAATCGAGGGCCCCCAAATCATGAACTGGCCTAGTAATTGGTGAATGTGACGCTCCAATGGCTGTTGACACTTGTGGTCCGTTCAGTCATAAATTTTTCTTACCACATTCATGAACTGGGTTGATGCGTTAGTGCAACAACGCGTAAATATCGAAATCAAGACGCTTAATGCAAGAAGCACTTCGGGAAAGCGAATTAACAACTTCAGTGGAAATCACCATTATGTTTAATTGTAATCAAAGCAATGATTATCGTTATTGAAATTTAAATTTTCGTCAGAGGAATGATTGTTTTGATTATTTTTACTGTATCAGGGATATAGTTAACTACTAAGGACATTGGGCATTTATGCTGACTGCACGAAAGGTATTTTACGCTGGAGAGGATTGTCAAGAATTACAGTATACAGCAAGCAAATCGGTTGGAATTAAACATAAAACCATTCGTAACAAGTTCAGTTTGAAATATCGCGGACACAACATTGCACGCGAGTCAAAAATCGAATTTCTTATCGTTTTATTTAATGAGTATATGTAGTGGTCAGGAACACATCAATTTATTTATCCACTAAAGCTGCTCGCTGCGTAGGGCATAAAACAAATTACGTTATTCGTTACCGGTTAGAATAAACGGGCTATTGTAATACTCGCTTGTTTATTCTCATTTCAATTATTGCATACCTAAATGGGCATTCAACACACAGACTAACCTAATGAAGCTTTTAATACTCCAAAAAAGAGCATTACGTGCTATTGAAAGTCTGTCAATTCGAGAAAGCACGAAAAGTACATTTCTACAGCACAGTCTGCTGAATTTTTCACAAATATATCTAAAAAAGTATGAATTCATATCCACAAACTTGTGAGAAATGGTAAAGAGAGTTATGTCTAAATGTTGACAGATCTTACGATTTTCGACGCTGACAGTACGACTTCGTACAACACGAACAAATTATGGCCTTCCAGAACTTGTGGTTATTATACCTCGTACCTTAAATGCTCATCCACAAATTGATTTTCTAATCAGGAAATATCCAAAATGCAACCTACCTTTAAATATGCTAAACAGTTTTCTATTAGTAGAAATGTAAATATAATAAGGAAGTATCCGAAAGTGTAACATTTTATTAAATATGCTAAGCAGTTTTCTATTAGCAGCAATCTAAATGAACTCGATAATCCTGTCTTTTAAATTAATTAGGTAATCTTTTGATAATCTTTTGTGTCTAATAAACATTTACCAGCTATTGATAGCAAATGCTTTAAACCACTAATACGAGTATGTGACGGATGAGATGTACATTATTTTGTATTTCTTATTACAGCGTTTGACACATGCTTTCTTTCGATGCAGTAACTTTATACATTGTATAAGTGACACATTGTATGCTTGACACAAGTTTTCCTTGTTATGGAACAGTCTAAGAACCACTGAGCTCATTGGGCATTGTACTGCATGAAGCACGTTGATTAGTATTCGGCCGCTGCGCTCGACGAACACGAACACGTTATTCCGGGTGCAATAGGAACTGGCGCACTTGTGGTGAGTAGCACACATAGGCGGTCGTGAATAACGAAAGAGACAAACAATCGAGCCCTCATAGGTCTTCCAGTAGCTGATAAAGAGCGCCACGGCACAGGGCAAGCAATGCCAGAACGAAAGCATGAGTGCCGCTTGTCGGGAGCGCTGGTGTGATCGGAAACAGTAGAGTGTAAACCGTAGCGACCACAACGCTCTTTTATCCCATGGTGGACAACGGGAAGCGCCTTAACAAAGTCAGCCCCAAGCTTAGAACTAGGCACAGCCTATAAGATGATTATCTTCATGCGACGGGCTATGTAATATAGCGCCACTTGTCTCTCTCTGTCTCTTTATCAGGCAGTTGGTGATCGACACGCTACGGTTCTTGTACGACCTTGACGTGGTGGTGCACAATGATGAAGTGCCAACGCCCATGTTCGCTCGCCCGCGGATCCCGCATGAGGTGATGTTCGTCATAGGTGGCTGGATGCACGGAGGCCCCACTACTTACACTGAGAGCTACGACACCAAGGCTGACAGGTGGATTAAGGTTCGTAAATGCCCACTGGTGGCTGCTTTGCCTTGTTTCCTCAAGCAGCAGCAGGCATATCGCATCAAGGCGGGGGTTTATGAAGAAGTTTATTCAAACGAAGCGATAATTCTTTTTCTATTGTGCTTCTTTGCTGCTGCTTCTGCTTGCGCTGTGTCGTATGTCGCTTCGGCTATTGTTAAGAGAGTGCAGAATTACAGTGGCTGTTTGCGAGAGTATGTTATCAGAAAGGGAGCGCAGAAAGGGAGCGGGAAGGAGGACACCGAATGAAAGAAGACGGAGGAATGCCTACTTAATAAAACGTGTCACATTTGCCGGTCATCCACAAAAGGAAAACAAACGTCTCCGGTGGCTCATTCTGCACGCTGACCATTGCTTGCTGGGTGGCACCACATGTAGGGGCAGTTTTGCGACCTCCAACACAACATTAAACTACACACTAGGGCATGAAAACTAGAATGTAGTTATCATCATTCTCAGTTAACATGCCATTTTTCCCAATACTGTGCTAGCACAGCACCAGTGAGGCTGGTCAGAATGCACCAGATTATTTTACTGTTGCACCCACGTTCAGAGAAGCACATAAAACCTTTACCCCACTTATCACCTGTCTGTGACGCCTTCCAAATGGCGTCGCACTTGGTTACGTCAGACGATGGCAATAATAATAATTGATGGTGTTTAACGTCCCGAAAGCCACCTTATGATTAGGAGAGACGACGTAGAGGAGGGCTCGGGAAATTTAGACCACCTGGGGTTCTTTACCGTGCACCTAAATCTAAGTACACGGGCCTCAAGCATTTTTGCCGGCATCGAAAATGCGGCCGCCGCGGCCGGGATTCGATCCCGGACCTGCAGGTCGGCACTCGAGATCATAACCACTAGACCACCGTGGCTGGTACAGGCGGTGGCAAGGAAACACCAAACTGCAGCATAGAGAGGTCATACGTCATCGTGGTCACTTGTTCAACCGAACCACGGCCCTGGGTCAAAGATGGCTCCCCCTGCGAGCGATCAGAATTGTAGTCTTAAGCGCCGCTCGGCGCAAGCACAAACAATCTTGATTAAACCATTTTCCGACATGAGTGGGATTCGAGTACTTTTCAATTTATGCCGCGCTACACCCCATTGTGAATCACGGTGAATCAAGCTGTCGCAATTGATGCGCGGCGCGTATTTCGTAGAGCACGAAGGAAATTGCAGCTAGCCCTACTTGCAGACATAAAACGCCGAAAGAACTTCAGAAGTCGTCGCTGCTCTTTTTGGCACACAGGTCGAGGAGGTGGACCCCGAAGGTCCCCGGGCTTATCACAAGTGTGTGGCCATCGGCGACGAAATCTACGTCATCGGGGGGCTTCAACGGCGAAGAGTATTTCAGCAGCGTGCGATGCTTCAATGCACACACAAAGAAATGGCGCTTCGTCACACCTATGCATGTCAAGAGGTGCGTTTCTGCTTAGGAAAAGCTGAAAAACGCCGGCTCGGTAGTCATTGTCTTCAATACGGGATAGTGCTGATGCAACAGAGGATAGAGAGGAAACTGATTCTCAGGACAAACGCTTGACCTCTGCATCAATGTTTTTTGGTTGTCTCGCGTTGAGTCCGCGCTATCTAGTATTTATAATTGTGAAACATGTGGCCTAGTAATGACTTTTGTTAGTCGGTAAAAAACTTTTCAGTGTTCTAAAATGTGACCTATAAGCATAACAGAGAGTAGCATGCGATTTGTTTGTGTGCATCACTGTGGTCTGAAGCATTTTCGATTAATTCATATAAAATAAAAGCACGTAGGACCGGCGTTGCAGGCGATATGAGGCTGCCTGATCATGTTTATTGCTATAAATTGGCATCATCGGTTATGAATTGTGCCATGGAGACAGGTTCTAAATTCATCTTAACCGTAGCAGTTCCTTTGAGCCTAGTAAGCTTATATTCAGTCCCAATTACGTGAGATGGTGAAAAGCAGAGAATATATGAATTCAGCCATTGCGAAATGTCCACGTCATTTGACGTCCTCGGCGTATCATGAATAATAACCTACCTTTGCTGTTATTACTCTCGCAGAAAAGCCGGAGGCATCGCGACTGATTAATGTGTGTCACGTGTATCTGCGTGCAACTACGCACTATTTGACATTTTTTTCGTAAACTGTTGCTGCATGAGCAGCACTATTCATTTATGGCACTGTGCGTGTTTGCTTCTTCTCTCTTTTTCATCAAGAAATTACGTAGAAAGTTGCACCGGGTAAAAACTCACAGGGTCCCTGCTGCATCCACCTAAGACGACTCGAAGGCGATAGGTATTTTTTCTTCTTAGTCGGTGTATCCATCGTGGCCCGCCACCCATCGAAAGCTTTTCGCACCTGTATAACGTGGTTTTGCACTGCCTCAAGGATCGGAGGCGTTTCTAGCTTTCTGCACCTCACCTATATTTTGCAGGGCCTCCGTGATCGGCCCACCTTTGAGCGAACGATGATGACATGGGATGACGTTACCATGCGACGTCACGTGATGTAATTTCACACATGATGGTAATCTGTGAAGTCATGATGACGTCATTTGGTAACGTCATCATGACATGGTGACGTCATCGCATGACAACGGTTATATTCTACGTTTGATGAGGCATCTAAGGCTTTGACCTTAATAATAGCGCACCATAGGGCCCATATGGCTACGTGTTATAACCGGCAAGGCAATGACCAGGCCAGCAAGGGACGCTTATCAGCGTACCTACGTCCGCCACTTTGGATCAGTGGCTAAGGTGCTCGGCTGCAGACCCGAAGGTCGCAGGTTCGATCCCGGCCGCGGCGGTCGCATTTCGGTGGAGGCGAAATGGTAAAGGCCCATGTACTGGGCGATGTCAGTGCATGGAAAAGAACACCAGATGGTCCAAATTTCCGGAGCCCTCCACACCGGCGTCTCTCATAATCATATCGTGGTTTTGGGACTTAAAACACCAGATATTATTGCGATAGCAATTATATGGACAGTCTCGACGGGTTTTTGCCGTCGCCGTTGCCGTCGCCGTCGCCGTCATGCCGCGTATGAAGTCCAAATTGATAAGAACCCCCTGCGCATCGTACGTTCTACCAGCGGGCAATAGCGGGCGAGCGGGAGCGGTGAACGCGGCTGAAGCGGCGATCAAACGAGCCGGCCCATTTCCGTCGCTCCGAGGCGCATTCGATAAGATCGCCCCAACTGTTCAACCGGCCCCGCCCGTCGTTCGCGAGAGTTAAAAGACACGAGGGGGGGGGGGGGGGTCCCCTCGAGCGACCTTCGATTTTACGACCGCGGTCGTCGCGGGCGCGCGCGTCATCTCCCCATCTCGGCAGCCGGCAGCGGGCGGTCGGTGTACCCTTCTACGTGCTGCGCTCTTAGCGCGAAGAGAATGTGGTGTGCAGAGTGTCCCTGGAGCGGCCGTATTCTCTTAAACCAGCGTTTTCTAGAGTTGCGTGAGATCGAATCCAAAAGAGTTGGCTGCCAGCCTCACTTCGTATAACATTACAATTTGTTACTGTCGCATTCATTGCTTCAACCTTGCGGTGAAACTGTGACTTTTTATTATCAGCGTACCTACCGAACGCCGTCCGCGTCCTATAGGAGCGCAATATATTTTGTGCGCTGTAGGGATCGAGCATTGACCTTGCTGCTTTATGCAGTCCGCGTCCAGCGTAAATTAAACGTGTGTTCTTGTAAGACGCCTTGCAAGAGCTCTTCTCCGGAGCCTGGGTGACAGCCTCAACCCCTTCTCGGTCACATCATACGGGAAGTTTAGCCTAAATATCAGTAATTGCTAATAGTTGTAACATGTGTTCGCAAGACAGTAAGTTACAAACTCCTTGCGATGTCCGCTAAATACAGAACTCGTGATTAGACGGATAAGTTGAGCGTGGTGACAACTATTATAAGGAAAGAGTCGGTGTGGAAACGTGGTCCCAGGAGGAGAGAGTGAGGCAGCAGAAACTCCGACTATCGACTGGAAGCGAACCCAGAGGCGGAAGCAAGGTGGACAAAATTCTGTCCATGCTCAGGTACAGCGGTCATTTTGATGAAAGGAAACACGCGAGTGCGTGGCAACCTACCGCACATGTAGCGAGACGCAGTTGCTAAATTTGAAAATAAAAGGAGAGAGTGGTGTCATTCATTCTACTGCCTACACCGTCACGAATGTGTTTGTCTTTATTTTACGTGTTGTTTTTGATATCCATCTTCTGTTTGGACGTTTAAGCGAATAAATATTGTTTTAGACAAGGACTTTTCCTATCACAGCTTTGGATTGCTGCTATCACGGCCACATAAAATCATAAAACAAAAGAAAATGGCAAGAACGGGTGCAGGCACTAAAAGGAATGGCACCGCTCTCTCCTTTTATTTTCACATTTGGCCACTGCGCAGTGCCACATGTGCGATTGCAAGCTATTTGGCACGCGCTCGCGTGTTCCCTTTCATAAAAATGACGGCTGTACCTCCTGCGCCTTTTTAGTTAACAGCCAGCCTTTGTGTCTTCTCGCTCTCTCCTCTTGTGACCGCGCTTGCAGGATTTTCTGTATTTGCGTCAAACATTTATAACTAACTATACCAGACGCGGTGTTAGTCATACCTGTGCTCGATACTCCATAATGAACCCAAACGCTCCGATTCACCAGGTGTTACGTGAGCGTGGCCGTGCTGAACGAAATAATCTACGCCATGGGTGGATACGACGGTCGTCACAGGCAAAACACGGCGGAGAAGTTCGACCACCGCACAAATCAGGTAAGACACTCAAATATTCTTAAATGTGCACTTATTAACTCGGCATGCGACAGTACGATTATGAGGCACACCGTAGGGGATAGCTCCGGAAATCCCGGCCACTTGGAGTTCTTTAACGTGCGCTGACATTGCACAGTACATGCGCCTTGGCTCCATCTAAATGCTTTCGTAGCGGCCGATGACGAACCCGCGGCATTTGCATCAGCAGTCAAGCACGTACCGTAACCACCATACCACCGCAGCCGACCACCAGCCTGCAGTTGGTTGACAGGAAGTTTTAAAATACGGGCCCGAGCTATTCCCCACCAGGGGCCGATTGATGTTCGCGTAGTACCTAGCAGTGGATGGCTTTTAGTTCCTGGCTTGGGTAATGACGTACTCTCGCAGAAACTCTGATGTGCATTGAGACCTCAGCTTGCTTCAACAGACACCTATGGTCTTTCCTGCATGTAGTGGTGAACTTGCTTTGCCTTTAGTGTGACTTTGGAAATGCCTGGGACGGATCTTGTCACTTACGGTACAGCCGTCATTTTTATGAAAGAGAGCACGCAAGCGCGTGGCAAAGAGCCTCGTGCCGCAGTGGATAAATGTGAAAATAAAACGACAAGGTAGTGTTGTTCTTTCTACTGCCTACACTCCCATCACGAATGTGTAAATCTTAATTTTACGCTTTCTATTTGATATCCAGAATTTGTTGGGACGTTCCAGCGAACAACGGTCGTCTTCGATAAGGAGTGTCGCTATCGTAGCTTCGGACTGCTGCTCTCGCAGAAACAGTGTTTAAAAAATAGAAGGAAAACTGCAAGAAGGGGTGCAGACAGTAAAAGGAGTGCCACCACTCTCTCTTTAGTTTCACATATAGCCACTGCGCCGCGTCACATACGCGGTACGTGGTCTAGCGCTCGCGCTCGCGCTCGCGTGCTCCCTTTCATAAAAAACGGCATCACAGAAGCATTCAAAGAGGCATCAATACCTCATAGATTGTGTCTGTGTGCAGCCCGTAGTGCAGAATTAGGTTGCAATGAAATCAAGAAACACGTGCTCCCAGAACGCATGCCTTATACAACGCATGCTTCGGAATCGCTCTGTAGACATGGTGTCGATTTCGCTTCATCGTGCGCGACATGTGCGATATGTCTATTTGCCCTAATCTGTCGCGCCAGACGTGATGTCACGACTAAAAGCACATGCGCTCCTCCGTTTCGTATAAATCCGGCCCGAGGCGGCGGTGCGCCACACGTAGACATGAGGAAACCAAAGAAGGTTCGCATTGTCGAAAACGAAGCCGCTTACCGGGAATCCCTGCGCGCTGCCTAGCGAGCCTGGCGCACTCAACTCGCTTAAAGTAGTTCACGACGTAGTACGGGCGAAATGGCGAAAGGCGACTACACTGGACATGAGTGGAATTTGTCAATACTTCGTATAACATAGCATCACTCCCTATAACTTATCATCACTTTCCATTACTCAGCATCACGTCGTATAGGTAGGGCCAGCTAGGAACCAATCAACTCCGCTATGCCTTGAGCCTTCCGCCCCTAGTGCAAACTACGCACAGCTTTCTGTAGCAAGAGCTACATTGGCCGTATTCTCGCCGTTTCGCTGTAGCCGGTGGCTGCACCGCGAGCTGAGCCGTCGCCTAGCAACCGCCGCAGCTGGCAGCGCCGCTCGCCGCGCCGTCTAGCATGACGTCAGAAGAGGAGCCCGCGTTGCATCGTATATATAGTTGGGGCAGGCTCGGTGGAATTCGTCGGCAGATATGGAAAGTGAGTTGGAGAGACTGAAAGAAGCCAGGCTTCGTCGTCGGAACGAAACCAAGAGGAGGCAGCAAGCCGAGGAGACGGAGGAAGAACGAGCCACACGCCTTGAGAAGCGTAACCGTACAGAGAACCAAGCTAAACAATAAGATTGACCGTACCTCTTGCTACGCACACCCAGGCATAAGTTAAGCCACAGCCAATTTTTTTTCCCACGTGGCCTCTGAGATCCGCCTCGGGAGCGTGCGAAACGCAAGGTTAACCCAAGGAATGCACCAGGGCAGACTACCGTCTTCGTGCGAGTGCCATTGCCAGATACCTACGTCAATGATTATTGCCCCCTCCAGATTAACAAAGAAACGCCGGTGGTACTTCCACATTCCGTTCTCCCTGCTACTGCGGCCACTCGCAGTGGAGACAAACAAATAAACAGACAATGAAGCTAAGCAAGGTAAAGGAGACATTACTTGTATGTCTCAGCTGTTTTATGGTAATTAGCACCGGATACGTTGTCCAAAAGTTGCACGTTGTGTCCATACCTATGGCTAGTTGATTTGTTATGTCATCTAATTATTTAAATTTATACCATAATTACTATACTACAGTTAAAACATACAAATAATGTCCCCTGTACAGTGGCGTAACCAGGGAGTGGCACACCGGGCACGTGCCCCCCCCCCCCCCCCCCGAAATTTTTTTTCGCCATGGCATACAGAGCGAAAAATTACCATTTCAAGGGAGGTGCCCTCCCCAAAATCAAGGAGGTGCCCCCCCCCCCCCCCCCTGTAAAAAATTTCTGGCTACGCCCCTGCCCCTGTACATTCCTCAGCTTCATTGTCGGTTGGCTTCAATGTGTTTTGTCTAATAAGAAAGGATCCCTCGATCAATACCCCCCCTCTTTCGTTCACTCGCAGTGGACCATGATTGCGCCCATGCACATGCAGAGGAGCGACGCGTGCGCCACCACGCATGATGGCCACGTCTACGTGACGGGGGGGCTTCAGTGGCAACGAGTGCCTCAGCTCGGCCGAGAGGTATGACCCGTCGGCCGACCAGTGGACCATGATTGCGTGCATGCGGTTCCGACGCAGCGGTGTGGGCTGCATAGGCTTCCGCAATTGCGTCTACGCGATAGGTGGCTTCAACGGCACCACGAGGCTGGCCTCTGCCGAGAAGTACAATCCGGAAACCAACATGTGGACCAGTCTGCCCAACATGTACACGCCCAGAAGCAACTTCGCCGTGGCCGTGAGTAGTGACGCCAACGCTTCTCATAGAATTAACGCTTTCGCTACCGTTGAGGAGCATAGTCCTCATGAGGTTTTGTGACAAAATGACCGGTGACGACTATACTCGTTAATTAACGAAAATTGGTCCCACACGGAAGCAATGTGGACTATACTCGTCATACTTCTGTTTACACGAAGGAAGTATGACTATGCTCGTCATACTTCCTTCGTGTCTCGGCTTTCATTTTATTGCCGTTTTTCGTTGTATTGCCATGCGGTGAAGCCACGTTCGAGTAAACTTTTTTCACTCGATTGGTCAAGTAAAGGAACCCCATTGGACTGAAAGAATGGTACCGCAGAAAAGAGCCCGAGGAGTTGAGTGGAAAAATTTCTTTTTTAAATTCAGCACGTTTTTCTTCTTTTCTTACGTAGCGAAAGGGACATGTATATATGTAGAAAGAATAACACTCAAGATGGCAAAACATAGGCGTGCACAGGGTTTTTCATCAGGAAAGGGGGGGGGGGGTGGCAAAGTTTCATCACAGCCCCCCACCATCCAGTTGGCCGACTGCGATAGACAACGTGCTTCATAAGAGATGAAGAAACCAAGATAACGATGACTTGCTTCTCACAGTAGAATGCCTTTGGTTCCTGGCTTTGCGGGGAGCAAGGACAGGCAGTAAACAGTTCTTGGAATGTAACATTAGGACTCTTTGGCCGCCGTTATCGCCAAAAACCTCCGTTGTAAGGACCGTACTCTTTAAGCAATAGCGGCACAGGTCCGACGAAGTAACAGTATGGGGCAGACTTTGCGTCCCCCCTCTAGGTGATTAGGGGGGCGCTGCCCCTGCCCCCCCTCGTGCACACTCCTATGAGCGACGCAGGCGCTGTCGAACAACTGAAAGCAAAAAGTGCGGGAGCCATCCATCGATTGCTCTCATCGATGCTGAAGTGTAGTTCCTCTGATATGCAATATTGTCTGCTTTAATTGCAGATGAAATTTGTCTTGGTTTTTCGAACGGAATGTTTTTCTTTTTCAAGAAGGTGTGGTTCGGTTATTCACTGCCTTCTTTCTGTAATCATTTCATAATTTTTGATGAAACTTTCAATATACTTAGACAGCACCTGTGTCGTGAAATGATTTTCTATTCTTGCGTCTGGTTGGCATTCGCCGTGGGGAGTATTTTCCAACTCGCCCAATTATCCAACGCACTAAAAGAGCGGCATATGTAGTGGTTCTACGACTGCCCCGTGTCCTTGTGACATCTTCTTGTCTCTTAACGAGGATGAACTGATCTCCAAGTGCATGACAAGACCGCAGTTCCCAGCGCTTTCAGATACTCAATGATTTTTCTTTTTTTTTTTTTACAACCAAGCCTTGACATAAGGTGCAAGAATAAGGCAGCCGAATCCTCGCATCTCACTGATGCTTAACGCGAAAATTTATCTCTCATGGGTTAGATTAGGGTAAGGTGGGGCAAAATGAGACAAAATTTTGAAAATAGTGAATATTTATTTTTATTTCACTCTATACCCTTAAACGACAATGCAGAAACTTTCCTTCGGGTACAAGGTATGTGCTACATAAATATGACCATGTTGCCACTGTTAAAAAGTTTATTTTAAAAAGAAATAAAAAATGCACCAGATGTCTCATTTTTCCCCAACCTGCGGGGCAAAACGAGACAGTGTGAAAAAAAATTTAACCCTTCAGTTTTTGCAGTAGAAACACTTGAAATAAACTCCGTAGGCCATCACGCAGCTGCCTTCATGACCCCAGTCGTTGCACTACACGCATTGAATCCAGACAGAATCCGGTGCTGTTTTGCTCCAAAACTCCTTGCAGATCAAACACCACCAGTCTTTCTTTGTGCTATTGTTGTATTTTGTTGAAAGCTTGCACTTCATGGGATTATTCAACGATTGGACGCTAGATATAATCTGACGCATCTTCTTCGCCTCCTTTTGCCGTTTTGGTGCAGAACTGCACGGGCGTTTCGTGGCTTTCAGCTTCGTCAGCCGGGCTTCGTGAGTGCGATGAATTTAAAACTGTGCTAGATTCAAATTTTCTAGCACAAATTTGGTATTGAAGGAAAACTCGATGGCGAGACGTGCTTGTAAACGGCTTGACTTGGAGAATCTTCCAAATTTGCGTTCGCCTTTTGAGAGCATCTTCGGGAACGCGGAAAAATCTCGATGCAGCACGAATGGAGTGGGAACAGCAGTCGTGCTTTTTCACGTCGTTTTCCTCCCAGGAAGCTATATATGATATTCTCTTGTGCGTCCGAACCTTCCTAAACAATAAAATATAATATATAATGAGTGTAAGTAAATGGTTCACTTAATGAGACACTCTCTAAGGCAATTCAATGCCTTTTTGTCGCGTTTTTCCCCCCCTCACATGCCAAAATTCAAAAAAAATTTCCTCTTTGGCCCCGCGCACCAAGTGAACTGAAATTTTGGTGGTATGTAGCTAGTAGTATATAGTAACAATATAAATACTTACGTTATTGTACTGACGCCAGAGTAGCTTCATGCACGGATCCGAAAATTTGGCCGAGAAGAATTTCGCCCCTTTTTGACGGGTCACGAACACACTGACACCAGCCGCGTAATTTTTCCCACGCGAACGCTGTGAGCAATCAACTTTTACACATAAAAAGGTGGACAACTACCAGCACCTCTCGCTGAAATATAGAAACAAAGAAAAGTACTTTCTGTATTAGCTATAGAGGTCGGCGAAGCCAAAATGTCGCGTTTTGCCCCGTGTCTCATTTTGCCCCGCCTTACCCTACTGCTGACGTTCAGCTGCAATTCCTACTCGTTAACCTGACGTTTAACGCGGATCATGATCGCTGGCGTTTTCAATGAAGCCATAAAGGAGGCTTGCAACCGCGTGGGTCTACATAGTTCAAAATGGTAAAGCATGCTATTGCCACTCCGTGTCTTAAGTTTACCTATCTCAAAAAGCCATGCGATCACATGATGCACATTAGTTTTCATGCGCAGGTTTGTATATAGCCTCGTAGAAATTTGTTGCCCTAATTCTCTTATTTTCGCAGTAATTGAACCACCGCTGCGAATGCTTAAGGGCTCGACGTAAAGCAGCAAAATTCGACAATGCGAACCGTGTGATGTGGTCGTAGGCCTCACGTTAAAGTAGCACTGACACAAAAATTTTGCACCTCGTTTTTTCTTTTCTTTTTCTTTTTGCAATAGGTAGCTTATGACCCACTTATCACGGCTGGAAACCTTGTTAGCAATAGTGCGTTACGGCTATTTAGAGACGTTTTTAAAGCGCCCTGTCGCAGTTTCGGTTTCAAAGAGCACCGAGCTAGGCAGGAGAAGTTCAGGCGGCAAGGTACACAGCTGGCCGCAGGACCACGCAAAACTGTGACGTGGGCGCCGCGCGCGAGAGCGTGCGCGAGCGGTTGCCGCACTGATAGCCAGCACACGAAAAGCCGCAGGCGCGGAGCAAGAAATCGCAGGTGGCGCAAGCGCAAGTCGCGTGCCAGCAACCAGCCAACACAAGCTCGTAACGTAGGTTTGTTTACATTGCCGCCACGTTGATGCCAGCGTTGCGAGGGTCGCCGCATCTCGCTCAGTCGCGTGACATGCACTTTAAAATTGATTTTAAATATGTTCTAGGCTATATTTGCCCTTGATATTTCGTAGATGTTATGCATGTCTGCACATAAATATATCTTGCTAATTATCTCGTCTTCGAAATTTAGTGTCAGTGCTCCTTTAATTGCACCTTAGCTCCCACTCGCTGAAGAAGCTCGCCAGAAAATGCGGGGCGCGTCGTTTTCGTTCGGGTCTAAAGAAGCTGTCTGTGCTTTTTACCTGCATTTATGAAGAAAAAACAACGCCTTGCGGCACGTCCTCGCATGCCCATCGTGAATGGCTACGTCGGTGTTGTTACCGCATACCTTGTAACTTAGGAAGAGTGTACATAGTCCAGACCAGATGCTGCAGAAGTGATAGTGTGAGGGTATAGTCACGCAGAATATAAGGAAAAGTAGGCAAGCACTAATTTAGCAAAACGTTGTATTAGTTACAATCGTGATACCCAACTTGGCGACATCATATCGATTGAAGTCTTAATGAGGCCTCTGTATTACTAGGCGCTCATTTTAATACCGATGTGTGTGCATTAGTGATCATGCTATTGCTGTCTGTAATAAAGCGTGACCTTTCTTGATATACTACACGTGTAGTTAGATTTATCACCCTGAATTCGCGCATGTACACTTTGTGCCTTCTTTCCCTACTTGACGGTTTGCACTTGCCCTACGTATGCTCCATTTCCGCAGGTATTTCCGCATATGTTGGCAAGAAGATGCCTGCTTAGGTGAGCATCTTAACTGCTTTTGTTTTTCGACTTCTCGGTCTACTTTCATTAGATTATCGACAACCTGGTCTTCGCCATCGGTGGCTTCAACGGCGAGAGCACGACCAACCTCGCCGAGTGCTACGACCCGGCCACGGACCAGTGGTACGAGGCCACGGACATGAACGAATCCCGATCAGCACTTGCCGCTTGCGTCATTTCCGGCCTGCCCAACATCCGAGACTACGTCCACCAGCGCCGCGACAACCTGATGGAGGAGAAGCGCCAGAAGATGCTGGACATCCTCAAGCACCGGACGCGCCACGCCACCCGCGACAAGGACGCCTAAAAGCGAAAAGAAAAAAAAATTGCCTAAGAACTAAGCCTCGAGGACCAATACCCAAAGCCCCATCCTTGTGGTAGCCACGAGTGAGCTCCATTGGTGCGATAAGACTTAACTATGCGTTGTTTTATCGCGACGCTATTCTAAACCCCACATTTTTGCGTTGAGGCGATAACATGTACGATACGCGAAATTACTGTTAACTTCAATTATATTTGACGAAAGAAAGGTGTCTTCTTCCGAAGTCGCCTTTTTTTTTTTACGTGGATATTGTAGCTTCTTAATTCGCTCTACTGTTGAGGGGATTGAGAGTTGCTGTCAGTACTATTGTAAAATTAGCTTAATTGAAAGCTTCAGTGACTTATGTCGTTAAATAAGAAGCATGTTTTAAAGTGGGTGGAACGTTAAGACAAAAAAAATATATATGCAGTGTGCTCATCATTTTTTTAGTGCAGAGCACTTTAGGGGCCCGTGCTGTCGTATGCTGTCGTCTTCTCAGCTAGCTTGGCATAACGCTCGCAAAACCACTGTCGCGTGCTGGCGTGCCGACGCAGCGACGACACCACGTATAGCACAGCCATGTGCAGCAAGGGGGCGCAAAAGCGAAGTGAGGCTGCAAACGAGCGATGTGAGGAGGAGGAGGAGTAAAATGAGAAAGGGAGGGTAGAGCATAGCATTGCCATGTATGGTGATAGGCAGGCAAAACCATGTAACGCATAGCCAATGAATAGCAAGAGGGGGGGGGAAATGGGAAGTGAAGGTGAGGAGGGTTGTTGTGAGGGTGGTGTAAATGATGAAGGGAGAGGGCAAAGCATACTGTGGCATCCTACCAACCAGCCCCTCAACACACGCTCCTTCAGTTCGTGTCTGAAGGACAGGCGAATCGCTGCTCTGCAATTCCTACAGCTTTCACGTTGAGTGGAACTGCCTAAATATTTTTTAATGGTAAGAATGAGAGACCGCACAAGAAATGCTTAATCACATTTTAAATGAGGAATTCGGATGAAGGACAAAAAGATGTGATGTGCATCCCGAAATCATTGATGCATGTTCCCGAGAACTTCAAATGTCCGCGTTCGTAAAAGAAAACGTACGTAATGGTTGCATTTTCTCTAACTGTAGTGGCAGACCGGCCTCCGTTTCATCACATAGCCTGGCACTACTGGCGCACAATGTGGAGCACTACGCGCACAATGCGCAGCGAGGTGGCCTGACAAGGCGAGTCTTTCCACATTGTAGCCTGTCTTTCCACAGGTACAATGTGGAAAGACTCGCCTTGTCAGGCCACCTCACTGCGCATTGTGCGCGGGGCGGTTGCAAGCCACTGTTCAACCGCGCGCATTCACTAGCCAAAAATTCGGACAAACTGAAGCGGGAAATTATTGAAGCGGCAGAGATAAAACAGACGCGGTAAGGTGCCCTTCAATTTGTCTATATGAAAAGGAAGTGCTAGTTTTGTCACTTAAGCCGATTGTGTGATATGCTGGGTCGATTGCCTTGTGTGCTCCTTCGCCCCCCTTCCTTTCCTTTCGCGCGGGGTCATGTGCATATATAGGCGATCACCTGCAATAAACACTGAGTTGTTAGTTTAGCGCTGTGTCCCGTCATGCTCTGTCGTCGCCTGTCTGATTTTTTGCGCTACTGTTCCGAGTTCCGAAGTCGAATAATTTAGTTAACGTGGCATCTAGGCTCGCGTCGTGTAAACTTGGAATATTCAACTTTGACTGACACAAGGTATGTATTTTGTTAAGTTAACCCATGTAGGAACACGGTGGCAACTGTACAAATGAAATTTCTACGCTTTAAATCAACACACTTGCTTATTTCTGTATTAATTTGTGTAAATGATTTATACCGGTAGTAGCAAGGAGCACCGCGAGTGCAATCACAGATGCGTAATAAAACCAACAAAGCGCGGAATCTCTATTTCTGTCCATAATTTCCACAAACATGATACTTAAGGAACACTTCTTCATAGCTGCATGACTTGCTCCACCGTTGGCGAACAGGCATGAGTACAAAGATATGCGACAGGGATATTTTATCGCGCGGCGCTTTCAATCCGGCGGCGCACTAGACTGCAAGATAGGCAGGTCTTCTACCGGTAGCCATGGGAGAATGCGAGAACAAAAACATGGACAATTAGCTACGCGCTCCCTGTGCAGGTGGTGTGAAAAACGAAGTGGAACAATTCTTTTCTTCCCAGGGAGGCCTGTATAAGAAGAATTATGCGTTTTATTAAATGCTTTCCTACGTACGCTGCTTGGGAAGCATTCTTTTCTGATGCGGAATTCGGCTGGACTGAAATCAATTCGCAGAGGAAAGATGCAATAAAGACAAGCGTGAAAAAAAAACTTTCGGAAGAGACGGTTCAATAGAGAGAAAAAAAAAAAAGACCTGGCACATCGAAGATTTAAGCCCGCCCGTTTGTATACAGGCGGAAGTAGTGACAGACGCCCCGCGTAGTGATTACCGCTTATACAAGCGTGAAAAAAGAAAAAGAACCACTGCATTTAGTTATTTCCGCCGTCTGAATGATTTATCGGGAGAGCTTGTTCCTATTGTGCATGTCTATTCTATCGTGAAGGAAATAGCTCTCAGAAAATCAAACAACGGGTGCAAGCTTAGGGCCGTGTCTGTCCGTCACCTGTCTATGTCGGAGTACCTGTATCAATGGGTAGAATGCAGAATATGAATGTCGTAGCGTGCCGTGTATCGAAGACCAACGTGAAGAAAATGGCTTGATAACAAAGATTGCACGATCTGCTGATGCGTCCGTCCAGATCTAACAAAGACTAAAAAAATCCTCGAACGTGTTGCTTTCTGATAGGAAAAAAATGTGCGGCGAGCTCCACCTCGCGAACACTGTCGAAACAGTCAAGCTGATGCCCCCCTTCGTCAGGCTAACGCTCACCCATATTTGTGCGCCTCTCATTGGTTCACCCTTTCCACCTGAGCCACGACAGTACCCCTCTTAGCGCACCTACAGTGTTCACCCATGTGAATGGCAAAACATCCGTCGAGTGGCGCACTGAAGCGCCACTCGACGGATGGTTTGCCATTCATTGTCGATCATACAAGTCTTCACGCATGTTTAACAGATTTGCTGCAGTGAGCAATCACAGTTTTCGCTTAACATGCGATATAATTGAAGCTGAGCGCCTTTGGGTGACGCCTGTGTCAGTAGCCCGCCAGCAGCGTAATCATCCAAGAAGCAAGAACAGCTGGGCAAAAATAATTCATGATTTCTGTGCAATACCGCTAGTGTCTGTCAATATGAGAGTATAGCACTTTCTATCTTTGGCATCTTTCGCCACTCGGTGCCTTGTGACTGGTTATCTTGAGTGAACATGGTATATAAATGCGGTTCGTTGTTTTTTCTCACTCTTTAATTGTTGAGAGTAACAGTGCTATGTGCGTCTTGTTCTGATGTCCCGTCGTTTCCCTGCGCTTTTTCTTGTAGCTGATCGGCAATCTATACGTATAACTACATTTCCGGCACGCAGGTATGCGAAAAAGAAAAGATATGAGGCATAATGATAAATAGAATGTCCTACCGGAGAGCAGAATATCGACAAATGAGGAGGGAGCGGGGACGAGAAAAATAGAAGTAGGGGTTACACGCGGAAAGCAATTTTAGGTGTTGTCGTCCGCAGAGTTTTGGCCCACAAACAGCCAGAATCCGTAACGCAATTTAAATAACCACAGGGATGCGGGCTTAGGGAGAGAAATAAAAGAGCTGCATTCGGCAGCTTTGTAAGTCCACGAAGTTTGTGACAGAACAAAATACGCCATAAGACTATCTATCTCATTCCACTAAACATTCCGAGCTATATCAGTAGAATAGAATTTGGTGGTTATTCACTGGAGATGTATTGCATATTTAAAAAAAAAAGACTAACATATTACTTATGCGGTGGAGGTAAGTATTTCTTTTAATAACAAATAGCGCGCCTAATTTATTTGCTATTCCTTGTGTGAAGTTAGCGTTGACGTATTGCGCATCGGCAGAACTGGTTGCCAAAAATATAAATAAAATCTCATCACAGTATGAGTAGCCTTCAGCTGAAAATGAGTTTCCGAATAAAACGATCGCGTGCCATGACTTAGATAAAGCGGTTCTCTCGTTATCTTGGATTGGGTTTGTCTACGTTTTTTTTTTCTGTTTTCTAGTGAAGTCAGTACATTCATAATTTATGGAACGTTGCTTGAGTTCGAAAAAAGTGGGAAATTTTTGAACATCTTTATAGCCGTATACATGGCGGACAAGTCTGTCACTACTGCGTTTGTTTTCACGTTCAACACCGATTACAGAAACAGCTCGGCAAACGGCTGGAAAAAACACTCTTTCAGTAATAAGTTGCAGTAATGAGGCTGTTGGTGCTCCTGTTTCTTATGTGTTTTTTTTTTCCGTTCTGCGGAAATAAATCAAGTGCTTCGAAAATTCTCATCCATGACTTTCGTAAGTTTCCGCTGCGAAACGCACTAAAAATGGGTTTTCGCTTTAGTGCTGCGTTTAGAAAACGGCCTATGGCCTCGGCGCGGTTCTTCTGAAGCTTCGTGCGTAATTCCTGTTTTTGGCTTCTTTCGTCATCGTCCGCCGCGGTGGAGAATTGGCTATGGTGCTCGGCTGCTGACCTGAAGGTCGCGGGTTCGATCCCGGCCGCGGCGGTCACATTTCGATGGAGGTGAAATGGTAGAGGCCCGCGTGCTGTGCGATGTCAGTGCACGTTAAATAACACCAGATGGTCGAAATTTCCGGAGCCCTCACTATACGGCGTCTCTCATGATCATATCGGGGTTTTGGGACGTAAAACCCCAGTTATTATTATTCTTTCGTCATGAACTTGTTGTGGTCCTCCTTGTTTTTATGCCGAGATTGCAAGGATTGGTTATACACGGTAGGTATTGTGGAACGAACAACTTGCACAGTACTTTAGTTTAAAGATAATAATGATTCTTGAGGTTTTAAGTCCCAAAACCACGACATGATTATGACGAAAGCCGCGGTGGTGCGCCCCGAAAATTTTTACCACCTCGGTTCTTTAATATGCCGCTGAATCGACTAATATACTGCCGTGTGTCGTGACGCTGAAGAAGGCGAAAGTCGGCGTGTTCAAGTCAAAACTTTATTCCGGTGAACTTTTGCCCCGAAAATGAAAGGTCAAAGTAGAAGTAATTAATGCTGTACACTGTTATCGGCGAGAACAGCGTCGTCAGTCGAGTACTCTGGTATCGGCATTTTTACATGTGGTATAGAAGATTCCAGAATTCCGCGTCAGTTCCAGAATGAAGTCCGCTCTCGTTGCGTGCTCAAGCTTATCAGGAGATTCTAAAGTAGTGTCGAAATTTCCCAGATACTCGGGTGCGGTTTGCGCAAGGCAGTGGTTATACGGGGTGTTTCATAAAATATGTCCAAAATTCTAAAAAAAAAAATGGAAAACGCAATATTTCCTCGATGTCTTCACAATTACCTTTTCTGTAGTGGCAGGCACCGTAAAATAGTTACAGACATCATTTCGGACCATAATAAAAGAGTTAATATAATTATGCTTTTAATTATAGGAATTAGTCGGTTATGCCAAAGGGAGAATTGAAGTACTTCACTCGAAAGACCCATTGCAGCTTTGAGATTTCAAGAAAGCGGCCTCTAGTAGCAATTGCGACGTAATGAAGTTCAACTAAATTCAGCGGTGAAACTGAAACCTAAACTTGGATGAGCGCAACTTGCACATTCTTCTGAGACGTCCGGAATGAGTCAGCCTCGTTATGTGAACCATCAACCGACTTTGTTTTCTGGGTGTGCGGGCAACACTTGCAATTATAGCACGCATGGCACACATACGTTACTGAGCGTGGAAGAACTACATCTCTGGAATCGTTGCCTTGAACAGTGGTGCTGTTCTGGTGGTCTGCTTATCACGCTCATTGGCTGCTTCGGTTTCGGTTTCGCCGTTAAAGTCCCTTGAAATTCATTACTGCCCACTTATTACCAGAGGCCGCTTTTTCGAAGTCTCGAAGCTGCGATGGGTTTTTCGCCTGAAGGACTTCAATTTTTTTCCGTTTGACATGACCACATAACTCCACTAAATAAAAAGTTAATTCAGTTAACTTTTTTAACCACTGTCCCGAAATGATGTCCTTAACCATCCTTAATATGCCCGTCACTCCAGAAAAATGCAATTGAGAATGCAGCGAGCAAATATCGCATTTTCCTCATTTTCTGAGGATTTTGGACACATTTCTTTATTAATATATAGGGTTTTACCTCCCAAAACCAAGATATGATTATGCGAGACGCTGTAGTAGAGGGCTCCGGAAATTTTGACCATCTGGTGTTCTTTAACGTGCACTGACATCGCACAGTACACGGGCCTCTACCATTTCGCCTCCATCGAAATGCGACCGCCGCGGCCGGGATCGAACAGGGACACATTTCTTAAAAGCACCTTGTATGTCTAGGGCCAGTTACATAAGTACATAAAAAGAGGCGCGCGTGGCAATATACTTCATTTTCTGCTTCTCTTTTATCGGTTTTAGTGAGCTGTCTTTAGATGACATACATCAAGAAGGGAAAGGGGACTTGTAATTTAAAGGCGCATATTTTACATATAAGCAATATACAAGAAATAAAAAAAAATCACCCCGGAGGAAAATGAGAGAATTTTCTTTCCAGTTTTGTCGCTCATCAATAAGTGCGCTAGGTTAACTTTCAACCTCCATATTGTCTTGGTCATATGAAGCACTGTGTAATGTCCAGGGCCCGTATTCACGCAAATGAACAGTGTTAAAATATATCTTGAGATAAAATTTCAGCCAATCATGATGTGGGACATGTCATTAGCGAAGCCGGTTGACCACTGGGAGAGCATGCTTTCGAAAGAGAAGTATTGTGAATTTGTCCCTGTTCGGTGCATTGCAGCAGCTTCGCAGTGTTTCAAAGAGCGCTAGCCTAGCCACGTGTACGACTTGTTTCAATGCTGTGATGAGCAAAAGTGTATTATTGCGACGCGGTGAACAAATATGTTGAGCTATCGAGGTTTCCGAAAACGATCGGCCAAAAGAGAAATGCGGCGCACTGGTATACACTATTGCAATAGGCGTGCGCACGGTTTTCCGCCAGAAAAGGGGGTGCGGGGGGGGAGGGGGGGGGGGGGGGCTTCAGGTTTCCCTGCAGCTCTCCCGTACTCCCCACTGGTAGCGCCCTCTGCTTGTCTTTCCCGAACACTTGCTCCCGTTGCGTGATATCCCCGGTGCACTATTTTGCCCGGCGTGCAATGCAATAATTCGAATGGGCGAGAGAGGGAGTAGAGAGAGAGAGAGAGATAAATAAAAAAGAAAGAGAGAGAATGAAAGAAAGCGATCAAATGAAAGGAAAGTTAAGGATAAAAATAGACAGAAAGAAAGGCAAGAAAGGGAAAAAAAGATAGACAGCAAAAGAAATAAACAGAGGGAGAAAGAGATGAAAACAGGCGCTAAAAAGACAGAAAAAAACACAGGGCAAGACAGAAGCAAAAAGAAATAGAGAGAGATAGACAAAAGGAGACACAAATAAAAAGAATAGAAAGAATCGAAGACAAACAAGAGATATCAAAAACGGAGTTAGAGAGAAAGAGAGACGTACAGATGAAGAAACGAAGACAAAAAAAGAAGAGAAACATGGGAGGCCACCCTGCTCCGCTTTGCCTTCAGGCTTGGCACCACCAGTGACCACCAGTGCAAAGCTGCCTTAATTTTTCCTGTGCGTTTTTGCATCGTGCAATTTCTTCAAGCTAGTCATTATTTCTGCGGAATTTGTCGTGCCCTTCTATTTTTTTTTCTTCCTAGAGCCAATAGTAGGACGAGTGTCTGGCCTACTTTCTGTAGTACTGTTTCTTTCCACTTATTGCATTTACTTCGACTGAATCTCAAAAGCTGACTTCTGAAGCGGAACTAGGACCGAAGAGAGCATAAATTCAATCCCAAACTTAAGCGGCCAAATAGAAATGCCACTGCGGAGATACAGGAGCCCGGTATGTGTATCGGGTAGCGAAGAGGGAGCGGCTAAAATCGAACTTATACGTGGAAGGCTTCGATGCACGGCACAGTAGTACACGCGTGGAGCCCACGCGGCCGGAATTAGAACAAACAAACACAAAAACAAACAAACACACCGCTCCCGTGAAATACCAACACAGTACTCCCGGAATTCCGCCGTAAAAGTTTTTCTTTTATTCTCCCTTTTCAAAAGTATTCGGCCTGAACCCTGGAGGCGGACAAGAGGCCGAGAGCGGCGCGCTCTTCTGGATCGGCTTTGTTCTGACAGAAGTTCTGTTCGCGGACTGATATCGGGATCAGTACCCCGAGTGTTCGGGATCTGGACTAGTGGCGGGCAACGAGGGGTGGCACGCTGACTCACCCTCGCGCACTCCCTCGCCCGCGCCGTTTCAAGTCGAAGGACGGGCTTCTTTATGCTCGAGAAAGTCAAAGCCGTATCCGAAGCCGAGAAGCCGCCAACCTTCTCTTAGTGCGCACAAAAGGCGAGTTCGAGAGAAGCTTGCGAGAGGAGCGCGCAAGCTCTCAAAAAAGAAAAAAAGAAAAAAAAAGACGCTGCTGCGAATAGGCGTCTGAATAGAAAGCTTGGTTTGTTGTTTATTTCCGTGAACGTCGACTTCGTCAACCTCTTTTCTCGCTTGGAGTGTCTTCTTCAGCGCCTCCGAGCTAAAAGCCTAATTTAATTTCATCTCGGAATCACTGGGTTATTTGGTAACGGAGATGCAGTAAACAAGCGTGGAGGTAAATGAATCAACTAGGACGGAGAGAAATACGAGAATGTAAAGTCACGAAGAAGTACTCATAAAATAAGTATTGCATCATCAGTATTCAAAAAATCGCAGCCGTATTGCGAAGATAACGGCGAATAAAAGGATGCATGCGCAGGTCGGCTTAAATAAGCTATGGTTCGCATGCGTACGAATGCTTCATATGCATTAGGTGGAAATTTCCGCTTATCTCTACACACC
Organism: Rhipicephalus appendiculatus; assembly: GCA_030522465.1. Taxonomy (NCBI): domain Eukaryota; kingdom Metazoa; phylum Arthropoda; class Arachnida; order Ixodida; family Ixodidae; genus Rhipicephalus; species Rhipicephalus appendiculatus. Next base: position 575,968 of record JALIZH010019845.1, read on the forward strand.
CGGCAACTTTGGCAACTGCTTTGGCCGAAGACCTGATGGCTGAAAGTGTTTTTTTTTTTTTCTATAAAGATAGTGGCCTTAAACGGGAGCTGTGCCCACTGAGCCACTGCTGGCAATCGGAAGGGGCCTGCACCAGATGAAATCAGAGGGAGCGCGCGTTGGCCAAGCACGCGGAAAAAGTGATACACGGAGTTTTCAAAAGCGCGTTTTACGCTCTAATGGGCTCTAAGCCTGAATCGCGCGAGAACAATGCTCGATATCTCACTTTAGCAAAACGAAACATTTGATTGAAGTTAACGCAAATATAAGATAGGATTTAACACATTCTGGAGACAATCATCAAGCGCAAGGCACTGTGTGAAAGCTCACTTTGCGAATTTAGAAAGATCTGACAATACGGGGGCATTTTCGGGTTTGAGGAAATGTTGAACAATGGATAGAGAGAAATATAATATTGAATTGCACACTTATAGAAATTCTGTCGCCCCTGAAGTCAGGGAGGACAAGAAAATGCGAGAAATTGCGATAGCACGCGTAATATTCCTGTATATATGTACAATTGACTAGTATTGGAAGGTAAGAGCACTAATAGCGAAAGTTGGGCTAGTTGGTGGTTCATGCTTGGGATATAAAAACAGCGCAAAATATAGACAAGGACTGAAGTAGAGACGACACGGCGCTGATCAGCGCCGTGTCGTCTCTACTTCAGTCCTTGTCTATATTTTGCGCTGTTTTTATATCCCAAGTTGGAAGGTAAGAGGAATTAGAAATCAAGATTAAATAATACGCATATTGTAATATTACACGACGCATTCACCCCCCCCCCCCCCCCCCCCACAACATACACACACACAAAGAAAACAACTGCCCAATGCATTGCTATATAAGGCTTAGTTAACAATTTTAAATTTGGTTGTATCTTTGGTAGGATGACAGTGATACAACCGGTAATGTCTGCCGCATCAACCGGGAAACTTTCAGAGAACACTAAATATTACTAACGTGCCGTGACATCAATTCAAAAATCACAGCGGCGAAAGGAGCTTGACCGTGATAGGTTAGCAGAAGTTGCGCTTCTAAGCGCGAGGTTGTGGTTTTGATATCCGATTATGAATGATGCATTTGGATGGAAACGAAATGGAAAAAAATCACCGCATCTCCACGAAGTGAACGATGATGAGTGGGCGAAGCAGGGGGGATCGTTCGGTGTTACCGTAAATCACACTTGACATTGCCCACTCACGCATGTAAATGAGTGACAATGCGATGTACAGTTATATACAATATTTATTGGTCATAAATGGTATGCCGTGTTGAGTTGTGGATTTCGTTTTGCATTAATTATTACAGCTTTGTGGTCCGGCAAGTGTAGAGCCAATGCTTCTTCGATCGGATCTAGCCTGAAGTTGGCAAAGACGAGGTCTATGCACGTTCCCCTGGTGGTTGTTAGTTGTTTGCGGTCATACGAAATGCATCGTGGAGCGTATCGAGACGTCATATACTGCACAAGCCGTTTTTGGGGCGAAGCTCCTCAAGGTCGAGGCTTGTACATCACTCCCCCGGTGTCCCACGGTGTAGCCACGCAAGTGCGATGACGATGACGCTGCCATCACGGCACAGCACATGCAAGGTAAACATTATACGCCATGACGATGACGATGACGCTGCCATCACGGCACAGCACATGCAAGGTAACCATTATACGCCATGACGATGACGATGACGCTGATGACGATGAAGAATAAGCGCATTCCAGACCACACATTCTCTTTCTGCAATGAATGAAAGCGATCGTGAACGCGCTCTCGCCCACGAAAGGCAAAATGGCAACGCCGACAACAAGCTGCTACACCGGAGTTGGGGACGCGGGAAGCGGCGGCTCAACGACAAAAACACCTTGTATATACTGTACACACGCGTCGTCACTCATTTACGTGCGCGAGTGGGCAATGCCACGGGTGATTTACCAAGAACGATCACCAGTGCTATCGCCCACTCGTCTTGATTCACTTCGTGGAAATGCGAAATTTCTGCCGTTTAGCTACTGCTTCCCGACCTCTCGCCACTGGGGTAGCAGCCTGTTGTCGACGTTGCTGTTGAGCCGCCGCTTCCCGCGCCCTCAGCTCCGAGTTCGCTGGGTGTTTTTGTCGTTTTGCCCCCCGCTTCCCGCGCCTTTCGTTCGTTTTCATCCATGGCAGAAAGAGAATGTTCCATGGTCGTCATCGTCATCGGGCACCTTGCACGTGCTAACACGCTTATGCTTCGTCATCAGCGTCATCGTCATCGTCATGGCGTATATTGGGTACCTTGCATGTGCTGCGCACGCCACCGCACGCCGACAAGACTCGGTCTTTAGGTGCTTCGCCCCTAAAAGCACCCTTGTACTTAAACTCATAGGCGCACACGTCAACAGGAGTGATGCAAAAAGTCAAGCGATTAGAGGTTACGGCTTGATGTCGCCGTCATGACGTAACAGATTGGCATATTTGTGACGTCATAATTAGTCACCATGACGCCACATAATGTGGTCATGCAATGACACCGTCGCTCGGCTAAAGCCGATGGCGGAGGCAGTGCAAAACCAGGTGAGGTTCAGAAGGCTTGCAATGCCTGCGATCATGGAAGCACTTCAAAACCGCGTTAAGTGCACAAAGTTCTCGAGGGGAGAGGACAGAAGTATCAATACATCCATTGAGGAGCAAAAAAGGATAAATTTCGCCTCCGAGGTGTCTGAGGTGGACGCATAAAGGGACCTGTGAGATTTTGCCTTTACCAGCCTTCGCGACGTCACCTTTACACCCATGACGTGCGGCTTGATAAGTAGCTTTACCTGAATGTATACAAAAGTGCTGTTCTTGTCTACCTTCTCCGTCAAACCGATACAGTTTTCTTTGTTATAATGTTAGAGAATCGTTCCACAGGTCTTGTCGCCAAGCGCACTTTGGTATTTATTCTGTTATGGTTTTATCTGCGCTAAAACAAGCAAGTGCACAGTGAAACCTCTGCGGAATGAACGTCCACCAACTAGCCCAGCTCGGTGGTCTTCTGCTTTTGTATTGAATATACCAGAAAACCTAATTGGCGCTTACACATCGCAGCGAAGGGGACACGAACTATTACTGCATAGAATTAGTAAACAGCATTCTGGTATGTCAACAGACACAGTGATTATAATTTACCTTACGTATGTAGTACAACCCGTCCTGAAAATGAATGTTGTTTTCTGGACGCGTAGCCCATCAAAGAATATTCGGCATGCACCACAATCTCTCGGCATTGATGGGAGGTGAAACAGTCGACCAGGTTACGGATATGTGGCCACGAATTTTACCACTCGAGTAGTATGCGTGATGCAAGCGTACCGGGAATGCCGACTATGCTGTGACGCGTAAAGGCTAGTTTAAAGGCTAGTAAAGGCCTGACCACACCAGCCCATCGCTTGCAGCCCGTATGACCACACCAGCCCTTGTGGCGCGCCAGCCCGTGGCTTGCAGCCTCGGCGCCGCGCGCTTCCCCTATAGAGAGAGAGGGAGGGCCTGTAGCTGCGTGTAGCCACTCGCCCTCTCCCTTCATAGGGAGAGGGTGCGGCGCTGAGTCTACACGCCACGCACTGATGCGTTGCAACGCAAACGTGTGGTCAGGCCTTTACGCTTCGGCGCGTTAACGTGGCTGTCGTAACCAACGTTCGTCGGCGCAATCTGATGGGGTCTAGCAGCACCATGGACTCCCTATAAGAGTGACTAAAGGGGTATAGTAGTCCATATGTGCTATTAAGGCAAATGCCTTAAGTGCCTCGTCAGAAGTAGAATATGACTCACCGGTGGCGTCGACAACACACGTCACGCAAAAAATAACACTTGCTAAGAACTGATAAGATTGATCGATTCAGTTATTCCAGGCACACTCAATTATTCCAGTCTAATGACCAAGTTCTTCGTAGCGAGTGCTGCCATGTTCTGTACGATGTCTTTGCTACAAACTTTCATAAAAGCACCCCCCCCCCCCCCCCCCAGTATTTCCGAATTTTTACTAAGAAACGAGCCTCTTTCCGATGGTCCCCATCGTCATTGATGGAGTTAGTGCGGAAAGGCTGTTTGTCAACTTCAAAGTATCTTCATCCGCCGCTCCATATTTTATTTAATCAAAAATACTGAATCGTACGCAAGTGCATTCATGATTAACCCTTTCCCTACCGAAGACGAGCTGACCGAGCCCTCATAGTTTGCACCTCTCCTACCGAAAACGAGCTAAGCCCGTCCGTCACGAAAGACGCATTTGGGGGGCGCCGCAGTTTAGTTACATATATATATATATATATATATATATATATATATATATATATATATATATATATATATATATATATATATATATATATATATATATATATATATACGCTCAAAGAATGCATTTTCGTCGAGAAAGGGCTTGATTGATGTTACAGGAATTAGAGAATGCGTCATTCTCTGTGCGCCAGCGGTGCGTCCGTGCCGAAAGAGCTACGTTTGGGGAAAGAATGCGCTTGTTTGCCGAAGTTTCAAGAAAAGAAAGTTCTCCTGCGAGTGTGGCAGCGACTACACGTACCAACATAGTTTCTCTAAATCATCGGATTACTGTCCCTTGAGAATTATAAACATTTTGGTGTTCAAATCTCTTCTGATATTCTGCGGAACATTCATGAAGAATGTGGGATTAATTACGCGAACCTTAACTCTGCCCCATGGTCACTGAAGTTGACACTCTGTCTTAGTCCGATATAAATTAGAACGCGCTTGTGCCAATGAGATCCTACTCATGATATTCCCATAAAAACTCTCGAAGCCATTCAGTATGGCGCAGCACGTTTCATCTTATCGAATCATTCACGTCATTCTACTGTAACGTTCATGGAAAGTGCCCTATACTTGCATGATCTGTCGTCATAGGTCGGCAAACTCACTCATGAGTCGACTCACTCGGACTCACTCAGACTCAGATCGAGCCATGAGTCTGAGTCTGAGTGAATCCGGGCTAGTAATATTTTGGTGAGTTTGAGTCCGAGTGAGTCCGGTTGAAGAAAAGTTTCGTGAGTGTGAGTCCGAGTGAGTTCGACTCAGGAAAAATTTGGTAAGTCTGAGTCTCAGTGAGCAAAAAATCACAGTTTATCCACGGAGTGAATGATGATGAGTGGGCGAAGCTCCAGAGGTTCATCGGTAAACCGCGAATCTTCCGTGAAATTCACCTAGTACATCATCAAAGACGTGATGGTGGTTGGTTGCATGTGGTCCAACGATATGCATGTGAGACCATATCGCGATGCCATGTGTTGTATGGCATCGCGATCGTCATCGTCATCAGCGTCATCGTTATGACGCATAGTGGGTACATTCCATGTGGTGTGCCGTGATGGCAGCGTCATCGTCACCACAAAGGGAGATACTGCTGGTTACGCAGGTGGCTACTACGTACTACAAACTACAGGGGACGCACGACCCACGGCATAAGGAGCTTCGCCCCTAAAAGCACAAGATATATTTCTTGGGTTAGTCTGAGTGAGTTACACCTTCTTTTGCCGACGTATGGTCCTATCTACTCATCTTAAGCATTACTATCAGCCTTGCCAGGATTCACCGTTTTACTCACGTCTACTCACACATATTCCAAAGCAGTGTCGGTTCATAAATCATTTCAATATTAATTGATCAGAGGCGCGAATTACGTAGGGGGGTGCCTTGACCTCCCTACCTGCCAACTCTTCCAGGTAAGTTCTAAAAAAGTCACAGTTTCACCGCATGGGTGAAGCAATGAATGCGATAGCAAAAAATTGTAATGTTACACGAAGTGCGGCTGGCAGCTAACTCTTTTTGGATCCGATCTCACGCAACTCTAGAAAACGCTTGTTTAAGAGAATTCTCTTCGCGTTGAGAGCGCAGCACGTAGAAGGGTACGCCGGCCCGGCCGCCGAGAAGGGGAGATGAGAAGGGGGAGATAAAGCGCGCGCCCGCGCCCGCGCTCGTAAAATCGAACGTCGCCCCCCCCTCCCCCCCCCCCCCCCGCCCGCTGTCGGCCGCCGAGAAGGGGAGATAACGCACGTGCCCCCGCTCGTAAAATCGAAGGTCGCTCCAGGGACCCCCCCCCCTCGCTCGCGTCTTTTCACGCCCACGAACGACGGGCGGGCCCGGTTATATATATACATATACATATACGGCAAATGACGCCGACGCCGACGCCGACGGCGAAAACCAGCCGCGAGAGTCCATATAATTGCTATCGCAATAATAAATATATCTTATGTTGCCATCCCTTTCAAGAAAAATGACCTTACTGGTTTGCGAGCGCTCATAACTCGTATCCAAGGTACACACCAGAAGGCGCCAAGAAGAGCTCCAATTACGTGAGATATTGGTGTTAAAGAGCATTGACACCATGGTTGAAAAATCTAATTCTAGGCTAATGGACTCATGAGTCGACTCACTCGGACTCACTCAGACTCAGATCGAGCCATGAGTCTGAGTCTGAGTGAGTCCGGGTGAGTTATTTTGTGGTGAGTTTGAGTCCGAGTGAGTCCGGTTGAAGAAAATTTTGGTGTGTGTGAGTCCGAGTGAGTCCGGCTCGGGAACATTTTGGTGAGTCTGAGTCCGAGTGAGCCCTGAGCGCAAAATATATTTCATGAGTTAGTCTGAGTGAGCTCCACAAGTTTTGCCGACCTATGCCTGCCGTTGCGTCGAAAATCATATCGCCTTAATCTTTGTCACAAAATCGATCCGTAGGCCTATAACAACTCTTTGAAGGACGCCCTGTTTTATCCACCTTGTTTTATGCCACCAGGGACGGATCATCACTATACAAAGTGGGCCTACCATCTTGTCGCACAAGATTGCACAATGTCTAGTTTGTTCCTAGGACAAACGCTGCCTGGAACCACCTTCCCGCCTCCATCGCCAGCATAAGCATGAACAAGCTTTCTAAATCTCCAATAAGATGCCTTGTAACTTTTTCTTGTGTCTGCAAGTGTAACTATTGTTTTCCCACTCCTTACAGCCTTCGGGCCTTGAAAGTATTTTGATGAATGAATGAATGAATGAATGAATGAATGAATATCTACCAATAGTTCTACACACGTGAAAGGAAGAGAACCATTGCAATGATGTGAATTCAACATGTAAACGCTTTCGCTGCCAGAATTGTTCTAGCAATAGATCAAGAACCCCAAGAAGTTATTTCATTACATTCTTTTCACACTGAATGTCAAAAATTGCACTATAAAGTTAAGAATAACCCGGACTAGCTAACATTACGCAACACTACGCTCGTAAACAAGTTAGTGATGTTTCCTAACTGTGATGTAAATGCTCGTCAGAACATTCATTACTTGTGTAGCAGCAGCAGGCAGTAACTTCCAGGTTAGTAATTTACTGCCATAACCGCCATTACTTTGTTACTACGGATACTAGCGCTAGTGAACTACGCTCAAACGCCAACTGCAGATTTACGCTTATTTGGTGTCTGTGTGTCGTTAGCATTTTCATATGAAATCGAACTTTATACGAGATCACAAGCTCAAAAAGAAAAGTGAAATGGTATCATTGGTTGGTTTAAGGGTTTTTAACGGCCCGTAGTAACCAAGGCCATCTGAGATAGCGGAAGCTCATTGACCTTGTTAGACTAATTAATAATCGCTTGATACTTCATGTGATTACCCTGCTAAATACACGCCAGAATGGAATTTTCAGATGAGTGGTTATACGGAGAGGCATGTACGAATAAACGAGAACACACAGACATGGAATATCAAGGCTTCTACGTGAGCCCTACTTCTTTTAGGCAGCCCATGTTGTAGCGGTGAGCAGACCATGACGTTGGACAAATAATTAATGTTCTGCAATTAGAATCCTATATTCTATATGTTACTTCAAGCATACACGTAAGCAGGGGCTGTGTGCCCGAGCCAACGTTTCGACAAGTGGACTTGTCTTCTTCAAGGCTAGAAATCGCGAGTTCTAGCCTTGAAGAAGACAAGTAGGCCTACACTTATCGAACGTTCGTCTCGAGCATACAACTCCCGTTTGCGGATTTTTTTCATCGCAAGCTTCCATCGGCCCTTTCCTGCCATTTTTTACACACATATACGTGTGCTTGACAATGCAAAATGCAGTTATTCCAACATAGTCAAGGTAATTAATGTCTAACTACATCTCCCATAAAAATCGCACTTACAGCATAACATGAAGGCGTTTACTAACGCGTCCCGTATGCAAGTATTTTCATTTTAATAAACCTGATACACTGAGTAATAATGAGAATACATCTCATATATTTACACAACGGTAAAACGTTAGCGACACGTATTAAAGTTGACGTTAGCGTGGGAAATTTTGCAGTTACTAACATTTTACTACTTTTTTTACAATGAATGGTCGAGAATGAACAAAAAATGAACAAAAATTGGCCAGTGCGAGGTAACAGGTGAAGAGTTTCAGCCAGTGTTGGCCAAAAGTTGGTCAACATTTACTTGACATTAGCCAGCCCAAGCCAGCAGCCAACCATTGCTGATATTTTGCGTGTAGATGCGGTGCATATCACGTCATGTCAAGCACCTATGTTAAGCCATGCATATTGCCACACATGCTCCTTTCGTTCCATGTTTTGTGTTACCGGCCCATTGCACGTGTAGATACTGCCTTGCGCAAACCACGATAGGATCTCTGAGAACATTCCAGATTATTTTAGAATCATCTGTTAGGCTTGAGTGCGCAAATAGAAACAGCGGAGTTTATTCTCGAACAAATGCGACCACCATCGATGACGCGCTCGAATGTTCGATGCCGCATGTATAAATGCTGACGCGCCTTTGCCACGGCCGACGCTCTGTTCGCCGCTGTCAGTGCACAGTGTGTACAATGCTTGTAGTTCGACTTCTCGTTTTTCGGCCACAGGTACGGCCAATTAAAGAGGTTCGTCTTGGACACGCCGACAGCTTCTTTCGAAGACGTCACGACCCCGTGACAATATTATATTGCTGTTAAGGAGACGACCATAACGGTATCATTTCATTTACGCCATTCATATCAGCACATGTAATTCACCTTTGTCATGAAGACATGTCATGCCATGTTCATTCTGGTATAACCCGCCGTGGTAGCTTATGTTAGGGTGTCGTAGTGTTTAGCTCGAGGACGACGGTTTGATTCCCGGCCGCGGCGGCTGCATTCCGATGTCGGCAAGATACGAAAATAGCAGTGTACTTTGATTTAGGTGCATGTTAAAGAATCTGAGGTTGTCAAAATGTATCCGTAGTCATCCAATACGGATGACCATCCATCCAGACCTGACGTGGCTCTGTGGTAGAGTACTTGATTTACACGCAGAATGCTTGGGTTCGATTCCTGCTGGGGCTCTGTTTTCTATTCTTTGCATTCGTCGGGTCAACGCCGCCTATGTCAGTTTTTCCTAACGCTCTCGGATTCAAATTACCAATGTCTGTCCTCGCCGTTCTTGGGTAGATATAAATTGTCAAACACCTGTGGCGCATACCCGCATACCGCGGCCCGTGGTATACGGGTATGAACCACACGTGTCACGAGAAATGAGTTTGACGACGTACACGGCGGGATTTTCATGTTATTCAAGTTGAGACCAGCCACGCATATTCATTAAATCCTCTTACACTCCCATACTAATTTTGGTCGACCCCAAGTTAAGGAGGCGATCCCGAGAGCACCCAGACGTAGGCGGCTAGACAGATAGATAGATACGTAGATAGAAACACCCAAAGTGCTTGCAGTACGCAAAGAAATGCTTCGCATTTAATAGCTAGATGTGTATGGTCAACGTTCCTTTGTGGTTCACCAATAAAGTCTCTGCATTTAAAGATCTTTTGTCATTTTAGAGCGGGCAGCTTCCCGCTCAAGCTTATGTCTCCATAAATCTGCAGCTAATAGCGTATTATACCAATAGACACGCCTGTGCTTTCTCCATTGGGATACACATGCTTGCAGTTTAAACGCATAGGAGCGTTTATGAATTTCTCGTAAGCCATCGCCAATGCGCATTTATTTGTGAACCTAACTGGTTTTTTATCGCAAACTGCGGCTGTAGCGGGCCATACATTAGGTTACTTGAGTAGGCAGAATCGGCCTATTTAAGGCAAACGTATTTGGGTACATTATACTTTCAACATTTCAATGTCGTGCCTCACCATTCAATTGCGGATATTTCCCACAATATAGCTCTTAACAGGTGCCCCAACATACGTGAACGCTCTCTCGAAAGGCTTTCTCACGTGCTTTCAAATAAACGTCATAGCAAATAATGCTTGCTCATGTGAAGGGAACGCGAGCGTTCGAATCCACTGAAAATTTCTTGAATGTTCTGTTCACTTCTTCCATATTGTACATCACTTTTCCAGGCAGGTAGGTATCTTGGCAACGGCTCTAGCTTGGCGATGGTTACCTTTACGTGACACGAGGATAGTTAATAACGCTAATAACGCTGAGTTACTTTATTTAGGAGACTTAACGCGCTTAAATATGTGGCCCCTCATTTCTTTCATTACGCTAAGTTCATTTAGTATAGGTTCTAGGTCAACGAGTATCGATGCGAAGTAAACACCGCTGATTACGGTCCGTGGACGCCGTACCTCCTAGCGAGCAAAAACTGTTTAAAATTTTTAGGGAGGTTGATGAGGTTTATGAGAAGAGGGCGGAAAAGCAACACAAGAAAACTTCTAGCCTAAGGCCAAATTTGCTTTTAATTTAGCACAAATATTTAAAAAAAAGTACTAAGACAAGACTAGCAGCACAGCATCGTAGTACAAATTTAGATACACTATAAGGCCTGCTTCTACAAAATTTTCCGGATGAGGCACTTTCATCTCCGCTGTCTTGTATCCCTTTCTAAAATTAGGTCCGGGCGACATGATTAAAGCGCCTCGATCACTTTCGGCTCGACCAATTGAATTACCCGACGGCGCCACATTTAGCGATTTCCAGCGCTTATGCTGTGCGCGTATATTTAGGCTTTCTCTTCCTTGAAGTATCTACACCGAGCTTTGGCTGCGGACGGAGCGTACATATCTCTCGATGAGGCCGAATGTCAGGTGTCGGTCAGAATGGGAATGTTGGTATTTATGGCGACAGGCGATTAACGAGATTGAACTGTTAAGTCCAGAGGACTAAACATAAGATCGAATCGACCGGAAGGTAAACAGACTGTTGCAGACTCTGTTGGAAGGTTATAAAAATGACGTGTTCCAAAAAACTAGGGAAATATATGTGGTATCAAGGGCTGCGTGGGAGTGGAAAGAATCGAATGAGCAAAGAAGTACGAACAGCCTGGAAGCGTTGTTCGGAGAATGAACCTGCAAACGAATCCAATTTTGCTGCTCAGAGCTGCGCCTACTTTTGGCCGCAGGCGTTGATCCCTGCATCCCCCCTCCTTTTTTCTCAACAGTTTCTCCCCCGCTGGCGCGTTTCCGTTTCGCTTTCTTTAAGCGCTCAGCTTATAGTTCTTGTCGGGAGACTAAAACAAGGGAAAAAAAACAACAACAACGAAAGTACAGAAAGCGGAGTGCATTCTGGTGTTTCCTCGACAGCTGCGACCACTTTGTCGTAATCGAAAAGAACCACGTTCCTTGAAAACCAGTCATGAACCCTTTACCGCTTGGCTCTTTTTCATTCCCTTAGTTGGGCGCACAACTACGAGACACATTTCGCATGCACGAAAGCCGCTATACTCCTTCTCATTACTGTACGCTAAAGCACTGTAAGCAACTGTTTAGAGCAGGGGTCTCAAACACGCGGCCCGCCAGCCTCTCGCTTGCGGCCCGCGGCCCGCACATGACTGTGTTTGCCTTAGATTTTTTTCTTTATTTTCTTAAAAATTTGTGAGCTACACAGGCATGACTAGTATACAGCGTTTTCGTGAGGCGCCTGATGCAGTCACCATGTGCTGAAACAAAACCGTGAAACGAAAGCTATATTTCAGAATCGGCGTTTTAGATTTTAGACATTTCGGAGATCGCTATCGACACGTTGTTGGAATCCTGGCACCAAGTCTCCTACAGAAATGACCGGTAAACGCAATATGGCCTATGGGAAAGTTTTTCCTTTCAAACGGCAACGTTTGCGTTTGCTAACAAGTTCTACTACCCCCCCCCCCCTTCCTGCCCGTTTATACTTTCTTCACTGTCCCGGCCCTTCCGGGACTAAATTGCGTGCACGCGGCCCGCTGTCTGAGGTGAGTTTGAGACCCCTGGTTTAGAGACATGGAATTAAATGCAACTTCGCTTGACATAAGTGACTGTGGGGAAGGGGGGGGGGGGATGGTTAGATTTGGGGGGGCTATTATCGTGTGATGCAATCTGTTTGAATGAGACAGTCAAGTATTGAGGGCTGCTTATAACTTCCTTCGGGCGATTGTTCACGCCGACCCAATGCAGGTATGGAGGACAAGTTCATAGTGGCCACAATAAGATTCAAGGGATACCATACGTGCAAGGAAAGAACCTGGTACGTAGGCTGAAGAAAGCAAAAGGTATTCGGGGGTCGTAAGTACCCCCTTTCATGGCGGACATATTTTTTTGCTGAAAGGTCAGTTTTACTGGCGGAAAGGGATGACTCCACATGCGTGCCTGTATAGGTAAGCGTCCGCGGCCGCATTATTCTAAAAAAATTGGCCGCGTATCTGCATGCTTCGCTGCAAATGTCGTCGAAAGACAATAGTCTTCTGCCGGCCGTACTACTTCTGCCGGCCGTACTACTAAATGGAGGCGCTGCGTCAGATATGCACGCCATCTGGCAGTGGCATCGGGAAACATGAGCCTGTGCAGAACCCACGGCCACTGCCAGGCTTTTTCGTGCATAGCGTCGCATTTTCAGCGCAGCCCAAAAAACACTGGGGTCTTTAGAAATTGCGTATCTATGTATTATTAAAAGGAACACACTTACGTATTAATGTTGCGCCTCAGATATGCGTAACATTTGCTTTTTAATCGGGAATGTTACAAGTATGAACGCAGGCCGCTTGTGCAAGATGGCCGGGCGTTCAGCAAGTGCTTAAACTTTGGCCCTGGTGGGTGAATCGTGTAACGGACAGACAGATAGAAAGACGAAAAGTAAAGCCGGTTCCATGGAGTTAAAGCTGTTGAATAGCGAAGTGCTATCGTGCCAACTCCGGCTGCCACTCGCGACGAGCGGCTACTCCCTCTCACATACGAGAAGTCTCGCCCATTTTCGGAAAGGGCAGGTGCACATAAACCCCCGCTCTTATAATCATAGCTGGTCGACTCGTCTCCACCTCGTCTCTCGTGCTTGCGTCCAGCGCGGCCTCGCATTGGTTTCAGCCTCCCCGGTGCGGCTCTCCGGCCAGCGCCACATAGAAATACCGCTTCGCCCATGGATGGATGGATGGATGCTATGAGCGTCCCCTTTATAACGGGGCGGTGACATGTCTGCCACCAGGCTCGAAAAAAAACTTTCTTTTTATGTTGGCCTAATGCCTTATCTACATTGATTAAATCTATGTAAACAGAGGCAGTTACGCCATCTATGAGCGTATCTGGGAACCGGAGTGTGAGAGACACGGGCACTCATCACGCTCAGCCCAAGAATAGCTCCGATTTAAAAAGCCAGGCTTGGTTTCTTACCGAAAGCTTCAACTACTCAAATCACATCATGCAGTACAAGGCTTCCTGTAACTCCCTTCCTAGCATCAATCAATGGGCCTTTTCCAGGTACAAACAGCGCCTCCAGTGAAGATCGCCGAAATCAATACTGGGGGTCAGTGGCCTCCGAAGTTCCCGCCGTGCATCAGTATACAATCTCGGGGGCCTGATATTTTTTTGTGATAATTTGCGAATGTTGCCACCCAGTGACCCCCAGAAAACATAGCGCGCGTGAAGTCACCGTCGCTGCGCATGCGCCGGAATAGTCTCCTAAAAAAGGTCCATTGCCGACTCTCATGAGGTGTCGAGCTAGGTTGAGGTGCGAATGCCTTGAGGGGCACGCGCCAAGTTGAGCAGAAGCAAGGGATCAGAAAACGAAGTCAAGCAAACCACAGAGCGTGTTATATCTGCAGTATAGTACTGATCCCATGTATGGAAATGAATTTAAGTGAAGGAAAAAAACAACTTTTGCGTCGGTGGAGCCCGAGCCAGCTTCTGGGTTGGCCATGTTGCGTTTTCGTTCACTTAGCTCATTTCGATTTATGCCGTACGTGTTTAACTACACTACAGTTGAAAACTACGGATAATGTCCTCTGTGCTTTCCTTGCCTTCAATGTCTGTTCACTTGATTAAGTTGTGTCCAGCTGAGTAAAAACTCGAGTTGTCAGTTGACGCTGTAGACATGACTGCTAGCAATAATACCTTTCTGTCATTCTCTCGCAGAATCTGTCAGTGAGATTGTGTAATATCAGGATGTTTCTGTGAAAACGTTTCGCACTCTTTCTTAGCTCTTCAGCAATGTTATCCTGTAGTGATGATATTGTCCGAATGCTCTTCTACAATTTTCTAAACGTGACAAATAGAAACAAAAGTTAAGGAAACTGCCCACACGGGAGGAGCCTGTGACATACGTAACTAATGAATGCGATGGTAACAAATTAAATTGTTATACGAAGTAAGACCAACAGGACACTCCTTTAGGAAACGCGGCAACTGCAGCGAACGCAGTTACCTTCGTGCTGTCTGTAGCTACGACACAGTTTAAACTTTTTGCGCGCTACAAGGAAACAAAATCGACGAAGAAAGAACGATACGGGACAACACAAGTGCGCTTGTGTTGTCCCGTATCGTTCTTTTTTCGTCGTCGATTTTGTTTCCTTGTAGCGCGCAAGAAGTTTACACTATGTACGTGCGTGCACGCACGCACGCACGCGCACGTACACAACAAGAAAACAAAAAAAATTGGGGGGACCCTTAAGCTTCGCCTTTAAGAGTTGAACGCGATAGCGATATCCTGTCCCTAGTCCGTACTTCAATCCCTTAGTGCACACTATGTAATGCGTAGCATGCTTTAGACCACGAGCAATTATGCGCGGTAAATGCGGGAAATGTTTTCGAAGTTGCTATGCACCCACTACGTGGTCTTAAGGGAATACGCGCAGTAACGTTTATGCCTTTTGTAATGGGTACACGGCTTTGAACCACAATGTCGTTATGATATTCGCATCTTCTGACGCCCGATGGCTATGCACGCTTGTACCACGCAATATTACTGCGATATTACATGTTGTATTGTGACGCCTGTGTACAGGACGCGCGTGTTTGCAAAGCATGAACGTTATTTTCACTGCAATTCCAAGCAGAGGAAGTTACTTTATATGTAATCACAAGCAGAAGCGTGGCTGCGTGGTAGAACACCTGCTTGCCACGCAGACGACCCGGGTTCGATCCTCATTCGGACCCGGAAACTATTTATTTTATTTGCATCTTTCTCGATTTTTCGGTCACGGACAAGATGATGCTTTTTCGCTCACAACCAAGGACGCCGCCGCCGACACCGACGCCGACGCCGGAATTTCTGCGAAACGAGCTCTTTAACGCTATCGCGTTAAAAGAGGCTTTCACGACCGTGGCGATCGACCCGAAAGGAATGATAGCGTCGGCCAGCTCAGTAAAAGCCAGGCACTCAGGAAGCCGCGGAGGAAATGGCCATAGCGCTAGCCATACTCAGCAGAGGTCACAGCAGAATTATTAGCGACTCTAAACCGGCAATTCAAAACTACACTAGAGGGTGGATCTCTAGTGAAGCGGCCAGAATCTTAAACAGCAAGGCAGAGGACTTCAAGAACGGAGCCTTTACACCTAGGTACTTGAAATGGATCCCGGCGCACATGGGAGAAGATGAAGAGGACCCCAAAAACCCCCAAACCTGAATGAGAAGGCTCACCTTGCCGCGCGCGAACTCACCATCCGCTGCTGGGAACACCCATCTCATGACCCAAGGGGGGACCGATATAACTCAGGATGATAAGGATCAGCTTCTCACCTTCCACGACATATTGAACCACTACAAGAAAGAAAGGGAAATACACCCACCACCCCACAGTAAACTAGATAGGTCACAAGAAGTGGACTGGAGACGTCTGCAAACGAGAACTTTACAAAACCCAGTGCACCTCAACCGCATTTACCACAGGCAGTTCCCCGACGCTGGTTGTATCCTATGTAAACACGAATACGCAGACATAGAACATATCCTATGGAAATGCCCACACACTACACGGCTTTTCGATCACAAAAACCCGGACCTCCTTGATACGCGTTGGCGCGACGCTCTGGCTAGCTCAGAACTTGAAGACCAAGTTTGGGCCATCCAGCAGGCCCGGGGAGCGGGGGAAAGGCTAAACCTTACCGCGACCAACCGGGTTGGCCTAGGCCAGGCCGCCAATCTGCCGGTTTTAAATAAAGTTTTTTCCACTCCACTCCACGTAGGAAACGTCATCTTCGACGCATACGCTTATACAGAGCCTGTACATCGCGTGTATTGTTCGCGAGCACCAATAGTTCAGCTATCCACCCGAGCAATCTCTGGGCAAGCAGCTCTGTTTCACGTGTCATCGCGTTTCTCGCCTTTTGCCAAGCACTGATCGAATGACGAGTTCAATCGCTTCGAGAAATCCCGACCAATGTTCGGACGAAATTGGTCCTCGCCTTTTATCCTCCAGTCGACTCCCACTACGCGGCCTGTGTTTGTGCGGCCGAGACAAGGAGCAGAGTGAACGCAGGAAGCGGGTGCGAGGCTAATCGGGCTCGGCGAGTTCTGCAGATGAGTCACCACACGGCGCCAGTCAGCCGGACCACTCAGTTCCTCGTCTCGCATAGCGGGAACAATTGTGTGCAGCTCACCGAGGCGCCGATCGAGTGCGGACCACATGTGCTGCAGCTTGATAGGCGTGGTTGACACCTACCTCGCGCAAACCACCCGAAGAAGAACGAAAGGAAGGGGACCAAGTCCCGAACCGTGTTCAATTCGCGGCTGTGGTCTTGGTCATCTCGCCGGTTTCGCGCACCTCCCCGAACGATTAGCTCCATCTTGCTTCGCTCGAGCACGAGCCGAGTCAGCCTCGTTCCTTGGGTTAAGAAATAATATAAGTGTAAAAGCTTGCTTTTAATCAGCGCCTGGTCAACAAGGCGGACCGGAAGAAAGTGCCGGAGGAAGGACCGGAAGAGGGGAGAGATAGCAGCGAACGCCTGGTGCGTGATGACACAAACTTGTAGCTTGCAATCACTTCCCGGAACCGTTACATTTCCATCTTTTTATATTGCAATATTGTTAATCTGAAGGTACTGATGTCATTGCTAGTTCTGTGTGTCCGGTTTTCAACACGAATATTGAGTGCTTGACCACAGTGGGAGACACGGGAAAGAAAAAATTGGGGGGCATATTGGCGTGCTATTCATATTATATGGGAGTATTGCACTCACGAAACATTTCCTGGTGGCGCAAGCGTCGTTTCGGACATTGATGCCGCGTCTATGGCGGCGCGAGATTGGCAATGCGCATGATAGGGAAAGCAGTGTCAAGTTAATTAGCGATTCCGTGGTTCAGGCTAGCTGGCAGCTGAATGCACTTGGTTTTTAGGGTTTAAGCAACTACAAGTACACACACAGTAACAAAAATGCACAAGTGCCTTTCATTTGTTGTTTCATGTTGTATAAACATGAACGCTCATGTATATTGACTGACCACTGTGGCACATTGTAGAACATGTGTTGGAGCGCGTGGTCGCTGCCTGCTAGCATGGAGTGGCTTTCCCATTATGTTTCACTTTAAGATGATATTCTCTCGGTGTGTGGTAGGAGTGGTTCGACTTTTTTCCCACTGTGAACTATTGCAGCGACGTGCTATGGCTGATCGTGGCGGATTAGTACGTCTTTGGTGTGGAGGCACGTGCCCAACCGCGTCTGACTACTCTTCCAAAAAGGCTGTAAACGCGACCTCTTCACGTGCATGCCTGTGGCGTAACCATATTCACTCTGACCAAGGCCAGTACATCGGTCATCCGTTGTTTTTGTTTGTTGAACGTGTGTATCCTCATTTGAATATATACCTATAAGGACGTAGGAAAAGTCAGACACAAAGGGCTCTCGTTTCAGTCGCTGTACCGGCCTTCGTCGTAGTGATGTACACTGTCAATTTTTATGAAAGGGAACACGCGAGCGCGTGGCCGGCGCGCTCCGGCGGCTGCTTGCAGCGCGTTCAAGCGGGAGCGAGAGCAACCAAAGCCTCTTTTCGGGTCATCTAGTGGCCAGCAAAACCGGCGGCAAGATTGCAACAGGCAATTACGTGAGAGGCCGGGTCGGTTCCATATCACCAATGAATGGTTGTTTTGCTCGCCACTAGATGACGCGAAACGAGGCTGTGGTTGCTCTCGCTCCCGCTTGAACGTGCTGCAAGCACCCGCCGGATAGGGAGCCTAGATGACCGGCCGTTTTATGTAGGCTCCGTGATGTACGGCCGGTCATGTAGGCTCCCTACCGCCGGAGCGCGCAGGCCACGCGCTCGCCGGATTCCCTTTCATAAAAATTGACAGTGTACACGTGCAACGCTAACAGGCCTTCGTCGGAATGACGTACACATGCAACGGTGACAGCATAATACGAACAATGACGTATCGAAGCACTATTACTGTCTGACAAGCGATTGTTAAAAGCTCGTGTGTGAAGAGGACGCGTGATAGGACAAGGAAACGGAAATGCGCGCGTGCGCATTTCCACAACAAAAAAAAGTAAAGAAAATATCTGCAGCCACAATACATATCTGCCAGCGGCACAAATCTTTATCAGACTATCGATAAACATAAACGGGTGCGCAACGTTTTCTCATAATCTAACCACCAAAATGAAATAAGAAATTAATCTATCTGCGTGCAGGGGTCGCCGCAGTAATAGCGGGGAAAGTCAAGATCATATAATACGATTCTCGAAGCTCTCTTTCGGGGTGGGAACAAAAAACGAAAACACTACTGGTGTCTTTTGATAGCTGTCACGGAATGCCACGTTTTCGACCCCTCGTCACGCCGATTAAAGCGCGCCGCACCCACCCCGCTGACCGGCGCGCCGGCTTGGGCGTGAAAAGTTGTTTCGTAGAGCCGCGAAGAGCAGCGGAAGGGAGTGTCGCTGCCGAAGTTGACTCTGTTGAATACCGAGGCTACGGCAGGTATATGGAAAGCCGCAGTGTGCCCCGAAGTTTTGGCTGCAAACGCTCGGCATAAGAATGGAGGCAAGGTACGTTCCCACGGTAGGAGCTGCCCGTGCACGAGCCGCCTACGCGGACACCTTAAACGGGTTGTCTCGCTTGATTAATGGAGAACCCTCCCCTAATTAAAAATGGGCGTCGTAAATATTTTGAGGGCGGACTTTTGCGACAATGAAACGCACATGATTGGACCCATGTGGATGGTCCCTTTTTCCCCAGGAAGAGAGTGAGGGGACACGAAGGAGATTTAAGCGCAGGATATCGCCCTGCTAATCAGTCTAGCTGCTTGACAAGCATGGAGTAGAAGTAGATCATCGAGTATCTCTCCTAGAAGTTTTTAGTGTGCGCTTTGTATCGGCTGGCCACCTAAATTTAGCCGTTCGCCTAGTTGAGACACGTCTGCAACGTAGGCATCGGGACTTCAATCTCAGGTTAGCTCAACCTGCCTGAGATCTCCTTCAAGCACTAACTCCCGGAAACATCGGCGTTGCAACTCGGACCCACCGACATCGCAGTCGTGCCAGAAATCTTCGGGACTTCTCGCTTCCGATCGTCGTGGACGCAACGCTGCCGGTCATCACACGTATGCTTCACCTGTTTATATCATCGAACTTTCACGTATTTATTGTTAATTTGATTCCATTGTTAGTTTTAGCGTTAATTGATCTCGTGTATTTTGTAAGCTCATTGTTTGACTTTGTATATCGTTAGGTTTTTTTTATTGAAGTATTGTATCTAGAGTGCCTGTGCCGCAATAGCTCGAGTAAAGCTGTTGTTTTGTCCAAACACTTCTCTGATCTCTTCACTGGTTCTACTTGCGTACGGAACGGACGAACCCGCTGTCATTCCCGTCGCCGACTTCGCGCCGGCGACGCTTGAATACAGCAAAACCCATAAGAATAGCGGAAGATTAGAAATAGTGGCAGCATGACACTTGTGGTTGTTAAATCACCATCTGAAGGAGTAGCAGCTTGTCGTAGGCGTTGCCGCTGCTTCGCGAGCTCTCGTCTTGAGGGTAGCTTGGTTGTCTGCGTCGACATTGCCTTTCGCGGGCGAGAGCGCGTACATGTTCGTTTTCATCCATGGCAGAAAGAGAATGTGTGGTCTGGAACGCGCTTATTCTTCATCGTCATCAGCGTCATCGTCATCGTCATGACGTATAGTGTGTACCTTTTGTATGCTGTGCCATGAGCACGGACAACACACAACAACGGACAAGCCTAGACCCTAAGGTGCTTCGCCCCTAAAAAAACTAAATAAATAAAAACACCGAGGACAGAATGGGAATCGAAACCGGGCCCTCTGCGTGGCAGCCCAGTATACTCTACCACTGAGCTACGCCGGTGCTTGAAACTCCGTTGCAAACTGACCCTATGCAGGCTTCATGTAGGGTAAGGAATCGCGTTAACATGTGTAATAAAGCGTTTTAGAACAGTAAAGTAACAACCAGGCGTCACAGAATGCGAATTGCGTAACGAGTGGGTCGACGTTGAATGCTCCAACCCATTACAAAAGCCTCAGCATAATTTTTCATCGTCGTCAGCCACAGCATCAACAACGTACACATAATGAGTTACAAGTGTGTAGCGCGTACCACGCTTTTCCGAAGAATGACGAATAATGGCATAGTGGACGCTTCCCCACTACTCAAGAATTATGATGATTTATGGCGTAGTGGTTACCATGCAAGTGAGCTTGTAGTAGTTGCCCCAAGAGTGTTTAAAAAAGGCTCTAGAAAGCCCGCTCTTCCAGCTTTCGCTGTGACTGTGCTGCGCGTATCGCGCAGGCCAGGCGTTCTTTTTTTTCTTCTTTTTTTTCTTTTTTTTATTGCTTTGAGTCGAGCGTTGCGAGTAAGACCGACTTCATTGTGCATTTTGAGTTGTTATGCGTATGTCGCAGGCAGGCCCGTGGCGAGGGATTTTTTTCGGAGGGGGAGGAACCACTTGCCTTAACTATTAGAGAAATGTGCCCATTTGAGGAACCAACAATTTGGAGGTGGAAGAGGCTCATAGGACACTTCCCCTCCCCGTCCCCCCTGAATACGGGATTGATCATGGGCTTACCGCGCACGTCGACTCCAGTGACGCCAGAAGATATCCGACGGTACGACGTAACGTCGGTGCTCACGTTAGAGCACATTTGTCAGTTTTATGGAAATGAAGTGCACGTTACTGTGCGATGATGTGCATGTAATAACAAACGGTTGCCGTCGTATTCCTCCGGGTTGGGCAATGGTCAAGTCATAGGAGTTAATATGTGATGCTCCTTACATTGTTACAAAACCCGATAGCGAACACTGCAGCCACTGATAACATCGCCGCGATATGGGGCCATTATAGGGTCTTTTTCATAAGTAGTTTAAAGCACTGGGGTAGCTCTGCGGCAGAAAGCTTGACTACCACGCAGAATGCTCGAGTTCGGATTCCAGCTGTCACCGCGATTTTCTATCTTTCCGCTCCTCCAATTCTGGCTCCACCGACAACGCTGCCGACGCCTGCCCCGCCTGCGATACAAGCTCTATACCGTGATCGCTTAAAGCTTTTTGAAAGTCTGTTATCGCCGTTCGCGGTTCGATAGAAATTGTCAATCATTTGTGGCTCATACCCGCATTTCTTGGGGCATGTTATGCGGGTATGTGCCACAAGGGACAGAAGAAAAGGTTTCATGACGTACGCGACAAGTATCTCACGCTATTCATGCAATGACCTGTTGATCGCGTTTGATACAAAGGAGACCACTTTGAGAGCGCCCAGAAGTACGTGACTAGATAGATAGATAGATAGATAGATAGATAGATAGATAGATAGATAGATAGATAGATAGATAGATAGATAGATAGATAGATAGATAGATAGATAGATAGATAGATAGATAGATAGATGGATGGATAGATAGATAGATAGATAGATAGATAGATAGATAGATAGATAGATAGATAGATAGATAGATAGATAGATAGATAGATAGATAGATAGATAGATAGATAGATAGATAGATAGATAGATAGATAGATAGATAGATAGATAGATAGATAGAAACGGCCAACGTGTCTGCAGTTCGCTAAGAAATGCTTCGCATTTAAAATTGAAGCTGCTCGAGCTTCGTATACCAAGGCTTGAATTTTCATTTCAATGGAAATTTAGGATTCCAGATTCAGGAACCGTCGCTCAGACAACGGAGATGGTTCAAAACAAAAGAACGCGGACGTCGTTTTAAAGAGAAGGTGCTTTGGAATGTCGAGCCTAAAAAAATGAATAAAAAAGCACAGTTCCACCTACTTATCGTCACCGTTAATCTATATATAGGTAGAAAGAGGTAATGCTGGGCAGTAAAACAAAAACAATAATTTCGCTAGCGTGTACCCAAGGTGCTTGGCGGACATTGCGCCGAGCCTGTAAGTTGTAAGGAAAACAAAAACGAAAAATGCATGAGTGGGAGAGCGAGCAAGCAAAATAGACTGGAGTAAGTTTAAATCAAGCGTAAAATGATTGATTCCGCATCGAGCTTTTTTCCGTGACCCCGGAGGCGAGCTCTCGGTTCGAATGTGCCAAGGGCATCGCCGCCGCGTTATTTCCTCAGAAATCGAGAAACGTTCGCCGAGCGGGTTTTATATATCGCGCTGGACACGGAACCCGAAAAGTGAAACCCGCACGTCTCTCTCTTCCTTTCCTTCCCTCCACTTCTCCTTGTCTCAAGCCACGTTCACGCGAGCTTTAGCAATCTCTTTCGTCGTTGTTTGCCCGCGGAGCTCTTGTTCTAGCTCGCATCATCCCCACTCCCTTTTGTAAGAAAATAAAGAGGAAAAATAAAGATGAGGGTGGAAAACCGCTTAATAAAGAGAGAAGGGCACCGAGTTGAACTTTCTCGTAAGTAGGACTCAATACTATCTAGGAGTTTGCACACAAAAGATATGACAAAAGACAGAAGACGAAGTGCAAAAAAAAAATAATAATAAGGATGCAGACACAAACGAATGAGTTTGCCGAAGCAAGCGAACGAGCACGTGAGATGAGGAAAGCGTTGTGTTGGAGGTTTTCCGGAGGGAAAGCCGGAGCTGGGAGAGGAGGTTAAAGAAGAGAGCGAGGGAGATAGATAGATAGATAGATAGATAGATAGATAGATAGATAGATAGATAGATAGATAGATAGATAGATAGATAGATAGATAGATAGATAGATAGATAGATAGATAGATAGATAGATAGATAGATAGATAGATAGATAGATAGATAGATAGATAGATAGATAGATAGATAGATAGATAGAAACGCTCAAAGTGCCTGCAGTTCGCTAAAAAATGCTTCGCATTTGCAACAAATTGAGCTTTCAGGTCATAACAGAGGAGGAGGTGATGTGTGCTATAAAAAATTTGCAGGTGAACAAAGCCACAGGGATAGATGGTATACAAGCTAGGGTACTGAAAGACACTTCAGATATTATGAGTGCTCCCCTTCGTCACTTGTTTAACCACTCGTTAAAGGCCAAATCCTATCCACATGCATTAAAAATGGTCAAAGTTGTACCAGCATACAAAACTGGAAACCACAATATTCCCGGTAGCTACAGACCAATATTTGTATTGAGCATTGTAAACGATATATTTGAAAAGTTAATCGCCAAACAGCTGAAGGACTTCCGTAGCAAGAATACCATAATGTGGCCGGAACAGCACGGTTTCGTCCCAGGGAAATCCACATCAACACCTGTGCTTACTTTAGCTTACGTCATCAACTCCGCCCTCAATCAAGAAAATATTGTGATTCGAATTTTTATCGACATAAACAAGGCGTTTGAAACCATTTGTCGCTCGGCACGAATGGAAAAACTAAAGTGTTCTGGTGTCATGAATGGTGCCCATGACTTCTTTTCCAGCTATCTCACATCGCGAAAGCAAAAACAGTAGTTATTGACGGTTATCTATCCTAACCGAAGACAGTTACGCGTGCTGTACCGCGAGGGTCCGTATTGGGTCCCATTTTATTTGCTTTATACGTTAATGATTTCCCGCGAGTACCACAGTCTTCTAAAGCATCAATGTATGCGGGTGATACCTAATTTTATTCACAGGTAGTTCACTTGAAAGCTTACAACATATTGTGTCCAATGAACTACTAACTATTTCAATGTGGTTGTGTGACAATCCAATGCTATTAAATACCGATAAAACAATGAATGAATGAATGAATAAACTTTATTTGTAGTCCGGCTCCTTCGGGCGAGGCGGGGGAAGAGGGGATTGCCCCCTGTTCCGTCCCCCCTCTCCGTCAATGATGGCGGTGCCTCAGATGACGGCGGGAAGTCCTTGGACCCGGGCGGCATCTTCGGCTTGGCGGACGGCCCAAAGCTGGTCGGAAAGCTTGTCGCTGGTGAGTGCCGCCTCCCAGCGGCAGCGACGCCGACGCAGCTGATCCGCAGTAGTGCCCGCAGCCGCGGCGGCGGCCGGCCCCTGCCCTCGCGCGGTGGTAGCAGCAAAGATTGTCCTCGCAGTTTGTCCCTGCCTAGCATGCGTCGCGTAGTGAGCGGCGGCAGCGACATTTATTTTCCCGGCACATTCCCAAAGCATGTGCCGCAGTGTGGCTCTTTCCCCGCACGTTTTGCACACGTCCGTCGGGTATAGACTCGGATAACAGACGCGTAGGATCGCCGGGCTGGGGAAAGTGTTGGTTTGCAACAACCTCCAGGTTACGGCCTGTTTTCTGTTTAATTTGTCGTGTGGTGGTGGGTATATGCGTCTGTTTAGTCTGTAATGTTGTGTTATCTCGCTGAATGTGGTCAGGCGATCACCCCATGACCATTCCGTTTGCTGTTGTTGTGTTGTTAATGATACCGCCCCGCTCTCGGAGGTGTATGCGGCCACCGAATCAGCCGCGGCTCGGTATATGTTATTTTTCGATCACGAATGAAAGCTCTGAACTGCGCTTTAATTAGCGTATCACTAAACAATCATTCCATTCAATGTGTTGCAATGATTAAATATCTGGGCATTATATTTGACAGTAACCTTAACTGGAGAGAATCAATAACGCTTTCAAAAAGTTGTCATTCACCTGTTACACTCTCATACGCGCACGTCAATACTTTGACTTGACTTTGCCGCGAACATTATATTTTAGCCTGTTTCACTGCCACCTCAGCTATTGCTGGAAGTTGTGGGGCCGAACGTAGATAACATACCCTACTCCGCTAATCCGATTACAAAAACGAGCTGTGCGTGTGATTACTTCCTCCACGGTGCATTATCCCTCTAATAACCTGTTTCAGGGACTGCGCATACTGCCCTTTACGGAAGTACGTAACTACAAGATTTTATGTTTAGTACATAAAATGATAAACACAAACACGGCTCTGCCCTGTGACATTTTCACGTTTCCGTCATTAAACACACGGCAGGCAAGCATCGGTAATCTTGAGCTTCATCTATGTTCGAATGTGTACGGCAACAGACTAATCCAATTTTCTGATGCTATGCTGCGAAACAATTTGCCTCTTGAGACAAAACTCGCAAGAAGTTTTACATTACCTCCAAATGATACCTAGTGTCGAACTAGGAATTTTGAGTTTTATTTATTAAATGCGAAGCATTTCTTTGCGTACTGTAAGCACTTTTGCGTTTCTATCTGCGTATCTATCTATCTATCTATCTATCTATCTATCTAGCCGCCTACGTCTCGGCGCTCTCATGATCGCCTCCTTAACTTGGGGTAGACCAAAATTTGTATGTGAGGGTAAGAGGTATTGACGAATATGTCTGGCTGGTCATGATATGAATAACGTCAAAATCCTGTCGAATACATCGTCAAACCCTTTCCGCCAGACACCTGTGGCACATACCCGTATACCACGGGCGGGTATGTGCCACAGGTATACGGGTATGTGCCACAGGTATTTGACAATTTGTCTATTCAGGAACAGCTAGAACGGACATTAGTAATTTAAATGCGAGAGCGTTAAGAAAAACTGACGTCTGCAGCGTGGACCCGACGAATGCAAATAATAAATATCAGGGTCCCAGCAGGAATCGAACCCAAGCAATCTGCGTGGCAATCAAGTATTCTACCGCAGAGCCATGCCAGGTATCGGAATTGCTTTGGAAAAAGACCCTATGCAGGCGTAATGTCGGTGAAACGTCAATTGTGGTTCCAGTGCTGGCTATCTAATTTTATAAACATTACGTATGTACTCCTATAAGGCAGACGTCATGTCGGGTTAACGTCAGTTGAATACTTAGGCGCCATCCACTGTAGTTGCTTTACGTAGCACTGTCCAGGGCTACCACCCTTACAAGCAGAAGCTCTACATATCAGCTTACGGCTTCTGGTGTTGGCAATACCCATGTTTCCGTTGGCATCATTTACACAACTGTAAACAACTGGTTATATGAAACAAATGCGACTGTTCAACTTGTCTGTGCGTGCAACATTTGTACATATCTTTAGCGTCATTCCATAACGTTTCGCTCAATAAAAAATTACAACCCAGTCACCTTACCCCCGGATGCTTCGCATAACATTGATTCCCATGGTACTTGGGATCTGCCGAATTTTCTTAAAATTTTTTTCTTGTGTATATTTGGTGTGTTCGTAGTAATAATGTGTCCGCCATTTTT
Organism: Rhipicephalus appendiculatus; assembly: GCA_030522465.1. Lineage (NCBI taxonomy): Eukaryota > Metazoa > Arthropoda > Arachnida > Ixodida > Ixodidae > Rhipicephalus > Rhipicephalus appendiculatus. The sequence continues at coordinate 602,754 of JALIZH010019845.1, forward strand.
TTTAGTATGGTTCTTTGAAAATATATAATACTTATCGTTTATGCATAATACTTTCACTATTGTTCATTTTTTCTGTACAAGACTGCTAATTCTCATAAGCTTTCTTGTGCTGGACCCATCACTAGCCGCTTAGGCTGTGGATCCAAATATTTCTGTACACATTTCTTACATTACAGCGCAATAAAAATCACCTTTTGGTTGTTTGTTTACATGGGAATGGCTAGCCCAGTGTGTCTGAAACTCAACGACGTAGTAACACCCCGTGCCTGTTGTATAAATCGGTTTATCACCCTTATTTGTGACTTCTGTTACGCATATATATTCATGCTGAAATGACTGCCAGTCATACGGAAATTTCAGTCCCAGAAAGGAAGTCTTCACAGCGTGCTTTTTAGTGCAAGCCCAAATCCTGCGGCATAAGCCAACATTGTAAATTGAACATTACTGACAGAGAATTACGGGAGACGGACTCACCTGTCGGGACATCTATCGACTTTGCTGACGCTGCTCGGAGGTAGCAGGATTCTGAGCCACCAGAGAGAGCATGTTGTCAACCCCCCCCCCCCCCCTCCCCGCTCACCTCTATTACAAATTTGGAGGCCATATTTGGTTCATTAAAGTGACAGAAGACGAGGACAAACGTTATTTTCAAAGTAAACTTTATTCTCTTCGTCTCAGAACGCTGTAGCATAGGAGACTCGTAATTTATAAGTTCTGTCGTTTCCAGAAGTGGGAACCATTTATGTCCATTTTATGTTCGACAGAGCTTGGAAGGCTGTCTTAAATTTGGCTCTTGGGCACGCGACATTGATTTCGTTGTGAGAAGCACCGCTCGTAATTGAGAAGCTTCCACAATGCACAGCTGGAGGCGACGACGACCGTCCTAGGACTGCGTTCGCCAGCTGAGATTTCATTTGTGCGAGTGACCGTGACTTGAGCGCTTGCAAGAAGTGAGGAACGAGAGGTAGACGGCACCGTAAAGTCGGAGCGGCGCAGGACTGGTGCAGCGTCGCGAAAGCGTTTATGGTGGTAGTATATAGGCGCAATTTACGAGAGTGGTTCTCGATGCTCCCTGTTTCGGTCGGCTTCTTGGCGCTACATCTCGCATCCTCGTTTTGCCTCAAATAATATAGTAGCGTTGCGCACTGTTGTTCACTGAAGAGCATGCCCCTGTTGGAGTATAGTAAACCGGATCATCTTGTGCAACGAGAAATCGTTTGGGCTGTGAAACTAAGGCTGCTTCGTGGCTTTTATAACTACAGAACTCTTCCTTTCGTAAATTCTGCATGGCAGCTGGGCTCTGGCGAGGCCAGGGTAGGATCGGGAGGGGAGGGGGTGTTGACACACCTCTGCCGCAAAATTTTCAAATTTCACATATGTATTGCCACGCGTGTTTCTTATTCTCGCGTTTGCTGTATTCGCTTTTCGCCCACAAAGACTGTCAGTAACGCTCGGCGCAGACCACGCCTTAGTGTTCGAGAACCTTCGCGATTATAGTAGATCGTCTTGTTAAGATTGCACGCCGGACGCGAACCGACCAGCTTATTCTAGAGCTTACACGACCAACAGTGATAAGGCTAGAAAGTTCGACGCGCGCTGTATAAAAGACGGTGCGTCCCAACGATGACCAGTTGATCGACGGCCGACGGTCTGTTCGCCGCTATCAGTGCCAGTGTGTATTGCTGTAATCTGACTTTCCGTTTACCGGCCACAAGTTCGGCCATAATAAACAGTTTCATTTTGAACCTACCGACTGCTGCCTTCGTCGACGTCACGACCACGTGACATCTGGTGGAGGTGCTTCCCGGTCCATGTACCGAACGCCCCCTCCAACCGTGAGCCAAGCCCACACCGCCAAGGGGACACCGACGTGGACGCTGAGCAGCGAGCCAGCCGCAGGCAGCAAGGTCTCCCACCAGAATACGGACCCCTACCCGACAAGATCCGGACCACGGCGACGAAGACAACGAGCACGATGACGACCGCAGTGCCCGCCGCGGCAATCGTGATGCAGCCACCCAGAGAGCCGCCGACGTTTCACGGATCTCCAAGTGAAGACCCCGAAACCTGGCTTGAGACATTCGAAAGGGTCTCAACATTCAACAACTGGGACGCCGACGACAAGCTGCGCCACGTATACTTTTACCTAGACGACGCAGCTAGGACCTGGTTCGAGAATCGCGAGTCCACTCTTCGAACCTGGGACATCTTTCGCAGCACATTTTTGGAAACGTTCACGAGTGTCGTCAGAAAGGAAAGGGCTGCAACCTTGCTGGAGACACGGGTACAACTTCCTAACGAAAGCGTCACTATATTCGCGGAGGAAATGACCCGGCTCTTCCGCCACGCTGACCCCTCCATGTCCGAGGAAAAGAAGGTTCGCTTCTTGATGCGGGGGGTTAAGCAAGACCTGTTTGCCGGCCTTGTACGCAACCCGCCAAAGACTGTCGAGGAATTTGTCTCGGATGCCACGACGATCGAGAAGGCGCTGGAGATGCTTACTAGCCAGTACAACCGCCCCATTCCCTCGACGACCTACGGGGAAGTTCAAGCGCTATATCCCGACGACCTGCGCGACACCATCAGAGCAATCGTTCGGGAGGAGCTGCGCAAATTCTTGCCAACTTCGCAGCCTCAGGTGGAGCCGATCACCGACGTCGTGCGCCAGGAAATCCGGCAAGTTCTTGGAGCACCTGAACCAGCGCAGCGTGAGCCACAAGCGATGAGCTACGCTGCCGCAGCTCGTCGTAACGCTCCCCCCGCCGCGCCCACGTGAAGACTTCGCACCACCGCAGTTCCGCCAGACTTTGCCGCCACCGCCACCGACGCCATGCCGTCCACCCACCAGCCAGCGTTCCGCTCCGAGGAAGACCGACGTTTGGCGCGCCCCTGACCACCGCCCCCCTGTGCTACCACTGCGGAGAAGCTGGCCACACCTACCGCCGTTGCCAGTACCGCCAGATGGGCCTACGCGGTTTCGCCGTCCACGCGCCTCGTCCACAGCGGGGTGAACGACCGCAAGACATCGCCGACTACCTCGCAGGAGCTCAGTGGACGCCCCGACGACCTTCCCGCTCACCGTCGCCCGGCCGCTACATGTCACCGCACCGCCGGCAGTACACTGGCCCAAATCGGGGCCGGTCACCTAGCCCGTACCCGGGAAACTAAGGGCAGCAACCGAAGGAGGTGCGGTTGCTGTACGACGAAATGCCGAAGATCCTCCGCGGCCGCCGACGACGATAACGCGACGACACCTGCAGAACACGACGCGAAGCAGACGAAGCCCTGCCGACGAAACCTCGCGGACCGAAGAAGACCTGACGACGCAGCATGGAAGCACCGCAACACATCGACGCAGCCGTGATCCGACGCCGCGACCTAACCGTAACGCAAGGCGACGGACTAGCGACCTCGACGTTCTCATCGACGGCCACAACGTCACCGCTCTCGTCGACACTGGAGCCGACTATTCCGTCGTCAGTGGGTCTTTCGCGACGAAGTTGAAGAAAGTAAAGACTGCTTGGCAAGGCCCTGAAATCAGGACCGCTGGGGGGTCATCTATTAACGCCGGCCGGTGTCTGTACCGCAAGAGTGACCATCAATAACCGGACTTATCCCGCCAGCTTTCTAATTCTGCAGCACTGCTCCAGGGATGTGATACTGGGGATGGACTTCCTAAGTCAACACGGCGCCGTCATCGACCTGAGGTCTGAGTCGATAACACTGACTTCAGAAAAAGCGTTGCCGCCCCACACGTCGCCGGAGAATCATCCCTTGAATGTAATAGAAGAGCAGGTCACCGTTCCGCCTCTTTCCAGCGTCGTCATTTCCGTCGGCACTGAAATACCCGCTAACCTTGAAGGCGTCGTCGAGGGTGATCAGCACCTGCTTGTGAACCGTCAGGTTTGCGTCGCAAGAGGCATCGCCGAGTTGCGCGACGGCAAAGCAAAGGTACTGCTTACAAACTTCAGCCACGAATATAGGCACCTCAACATTGGTACGACGGTCGCCTACATCGAGAAATTCGTGAACACCAGCAATGCTTTCGCCCTCTCCGATACTGCCGAACATTCTTCGACGAATCGAGGTCCCGAAACAGATTTCGACGCCAACCCCAGCCTCCCAAAGCAGAAGCAAGACCAGCTCAAAAATCTGCTCCTGCAATTCAAGGACTGCTTCTCATCGTCGTCAACAATTCGACAGACCCCAGTCGCCAAACATCGTATCATAACTGAAGGAAGTGCCCGACCAGTCCGTCAGAGCCCGTATCGAATTTCGACGCGAGAACGCGAAGCCGTAAAGAAGCAAATCGTCGAAATGTTACGCGACGACATAATCCAGCTGTCCAAGAGTCCCTGGGCGTCTCCCGTGGTGTTGGTGAAGAAGAAGGACGGGACGCTACGTTTCTGCGTCGACTATCGTCGCCTGAACAAGATCACGAAGAAGGACGTGTACCCCCTTCCACGGATAGACGACGCCCTGGATCGACTCCACAACGCGAAGTACTTTTCGTCGATGGACCTGAAGACGGGCTACTGGCAAATCGAAGTCGACGAGAGAGACCGAGAAAAGACTGCCTTTATAACACCAGACGGCCTGTTCGAGTTTAAGGTCATGCCTTTTGGTCTTTGCTCGGCCCCCGCGACCTTCCAACGCGTTATGGATACTGTATTGGCCGGCTTGAAGTGGCAGACTTGCCTTGTGTACTTGGACGACGTCGTTGTGTTTTCCTCAAACTTCGACGAACACCTGCGGCGCCTTGAAGCTGTACTTCAAGCAATCAAGACCTCCGGACTCACCCTCAAGCCAGAGTAGTGCCGCTTCGGGTACGAAGAACTTTTGTTCTTGGGCCACGTGATAAGCAAATCCGGAGTACGCCCCGACCCGCAAAAGACAACCGCCATCACTGCTTTCCCGCCACCCACAGACAAGAAGGCCGTGCGGCGATTTCTCGGCTTGTGTGCCTATTACAGGCTCACGCATGCGCAGAGAACTTCCTCAATGTCGTATAAAACACAGCAAAATGTTTGTGGACTGCGCGATGGGCATAGTTTACATGATCCCGTTTAGCTGTGGTAAAGTATACATTGGCCAGTCGGGACGCTGCATCAATGTTCGTCTTAGGGAGCACGATTCATCTTTGAAATCTTCAGCAGCATCGCATCTCGCGGCGCATTGCAGGGAGTGCGGCTGCTATCCTGTTTTTCATGACACTGAAATTGTTTTTCGTAGTCACAATCAACTTACTCGTGAGATGACTGAAGCATTTCATATAAGAAAAAGAGGCGATCAGTGCGTCAGCCAACCTTCGGTGTTCTTACATGAAAAGGAGTTTGCCTTTCTGGATAATGTTTCGTGATAGTCTATCTGCCTTAGTTAACTGACCCTTCACGTTTTGCCATCGCTGTCCTTTTGCCTTGACACGCATGCGTTGATTTCTTGTTTGGTGTATTTATATTCTTCCCTTTTCAATAAATCTTTCAGTTGCGAGTAAGCGCTTGTCTTGTGTTCCTTTCTCGTTTGTCTTCGTTGAAGTGCGCTTAATAACAGCTATACCATGTATTACAGGCGGTTCGTTAAAAACTTCGCCCGCATCGCCGAGCCTCTCGCTAACCTCACCAGGACCGACGTCGAGTTCAAGTGGGAAACACCGCAGGAGGAATCATTTCAAGAACTAAAACGGCGCCTGCAAACGCCTCCGTTGCTTGCGCATTTCGACGAACACGCCGAAACAGAAGTGCACACCGACGCGAGCAGCGTAGGACTCGGCGCCGTCCTTGTGCAGAGGACGGACGGACTGGAAAGTGTTATCAGTTATGCTAGCCGGTCGCTATCAAAGGCAGAGGCCAACTACTCCACAACAGAAAAGGAGTGCCTTGCCATCATCTGGGCTACATCAAAGTTTCGCCCCTACCTTTACGGCAGGCCCTTCAAAGTTCTGAGCGACCACCACGCCTTGTGTTGGCTAGCTAGCTTGAAAGACCCTTCTGGTCGCCTCGCACGGTGGAGCCTGAGACTTCAAGAATTCGACATTACCGTCGTTTACAAGTCCGGAAGAAAACACTCTGACGCCGACTGCCTGTCTCGTGCCCCCGTCGACCCACCGCCGCTGGACGACCAGGATGATGACGGCTTCCTGGGAACCATAAGTGCCGACGACTTCGCCGAGCGACAGCGAACGGACCCGGAACTCAGGAGCCTTATCGAATACCTCGAGGGCAAGAGCGCCACTGTTCCGAAGGTATTCAAGAGAGGACTGGCGTCGTTCTTCCTGCGAAACGGAGTCCTCCTAAAGAAGAACTTCTCGCCCCTTCGAGCCAAACACCTACTCGTGGTCCCGTCAGCAATGAGACCAGAAGTCCTCCAGGCCCTACACGACGGCCCGACGGTTGGACATCTCGGTGTTTCCCGCACGATCGCAAGAGTACAGGAAAAGTACTACTGGCCGCGCCTTGCCGCCGACGTCGCCCGCTACGTAAGGACGTGCCGAGACTGTCAGCGACGGAAAACACCGCCAACAAGACCAGCAGGCTTCCTTCAGCCGATCGAACCTCCTCGGCGACCGTTCCAGCAGATCGGGATGGACCTCCTGGGGCCGTTCCCAACGTCGACTTGCGGAAACAAATGGATCGTCGTAGCCACCGACTACCTCACCCGCTACGCCGAAACAAAAGCCCTGCCAAAAGGCAGTGCCGCCGAGGTAGCCAAGTTCTTCGTTGAGAACTTCGTCCTTCGACACGGCGCCCCAGAGGTTCTCATCACCGACAGAGGCACGGCGTTTACGGCTGACCTAACCAAGGCGATCTTGGGATACAGCCACACAAGTCACCGCCGGACCACCGCGTACCACCCACAGACCAACGGCCTGACCGAGCGTCTAAATAAGACCATCGCCGACATGCTGGCCATGTACGTCGACGTCGAACACAAGACGTGGGACGCCATCCTTCCGTACGTGACCTTCGCGTACAACACGGCCGTGCAAGAAACGACGCAGATGACACCATACAAGTTGGTCTACGGACGGAGCCCCGTAACGACGCTTGACGCCATGTTAACAAACGTCACGGACGAGGAAAACATCGACGTCACCACCTACCTACAGCGCGCCGAAGAAGCCCGACAACTCGCCCGCCTACGTATCAAGAATCAGCAGGTGACTGACAGCCGCCGCTACAACCTTCGACGGCGCTTCGTGGAATACCAGCCCGGCGACCGTGTTTGGGTGTGGACTCCGATATGCCGACGTGGACTTTGTGAAAAACTTTTTCGGCGATACTTCGGGCCATACAAAGTGCTTCGACGTCTAGGCGCTCTGGACTACGAGGTTGTCCCGGACGGCATTACAAACTCTCAACGGCGCCGTGTGCGACCTGAAGTCGTCCCTGTCGTACGCCTTAAGCCGTACTACGCGCGTTAGCGAACCTGAGGACTGCACCTATTGCTGTATTATTGTACTTTCTTGCTTTATTGTTGTTGTTTATTGTTGCATGCATTTTTCCCCCGTGTTCCGTTTTAAGCATCGGGACGATGCTTTTTCAGAGGGGGGGCATTGCCACGCGTGTTTCTAATTCTCGCGTTTGCTGTATTCGCTTTTCGCCCACAAAGACTGTCAGTAACGCTCGGCGCAGACCACGCCTTAGTGTTCGAGAACCTTCGCGATTATAGCAGATCGTCTTGTTTAGATTGCACGCCGGACGCGAACCGACCAGCTTATTCTAGAGCTTACACGACCAACAGTGATAAGGCTAGAAAGTTCGACGCGCGCTGTATAAAAGACGGTGCGTCCCAACGATGACCAGTTGATCGACGGCCGACGCTCTGTTCGCCGCTATCAGTGCCAGTGTGTATTGCTGTAATCTGACTTTCCGTTTACCGGCCACAAGTTTGGCCCAAATAAACAGTTTCATTTTGAACCTACCGACTGCTGCCTTCGTCGACGTCACGACCACGTGACAGTATGTATACGAGCACAAATACAAAGGCACGGCACCAACATACATAATGTGTGGTTACCCCACCGCCCTTGCCCGGAAAATTTTTTGGCTGCGCTACTTCAGCTGGCCATTGGCCCTGGACGCGTGAAAGTTTCAGAAAAATGGTTCACTGTTAAGAGTACTATATATACTCTACTATGGGAGAGCAGTGAGTCCCGGAAATGCGTATTCGCACAAAACGTGGACTGAAACCGATAGTTTAGGCTAAGTGCAAGCACACATTTGGTTGGTCAGACAAAAACTTGAACGTCCTGGTAAAATGTATTGGGTATTCTGACATCGGTACTCGGCCAGAACACACGTTTTGGGCATAAACGATGAACTTTTATTTTTCCAATACACCTAGTGTAAGCATTAGCCGAGAGAAAATGCTTGCGCTTGAAGCGGAAACCAACTGGTCCAATTCTCATGCAGAGGCAAAGAGCAGGCGCACCGCGTTGCCATGGGTGACACTTATATTAAGGCGAAAGCCTTTTGATGTATCATAAAGCGCAGAAACTGACCGTCGACGTCAACACGATTGATGCGAATAGTCATCATCACGGGATAACGTCACGCTATGACGTCATCATGATGCCACAGTTCGCCAAAGCTTGGGACGTAATCATGACATCACTTTTACGCCACGTAGCGTGACATCACGTGATGACATCATCCTATGACGTCGCCGCTCGGTTATAGTGGCCCGATCACGGAGGCAATGCAAAACCAGGTGACGTGCACAAAGCTTTCGGAGGGAGACGGGGAGGATGAATTCATCGGCCGAGTAGAAAAGGAGTAAGAAGATGACTTTCGCCGTCGAGTCACCTTAGGCGAATGCATAGAGGACCCTGTGAGTTCTTTCTTGGGTTGTAAACCCCTGTATATAGAGGGGCAAATTGATGCTCCTCTATTTCTTCACTATCCACCATGCGGCACCTACTTCTATGAAGGTGCGTTTCACTCTAGTGTTGTGAGTGATACCTTTGAACGCGAGATGGAACGCGACCTTTCCTTAACATTGCCAGTTTTACCCCCCCCCCCCCCCCCCCCGTCCTTCTTTTCTTGACTTCCGCCAAGCCATAGTATCCCATAGAGGTCCAGATAAGTCATCCGAGTAATCCTATAGGGCTGGGACTGGTAATTCGTCTCATTGGAGTAGCCAGCAGTGCGGCATGCGACTTTCGCGCCTGCGAGGAGACGCTCGAGCACATTCTATGCCAGTGCCCATCATATCCAGACTCCACGACGTGGTATGGAAAGCCAAGCTCCGTCACCTGGATTCAAGACCGCTGTCAGAAAAGAAGATCCTGGGACCTTGGCGTACCGTTTCGCATATGCGCAAGGCCACGAAAGCACTCTTGTGCTTCTTGAGGACCACCGGACGTCACCAGCGCCTGCGAACGAACAGCGCGAGTTCCGTTTTGTGCAGTTTCATGCTAACTGTTCATCCATGTCTTTCTCAATCTTCTTCTTTCTTCTCTATCCTTTCCTTTCTATTATTGCCCCCTTTCCCCCACCCCACGTGTAGGGTAGCCAACCGAGCCAAAGCTTGGTCAACCTCCCTGCCTTTCCTCTTCGTTTCTCTCTCTCTCTCCTCCCTCGCTCTCGCTCCCTCTCATTTCTTAACAGAGGCGTTTTAATACGTTGTCAACAGGCACCGTAACTGTCCTTGGCCTCACTTAGTGCATTATCGCAGTGCGATGCTGCCCCACCACGGACGGTGCTCTTGATCACACAAGTACTGTGCGAAGTTGCGTGCCTGCCATAACGCCGTCCGTTTCATACCACGGCGACGCTCGAGCGTTAGTACTAAGGTTTACCCAGCAGTGGCTGTCTTATGTGGTGCGGCACGCCCTACCTGTCGAGCCAGTGCGCAGTATCAAGCTGTTTGTGCACAGCGCCGTACAACAAACATACTACTGTCACCTTCGACCTTAGCGATACGGTGAGCGTCAATTACGAGACCGGAATCACCTGCCCACCGCAGTAGCTGCTATATCACCGTCCCACAAGCATTTAAACGGCTGATCAAAACCATCCTATCATAACCCACATTGTTTACCTTTCATAATCCACTCCCTTATATCATAACTCAGAATGAGAACATTGTGGTAATAAAATGAATGGATAAATGAGTGAAGGACTTATTTGGGTGGCAAGCCCAGCTTTTCATTCAGCGTCGCTATATGCAAAGTCTTCATAGTAAAGCGACCACTTCTTGTGATTGTTGTCTGTTAAAAATCACATTGAAAGCTGGAAGTATAACATTAGATTGCGTCACTAAACATTAACTACGCTGATATTTTAAGTGAATGATCAGTAAATAAGGAGATACCTATTAAACATGAATAACTTTGAGGAATGTGGTTTGAACGGCCTACTTAGTACAAATATCTATATGCCCATTAGTGGCGCGATTATTCGTATTGCGTAAAGGTAATGTGGCTTCTTTTGGCGACCCTTGCACTTTTTGAATCATTAGTAACTGCCCTACAGCTTTGGCGTCCGAAAAGATTGCCCACTGCGAAACGCCGCCCCAGTCACAACCGACTGCGGAGCGTGTTGGGCCACATAAGTATCTCAGGTCGTCTAATGTCAGGGTGCCGCAAGTCCGCGATTAATCATTTTTAGCTAATGTCATTTACTGTGTAATTTATATGATTCGGTGACTTCTTAACGCCATATATACATGAAATAATTCATAGTATACCGTACTTTTTCTAAAATACGCTAGAAAACAATTTTAAGTGCCATTTTAAACGTTTCTCTTTGATTTGCTCAGTTCATTACTGTTTTAGCATGATAGACGTTGTACTTTATGAACTATGGCAATTTTATCATAAAACACTCCAGAATACAGCAAGTGGTGACAAGCATTTAACATCTTCGCCATCGTAAACACTGCCTGGAAGTTGCATGCAGATGCGAACTGCTTAACAAAAGTTAGTGCAGTAGTAACACCCTTTTGCAGTAGTACACGTTTGCAGTAGTAACACACCAAGGATTACAATTGAATTAGAGTTTTCTTTAGAAGTGGCGGTAGTAAAGTTCACGAACCTTCAATTTCCACACTGTATCCCTAGATTTGTGATGAAAGAAAGGAGTGCATTTAAAAGAAACAAAAAAAACATCGAATATATCCTCTCTAACATAACTAAGCTGAATGGCAAGCAGATAAATATTGAATCCGGCTTCAAACTGACAAACTGAACACTTGGTGCGAGGATGCAACAAGAAAACAAGTTATAGAAATTCTGTTTAACGCGATCCCGCGACGGAGTAAGCGCAAAATTTAACTGACTGCTGGTTCCACACTCTACGAATATGAAGATAAAGACACTTTGTCAAAAGAAAAAAAAATGGCCCTGATACTACGGGGAAATGGGGGCAAGAGACGCTAAGAGTCTGCGTGGCCCAGGTATGTATGTATGTATGTATGTATGTATGTATGTATGTATGTATGTATGTATGTATGTATGTATGTATGTATGTATGTATGTATGTATGTATGTATGTATGTATGTATGTATGTATGTATGTATGTGTGTATGTATGTGTGTGTGTGTGTATTTATGTATGTATGTAGGCATGTATTTATTTATTTATTTCCTTCTTTCTTTCTTTCTTTCTTTTCCACTTTCTTTGTTTCTTTCTTTCTTTCACATTGCGCAATGCTCCTTCCTAACTGTTTCCTTCCACAGTGACGGGAATGGTACCTTCGTTGGCGTGCTCAGCAGCACAACACTTCAGTTGCTACAGGCAACAACGACGGTCATCACTTCACATCCAGGCAACAATGAAATGTGGCAGCTTCGAATAACGAGTCACCTATATAAAAGACTAGACTGCCGGATCGGAAGCGGCTTATAGCAGACAAGCCCACGATCGATAGAGCATCAGTTATTGGAAAACGGCTCATACAAAACACACATTCGCACCTACACGCACCTTCGAGGAACGCATTTCTGTACGGATCCCCGGCGCCGGGTCATTCGCGTAAGCAACCGCCATCAAAATCTGTGAGTTATAACCATAGGCGGGCGCACGAGGGGAGCAGGGGGGGGGGGGGGGGGGGGCGACCGGCCCCCCTAGTAACCTTGGAGAGGGGGGGCGCAAAGTCGACCCCATGCATTGACCTAATAAGGAGGGGGGGGGCGCTGCGGCGTACCTTCGCCCCCCCCCCCTTGAACGGGAACCCTGCGCACGCCTATGGTTATAACAATCAATGATTGGAAAACTAAAGCGAGTCAATTGACGACTGACATATCGCACTACCAACACGCTGCAGTGTTCGAACCTTGTATGCTCGAGCCATGTTTTACTGCAAGAAAGCCACGCGTGCATATGCGCACGAACGTTAACAAAGTCAGAGATCCCCCCAACTTCAAACGACGTCCCCGTAATGCACGTGACTGAGTCTTTCGAGAAACAATTGTTGACAGTAGAGAAATGGAGCTGACTGGAAGCGACACAGACAAACGCAAACAAAGCGGGGCTCGTCCGATCGCTGCCGCTTCTCAAAATGATTGCGGAGAGACCGAACACCTCGCGCTGTAAGTGAAGAACGAAGCATCGCCGACAGCGGTTAATGATAGCGTGTCCGGACAACCGCCTCCGAGGCTCCTCGCTTACAGGGATCACCTTCGGATGAACGGATGCCTGCTCCGGCTCGAGGCGCGAAGAAGCAAGAACAGAACATGCCAGCTCTACACCGATGCAGGGTTCACAGGAGAGGGCGTCTTCTGTTGCAGCTGTCTGGGCCCGTTACTCGGGAAGAAACGGCTCTGGGAGAAAAAGTCATTCATCACGACCTTCGGTAAATAAAACGCAGCGCTGGTTCGTTCTCGGACATCTTGCTTATTTCTCTCTCCATCTCTTTCTCAATTATATTGTTTGTGGGACGCCCGCGCTTCTCGTTGGAGAAAGCCGTCTCGAGGGGGAAAAAAAAGGTGGGGGGGGGGGGGGGGGAATTTCTCGCGAAGCAGAACCCGGCACGATCCTAATGACGTGCGCCTGTGAGCCGCAGCGGCGCGAGGTTCGGCAAGCTGCAGTTATCAAAACGTGCGTTATCAATTTACTACGGGGCCGTTTTAAATTTCTCGAGTGTACGTTGTTTCGCGTCCTCCCTGGCGCAAGACTGAACGTCTTTTCGTATTTTTCTTTAGCAGGACGGAGGGTGCTTCTCGGAGGAGGGATGGTAATTATCTGGCTCTCTATGATCCCCAGCACTTTGGAAACTGAGACGGCCCCTGCTAGATGGCTTGCTGGCCGCGCGCGTGCTGTCTTCTAGTAGTGAGTGGGCTGTTGCACGACTCAGAAAATAGAGTTGTCTACTCGTTTTGGTTCGGTGTTCAATGTTAGTCCACAACACAAAAAAAGAAAGGCCTACTTTGACGGTCCACTGCCATGATTTAGGAATATTTGGTATACGAACAGTGATGTTGAAGACAAATAGTTGGTGCGTATCGTGTACCAATCGTAAAAGAAGATAAGTTGGTACAATGTAAAAGTAGTTGAGACTGATTTTTTTATTAAACGATGCAAGTGCGGTGATTGTTTTGGTTTCTTGTGTCTTTGCCGTTTGTCTTAGACAGTGCGCTCCTTCACCCAGGCGGTATAGAATAAAGTATGCACAGCTTCGATAATGAAAACCAGTTCGTGAAGCCAAAAGATGGGGGGGACGCCAAGCACTGTCTTCCTCAAAATGGCACCTTCTCACGAACGTGTTGCTGACTTTCGATGTAATGGGGCAGTCCAACACAATATATAGATGCAATACGCTGGCAACCGTACAGAAAGGTGTAGCACGCAAAAAAAATGAGCACAATAATAATAATAGTAATAATAATAATAATAATAATAATAATAATAATAATAATAATAATAATAATAATATAAAAGAAAAGATAATGAAGGAAGGGATCTCATTGTGGTCAGAGACCCACGTCCGGCCTCTTTTGATATCAGTGTCCTTGTTCACTGGTATCATGTTCCATAACTATCACCAAAACCAACTAGCCCATCTGTCTACACTTAGACCATGTCGCATCCTGAACAGAGACCTCTGTGTATACATATTAAAGGGGCGCTGCGAAACTTTTTAAGTATGGTCGGAAAGCGCTGCCTGTCGGTAGTCAAGTCTCCTGTGAACATGCGAGCCGAATATTATAGCGCAGCACGCGACCTGTAATTTACAATTAATTCTCAAAGTTAGCTGAAAATCGTTCGCCTTTATTTCTACAAATGATGCCATATACCCAAATTATGACGCCATATAACCAAATTCATGGCCATTGGCTGAATTGAGCATCGTGAGCTGCATAGTTACCAAGGCCACCGTGAGAGGCCGCCACGTGCCTGCGCGCTCGCGCTTAGGTAAGCCGCGCGTTTCAAGAAGAATAAATAAGAAAAAGTTCTCGGGGTAATGATGCGAGCATGACGTAACTTCTTTTCCCCGTGCCATCCTTCCCTGCTTAGCTTCTAAGGCACTCGTCGGGATGAGAGAAGAGAGAACGCAATTAAAGCGTGCGACAAACATCTGTTACTCCGCTCGTGCTTTATTGATTTTATTTTATTTTTAGGGGGGGGAAGCTCCTTAAGGGCGTGGGTCAGTCCTTCCTCCGATGTTTGTAGTCACCTGTAGTTTCTGAAGTGCTCACTAGATGGCGTTAGTAGGTCTACATGTAAGAGTTTTAATGCGAATCCGGTTCCTGGATGACGCGAGTTGGCGCGCCTCTCAACGGATGCGTGCGATCTTTCGAGATGGTTCGATTTAGTGCGACGGCGTACCGCTAGGGGGTGTTATAATACTAAAAAGCGCTCGCTGTTGGCGCGCTTTCTCTTTCGCTCGGAGTCGTCGGATGGAAGACAAGGCTGCGGAGCGGAGGGCACGGAAGGCGGCGGCAGCGCGCGCTCGCAGGCAGAATCCCGAGGCGAGAGCCCGCGAGGCCGAGGCTTCTCGGCAGGCTGCGCGGCGGCGGCGCGAAGACCCTGCCGGTTCGCGAACGTGAGGCAGCGGCACTGCGGCGACGGCGCAAAGATCCTGCTGTACCAGAACGAGAGGCGGAAGCGGCACGGCTGCGGCGCGAAGCGGATCTTCAAAATGTGAGGAACAGGAAATCGGCGCGAAAGCGCGCGTATCGACAGGCAGATCCCGAGGCTCCGTTATACAAGTACCTCAACATCAGAGTGGATTGGAGCCGCCTCGTGGATGACGACGAACCAAGCATCTGAGAAGAAGCAACTAAGAAAATAAAACGCATTGTATATATACACACACTGTTTCTCACGTGTTTACTTGATCATATACTGGGCGAATTACTCGGAGTATTGACGGTTTTGCCGATGATCCCTCCGGAGCTTCGCCCCATCATCATCCTTCACCCCGTGGATATGCTGCGACTTTTTTTTTTTTTTACATACTGCAGCCTCAATGAGGCTCTTGCAGGAGTGGGAAAAGAAGAAAACAACAACAACAACAACAAATCAACATTCATGAACAGGCTTCCAGAAATTCTTGAAGTGGTAGAGAACGAACACTTCCGGGCAGCAAATTCCAGGCTTCTATAGTTGAAAGGAAAAAGCTGTATTTGAACATGTCAGCGTGGGTAAAAAAAAAAGTTGCAATGTTAAGGGCATGGTCACTCCTCGTGGACAAAGATCTGGAAAATTTCAGATATGATTGTAAAGTGCCTGAAGCGAGAAGAATTGATTAAATTGTCCAGAAATTTTAGGCATTCAACATGGCGACGCTTCGCATGTGTAGTGAGACCTAGCTGTGGAAGGAAATTCGTTGGAGAAAAATCCCTGTCATATATCTAAATAGATTCTAAAATTCTTTTCGGTGGTCGATCGCTGAGGCAATAAACTCCATTAATTATGCCATTCGATGGTTACTTGTAAAAGTGCTGCAGGGCCCCTTTAATAAAGAATGATCACCGTACACAAGTAGCAACGACGTATGCTGTCAGATTTCTACTCATTATATCCATTTTAACAGCACTAGGTCTATTCAATGCAGCAATTGTAACATCGAACGTAAAGCTGCCGTAAAAATAAAATTAATGAATTAATGAAGGAAAGAAGTTCTGCAACTACGGCGCGGTCTTTAATATTAGCCTGAAATATCTGCTGGCACACCCGAAACACACACACACGCACAAACACAAACACACACACACACACACGCACGCACGCACGCTCCCAAAATGTGTTCTTAAAGGAGTACTGACACGCTTTTGGAACATCGCAAAAGGGACATTTTTCGTTTCCCTGGGTTGCAGTGTCAACGGTCTCCACACACCGGAATCCGACAACACGTATAAACTATTTTATTTTGATTTTAATGTTTTCGTCGCAGAGCATCTGCAAGCCAGCTCCACTGCAATGGACATTATCCCGACGAGTCAAGGCAGTTCACTGGGTTTGCGAGCTCTGCGTCCTGCATGCAGCCTAAATCGCAGAAATCACTGTCGGGGTCACTGGACGACAATTCACTCATCGTTTTTTACGTGCACCACGTGCAGATGACAGATTTGCCGTTAGTACCTCGCCAGTAACTGTCTTCCCGTGTCGTCACACTGCTCTGACACGTCACTGAGAAGCCGCCCCATCGATACCGAAACCGAAATTACTGATTTATGGTAGCGGTATTAAAAATATATCCAATGCATTCCCAAGCACTACTGCACCCTTTATATGTTTCTCGACACCAGTACTTTTACTTAGAGCAACGATCCCAATTTTTCTTTTAATTTGTGTCAGCCCTCCTTTAACCGAACTACTTGGCCACTCCATTACTTGCTTTACTGAATGCTAGCAAACTGAGTTTGTGCGCTAATTAACTACAGAGCGATCAAATATTCTCCGAATTCTCACGTTATGAAAAGAACAACTGAATGAACCGAGTTCTTTTTTGTGTTGGCTTGTTCTGTTCGTCCCATTTTTTTTAAAATTAATGGTTGCGCTGCAAGGCAAGAACGAAGGAATGATCAATTACCGTTGATATTATGTTTCGGCGGGTCGTACGACGAAGTTCAGCGTGTCATCGCAGGGGAACCTAACCAACACCGTCCGGTTTACTTAAACAGAGACGGCCCGCTCGTTTGACATCGCTTAACGCGGAGTTTTTTTTTTTTTTTTTTCAGCTGAACGTGGCCACAGTGAAAGGCAACATCATAATCTGCGCAACGTCATGTTTTAGACGCTAATCTCTTCCGGCACTTCAACGCGCGCTCAACAATGCTTCCAAACCAAAGTTTCAGTTTAAGGTCCAGATGAGCCATCTTTTCTGCGTTAGGGATGTGAATAGGGCATAAAATCACCCGGTCTATTTAGACAAATGCGGAAAGCGTACAGAATATGGTCTTACATAAATAATTTTCACTAGCCAACGTTCTTCAGACTCTAGAGACGGATGACAAATCAGTGAAGACTGCAGGATCCATTATCTCACTTGTTTATTTATTTATTTATTTATTTATTTATTTATTTATTTATTTATTTATTTATTTATTTATTTATCTTGTTCATTTATTGGACATGCGTACAAAGACAGACAAGGACACAACAGAGGAAATAAAGAGAGAGCAGGATGACAACTTGCTACCTAGAGGGCACACTTCTACACGTTACAGATTAATAAGTAACCGAATACAGTTACCATTACTTCCTTTAAAAGGTAATTGATTACAACGGTCACTTACAGCCGCAGAAAAGTAACTCAGCAATTACAGAAATGCCAATTGATTACTTTTGCGTTACATCACTGCAAAATTTTATTGCCGTAACACAATAAGCAGGTTTACTCAAACTACAACGAACTATTGTGGATTGCACGGTAGAGGGAAGGCTCGAAACTTACTTGAGGACAGCGAGGCTTACTGTGTCTTTTGTAATATAGTGTTACACGTTGTTAACTTTCAACCGGAGTTGTTTTAAGTGCGGAGCACATTAGGGGCCCGGACTGTGGTATAATGTCATCGTATGCTGTCGTCGCGTCTCATCTGTCTTGGCTTATAACGCAGGCAACACGAAGTACAGTGAACTATCAATTGAACGAACGTCGGTTTAACGAATATTTCAGAATAACGAACTTTTAGAAAATCCCCGGCGGTTTTCCTATACATTCCATGCAAAAGAATTTCATTTAAGTGAGTTCTGAATAGTGAATATTTCAGTTGAACTAACTTGATCGGCGGACCCGGGCTCATTTTTTAGATCAATTCAATGAAGTGTCGCGCTCTTCAGCACTGGCGTAGCCGTTGTGTGCCGCCCCCCAAATCACCCAGACTTTAGCCTATACATCGGCGGCAGTGCAACATCACTTGTGCATGCAGCGCCGCCGAGGCTAAGCGGCCGGGCGGGAGAAGAAAACGAGCCACGTGCGCTTCAGTACTTGCGCAGAGTGGTCAGATTTGGAAATTCTTTTCAGTGTTCGCCCTAAACCGAAAGAAGAGTGCAACGAAGAAGTTGTAACGGCTGAGAGATGTGCAAATCCTGTATCTCTAGCGGAGGCTGTAGGATATTTTAGAAAGTTGCGACTTCGTGTCACAGCAATAATCTGTGCCTGAGGCAGTGCACAGGAAGTACGCTCTTTGGACAGACGTAGCCGTCTCTTCTTGCTCTTTAATGGCACCAGTACAAATGAAAATTGCAGAATTATTTTCAAAATAAATTGCATTTCACACGTTTGACTTGATTTCTGCTGTGCCCAATGCTGTTCCGTATTCCAGTGAATATTCAAGTTTAGTGAACTTTCTGTTAAGTGAATTCATTTCCTTGGGGCCCCTTGAAGTTCCACTCAATTGAGAGTTCACTGTATAGTATTGGTATCCATACCATAGCCGTGTATAGCAAGGGGGCGGGAAAGCGAAGTGAGGCTGAGGAACAGCGATGTGAGAGTGAGGAGGAGAGAAAAGGAGGAAGGAAGAGGGAGGAGGAAGGGAACATGCTGTCATCTTATGCTGTCATCTCATGCCGTTACTTGGCGTCATGCACGCAAAGCAATGTATAGCATAGTCATGTATAGCAAGGTATAGTAACTGATTACAAGCAATGGATTACTTCTAACGGGTTGGGTTCAACTCTGCTAGAGGGACACGGACACCTTGCCCACTATCTTGGCAGGACGGGACAGAGGTAATGACGAAAAGAGGAGATAAAGTGGAAAGAACATAGGAAAGTGAAGGAAAAGTGACCGATCTCTGAACAAAAAAATGTGGAGGACACTTGAGCTTCGCCGTCAAGAGTAGATCGCGATAGCGTAATCGGGCCCCGTGGGCATCGCCTTCTCAATTGCTAGGCTGGCTTCGGTTCTCGCTGCATTCCTCAACCATGCCGTAAGGAAACAAACAACTGTGCGAGAAACATTGGCCACTTCAAACTATCCTAGAATGCCTACTACAAATACAGTTGGTAGGTGCCCACTGAGCTATAATTCTTCCTTTTGCGAATCAGCGAAGGGGCCCTCTATGCGTCCGTAAGGCAACACGCGAACCTACGCAGCTGCTCACTGCTTTTGCAGTTGATGATGATTAAATATGTCTTAGCGCTTTGTAATGGGTGGACCTTTAAAACACCCACAATTCATATGTTTTGACGCCTGGCGCGATTCTACGCTTCTGCCACGCAATATTACAAGCGTTAAGGAGACTCCTTCCACTACATGACATTCATATAGTGTTTTTTTCCGATGCATCCGATGCAGTTTCAAGCGATTGCATAGCTCTGTGGTAGAACACCTGCTTGCCACGCAGCCGGCAGGAGTTCAATTCTCACTAAACGCCGAAGTTTTTTATTGTTCATTATATTTGCCTTCTTTCTCGATTATTCCGTCACGGACAAGACCATGATTTTTCGCTCACAACCAGCGACGCCGACACCGGAATTTCTGCAAAACGGGCTCTTTAACACTATCGCGTTAATAAGGAAGAACGCGAAAGAAACGCCTGTAAACGGGCGGCCAGGTTCGTTTCTTTCATTAAAGTCAGCAGAGCTCAATGGCCCTGCTCGCGTCGAGAAGCACATCCTCTCGAAGTAAATAATCGTCAGAGATCGCTCCCTTAAAATCAATGAAACTCTATTTCTGAATTAGCAACGCCCACTGCGTAACGAATGCGGACACTCTAACATAAGCCACTCAATTGTCTCACAGGAGCCATAATGCGCACACTACGGATTGTCCACTTGTCCTTCAGGGTACACGCGTTTGCGCAGCAACACGGAGCCAACCTTCATCTGGTATAAGAGTCTTTAAGCAGCGATAAAGCACAAAAACAAGAGAGTACACAAGGTCAGAGATCTCTCTTGTGCCATCCCTTGTTTTGTGTGATATTAGCGCGGTTTAAGGACGATGTGCTAAGCTCAAAGGCGCTGGTTCGATTGCGGCCACGGCGGCCGCATTTCGACGGGAGATAAATTCAAATAACAAGAAAGAACCCCCCCGTGGTCGAAAACAATCCGGAGTATCCCACTGCGACAGGCCTCGTAATCACATTGTGGATTTGGCAAGCAAAATCCCTGTGGACTGTCACTATTGTTATTAAAAATGATGGATTCGTACCAAATAGCTCGCTCATATCCCTGTTAGGTCAACTACTGAAGTACCCTCTGCAAGCTCAATTTTTCGTTAATTTTCGGGGGGAATAGGTTGATTATAACGAGAGCAAACGGTGGCTACTGCTCAATTTCCTGACATTCGCGCTGAATCCACAACTTTGGCCTCGTTCTTTGCACGATGACGGGGGGAAAATATTGTAGAGCAGGCATTGTGTAGGGCCCGCGGCCTAGGCGTCACAACACACTCTTCTCTCCAGAAAAAAAGAGGGGGGATCATAAATGCTTTAAATGTAATCTAATAGTGTTTGAGTCATTGAGAAATACTGGCTCTATTGCAAAGTAGTGGTTAACCCAGGGCCCACTGTACTATAAAAAGTACACTTCATTTTTCGGGCATAGAAAATACAAAACAGAATACTCTGATCTTGCTCATTACAATTTCTGATGCCAAAGGTTGCAGCAAGAAAATCCTAATTTGGAATATTGACTCGGTTATGTTTTTTCTGTTTTATGAGTCGTCAAACTTTAGGAAAATGAGAGCCTGTTAAACGCACGTGGTCAGTACTACTTTTTCTAAATTAATTTGAAGTTTCACGTTTTATATGTCGAAAAAATGGACTGCTTCTGCTTCAGGAAGAGCAATTCAATCCCTGCAAAGCGCGAGAAGCCTATAGAGTGCACAGTTTTGCTGCGAGGAGTAATCAAATGTCGCTGTACTTTATTTAGTACACTGGGACTTCGTGGGAGCATACATGTAACTCTTGTTGGGCGTTGCATCATAGATTCAAGAGGCTTTTTTGTTATGAATGCCGTTTTTTCGGTTATCTCAGACTCATGAGGCTGCGAAAGATGTCGCTGTGAATATACGGGAGCCTCTTGATGTTTTAATTGGCGATTCTGACCCTAACATGAGAACTTAGGAGGAGGAGGGGAATGACGACGGTACGAATGGATGCTCTCTGCTAACGATAAAAAAATATGGAACGAAAGGAACGTGGGTAAGATAACTTCTGTTCTGACTCACTAAAACAGCTTTGTTTCGAAAATGGCAAAGAGAACAGCATAATTGCTAAGCTGACGAAAGACTACACAGTTGAGTCACTATGGTCTGTATCGTGGTGGCCATTCACTGAAAAGAAGAAAAAACGTAGTGCCACTGTCCTCCTTCTACATCCGCAGTCACAATGCCATGAGGGGGGGTGTGAGCTCTACAATCAAGCTGCGAATGACTACAGAATTTTCATTCCTGAGAAAAAGTGGTACCAGCCCCTATATACCCAAATGATCGAAATAGCCGCAGACAACGCATAAAGGGTCTGCTACCACATTGTAGGTTTTAGCAGACCCTCTACGCGTTGACTATTGTCCTTCAGTCGCATAACAGCAAAACACTGACTGCGTCTTGTTGTACCCAAGAGAAGTATCAAAGCTCCCCAGATTCCACTGTGCTTGCTATTACCCTCTATCCATACGGACATTTTCACAAGAAGCCGGCAAAACAGTTGAATTCTGCCAAAATGCATCGAAATGATGCGGCGAAAAGCGTGACGTTACGCTTTCCCTAAAGCACTGGTCCTTAATTAAGTTGCATGGACCAAGATAACTTTGTTATTCGTTTCGCAAGGGCCCAGCGTACTCGCCATTCTTGCATCAAGTCACCTTGCCCGTTGCTATCTCGAAGGCCCAGCGTACTTTTTATAGTACAGTATCATAACTCCTGAAGAAACACACGTAACTCTATGAAAATTTGCTCGTGTGGTTATCTGTTGTGCTTAATTAAATAAGCAAAATATCAATAAAATCGGACCAGTAGTTCTTTCGTGGTCCTTAATGGGTTAATGCGCCGCCTTCAGAGCGCGTGAGTTGATTTGCATCGACTCGCTTGGTCAGCGTCCGCACACTAAGCTGGGGATGCTCCCGTTTGGCGTCGTGCCTTATAAAATAGACGAGGAGAGGGTAAGAATGAGAGCGAGTGAGAGTGAGGCAGATAACGGAGGAAGATGCAGAGAAAGACGAAGGGAGCGACGAGGTGAAAGGGTTCCACTTTGCCCGACGCGGTGCCGGCAGACATACCGGCCGACTCATTTTTCAGCGCCGCTATGGAGCAGCTTGTCGAAAGCGTCGGCCGAGGCGATTCGTTTGAAACTTCAAGGTCTTTTTTTCGGGGCACTGAAGCAGCTTGTCCTTAACACTCGAGCGCAGGGGTTGTGAAAGGGTGCGACGGGCGTATATCTTATCAAAGGCTCTGTATAGATGGGAAAAAAAAAAGCAAGAAAATAAAAGAGGGAAAGAAAGAGCTGTGAGGACACCAGTAGCTGGAGGAGGAAAGATTGAAGGATGTAGAGTGCGTGGTGGGCGTTGATCCCTTTTATTTTGTCTCGCTCTGTTGATAGTTGCGTAAGTTAATCTGCGCGGTTGAATCAAGTCGGCGTTATGCTTTTACAAGCGATGGCGCATCTGCGTTAACTCTTTGAATGTTTCAGGCGCCAGCAGCATCTCTGAAAATATTGCAGTCTTGTCGATTTGGTTGCTTTATTGGCTCAGAACACAGCGCTAGAAAACGTTGAGGGTATGTGATATTTCGAAAATGCGTCTACTTTTTATGTGCAGTCGTCAAAGTATGCGGCGCCTTAAGGACGATGGTCTCAGCCGGGTAGAACCTTTTTAGCGGTTCCGAACATGCTGTGTTGCGTCTTCGATTCAGCATTGACTGAAGGTCAGGAACCTCGAAACCGCGTAAAGAAATGCTGTAAAGCCTCCATGTGCCCTCAGTAGTCTATTAAGGCGAAAGCCTTAAATGCCTCATCAAACGGGAAATGTGGCCATCGGCGCCGTCAACAAGAGTGATGCAAAAAAATTCGGCAGATCCCACGCACTATGGTAATCGATGTAATGCGAAGCAGTCAGCAAAGAGCTGCATACATCGTTTTGTTTATCTTTGAGGCAAATGAAGGCATTTCATGTCATGAAATTTATTTCAATATATGTCTCATGTTTGTCATGCACGCACTCATGTACAATCTGGCATATCCCATGCTAATGAAACGTGTATTGTGGTATATACAATAGATGACCTGTAATTTATGTTCATACCACACTCATCTCATGCCATAGTAATTTGGTATATATCCAGCCAACGATATTGACGGAAGCATACCATGAGCGTGGCATGTACATCATGCCGTGCATGGCATTCACGTCAATATTTTGATGTTAACACCTGTCATATACGCTCTTCATTGCTGTCACGTCGCCCAATACCTAGTTTGGTGTATATCGAGCCAGCAAACCGACCGCGAGCGCACCAGTTTTGTGGCATCAAAGTCATGTTGTAAAATGCATGTGAAGATTTTCCATGTTACCACTTGTCATTTATGTTCGTCTACAGTCACGTCACGCAATACCACATTTGGTACATGTCAAGCTAGCGAAACGGTCACGAGCACACCATGAGCACGGCATTTAAGTCATGTCATACATGACATCCATGTCATGATTTCCATGTTGCCACCTGTCACTTATGCTCGGCATACAGTCACAGCACGCAATACCAAATTTGGTACATGTCAAGCTAGCAAAACGGACTCGAGCGCACCATGAGCATGGTATGGGGGTCATGTCATACATGACATGCATATCGTGATTTTCATCTTACCACCTGTCATTTATGTTCGTCATAAAGTCACGTCACGCCATACCAAATTCGGCACATATCAGGCTAGCGAAATCGCCGCGTGCGCTCCATGAGCGTGGCATGTAAGTCACGTCGTACGTGACCTGTGAGTCATGTTTTCCATTTACCACCTATCGCTTATGTTCATCATAGAGTCAGGTCACGCAATACCACATTTGGTACATGCCAAGCTAGCGAAACGGCCGCGAGCGCACCATGCGCTTGGCATGTGAGTGATGTCGTACATGACATGCCTGTCATGATTCTCATGTTACCACCTGCCATTTATGTTCGTCATACAGTCACGTCACGCAATACCATATTTGGTACATCTCAAGCTAGCGAAATGGCCGCGAGCGCACCATGAGTGTGGCATGTAAGTCATGTCGCACATGACATGCATGTCATGATTTTCATGTTACTGCCGGTCATTGACGTTCGTCATGCAGAAATGTCTCGTCATACCAATTTTTGGATATATTCATTTAGCTTATCCGCCGTGAGCACCCCCCAGACCACGCCATGTAAATGACGCTGTCCATGACATGCGAGTCATGATTTCCATGTTAGGACTTGTTACTTATGTTTGTCATACAATCATATCATACCATAGCAATTTTGTTATATATCACATGAACAGAACAGTCGCAACAGGACCAAGACCGTAGCATGTAAAGCATGCCTTTCATGACATGCATGTCATGATTTGCATGTTGTGACATGTTATATGCGTTCGTCATACAGTCATATAATGTCATACCGAGATTGGTATACATCCCATTAACGAAACGGCCAGGAGAGCCCAAAGTCATAGGGCGGCTAGATAGATAGATAGATAGATAGATAGATAGATAGATAGATAGATAGATAGATAGATAGATAGATAGATAGATAGATAGATAGATAGATAGATAGGCTCAAAGTCGCCGAAGTTCGCTAAGAAATGCTTCGCATTTAAATATCGTCACCACACGATAACATCACCATATGACGTCATCATGACTCGACAGGTGACCGACATTTGCGAAGCCATCATGACGTCACAATACGTGGCGTCAAATCATAACGTCCATCACATCGTTATGTGGTGAAAAGTGGGCCGACCGCGGAGGCACTACTAAACCGTGAATGAATGAATGAAACCACGTTTATTCCCCGTTCTAATGCGCTAAACCATGAGATCCGCAGAAAGGTGTCGGGGAGGGGTGGGGTGATGAATACAGTCGACTAAGAAGGAAATTAATAAGAAAAGGATGAATTTCCTCTTCCAGTCGGCTTAGGCAATTCATTGTTACGTTATTGCGCACCGTTATTGCGCACGAACACAAGCGTTTTTGTTCCTGCGGTTCTTCGTGTTCTAAGTCTTCGTCTTCTAAACGCTGCGCAATTACGTAACAATCCTGCTCACCAGAGCAGGATTGGCCACCCTGGTGCAGTACTTGGCCACTACCTCCCACATGAATACCCCAACGTAACAATGAATCGATACTAACTGGCCCAAGCAAGTAGCCTTAGGCAAATGCACAAGGGACCGTGCGACCTTTTATAAGCGCTCCTCTGCAGCCAGTGGTGGTTTCGTTTTCGAAGTACTAGGCGGACGTTGCGTAGGCATCGTGACCTACGTTGACGCCATAACCAAGGAGGTGGAGAAGTGGCAGCTGCACATTTCGCAGTGTTGACGCGCAGTGAGCTCTCTCCCGTTTTTACGCTGCAACCGCAGTTTTCAAAACGAGCGGAAGCATAACAGGAGATGCAGCGAGCCGGAACAAGCAGCCAAACATTGCATTGCGCTGTTACAACGTCACCGACTCCTTGGTTATGACGACAACGTAGCATAGACCTATGACTTCGAAAACGAAACCAAGACTGGTTGCAGTAAGGCGGCTATATTTTAAATTATACAGGTAAGCTGTGACGCTTCGTAAAAGGTTTTCTGTGGTTTTGAGGTTCCGAATATTCATTAAACATTAAATATATATATATATATATATATATATATATATATATATATATATATATATATATATATATATATATATATATATATATATATATAAATCGTGTCAGCAGTCCTTTAGACACTGTGTTGTTGATTTGGTAACACAAAGAAGTGGTGATGGCATGAAAGTGCCAGCGTAGCAGTGGGACAAACATGCGCTTCCATGCATATTAACGAACCTATTATTGGCATACTCTAGGCAATGGGTCATAATATACCGTCGTGCCAATATTCGTAAGAATTAGGTTTTTTCATAATTTCCCACTGTTTCATTTTCAGCCTGTTCTCAGCGTCACATCGTGGATCTCTTTGTCGTAGACGCATAAAACATTAAAGCAAGGGAACGCTGGGAATTCGGAGTTAGTTTTGCTGATAGGAAAGGTTACGGTCCTGTAGAGAGGCTGAGCATTGCCCGATGGTACGTCAGTCTGCGTCATCATATCGAGGCCCTTTGTGTCACAACTGTGTGACACTCAAAGCGGAGAGATTGAAGGCTCTAGCGCAGCACAGCAAATCGGAAACAAATGACGTGGTATAGAGCTAATGTACGGTGCGGTAATACGCGCAGTTTTATATCGAAAGATGTTGTGTGGGTCTTGACCTTACAGAACTGCTCAACATGAATGTACATGGTGAACTTTCTTGACTAGCTGTTATAAGACATCGTTCGAAGCTTGTAGAATGAAGAGATTTTGTGTATGGGACTGTAGAACTTCCCCGTACTTTTCTTTTGTTTTTTTGTTTTTTTTTGTACAGGACACACATTTGGGCAAGTTGGTTTTAAACCACACTTTCCGGAACACATTGGGCCCGCTGAATAGACCTTAATAGCATTTTCTAGGATGCATTGGGTGGAAGAAAATGCTCTTAAATTACTAACAACTTCTCTTAGTAGCGTGTACTCCTTCACTCAATATCTGGTATTTCATATATTTTCTTTAATTTGAGAGGCACATCTAGAGGCCGGATTTTTAGGCACTAAAAAATCGGGTTTTAGGCGCCAAAAATAGGCAGGAAAAACACAGTTTTAGGCCCCCAAAATCGTAAATATAGGCACAATAAATTTTTACAAAACTTCAAACTTTCGAAGAAAGACGCGCGCGACCTATGTCTACGACAGGAAACCAAAAAATGTTGCAGTGGCTTAGCTCGGCTATGCCAGGATATACGTAGCGTTAGCAAAGGTTCAGCTGATTATTCTTAGCTTTCCTGATTGTCTAGATTGTCTAGGATTGGCTTGATTATCATGCTTACTGCTGCTCCAATGACACACAAACACGGTATACGTATTATGTGGCACATGTATATTTTTGCTCAACGTCAGGTTGCGTCTCTATTGCCGCAAAGACGGCTTGGTGATCAGTGAAGTAACACGCTGCCGTCTCTATGGCCCCAACACAGTATTCTGTTCATTCTTCCTACCCTCGACCGCTAATTGCCAGGCAACTACTTCGGGATCCGATGAGTCACGCTTCTCCGCTCTTCTGCGCCGTTGAGCAGCATTTGCGCTCTCCTTCTCCATGGCTATACCACACTGGCAAACGCCAGTCAGAAGCGCAGCGGCTCCATCGCAGTGTCAGACGGCGACTGCACAGCGAAGGCGAACAGCTGCGCGCGCGCGTCGGCGCCAGTGCGTCTACCACGACTACGACGTCACTCCTCTGGAATGCGCAGACCAGCGGCGGTGAGTAGCGCGCGGCGGCGGCGGAGTGCGCGGGAGATGCTGGCTCCGGTCCGCCAGTTGTGTGACATCACTGATCCTCGCGCATGCGCAGCACGGCTTTTGATGTGCCGCGCGAAACGGGTTTGGCTAGGCCAGTGTAGCTAACGCTACAAAAAAATCTTATAATTTATGATGGCACAAAGGCGGGGATGGTTTAGCATAGCCATGCACTTGTCCTTTTTCTCGCACGGTTTGCAGAACATGGTCTCTTCTATTATTCCAGCACCGCCGAATAAACACGCTCCTGGACCATTTGTTGCAGCAATACTTGTTTGTAGACTAGTTGGTTCATACTTGAAACCTCGACTTGCTGCGCAAGCAGGAAGATAAAGGAGGGAGACAAGAAAGAGCCGCTTGCACTGCGCTCTTTCTTGTCTCCCTCCTTTTTCTTCCTGCTTGCGCAGCAAGTCGAGGTTCCTGCGCCATGGCTGAGAAGGGCAGCACAGGAGCAAATAGCCAGACTGGTAAAAGGCCAGAAGGGTCTTTCAGCCTCTTATTAACCGGGTCTGATCGCGCAGGGTCAATTTCTACTCTGTCTGTGAACACCTCAAAGGGCCCCTTACAAGGTTTGAGCATTTCGAGCTGACAGGTGTAGTGCACGCACTGGGCGCTCACGATCACGCCTGCCAAGATTCGCAACGCTACGCGCCCCGGAACGAGGTCAAATGTCAGTCTGAACGCCGCTTGCACTCATCTCATGGGCGCGCGCCCTAACATGATGGAGGTGATATACAAGGAATGGTCCTGCGTACGTCACAGTAGTACGTGACACTGCGAGAATTATTCGAGGCGACATGTGTAATTTGTGCAATCTGTTGCTAGAATAGAATGAAAGTTCATAGAAATGTTAAAACATACAAGCGGAATCTGTGCGCGTTTTTTTTTTCTTTTTTTACTGCGAATCAAGCGAGATGCAAGACTAAGCTGCATCCATCTCGTTTGCGTTCGCGTACTTGCGACGTGCCGGCGCGAGCCCTCACAACGCTTGGCATGTTTTTGGTGCATCGTCCCTTAGAGCAGTTCCAGAGGCGCGACGCTGTGTAACGTGGTAAGGATACATGATTTATGCCGGCCTCTCCAAACGTGCGCGCATAAAGGGATCCATCCCACAGAAACAGGCAGCACATTACATAGAACACCGAAACTACACAACACCGCTTGCGTGCATGACCTGGCTTGGGCATGTGATGCGAATGTAACCTTGCGTGCACATGACGTGTTGATGCGTCTGCGTTGTGCGATTTTCCGGCTCCGAGTTGCTCC
Source organism: Rhipicephalus appendiculatus (assembly GCA_030522465.1). Lineage (NCBI taxonomy): Eukaryota > Metazoa > Arthropoda > Arachnida > Ixodida > Ixodidae > Rhipicephalus > Rhipicephalus appendiculatus. The sequence goes on from JALIZH010019845.1 coordinate 631,949, forward strand.
GATACCGAAGAGGGCAGGGAAGGAATTTGGCTTGCGAAGTCTACACGGGGCATGTGGCAAAGGTTTCAAGCTCACCTCCTCGCATCATGCTTTCGCGGCTCGTAATGAACCACTTAAAAAATTCTTGTGGTACAAAGCTGTTCATTGGACACGCAACAACTTCCACTGTCTAACTAAAATTTCTCATGTGACCTGGTGAAGTGTCCTTTAAGAAGTAAATTACAAACAAAACAAAAAGCCACGTGGACACCTGATTTTTTTTTCTCATTTTTTTTACCTACCCTCTACTTTCCCCTGACGGCACTCCACCATTTCGCATTTGTCCTCCATCTTCCTGCGGCTGCACACAGAGACACCTCTTGCCCCCCCCCCCCCCCTCCCATAATACACACGCACACACACACCCATCCAGGTCTTCAAGAAGGTGCTTCAATTCTTTGGGAACACTGAACTGGAAAACCGGCTGCAAAAGCCGCCCGCCGCATCATCGGCCATGGACGCCACTCTCCTCTTCCCACCTTTACTTTCCTCTCCCCATTTCACTGTATACGCCGGGACGTGCTCCCATTTAGAGTTGCATAAGTAGCGTCTTTTTCTCTCCTCCCCCTCCTCCAACCACTCGCGCCATGTAAGTGCGGTGGTGTAAGGTGGCCGGCGCGTCCCATTTCGCTGCTGCTAGCGGTTGCGTTCTGGAAGTTGGCTTGAACTAGAGAACTAGGTTGCACCTTTTAGAGCTCCGAAAGCTCAATTTTGCCCGGTAACATGAATAACGGTCTCCAACTGTACTCGAAAGCAAAATTTGAGATTAAGTAGTGTTCATATAGGCGCCGATTTTGAAAATAGGCATTTATATGCACTTTTAGGCATTTAGGCACAAACGCCAAAAATAGGCATTTATAGGCACTATAAAAACACTATAAAAGCCCTCCTTAACCCCTCTAATTGATACTCATATATCGAAATGGCATGATAGGAACGCAAGGAACAAAATAGGCATTTGCCTAAAATCCGGTCTCTACACATTACTCTCCAAAATTTTGCAACTATTGTATGACAAGGCCTTACGATGCTAGCTGGTATAAGTAGTACCTGAGGTAGCGATTCCTTTTCAGAAATTGTTCTGCTCAATCGCTTGCTAACAAAAAAAAAAGTAAAGAAACCAAGATATACATTTAACTACCAAGAGTCCGGCCGAATTGATCAAATGGGATTATGACGTGCTGAGTTTAACTGAAGAGTTGCTAACGTAAAAAGAGTTTTGCATATGCCGTCCGAGTACTCAAGAAAAAATAGCCCTGAACCAGTGAAACCTGTCCAAAGGTTATCTTAGGCTTCGCTGGCGCCGAAATTGGCATTCAGCACACGTTAGCTACTTGGTCAGCCAAAATGATAACCGATTAAGCGAGACAACAGCGTTGCGAGAACATTTGGAATGCCGGTGTCTGCGAATGTATTTCGTAGTTTTGAAAAAGCAATACTCCTGCGAACAAAGATGAGTTTGAATGGATCACGGAAAAGTTGTTTTTTCATGATGGCGGATATGTCGGCTACATCTAAGAGCCAAACGAATCGCTGTTGCGTGCCGAATTTTATTTGTTCTCTTAATCAGAATCACCCAGCAGCCTGACAGTGCCCTAGAAACCTTGAAACGACATCGCAAGGCATTACAGAGCAAGAGGAAACTTCGAATACACTACTCCTTTCATACGAGACGTGACTTCTCCGGCTTCTGACTTTCATTGTACATATAAAATGTGAAACGATGCCAGACGCTTGCAGCACTTTGCTGCGCCCTTCAGGCGGAGATGATGAAAACACTAAAAAAAAAAAACACAAATCAAAACGAGACAGGGATCTTGCTAAACTTTAGTATTGCGAGTTTGTTCTGCGTGCACCAATGCGATGAGACAAGCTTTCGGTGCTGGGAGTGCGAGTGAGTTGCAGATTTGCACCCGACGTCACTGCTGACACTAATGCGTTGCGCTCCCCACCCGAACCTCCTCGCGCGCCGGCCTCAACGATACTCCTCTCTAAATGCAGAGGAGCGTTATTCCGGCAGCTAAGATACGTGTCTTAGAAAAACACGTGGAAGCGTATTGGAGCAGCAGCCGTGCGCGAGTTCACCATCTCAGTGCGCATTTCGGTCAAGGAAACGCACAGAGTGCGCAGTCATCGCCGCGGCGCGTGAATATGCTATTAGATAAAGGAACAAAGAGACAAGCAGAGGCCCACCTCTGCAAGGCCAGGAGCTGCTATTAAAAATTAACCGCGCCTCCCACCCACCCTGTACGCCTCGGAGTCTTGCAAGCAGCCGTAATGGTGGTTCATGTGTGGAAGCAACTTTCCCTAGCGTCTGCTTATGAAACCCCCGAAAAGACTAGCACGCCACGGCAAGGGCACGGAAAACCTTCTTGCGCCTGCCGATGGTCGACATTGCCGATTTTTTCTGGCTTTTGCTTTCAATCCTGGAACAGCCACGGATTACCACGCGCATATCTTTGGCGCACGAAAACGTTGAGTGCTCAAGAAGCAGCGAGAGAGACGCCGTTGGTGCAAACGTTACGTGCACAGCGTTTTCGCCCATACCGACGGGCAGAGAAGCGGGGGGGTGGATTTATTTGCACAGATTCGGGACGCAATAGAGGTCTGGCACGTGCGTTTGTGCGTGCATGCGTAGCGCAGGTGTAGGCTCGAATGTATACAAGCGCTGTTACTTGGAGGTATATAGGCTGCCCGCTATTTAGCGCAATACGCTGCTCCACAACTACTCGCACAAACCTGACCGCAGCGAAAGCATTCAAGCCGGATAGGAGGCAGGCAGTGCGAGCGGCTAACTCTGTTTTATGGCCGCGGAACGGCGAAGACGCGCCGGCGCGAATTATTTACGGCTCCAACCTGCAAACTAAGACGTATTCCAAGGAGCTGGCGCCCCTCGCGCGCAGCGGCGAACGTCGTGCGTGTGTGGCTCCCATCCGAATGCCAGTCTCAGGTTCCTCCTTTCCTCACACCTTCCTGCACGCTGCGACTTCACAGCTGACTTCAGACAGTCGAAGTTGCGTTGCGAGTAAACGTCGTGTCGGACTTCTTCGTGGGTTTCTCGTGACAGTGGGTCGCTGTCGAGAGGGCGTGTTGTGGCTTCACGAGAGCCGCTATGCGTGAACGTACTGCGGCATGACGTTCTCCTCTGCCACACCGTGATACAGCGTTGCGCATTTCCATATAGCTGAACACACGGTAATACATGTGTGCTCGGCGTTCGGCAAGCAGGCACCGTTGCATATAAGAATGAGGTAAAACGCAAAACACGTGAATGTCAGCTTCGCTGTGCCTCAGCGGAGGAACGTGACAGTTCTGAGAACGAAGTCGTAAACATGCGTACTTGCCGCAGATGCGTTTTCGCTTGCGAATCGGAATTTCATGTTTGGCTATTAGAAACACGAGGTGTTATGATTCACATGGAGCGGCTGCTCGTACTAGCTTAGAGGCGCCGCAGTTATCTGTCAGTCGCTAACACCATTATACGCGACGGCCTTAGTATAACACGCGCGATGCGTAAGGAAGTTATCGCGGAGAGATTCGTCGTGAATAGAAGAACAGGCCTGGGGAACTTTCGAGTCGGTCGCTATATAGTTGACAGATCGACGGCGGGAACGAATGGAATATTTAAGAAGGTATCGCCGCTTGGTGACTTCTAATTGATGACGGTGTATACTCAAGAGCGTGGATTACTGGGGGGGCAATGAAAGCCTATAGAGTGAAGCTATCGCTAACACGTTCTTTACGACTGGGTAGGCGACGAGAGTTCTGGGCCGATTGTTTGCGAGCGGGGCATAGTAAACCTAAGCGTGTGAATAGTGTAGGAGCCGATAGGGATCTCTGCATTTCCACAGTAGATGAGCGATGAGGACGCCATGTAGGCGAGGATCTATAAGGCACTGCATCTTAGTGGCTTGATTTCCAATTGCTAAAGCCCTGTTCTTTTTTTTTTTTTTTTTAGCCTACTGCAATAAAACACGGTGCAAAGCCAAAGGAGGTCTCACGAAAATTGCACTTACGTTCAGTATAGATAGCTGTTTTGCACATCTTCTTGGACGAAATTTTGTGATTGGTTGGCTGCCAATTAGTTTCGGGGCACGTTGTCTCAAAGTGAGCGAGAGTGAGATAGACAGAGAACACATCATTATTGTCGTCAGTCTTTATGGATGTAGGTGATCCGCCACGCTGAGCCTGGTGGCCGCCTCCTCTGCCCTCTGTATGGCCTGGAGCTGCACTTCGAGGCTAGTACAGGTCAGAACGTCCTCCCAGTCCTCAGGTCAGGGAGTGGCCAGGAGATCGGTGGATTGAGGGAGCGGGTCTTCCCTGCAACCCAAGAGAATGTGGTTAAGGCGGGCTGTTGACCCTCAATGCGAGCAATGTGGGTGAGTCGTGTGAAGGTACATACGTCCACAAATCTATGGACATGCGAATGAATGTGCTTGCAGTCGGCGCCAGACAACCCCCCTGTGCTTGTTCGACTGTTTTATATTTTTTTTAAATTTCCAAATACTGTTGGCCGTCATGGCCGTAACGGGCTGGGTATAGCGAAGTTGCACATAACACAGAAACAAAGTAATTAGAACGTAGTATAACGAAAAATAAACTGTATAGAAATCCACAACTTAAAAAAAAACATAAAAAAACTGCAGAAACAAAAACATACAGACATTGTGACGGTGGTATACTATGCAATATGAAATAACTACAGGATGTATTTTCGAACAACATGGCAATGTACGTACAACACTAGCGACATAATGTTATGATAGATTTTTAACGCACTCGTCAAAGCTTTCGATACTCTTCGAATTCAGTACAGACACTGGACAAATGGTTCCACTCTTTTATCGTCCGGGTAAAAAAAGAATACGCGTACACATCAAAATTGGATTTTGGAAGCACAAAAACAAATTGATTGCTTGATCTGACATTGCTGGTCGGCCTGGGAAACAAGATAAGGATTAGTTTTAATATTAAGGTGTTCCTTTTGATAACAAAAAAAGAAATTTAAGTCTACCAAGTTTTTGGCGTTGAGCCAGCGTAGGCAATTCAAGCAACCGAAGCTTTTCAGAAACGGAGTCATTTCGAGAATAACGTGATAAATTAGCCTTGCGGCTTTTCTCTGTATTTTTTTTAATTCGATTTATTAACCCCGACTGGAATGGATCCCATACTGCACTGGCATACTCTAAAGTTGGTCTTACGTAGGTCAAATATGCAAGCAATTTAACGGATGGTGTTGCTAGCTTTAGTTTACGGCGAAGGAACCATAACTTTTTTCTGCAGCTGCACAAATCATGTTTACGTGTGTTTTCCAACTTAAGTCTGAAAATTTTTAAGCCTGGTATTTTATCGTGTCAGCTTGGGTAAGAGTGGTGGAATTCATTTTATAATTACATTTGATAACGTGCTTTTTTGGTTCCTCACTCTGAGCATGACTGATTCGGATTCATTAATTTTCATTTTCCATTTAGCGGCCCATCCCTCTACTGCTATAAGAGCTCGCTTAAGTGAAGCCTGATCATTCCGGTTATTAATTTCACGGTATATTAGGCAATCATCTGCGAATAACCTAACAGTTATGTCGTCGCCTATGTCATGAGCAATATCGTTTATATAAACCAAGAAGAGTAGGGGCCCTAAGACAGATCCCTGTGGTACGCCTGGGGTTATCTTTGAGAGATTAGGTTTGCCACCGTTTATTTCGACGTATTGTGTCCGACCTGTAAGGTATGAGCGGATCCATGCCACACCTTCATAATTTATATTCATTTCCATTAGCTTATTAATTAAGTGTGTACGAACGACTCGATCAAACGCATTCGATAAATCTAAACATATAGCATCGATCTGTTTTCTGTTATTCAGTGCACTTGAAAAGTCATTAATTGTTTCTGCCAGTTGTGTACCAGTCGATAGGTTCCGTGGAAAGCCGTGTTGATTAGAAAAGAGAGCCTTCTTGTCTTCAAGATAACTATAGATTGATTTGGATATTATGTGTTCTAGAAGCTTGCAGCGTACACACGTCAAGCTTGCAGCATATATACACACGTCAGAACACACACGGGCTGATAGTTTCCAATGTTTTGCTTTTCACCGGATTTGTGTACCGGGACAACTTTTGCAACGAGACCAATCATCTGGATTCTGTTTCTGAGTTAGCGATGCCTTAAATATACTTTCCAGATAGTAGGCTACCCATTCCGCATACCTATGCAAAAATGCATTTGGTATACCGTCTTGACCTATAGCTTTCTTGTCTAAAGAGCTACAATGCCTTCATGTGTAATATCTATATATCAGGCATCGGTGAAATGTACGGGGATTCTAGTGTGCGGGGTGAAAACCCGCCTGCAGAACTATCAGTAAAGACGGATGGAGTGGTGGTGCGGGGGTGGTTTTAACTGCCCATTCCAGCATTGCCCTAATGGTTAATCCTGCCTGCTACATTCCCACCGATGCTATTTTCTTGATTTCCGGTAATAAGACGAACAATGCCTGCGTGGAACGCGCAGTACAGTCACAGCACGTCGTTAACTGATTGAGGACGCTTGCTTTACAAGTAACGAGAAAAGAAAGTGAAGTCGTTCAATCTGCGCAAACGTATGTCGGCACACATGCAAGGCTGCTTACATACATAGACTGTATTTGTCGTCTCATGACACTTTGATCCTTCACTCAAGTGTGTGTTGTTGCATTAAGTGTTCCTTTCCTTTTTTATTTCTTTATTTCTTCTATTTCATATTAACCATCGAGACTGTCCATTCACTGCGTTAAGACAGATATTACAAGACCTGCAGTTTGTTCTGATTTGTATACGGGGTGTGGCGCTCGTGAGACGTTGTATAGGGACGGTGTAAGATATACATACACTCTCATTTGTACGAACGTTGGCTTCGACAAATATTTCAGAATAACCATCTTTTATAAAATCCCCGGCGGTTTTCCTATGCATTCTACGCACAAATCCTTCAGTTAAAACGAACTCCTGAATAGTGAATATTTCATTTGAACGAAGAGGGCAGGGAAAGAATTAGGCTTGCAATGGCTACACGGGGTAGTGGCGATGGTTTAAAGCTTGCCTCCTCGCATCATGGTTTCGTGGCTCGTAACGAACCAATTTAAAATATTATCGTGGTACAACGCTCTTCATTGGGCACGCAAAAACTTCCAGTGTCTAACGACAATTTATAATGTGACCTGGTGAGGGGCCCTTTAAGAAGTAAATTACAAACAAAACAAAAGCCGCGTGCACATCACATTTTTCTTTCCTTTGATCCACACTCTCCTTTCCCCTGGCGGCTCTCCACGGTTTTGCATTCCTTCTCCGCCTTCCCACGGCTACACAGAGGGACCTCCTGTTCCCTTCCCACCACCACACCCAGGTCTTCAGGGCAGTTCTTCAATTCCTTCGGGACACTGGACAACCATCTGTGGAAGCCGCTCTGCGCGTCCTCGGCCACGGACCCCACTCTCCTTTTTCTTTACTTTTCTCTCCCCATTTCCCTGCCGACGCTGAGACGTGCTTGTTGGACGTGCTCCCATCGTGGGGGGGCAGAAATAGCGTCTTTTCCTCTCCTGAACCTCTCCTCCTCCTCCTCCAACCGCTGGCGCTATATCAGCGCTGTCGCGTATGGTGGCCGCCGTGTCTCATTTTACTGCTGCGAACGGTTGTTTTTTCGGAAGTTGGTTGAACTAGCAAACTTGGGCGAGCCTCTTAGAGTTTAGGAAAGGTCAATGTGGCCCTGTGACATGATTGACGGTCTCAAACCACACTCAAAAACGAAATTTGGAACTCAAATAGTCTTGATACAGTCGCCGATTTTGAAAATAGACATTTATAGGCACTTATCGGCATTAAGGCACGAACGCCGAAAAAGGCCCTTTTTAACCTCTAAGTCATGCTGATAGTCCGCCTCGGTGGATCAGTGGCTACGGGTGCTCGGCTGCTGACCTGAAGGTTCGCGGGTTAGATCCCGGCCGCGGCGGTCGCATTTCGATGGAGGCGAAATGGTAGAGGCCCGTGTACTGTGCGATGTCAGAGTCCTGACACAAAAATTTTCGCCCCGCGTTTTTTTGCTGCAATGTGTTGCTGGGGGGCCTGTTAGTCATAACACGGCACATCGTTTGCTGCAGCGCGCGACAGATAATTAATTACAAGCTCCTCATTACCGACACAGCCTCAGTTTCGGTTTGACAGAGCTCCAAAAACGACAAGCCGCCGGGTGCAACTATCGCCACCTAGCGAGTGAAACGCTCGGTCACGGAGCACACAGAACAGTGACGCACTTCCGCGCGGTCTGCATCGTCTGCTTGCATTCGCTTGTCACCCATGCTGCGTGATGTCGTCGCCGTTATCGTCCTCGCTGTCGTCGTCGGGCTCATCGTCGTCTGATGGCGCCAATTTTCTTGCGACGGGGATGGAAGGAATTTACGACGGGGCGAATCACTTCAGGTTTGACCCGCTGGCGAGGAGTGCTTCGTCGGGAAGCGGCAACGATACCAGCGACGACGACCACGATGAACCGAGCTCGCGTCGGCAATGTACTATGGTAAGACCCGACACATTCGTGCACAAATGTTCTGCAGGGCAATTCATTTAGCCAAAGTACGTTCTCTTTTTCTACTTTCAATATTCGATTGAATCACTTGATAACATTGTGATGCCCTTCAAGTTGTTGGTGCCGAAGAAAGCTAGGTAACACCAGAGCACCAGACGTGAGCGATGCACAGGGTGGAGTCGGAAGACCCATGTACGCCAAGTCCGGCGCCTGTGTGGTAAAGCAATGCGCCTCGAAATGGAGCCCGCAAACGCGACTGTTCTGCACGGGGGACCAGTCCTGATACTCCTGACGTCCACAAGCGCACACGAACTCGATCCACTTCTGCCGCCGAGGTTCGTCGCGGGGAAACGTATGCAGCGATACGCCTGATCCCGACTTCGACGTGCAGAAGGAAACGGCGCAGAAGGATTTCGGCATTGTGGCCTGTCACTGCAGCCCAGGCAGCACAGGGAAATCAAGAAGTCCTTGGGAGCAGGAAACGGGAAAGCTGTACTGTCGCCAAACACAAAACATTCAACGCGTGCGCCGCGGCAGCGCCTCCTCTTGGCCGCGGCCACACACTCGCGAGCAGCCGCCGAGCAGTCACCAACAGCGCAGTGGCGAGCGCGCCAAAACAGAAATGGCGGCTACGACGTCATCATAACCTGTTGTACCGGGAAGTAGGGGGGGTCACCGCGGGTCACCTCCGAGGGTGTCAATGCCGCCAGGTGCGGCCTAGAATGCTGGATCGCGCACGCGAACTTCAAAATTCATATAAAATACCTTCCAAGCTTTATTCGCTGTCGATGTTTTGCAGATGGTACACGCATGTACACGGGAATCGATCCAGCAAGCTATCTCGGCCGCGAAATTTTGTGTCAGTACCCCTTTAAAGAACACCAGATGGTCAAAGTTTCCGGAGCCCTCCACTACGGCGTCTCTCATAATCATATCGTGGTTTTGGGACGTTAAACCCCAGATATTATTAATTCATGCTGATATATCAAAGTGGCACGATAGGAACGCAAAGAACAAAATAGGCATTTGCCTAAATTCCGGTCTCTAGTTATGAGTAAGCCTTTAAACCACCCCTTCGTTCCGCAATTCACATGATGTGATGCCTGGTCCAATCTGACATTTCTACCACGAAATATTACATGTGTTAAGGCGACTGATCACACTCTATGGCGAATGCATAGGAGTTTTTTGCCAAAGCAATTTCAACATGGCTGTGGCTTTCTGATAGAACACCTGAGTACCCCGTACAACGCCGCGGTGCGATTCCGTCTCGAATACTTCATTTTTACAGCGGGTCTGTTAATGACACATCCCTTTATTTTGTGCCGTCTGTCCGTGACTACAAGAAAACCCTACTTCTAGACGGCTAGCCGTGCTGTATTACACCAAGGCTGTCAAGTGCTAGGATCAAAAAGTGCTCATGGGGACAAGATTTACGGTGGTAACACGCCGGGCCATGTGTCGCCATGTTGCGTTTGAACACGCAGACACGCGCTATCGCAAAAACCTTGAATGTTTCAGACCGTAAATCTTGTCCATATGAGTCTGAAACAATCAAGCTTTCTGAAACACCGTAATGTCCAAGTTGTTTCTATTAAAGGGCTGTGATCTCTGCAGTTGCTGCGACATATTCGGATTAGTAGACGCACTAACGGGCTCCCCCCTCCTTGACCCCGAATTAGATAGGACAACGCAGGTCACATGCCGGTGATTAGAAACATTGTCTTTTCCAAATAGACAGAGAATCAACTTTTATTAGCGAATGTACAGAGAGCCTTCGTTGGGTAGGGCCCTCGGTCCAGGGCTCCATTGCCTTGCGCGACCCTGCGAGCCCGTTGGACCAGCTGCTGCTGTTCCTGCCGGCGTAAGCTGAGCAGTACAGACTCCCAAGAGGAAGGGGTGGGGTTGGGGATGGGAGGAACGTTGGCGCGGGGCAGAGCATTCCCACGTGGAGTGGTACACTGTCCGTACGGATCTACAGAAGGGGTAGTAGGAGGGGTAGAGAGTCGGATCAAAGTGATTTAGCATATAGAGGCAAGGAAACGAACTGGATTTGCAGTTGCCGCCAAGCGACAGCATCTGTTAAGTGAAGGATGAGGAGGAGGATATGTATAACGGCTCTGTCGGTAGTACTCCAGCTTCGCGTTGTAGTTTAGTGGTTCTGTCGGTGGGTCGTCTGGGTTGGACAGCTCTACCAATGGTGCCCGGCCGGTTAGACCTCGGGCAAACCGCATGAACGCGTTCATTACCATGAAGGGAGGCGTGTCCAAGAGTCCAGGCGATACGCACCACAAGTAATGCGGACGGCGAGACAGAAAGGATATTGTGTGTATATGCAGCCACAAGTCCTTGAGCGAAGGCACGGCAAGCAGCTTGTGAGTCTGTCACTATGGTGACAAGGGAGTCATGTGACAATGTCATGGCGTCGACAATGGCCAGAGCGAGAGCTCCCTCCTCTGCCGAACCACTGTCTGTAGTGCAAGGTGTGGCGGCAGACGCCACAAGGGCGTCTCTGTCGTCTATCATGGCTAAACACATGGCTGGCTTGTCTGGGTAGCGTGCCGCATCAGTGTAGAGGACTTGTATGTGTGTGGTACCATCACCAAAGATGCGTGTCATAGCCTGAACTCGGGCACGTCGACGACCGGCGTAGCGGTAGGGATTCATGTTGCGTGGAATCGGAGCCACTTTGATGAGAGCGCGAAGAGTAGGAGCAAGTTTATACTGTTACGGGAAAGACAGACTCCGGGGACACAGACTTGAGGGAATACGCATATATGTATTTACAGCTGGTTAGGCGAGCGCTGCCCAATCGAAGAGCTCGCGCCAGTCTATCCTTTGTCGTCCTTCTCTTCGTCTTGTTGATGTTGATGCCACTGGTACGTAGCGTGACCCCCTGGCGGCGGAAGCACCGTCCCGGAGCTTTAGAGGTCGTTTTCAGAAGCCAGTGTTGTAGGGCTTGAGCCGTGAGACGTGAACAACATCACTCGACCGAAGAACAGATGATGATGGACAGATGGGCGCAATCTCATAGGTGACGGGTGTTACTTGCCGCAGTACACGGTAAGGTCCCATGTAACGAGACAGGAGTTTTTCAGACAGGCCGACCTGACGATGAGGGGACCAGAGTAGCACAAGGGTTCCGGGAACGAAATGTGCGTCTCGATGTGAGGCATTGCATCGTCGTCGTTGGTTGCTCTGCGACGCCGTAAAGCGTGCGCGGGCGAGCTGACGGGCATGGTCGGCACGCGCGATAGCGTCGCGAGCGTATTCGCTGGTGGATGACGTATGGGCTGTGATGATGGTGTCCAGCGGTAAGGTCGGCTCTCTTCCGTACAACAGGTAGAAAGGAGAAAAACCTGCTGTGTCGTGACGCCATGAATTGTACGCGAAAGTTGCGAAGGGTAGGGCAAGATCCCAATCTCGGTGGTCCGGCGACACATACATAGCGAGCATCTCCGTAAGAGTACGATTAAAGCGTTCCGTGAGGCCGTTGGTTTGAGGGTGGTAAGCAGTGGTCAGTTTGTGTTGCGTGGAGCAGGAGCGCAGGATGTCGGCGATGACCTGCGATATAAATGTACGGCCATGGTCTGTGAGCAGCTGTCTTGGGGCTCCGTGAACCAATATAACGTCCTGTAAGAGGAAGTCAGCAACGTCGGTTGCACAACTTGTCGGTAAAGCTGGCGTGATGGCGTAGCGTGTAGCGTAATCGGTGGCCACGGCTATCCACTTGTTTCCCAATATTGAAGCGGGAAAAGGCCCAAGCAGGTCCAAGCCAACGGGATAAAATGGTTCCGTGGGGATATCGATTGGTTGAAGATGGCCAGCGGGTAGCAGCGACGGTGTTTTTCGTCGTTGGCATAACTCACACGTGGCGACGTATCGGCGTACCGAGCGAGCAAGGCCTGGCCAGAAGAAAAGGCGCCGTACGCGCTCGTACGTGCGAGATACGCCAAGGTGTCCAGCTGTGGGCGCGTCGTGAAGTTCAGCGAGGACACAGCACCGTAAGTGCTTAGGCACAACAACAAGAAGGTCAGGCCCGTAAGTTCGGTATTTACGACGGTATAGGACGTCCTTTTGAAGCACAAGGTGTCGGACGGAGGCGTCATTTGGGGAAGATTGCGTGCGGCTGATGATGTCAAGCAGCTGTGGGTCCCGTTTCCGTTCTTCCCCAATGTGAACGAAGTCGGACACTGACAAGATAGAGTGCTCCGTGGTCGCGTCGGTGTCATCAGGATTGTCGGCAGGGTACCGGGAGAGGCAGTCGGCATCAAGGTGCAGGCGGCCAGATTTGTAGATGACCGAATAGGAAAATTCTTGCAGACGCAAAGCCCAGCGACCGAGGCGCCCTGAGGGATCTTTAAGAGAGTTCAGTCAGCAGAGCGCGTGGAGGTCGGTAACTACCGAAAATGGGCATCCGTATAGGTAAGGCCTGGATTTCCCCACCGCCCAAACGAGGGCTAAGCACTCACTCTGTGATTGAGTAATTGCGTTCAGGGGCAGATACGAGGCGGCTGGCGTATGCGATAACGCAGTCATGGCCGCGTTGTTGTTGAGCTATCATGATGTAGGGCAGCGCAAAAAGCAGACAACAGTCGAGCGAGGGGACAAGGACACAGCGCATTCTTCCAACTAAAATTTATTAGATTGGGACGCACGTATATATACACAGGCAAAGCAAGAAAAGATAAAACACGGAAGTAAAAATCAAAAGGTGAAATCAAGAGAAGTGCCGAGACGTCACACACGTTCACTAACACCGCCCCCCCTTTCCATAACTCGCCAAAAACAAAAGCTCTTTGTCAGAAAGGTGCAAGGAAGGCATGCTTACGCATGCGTCCCCAGACCTTTTGATTTCCTCAGCCTCGATGATTTCCCTCACCCTTTGGTCCCGATTGCGTGCAAGGACCACGGTGTTTTCAAAGATAGGGCTACACTCGCAGTCCCGCGCGTGAAATCGGCTGCCAATCGAAGAGCTCGCGCCAGTCTATCCTTTGTCGTCCTTCTCTTCGTCTTGTTGATGTTGATGCCACTGGTACGTAGCAATACATTTGTTTTATCCAAGATATATTCAACGGCGTACAATTTGCGATGCAAATTCTGTCCTGAGACGGCCATGTTATAGCCACATGTTTTGGGCGCGCCAACCAGAATCTGAAAATACCAGCGAAATATATTCCGTCCATAGTAAAGTTGGAGGTGACCCGGTCCAGCTCAGACACAAAAGAGCAACAAGCTTTAGTTAATTTGAGCACGGACGGCAGCAAAAACCAAGGGGTCTTCAGGTCCAGCAGGTCCGACCACAAGGACGACTTCTAAGTTTTTTACTAACAAATGTTTTATACTATCCCTGCGGCTGGTAGTTCCAATGAAAAAGCGGCTCGACACACGGGAGAATGCCGGATTTAATTCAAAAATTGAGATTAATGATTGCTATAATGCTGATTCGGTCTTCATTGTAAAAATACTCACCGACTGTGCAGTTCATTCACTCTCTGTACATATGGAGAGCACAGAAAGACGGTGATTACGTGCATAAACAGAACTGGCTTAGGAGGAACTGCTGATTCTACGTGATAACTGAGAACGAAGAGACCACGAAGGATTGTCTCTTGGGTGTATCGTTTCAACTGAAAACAGAAGGACTAAACGTTCATGACAGTGGCTCTTTTTTTTTTTTGTGTGTGTGTCCCAGGAAAACTGGAAACCAAGACCAACGACAGAACAATCCTAGAACTTCGCATTTGGTACTGGCTGCTGAAGTAGGGTGTCTCGCCCATGCAAGGACAGAACGGGCAAAGCCAAATAGCAGAAGCCAAAGAAAATCGAGGCACCGTGGAAACAGCGCTCTGTTTCTCCCCAATTATTGGCACCGGCTCGTTACCGAAGTCAGGCGAGCGAGAGCCGCTTGCAAAGACTCGAAGACATTCGTAAGAGCGCCTGACGTCGGTAGCTAACCGAAAAAAAAAGAAGATAGAGGGGGAAAAAAATGGTAAATGTGTACCGAAGCGAACTTCTGTAATGTAGTTCGAGACATACGAACACTTCCGCGCACTACGACCTTACGCGCATTATAGACCAGGAAGCTCTGTCGCGCTTAGTATGTGTATAGAACAAACACACAGACAAGTTCCCGAGAGCATATCGTGGTATTCGAGACCGCTATGCCTTCATTTTATATTCTTCTTCTTATCTTTGCTCTCCGTCTAACAATCCCACAATCTCGAATTCACAGCGAGCGGAAACCTTGAGGTTTTCTCTCTCTCCATTTCATTTTGTTTATTTTATAAGCGTTTCCTATTCGTTTTGTGCCCGTCTTCCCTCCCGCATACTCAGTGAACGGAATGCAAATTCGTTACTGCCGCCACCCATCCCTCGTGCAGGTGGCGTCGTTGGTCTTTGACTTTGATCTCCGTCCGTGTGCGCCCTTACAACAAGATCGCGACGACGTGCTTGCTGCCGCGGTGCCGTTACGATATATAGAGACGCCCCCCGTCGATGCGCCGTGTCGCAGACGGTGTTCTTTCTGCTCCCTCGTTGAAGGGCTCGAAGTCGCTGCCGACGGTCGCCCGACGTGCCATCGTGCTCATGCCCTCTCCAACTTTCAGGGAAATCTTTGTCTTTTACCCATTTTTCGATCTAGCCTATACCTCTGTCTCTTTACAACTTTACAACTTCAGCCAGTGCGTGCGCTTCTTCGTAGAAAATGTCATGCCAGGAAACAAAAAAAAAAAAGATCTACTGCAAAGAGTGGTAGTGCTTCCGGTGGCAGCCTTGTTTTACGCACCTAGCGCGTGCCGATGCTCACGAGGCAAGCTTTTCTATGTTCCGAAAGTCAGCAAATTCCCCACCTTTACCACAGCGATGTGACTTGGGTCGCGCCGATTAGATCTCCGGGCTCTGGATTGGTTGGAAGAAGGAATGCTGCGCAGAGATGGGAGTACAGCATGTCTAGGTGACCTTTGAATGTTAAAAAATAAGAAAAGATGGGCTGAAAAAGAACAAAGAATCAACTAACGCAAGAAAGGAAAGAAACAAGAAAACCTAAATGTTTTGCACCTACGTGACGGAAACGATTTCAGGAATCGGCATTGAGAAGGAAGCGAAGACCGGCTGGTGGCGGTGGAAATTTGAGGTAAAAGGTATACGCATCTTTCCTTGCACGCGGAAGTTAAGAAAAATAAACAAGAAAGACATCACGTTACGACTACACGCGTTGCACTCTTGAAGCACTTCTGCTGTTTCACCGCAGGTAATGCTGAATGTTTTTGCTTTTACTGGCTAGAATAGAAAACGGGCCAAGGCAGAACACTTGGTCCGACTGCGGGTGGCTTCTTTTTATTTCGGACAATCGCCTTTGTCGCAATCAGCTCTTGTTGGCTAGCAGAGAGCGCGACATCTTTATTGTGTCTGCGTGTGTGTTCCCGACAGAATCTTTTTCCAGTCAAAAGAGGCGTGGCCTTGCATTGCGTGCAGCAAGCCATTAAAAGTCATGTAGGCACACTGTCCAAGACAGCATTGTTTTGTAGGCTGCTAGGCTTAAGCGGGCGCTGTACCATGATAAGCTGATTTGCTCGGTAGCCGAGAAGGAACTGCATAACGTTGCTTCCGGCAAGAAGGTGCCCTCTTGCTCAAGTTCGATTGGATAAAGGCGAACAGAAGTGGTCATTCTTTATGTTCAGCATTTCTCCCATAGGATCAAGAAAACTGCTGCTAAACACGATGTAGATAAAATGGTAACTTGGGCGAGTTGGTAACGGTTCATACTTCAAAATAACAGCGCACCTTCAAAACGAGCACACTAAAGGGAGAGGAAACGGCATACACAACAAGCGCTGACTCGCAACTGGAAGGTTTATTCCGCATCACACACACATATATAAATATACGCCTCATGCAGCACACGTGACCAGAATTGCTACCGCTAGCTTGTCTAAGTAAGGTAAGTAAAAAGAACTCATGATAACACCTGCCGCAGAAAATCAATTTCTTTGTCACACAATTCAACTGACGCCTGGCTTACACAATTATCTTTTTCCTTAACAATGTGATATGCATCTGCCACCTTCCGGTTTATCTGCTGCCAGTGCTTATAAACAGTCTTCGTTTCTGCGAAAACGGGGGAGCATCCAAACGAACGGGGGAGCATCCACGCGAACGGTTTGAAAACTGTGGCGAGTTCTAATCTGGCATTGCACTGCCGTTCGTGTGGATGCTCCCCCGTTTTCGCAGAAACGAAGACTGTATATAAGCACTGGCAGCAGATAAACCGGGAGGTGGCAGAGGCATATCACATTGGTTAAGGAAAAGAGATAATGGTGTAAGCCAGGCGTCAGTTGAATTGTGTGACAAAGAAATTGATTTTCTGAGGCAGGTGTTATCATGAGTTCTTTTTACTTACCTTACTTAGACAAGCTAGCGGTAGCAATCCTGGTCACGTGTGCTGCATGAGGCGTATATTTATATATGTGTGTGTGATGCGGAATAAACCTTTCAGTTGCGGGTCAGCGCTTGTTGTGTGTGTCGTTTCCTCTCCCTTTAGTGTGCTCGTTTTGAAGGTGCGCTGTTATTTTGAAGTATGAACGATGTAGATGTTGTTTTCTGGGCACCCCTGAAGTTGAAGGGACTTTCCTAAAGGTTAACGCATCTGAAAGTGATGGGAAGGGGATCGATTGCCGTGTCAAGCATCGGAATAGGTTTGTGGATTACACAGATGGTGTTGCGTACTGCATTCTACTGTCTTGACACAAGAAATGCATCATCAGACGGGGTGGTGTCTCGATACACGTCTAACAGCATGTTCATTGCTGATTCATCCTGGTAACTTGGCCACGCAATGCGCTACATGCAAATGTAAGCCATCTATTTCGGGCACAATAGTTTTGAAGGGCGCATCTGATCAAACAAAAACAGAAATTATCGAGGATTTTTTTATTCATACAAGTGAAGGTTGCGTCAGATCACCATGCTTCATCTTATCTAAAAAAAAGAAATTGAGCTTTTAAAGGCGGCTATGATAACATAGATATTGATGGCTTTGCATGTCTCTTTCGTGGATGGTGCCGTGCTAACTAATGTACAAGTGGTGCTTTTTGTTTTAAGGCGAAAGCCTTTAATGTCTCATGTAGAGCTGTGCGCCGGTCCCAAAATCGCCGGCGGCGGCGCGCCGGTATTTCCACCTCCGGCGGCGGCGCGACACCGGCGCGGGGTTCATCGGACCGGCGGCGGCGCGGCGCGTGGGGGGGGGGGGGGGGGGGGTTGATCCGATATTCAAGACTTGGTGGGACGAGAAATTCATCCTTTGAAAAAAAATCTCTTTCCCCGAAAAGGCGAAGCAGTGAATGCGATAACAACATGTCTTCATGTTATAACGAACTAAGGCTAGCGGCTAACTCTTTTTCATCCGGGTGCGCCTCGGTGGATCAGTGGCTAGGGTACTCGGCTGCTGACCCGAAGGTCGCATGTGCGATCCCGGCCGTGGCGGTCACATTTCGATGGAGGCGAAATGCTAAAGGCCTGTGTACTGTGCGATGTCAGTGCACGTTAAAGAGCACCAGATGGTCGAAATTTCCGGAGCCCTCCACTGCGACGTCCCTCATAATCATATCTTGATTTTGGGACGTAAAGCCCCACATAGTAAAAAAAATTACACCATCTCCCGCTAAAGGGAACCATGTGTAGATGCGAAGCAACGGGTGCTAACGCTTACAATGGCGGCGGCGTTGACGCTGGCGCTCATCGCGGCGTTGCGCAGGAGAGAAACCTGGGGAGGCGCAAAGCACGCAGTGATGGAGAGGTGTTTCCTGCTGGAACATGCCAATCTCTCCTAATGGGCAATGAGAGACAGAAGACTCCGACTGGACACAGAGACCCGCAGTCTGCTTTTAGTTAACGCACACGCTGCGAATTTTTATTGTTCAACAACGCACAGGAGAAATCTCCCACCGGCACCACCTTGGAGGACAAGATCCACTGCCATATATACGGGATGGCCAGTGAACGGTTGTGCAGCGCGAGCAGTCGGTTTTTTCAACCAAGAAACTCGCTAGCAGACGCTGCCTGCGTCGCGAGGCGAGAGGGAGAGAGGGAGAGGGGGGGGAGCGTAGGAGAGGGAGAGAGAGAGGGGGGCGCGCATGCGCAGTGGGAGTGTGGTCGCCACGGGTAGGGATGCCTAGAGGAGAGAGGGGGAGCGTAGGAGGGGAGAGAAGTGGGGGAGGCGCATGCGCAGTGAGGGGTGTGGTTGCCGCGGGGAGGGATGCCTAGAGGAGAGAGGGGGAAAGGAGGTTTTTATTTGAATTTTTTTGAAAGGGTTTGCGCATGCGCAGTAAGGGTGGGCACGCGGCACACCACCACCACCACCACCGGATTAAGCTTCGCCATAAGATGCTTCACATCTAAAAAGAAAATGTTTCATCCGATCTCGCTAAACTGCAAAACGCTGGTATAAGGACATGCGGTCGCCTCTGGGAAAGGAGCGGTTTTCGTGCAGTTTTTCGTATCAGTAGCTGTAAAGTAGAAGGCTATACGAGCCGTTTGATGATGCGACCGCGCCCATATAGTCAAAGTTCACAGTAGCGGCTCCAGCCACGCAGTCCCTCTATCCCGGTGTCCGTTCATTCTCCTTCGGCCCGCGAAAGACGGACAAGGCGTTTGCTTTCTGGTTGAGCAGCAATCGATGGGAGGCATCGCACGCGCAGTGATGTTATCGCATGCGCCGTGTAATCGCCTGCACCCTCCGTGCGACGGAGCTTGTTTCATCTATGCTTCAGCCGTTTTCCTCGCTAGCGCTCGCGAGCTTTCACTCCCGAGTACAGCATACGATGCGCGAGCGAAAGTTATTAGATGTGAAGCATCTTATGGCGAAGCTTAATCCGGTGGTGGTGGTGGTGTGCGGCGTGACCACCCTTACTGCGCATGCGCAAACCCTTCAAAAAAAATAATAAGAAGAAACCTCCTCTCCCGCTCTCTCTCCTCTAGGCATCCCTCCCCGCGGCAACCACACCATCACTGCGCATGCGCCTCCCCTCCTCTCTCTCCCCTCCTATCTCCGTCCTCTCTCCTCTAGGCATCCCTGCCCGCGCTCCCACTGCGCATGCGCGTCACCCCTCTTCTACGCTCCCCCCCTCTCTCCTTTAGGCATTCCTGCCCACAGCGTCCACACCCCACAGCGCATGCGCGTCGCCCCCTCTCTCTCCACTCCTACGCTCCCCCCCTCTCTCCTCTAGGCATCCCTGCCCGCGGCGCCCACACTCCCACTGCACATGCGCGTCCCCCCCTCTCTCTCCACTCCTACGCTCCCCCCCTCTCGCCTCGCGATGCCGACGCAGGCAGCGTCTGCTGGCGAGTTTCTTGGTTGAAAAAACCGACTGCTCGCGCTGCACAACCTTTCACTGGCCACCCCGTATATATAGCAATGGATCTTGACCTCCAAGGTGGTGCCGGCGGGAGATTTCTCCTGTGCGTTGTTGAAGAATAAAAATTCGCAGCGTGCGCGTTAACTAAGAGCGGACTGCAGGTCTCTGTGTCCAGTCGGAGTCTTCTGTCTCTCATTGCCCATTAGCAGCGATTGGCATGTTGCAGTAGGAAACACTGCTCCATCACTTCGTGCTTTGCGCCTCCCCAGTTTTCTCTCCTGCGCAACGCGGCGATGAGCGCCAGCGTGAACGCCGCCGCCAGTGTAAGCGTTAGCGCCCGCTGCTTCACATCTACACATGGTTCCCTTAGCGGGAGATGGTGTAATTTTTTATTTGGACTTTATACGGAACATGACGGCGACGACGAAAACCTGTACACAGTGCCCATACGATCGTTATCGCAGTAAAAAATGTAGAAAAACGTGGATGCGGGCTGGCCTTTTTTTCTGCAGAGCTGCATCGTCTTCGCCGTAAAGAGTTCGTCCTTTGGACGAATCAAATAATCCGGGGCCTGTTCCATTGGTTTCGTTCTTACTTTCACTTCAGTTCTCACAGGCGATATCTTCTCGACACTTATTCTTCAGAAAGCATGTGCACAATGTTAGCGCTAAGCGTTGAGCCTATCGGGATTTCGAGCTAGTCGGCTACACGCTGTTATTACCGCTTGCGCAATCGGAAACTCACAAAATGAAGCGAAATCAGTTCATCGCGCATGATAATCATGCGAGTTGAGAAAGAACGACTGGGCGAATACAATGCAAGACATGGTAGGCGACAATTCACAACTGATATTTCTTGTATATGGAACAATGGCGGCATGAAAAGCGCCAAAAAACGAGAAACGCGAAAAGAGAACAATGCGTTCGATTTTGTATTTTCAGAGGCTGTTTTGGGGCCCATAAAAAGACGGGGTGTGCAAACACGGAAACAAGAGAGTAGTCAGGACACCGCAAACACAGCTAACACTGAAAAATCGTACAGGGCGGAAAAGACGGTAGACAAAAAAAAAAAAAAGAAATTAAGGCAGCTTCGCATTAGTGGTGCCAAACCATAAGGTAGTGCAGAGCTGGGCAGCCTTCTTTGTTTCTCTTCGGTTTTCATTCTTTCCTCCGCTCTTTGTTTCTTTTTCTGTGTTACCATATTTTCTGTCTTTTTTCTCTCTTAATTTCTATTCATTTCTTCCTCTCTCTTTATCTAGTTTTTTTTTCTCTGTCTTGCTCTTTCTAATTTTCTTCATATTTTCTTCCTTTTGTTCTCTCCCATTCTCTTTTTTGCTTGCTTCCTCTCCATTTCCTAATTTTATACGTGGTTTTGCCTGTTTTACGCCAAGCGGCGATATCATTCAACATACGACAATCCGGGCCCCTAGAGTGCTGCGCACTTATTTATTTATTTATTTATTTATTTATTTATTTATTCATTATATGCTCAAAGGTTCCGTGTGGAACTTTACATGAGGGGTGGGCGACATAAAAAAAGGCGGTATCGATGAAAGTTATGGTTAAGATATAGCTGAGTCTGCTTCTTGGATGGCATTCTTGAAGCGCGTAAAACCGCAGATGACTGCTGCATCTTCCGGAAGGCCATTACAGTCTCGGGCGGTGCGCAAGAACGACTGCTGAAATGATGTGGTGTGAGCACGTGGCGGGATCACGGCGTTTGGATGACTTGTGCGATAACCTCGATGGACTGGTCGGATAAGCTGGTTGTCACGTGTGGCTGAATGAAAGAATTTGTGGAAAAGACAGAGACGTGCAATACGACGACGAAGAGCGAGGGTAGGCAGTTTTAACTGGGTTTTTAGGGCGAAGGTGCTGGAGTAGCGGGAGTAATTTGAAGCAACGAATCTGGCTGCTTGGTTCTGGACGGACTCCAGAATTTTCATATGGTTAGTTTGGTGGGGTCAAAGACGGCATATTCAAGTTTAGGTCTGACAATGGCAATATAAGCGAGTAGTTTAATAGAAGGTGGTGCCATGAAAATTTTACGGCGTATGTAACCAAGGGCACGGTTAGCGGAGTGAGCTATGTGATCTATATGGTCACCCCATGATAGGTCGCTTGAAAGATGGACACCTAGGTATTTGATCGAGTTAGTAGCAGGTATATGACAGTTGTTGATTGTGTAAGTAGCCGGCGCGTAGTTTCAAAGAGGTGCTACACCACTGTTGAATGCGTAAGAGATCATGCTGTAGGGAAGAAATGCCGGTAGAGTTATGTATTGGGCGGTAAAGGACACAATCGTCGGCAAAAAGACGAATGTTAGATTCAACAGAAAGTGTAATGTCGTTGATGTATATTAAGAATAAGAGAGGCCCAAGGACGGTACCCTGGGACACACCGGACAAGACCGGGGAGAGGTTGGGGGAGAGGTTATTAACATGCACAAATTGTTTGCGGTTTGTTAGGAATGCTTTGATCCACTTGAAAACATGCTGGCAAAGGCTTAGACGCGAGACTTTTAGTAGGAGACGAGAGTGGGGCACCTTGTCAAAGGCTTTTTTCGAAATCTAGAAACAGTGTATCAACTGGGATGTTACGGTCTATGTGGAGGTGGAGGTGGTCTATGTGGAGGTGGACTTAATATCATCAAGGCGCTCGAAAAACAAGATGAAGAAGAGTTCTCCTTGGCGTGATCGCGCGCTCAATATGAGATGGCTATGCTCTTCGTGGTTTTGCCTGCGTTACGCCAAGCTACGACAGCATACCATTACAGAGTACGATGACGGCATACATTGACAGCATACGACAGCCCGGGCCCCTGAAGTGCTCAGCACTTAAAATACTTGTCTGTGCATTCCCAGGCAAAATGCGATACCTATCACTCAGTTGCGCTTGATGGTCTACGTGAAAGATAACTGGTCACTCTCTTGACTTCACTCTTCTGTCTACGTTTTCACGTCGTGTCGTTTTAACATGAATTCCTACCAGCTAGCTCAGCTATCAGCTACTCTAAGTTTTTCATTGCATTTACTTCTCTATTTATTTTATAGACTTACTCGAGTAAAAATGAAAGGAGAAAAGTGCATTAACCCATCGATATGCATTACTTATCTATTTCACTTATCTATGCACAATGTAGTTCATCGAAGAATCCACGAATATGCTATCCAGCGACTTGGGTTGTCGCCCTTTAAGGCTGGAGGACGCCGCAGCATACTCTTGAGACTTCTGGAGGAGAGAAAGATACAACATTCGTGGAACTATTCTCGATGTGGCCATCTATAGAAGATGTCCACAGTCAATTTCTGCAAAGCGCATTCAGTTACTCGAAAAAGCTGTGAGCCGTGATGTTTGCTCATGACCACGTCGATGAACCGAACCCACCAGCACATTACTAGCGTAAGAAGACACTGGATGAAATTTACAGAAATTTACCTTAACAAAACATGAACTTGTCCAGTCTGAACATGCATATGAATGTGTCCGAGATATTTGAGAACGATGCAGGGAATGCGTACCAACCTTCACAGGTGCGTTAGACAGGCGGAGGCATTAAACCTAATTCGATGGCTTACGTCTGGGGTAGGCAACCAGCGGTCCGTGGGCCACATGGGGCCCGTGGGGCAGTGTTACTGCCCCCCCCTTCTTTTATCACTTCCTATCTTTCGTAAACTGATGATTGCACAAAAAACACAGCACCCGAAAGACAGAGACGACGACACCTGCGCAGGTGTCGACGACATTGCGCAGGTGCCGTCGTTTACGTCTTTCGTGTGCTTTGTTTTTTGCGCAATCCTTAGTTCCTGAAAGAATGCGCCAGCTAGCCCCTAAACTTGTGCTACTAGACTTCCTATCTGAAGGCCGACATGGCAGGTTTGACCTAAAATAAGATTTTCGCTTGTAAGCCATGTTTGTCAATTTCGACCTTGTGACATGCGCGCTGAAAATAAACATGATTTCTAACCCAGTTTTGTACATTATTCTCAATTCAACCCATCTTTGTTGTTTGCCCGCAAAGCCTCTTCCCCCTTCCCCTGATTTGCCATGCGGCCCCGCGCTTTTTTTGGCTTCAAGCAACTTGGACATCCGCCTGGAAAAGTTGCAAACCCCTGGCCTAACGCGATCAGAATTTATGCACGGCTTCCGAGATGTACGCACAGAAGTGGATGTCTGGGCGCTGCGTTCGTTGCGTTGAAGCGCATTCCGTCCACCTCATTAGTGTCGAGAGTTGTGAAAGCTTCGTGACATTAAAATGACATTGCGGAAGAAGAACCGGAAACAGGCGGCGAACTGGTCGCCGGACTCCAGCCAATCAACTGCGGCCAAAACAGGCAGTCCACTAGGTGCACACGTCGAGAATAACCCTCCAGCCACAAAAAGTGAAACAGGAGCATGCTGGGAACTGTGACCAGAGCATAGAGCACAAGGGGGTAGCGGCGTTGGAGGAGGTTGCTTTATGAACGCTAGGCGAGCGCACTCGTGAATTTTTTTTCCTCATAAGCTCACCTAGAAAAAGGAAAAGAAACAAGAGCATGGTGGGAATTGTAACACGAGCCCCTATAGGATGTAGGGGCTTCAGAGGAAGTTGGATTATAGATGCTCGGCGCGCTCTCTCCTACTTTTCCCCTCTGTAGCTTAAGCGCATTCCGTTCCACTAATTTGAGTCGAGAGTTGTCAAAACTTCTTGACCTCAAAATGACGTTGAAGAGGAAGAGCCGCAAAGAGATGGACCGCTGCTGGCCGAGCTCCCGCCAATCAGCGGCTGCTGAAATGGACAGTCCATTACATGGAATCATCGAGAAGAGCTCCCCCGGTGAAGTGATGTATTTATGTCCAGATTCCCCGTTCGGGTAAAAAAATAAGACTAACGGCGGCGCGCCGCAATTATTGCGCGGCGGCGGCGGCGACGTGGTCACTCTCGGGACTTCGGCGGCGGCGCAGGGCGGCGTGAGCAAAAGCATGCGGCGGCGGCGGCGCGGCGCGGCGGCGCACAGCTCTAGTCTCATGCTCACGTCCGTCCGGTGTCCGTCCGGCGTCTGTCCGTCCGTCCGTCCACACCCCCACTGCGCATGCGCCAACCCATTAAAAAATATTTTAAAAATAAAAAAACCTCCTCTCCACCACTCTCTCCTCTAGGCATCCCTCCCCGCGGAGGCCACACCCTCACTGCGCATGCGCGTCCCCTCCCTCTCTCGCCTCCTACGCTCCCCCTCTTTCTCCCCTCCTACGCTCCCCCCTCTCTCCTCTAGGCATCCCTGCCCGCGGCGTCCACACCCCCCACTGCGCATGCGCGTCTTCCCCTCTCCTACTCTCCCCCCTCTCTCGCCTCGCGACGCCGACGCAGGCAGCGTCTGCTAGTGAGTTTCTTGGTTGAAAAAACCGACTGCTCGCGCTGCACAACCGTTCACTGGCCACCCCGTATATATGGCAATGGATCTTGACCTGCAAGGTGGTGCCGGTGGGAGATTTCTCCTGTGCGTTGTCGAACGATAAAAAATTCGCAGCGTGCGCGTTAACTAAAAGCGGACTGCGGGTCTCTGTGTCCAGTCCGGAGTCTTCTGTCTCTCATTGCCCATTAGCAGCGATTGGGATGTTCCAGTAGGAAACACCGGATCCATCACTGCGTGCTTTGCGCCCCCCAGGTTTCTCTCCTGTGCAACGCTGCGATGAGCGCCAGCGTCAACGCCGCCGCCAGTGTAAGCGTTAGCGCCCGCTGCTTCGCATCTACACATGGTTCCCTTTAGCGGGAGATGGTGTAATGTTTAAGGCGAAAGCCTTTAATGTCTCATGCTCACGTCCGTGCGGTGTCCGTCCGGTGTCCGTCCGGCGTCCGTCCGTCCGTCTGTCCGTCCGTCTGACTGACTGTCTGTCTGTTCTGTTCGTCCGTCCGTCCATCCGTCCGTCCGTCCGTCCGTCCGTCCGTCCGTTCATCCGAGCTCTGGCACCGAGCCAGGTGGCCGCCGGGATGCGCAGACGGACGCCGGTCGCGTCGGACTCTATAGCGCTCGCGCTTTGCTTGCGTAGCGTCGCTGTGCCCAGAGTTTGCAATCATTCTGACCGACGCCGTCTCAATGGACCCAGGCGTTCACGGAATACACTTTCCAATTTACAAAGGGTCCGTCAATTTAAGAGCTGGAACGCGGATGGCGTCTGCACGATGCGCAAAGCGCGAGAAAATACTAACGCATGCGAACGGAGGAAGAAGAGTCTCGCGTCTCTTTTTTTTTTTTTCATTGAAATGGTGAAATAGGAGAGGTTGGTGCCATTATGGTGGCACCGGCTACTCCTTCTCGCTTAGTAGACAAAATACGTACTAAGAAAAATAATAAGGTCACACAATGCAATACAGTAGAACACACGATGTGAAAATACAGCACAACGGAACATTACATGAGAGTTCAAATAAGTCTAATAGGATCATATGTGCACAAGTGTCGTATCACAAGTTCAGATAGGGAGAGTCAGTTCACATGTAGAAGTTCAAACTCAAATATTCTGTAATGCTTGACATACACACAGCAAAACACATTGAGGCAAATGATTACACATAAAATCAAACGCACACCACAATATTACACTGTTCCTCTAGTATCAAGGGGAAGGCGACATCGAGTACAGTAGTTCAATATTTCCATAAAATATTTGATTCTTCGAGAAACTTCTTGAAGGCGACAAGCGCTCTTTTCTGAAGGCCTGCCGTTGGCCATGGACCTAGTATTTTCTTCATTGTGAAAGGCCTTGTATCTAAAAGTAGCAGACTTGCTCGTAGAACTTTTCGTTGCGATTCATATTTTTTGCACTCGATAAGTATATGATGTAGATCTTCGTCAGGGTGGCCGCAGGAACACTCTGTACTAGACGCATTTTATCCTGTGTAGGAAGTGTCGTGTAAATGCTGTGCCAAGCCGTAAGCGGTGGACTAATGTTTCAAATCTCCTATTTTCTCTTAAATCTGATGGAATGCATAGCTTTATGCAAGGGTCTATTAAATATAATTCCGAACTTTTAGACCTTTCATCGAACCAATTGTCTTTGGTGAGGCTATCGGTTATCTTTCTCAGGAGTAGACGGATTTATTTCACTGCGTGAAATTGGAAGACTAATTGTCTCTTCGTTATTGTGTGCCCGATTTGCCGCGGCGTCCGCTGCAGTGTTTCCTGGAATGCTGCAGTGACCTGGTATCCATTGAAATGCGATCACGTGATTCATTGCTGTCGCTTTTGTGTGTTCCTTTAGGGTCTCATTTAGGGTCTCATTTAGGGTCTCCTTGCGATTCGCGGTAAAAAATTAAAGAAGAAAACACGAACCCATTCGGTTTGTGTCTTATCCCACTGAGAGTGTAAAAGAAAAAAAAGACATGGCATAATCAGTGGAATGGCCACACGCTTTCGCCGGACACACTTTGGAATGTACAAAGTGTCCTTCAATTTTTCGCTGTTCCTTTGGTTATCTTCTCTTTTCTTTTCTCGTGTCATAAGTAAGGGTACTTGTGGCACAAAAGCAGGTACCAGTACGCACATCACCTTGTGTGCGTAGTTTACTGTGGTCATTTCGTCTACTTTCTTGCAGCTTGATTAAGCCATGCATTCGTACCAACCAGCTCATAATGCAGCTTTGCTTTCAAAACGCAGCACATGGCTAAGGAAACATCTCCAGAATGCATTAATCGTTACCTCATAAGTAAATGTAAATGGAAGAGCTCTGCAGCGCTGTTTCAATTCATTTCCCAAACGCTTATACGAAGAACAACCGCAGCTGTGGCCTGATGCATGCTCAAGCAGGGAGCTAGAAGGATCGAATCTTGATACCACCGGAAACCCACCCACCAAGTTTCCATGCCACAAAATGACAATCTTGTGAACTCCGCCACCGATAAATGGTGCGTCTTTCCTGTGCGACCGCATATAATTGCCCGGCCGTATACGTTGTCATCAACATAATCCGCAGTATTCGAGACCTGGCTCAGGGAGCAGGGGCCTTTGCGACCACGGCTCTATACCCAGTAAATAAAGAGGCGGAAGCTAGCTGTCACGCTTGGGACGACGTGAACAAGGCCGAGCGCAGAATGGTGGCAGTGTAGCACTGTGGCTTTACGTGTTCTTGTTTCTTTGGAAGCCGAATGGCTCTCCTCATGGGAGCAGTGGCTAATGATTCGCTGATCAAGCGACTTTTATCGAATGTCCGCGCGGTCGCGGTCACTTAGGGCTGACGTCCCCTAAATAGGAGATTTTGTCGAAAAGGAGTGGGTGCTTGGACAAGAAAATCAGAATGTATAAGCGCCAAAATATTAACGATGCCGTACACGCATGGAACGTTCAGCCGGTGTCTATAGTAGCTCCAACCTTAAGTATGTAGCGCGAGTAGGTTATTCCGTCGATAACGCCGAGGTAGTATTTAAAGAACACCTTGCGTCGAACCAGCCCGCCTTTTCCCTAATATAAGCAATCACTACACCTTCACTCCCCTGTATTGCTATAGAGGAGTGAAGTACACAGTACTCTGCCGTATCGACATCACTGCTTTCTTTATAACAGAATATGCATCTCCCTCTGTGTTGGGGAATAACGCGTGAAAGCCCTGTGAATTTTGGGGAAGTTTTTGACGCGAGAGTGTTGAAGCTGTCCTATTATAGAGAAGTGACCATTCGCTGAACAACACGCAGCTTTAATCGTCGCTTGAGTCATGCACGCTGAACCTAAAACTTGAGTATACGATTGGAGTCATACAGGTAGCTAATTCCTTAATAATATTTTGCTCGGTCGCTCGCTCACTCACTCACTCACTCACTCACTCACTCACTCACTCACTCACTCACTCACTCACTCACTCACTCACTCACTCACTCACTCACTCACTTCCTCACCCCCCTCGCTCAATCATTCACTTCCTCACTCCCTCACTAACTCAATCATTTACTTCTTCACTCACTCACTCACTCACTCACACCGTTTCGTTTAACTGACGTAACGTCTGTACTGCCGTACATGGCCGTTGATGCGCGAATGGACTCAACTGGTGACCCGTTTGTTCAGTTAATGATTACTTAATGACTGCTGTTTTCCAATGACCAACTCTCTAGCTTTTTCACTCAACGATCCGCATAGTGTCCTATCCACTCACTCACCGGATTTTTCGGTCGCGTGTAAGTTGTCACACACTCACTCAAACTCAATCACTCACTACGTCACCCACTCACTGAATCGATTCTTCACTCACTCACTCACTCACTCACTCACTCACTCACTCACTCACTCACTCACTCACTCACTCACTCACTCACTCACTCACTCACTCACTCACTCACTCACTCACCGTTCCGTTTAACTAATGTGACATAGCCGATGCTACACGAATGGAGTCCGCTGGAGAACTCCAACATTCGGCGGCCATGCCTGAGGCCTCACAGAGCGCTTTTGCGACGTGACCTGAGTACACGTCGACATGCACGAGAACTGAGTCTATAAGAAATAAAAATAAAACATGACCATAGACTGTATGTTGCAAGTGTTCAGGGAGTCTATGGCGTATTTGCACTCAGGACAAAATAAAAAAAGTAAGTAAAGCAAAGCATCAAAACGGAGAGTTGGCGTGAGAGCTTGTGCGCTGACGTCGTTAATGAGAAGTCACGAAATGGAGCAGCGTTTTGTCGCGACTGAGCTCAGGCTGACATGGATAATATTCGCGATGTTCTGCTTCCGCAGGGAATGTCAGCGAAGCGGAGACAGTGTGATTGTGACTCGTGTTGACAGAGCAGGCTCCATCTGGGGTCAGTGAACTGTCCGAATTTTTGTTTGTATATTTCCCGCAAAGGTATTGTGTACATTCCGCTCTGGCCCAGCGGGACACCTCGGGGCAGTTTTCGCTGAAAGGCATCACTTGGTCTTTGGAAAAGTGTTCGGCGAATAGTCGCCTGTTGTCATTATAACTGTTCTTAAGCGACTTGTTGGGCAGTGAAATAATGGGACGCTAGTTTTCTTCCGTACACATGCTGACACCCTATGAATCTGTCGTAGTTTTTATTATACATGGTATCAGAGAAAAAGCTTTACATTGTGGAACAAACCGTCAATTTAATAGCAGTGAAAAGCACAAGTTCAGAAAAAAAAAGACCAGTATCATCTGTATCAAAAAACTGCAGCGACGGAGTACCGATATATGCGGTGTTTTAGATATTACTGATTTTAAAATAAAAATCCTATTACAGAAATCCTCCAGTCATTTCCGTACGCAAACTATACGTCGAAGCGGAAATACTCTGTCACACCTAAAATGACACTGAAACGACTAATTAACGAGAGTTGTTTGTTTTACAAAGTTCTAGTGTATAACGATTTATGGCATACTCATTTCTTAGAAATCACTGAAGCTCGAAAACTGATATATTCACAATCGAACTTTGCTGGTGATGTCGAAATTGACCGCGGCCTCGCACAGGCGACGCAAGCCGCGACGCTTCGACATGACGTTTCAAAATAGAAAGAATAACGTTCCCTCATATAAAGTTCTGATTTCCGATCATTCATCGCTTACAGACATAACAGTCAAGACAACACAGTCAACAATCGCATGCATGTAAATATACGGTGACTTTCTTCGCCCGTGTAGTCCTTCCGCTTTTACCGTTCTTAAAACTGAATTACCAGCATGCGCAGACCTCCAAATTGGCGCACGCGGTTGTCATTATCGCTTTCGCAGCTAGAATATCTGAAGATATTCTAACCCTATAGACTAAGACAGCAGACGCACGTCGATAATGTGAGAGCAGGACGGCTGTGGTGGCGACATCAATACACCCCTCAACTAACGCGCCCCAAATGTCCATGTAAGTTCTCCCGCAGAAAAGAATAAAGCTAAACGAAGTTCCTTCGTTCTGTGGAGAGACTACATAATCAGGAGAGACTGAAAGAGAACAGACCCCCTAATTGTTATTTCGGTCCAAGGTCTGCGCAACTGCCTGAAGAATGGGAAGCTTTCTTAGCTCTACTTGAGCTTGTATATTTGTTAATAACATTCGCATTACGGTATGATCAGAGAGAAGAGTGCGCACAAGATTCTCTGTGCTTGTGAAAAGGAAAGCACAATGTTGGTCCGAGGCCCTACCTACGCAAATTAATGCTTTGCCTGCAACTCAGCTTTCAACGTTTTCTCGGTCTCCGTCGCAAGTGGGCAATGCGTTCATTTGCACATCACAGAAAAAAAGAAGAAAAAAGGTTTTGCATGTGAACAATAGGAAAATGATTTTCATGAAGGAAACGTTGCTTGTGCAACTGGGCAGTAATTACAGCGAATAAATGTCATTAATAACGGGATTGCACATAAATGCCGTCTTCGAGGAGGATGCGAGTTTGCTTCATGGAAAGATTTAAGTAAAATAAAGAGTATTGTTTGTCTTAAAATTTGCCTAACGGCGATAGCTGACTGGGTAAGTTGCTATAAGAGCTTAGTTTAACCGAAAGGCTAAGATACTGTACTGTAAATGTAATATAAAAAAGCACTACATACCCCAGACACTATGCTTCATGAAAGTTAGGAAGCAGCAGTTCGTGGGTTATATTTGCGATCATCCAGGCACCCTTCGTACACCGAGATTCTTTACTATACTTAGAGCCGTAGCATGTACATTATCGTTAGTAAATTGCGGAGCCGCATGAAAGCATCAATACTATCTAATTGCTTCTCAACTGTTATATGGACAAAAAAGGCAGCTGGTTAATATAACTTGGGAGAAGTATGGAGAGAGGGAGAGCAAAAAACTTTTTTTTTGTCCTTGCTGGAGTCATCGGAGGCAGGGGCCCGGAGACTAGCCCTACCGGAGCCTCCCTTACTCAGGCGGTGGCCAGACCTCGGACTTTGGCGGCGTCTTCGGCCAGCTGGACTGACCAGAGTTGGTCATCCGGGCACGCGCTGAGCAGCATAGCGTCCCGCTGCTCGGGCGTGGTTATCCTAAATGTATGGAGGCGCAAATAACCACGCAAGAATATAGTGTACGAATCCGCGTATTATATGCAATGGGTTGCTTTTCATTGGAAACATACACCTTTGTTGTAATATTTGCAATCTCTTCGGTTGTGCGGTTGGTGCGACTTTGGTTTCGACATTTATTGATTGCTCCAAGAACTTGTGAAGATCAGTGATGTGCGCATGGGAAAGTGTTTCGGATTTTACGTCTTAGCCGAACTCGTGATTCAATCTGAGATATTCAGACTATTGAAAAATATTTCTGTGCAGACACTCATATTGCATCCGTGAGTGAAAATTTACAACTTCGTCACAGCGTCAGGCCTTTGATGCTAACGCACAACGCTAGCATATAAACGTGACAATGCTGAGCATGCTATTTAGGCAAAATAATAATCATAAAAAAATATTGCAGACGAAGGCGAGATATAGCTGTATTTCACTTGGAATAAAAGTAAAAAGTATGTAGTTCATATATTTGGTAGGTGTATAACCAAGATCTCTCGTAGAAAGTAGCCCTATGCGACGCGCATTGTGATCAACTGTCTATAAATATGTGAAACCTACAAAATGTGACGTCACTGTTATGGAGACCAAACTTAAAGCAAGTGGAATGAATAGAATAAAGTATAGTGCACTTTACAGCAGTCATTTGTAATCACAACGAAACTAATTGTACAGTCAGTGATTCTGTATTTCGTCACAAACCGAATTCAGTGACCCAATCAAATTACACGCGAAAGTTACCTGCTGGCAGCGAGCATTCCTTAAAAAATGGTTGATCCCTCCGTCATAGGAATCGGTATAACACGAAAATAAAACGTATCCTACAGAAGTAGTTGAATGTTTCCTGCACAATGATATATGAGAGCTTGCGCAATGTGTATTGGTGTTTGGCAGCTATAGCACCGTTTGACATGGATGCACCCACGTTGACGCTTGGTGGTACATCTCCATCCCGACGACTAACCTCCATGATCAGTGATTAAACAAACCTTTGTAGTTGCTGTAATAGCTACCGGTGAGAGCGTAATCAGAGAAATCGCGGTGTGACAGCGTTGCTGATTGGACGCAGGACTTGGGCTAAGGAAACGTTGGGCTAAGGTAGCCATCCCGAGAGTTAGTGAACATCACGGCCGGACAAAGAGGGGAAACGCAACGCGTGTTGCGTCTCTTCTCTTGCCCGGGCGCGATTTTTCTCGGGGCGAGCGTAAGCGGGCAACGCGGTGTTACAGCCAGACATGGCAGGCGCGCGTTGCAGAGCTATTGTTGGCATGGATAGAGGCTATGAGCGAGGCCGAGGCTTGGACTAAGGTCACCATCCAGCAGTGTGTTAAGGTGGTAACAAAATTCCACTTCTGCGCGAAACGCCCTGAATGCCCCGGGACGTACGTGAAGCAACGACGCGTTCGTTGCAGGAGCTATTCGCGGAGGCCATGGTCATGACGCATTACTTCCCTTTACCGCTCCCAGAGGGTGATTGGCACCCAGCCGAACAAGAGCCCTGTAAGCGCAAAATGTGAGATATTAAAGGCGCTTTCGCAGAGCATCCAGAGTGTGGGACCATGGCGCAGACGTTTATGGTTTTATTTGAATGTTACATACTGCAATCGGAAAAAAAAACGAAAAAAAGACGTTGCCCAGTGTACAGTGTGCACCTGGCATCTGTTGTCGCAGACCTAGAGGTCGTGGGTTCGACTGCCCTCGACGGAAAATTTTAGGAGCGAAGCTCCTTAGGCTCTCACGAAAGCCGTTTTCATCGAGGCTCGCCGTAGTCCCTAGTCGAAGCGCTGGTGCGAAACATCCGTGCACAATACCGTCTACAGAGCGTACATAACGCGCATATGATTTAAAAAGACAAACAAAATAAAAGGCCACAACACCGTACAAACATCGAAATTTAACCACCCATCAATCAAAGCATATGACAGAACAAAAGGTTAACAAGAACAAAAGAAAAGGCTGTTAACCCGAACAAAATAGAGGACCACGATTCACGATCCGATTTACAATGCTTCGCCCCATCATGAGCATTCACTTCGTGGATCTGCAGCCATCTTTTTTTTTTTTTGCTCCAGGTTTTTCCTTTGTTATGTCCTCATGCGCATTTTTGGGACGTCATTTCCACGACGGAAATACGTCACTGAATACTTGGTGGACCCCGGCATAAAACACTTTTATGCAAAAAAAAAAAGAACACCTGGCCTGCGAGGAACACTCAGCAGTAACAGCGAAAGCTGCAGGAGCAGGCCTTTCTGGAGCCTGTTGTCAACTCTCTTGGGGCGACTACAGCTACAATATGGCTTAGACCACAGCTCGTGACTCCACTCTATCACCGAGGCCAATTCGACTCGTTTAACGCTAAAAAATAATATAAATTAAAAGCGTGATATTGATGATTCTGCAAACGATGGCACGACCTCTCGATAGTCCGAATGAGACCCCTTTGACTGCCTGGCTATCCAAATGACCCTGAAACGTATGATATACACCAAATGGCTTTATTCGCGTACCCTTAGCGCACTCATTCCTCTCATTTTGTGTATTTTTAAGCCTTGGCATTTTTTTTTCTGTAGCTGCTAAAAAAGAAAAAAAAACATATTCACTAAATTGCAGCGCGCATTGCGTCAGATGCGGCCCGCTAACGATGGCTCGAAGAGTATTAGTGAAACGTCACGTCGTCCAGTGCAGTGAGGCGTTTCCGAACCTGACCATGATTCGGCCGCATGAACGAGGCCGTCGAGGGAGCACGGTTGTCATTACCTGAATTTGAAAGGTCGATCTTCAACTCACTTCTGCGGTCTCTCTCGCTCTCTTTGTCAGCGAGTCAGACCACACAATGCGGCGCGTTCGCACCAGGCGGTAGATAGAGCTCGGGCGGCAGTCGATAAGCGCTTGTAACGTATTGCAACTTTCCTCACTGCCCGACCAGGGGTCGTCGAAGGCGAGCCAAACGAGAGAGAGAGGGAGAGAGAGAGAGGGACAAAGCGAGGGAGTCGGTTCATAACGCCGCGGGAGCGAGTATCTTTCCATTTGTAGGCCCGAATCGTTTTGGGGTGGAAGTAAATACCTGTCTAGTTTACCGGCGTTCAGCATTTCGTTCGGCGTAGATGACCAGACCGTCGCGTGTTCGTACGCTGACCGTAATTATCGCCATTAAAGCCTTCCGTTCCGTCGTCCTCTCGGACCCTTTCGCTTGCCGAGTGCCCTCTCCGCGCAGACCAAGCGTAAGACTCGTTGTCCCGCGCCGTCCTGTCCTGAGCGGCGGACGTGAAGAGGGAGGCTAATTGACCATTTGCGGAAATCTGCAAGACGGCTTTCCTGCAAGGTTGTTTTCCAACCAAGAGCTCTCGTTCCCAGACTGCTTTCCAGGCTCACTGAGCTTTTACCGCTCCTAATTCCAGTGAAGGCACGCGAGTACGACAAAACGACTTTGTTGTCGACCCCGCCTCGTACGAACCCTCAGCGAGGATCGCATTGTGGACGAGGCACCTGTCGTTCGTAAAGAAGGGGGTGGGGGGGTGGCGAGAAGGCAAAAACACAATGAGCGAGAAAAGCAGTCTGGGAGCAAGAGCTTTTGGTTGGAAAATAACCTTGCCGGAAAACCGCCTTGCAGATTTCCGCAAATGGTCAATTGGTCTCGCTGGATACACGCGACTTCAACGAGGAGGAAGGGTCTCGAGGCTGCGCGTTACGGACGTATCTGCGGCGCTGGGGACCGCACAGGGATGACCGAGGCGAGTTGATTACTCTACTGAGGTTGCCTTGAATCGCTCATGTTTAGGTGTCACGTGACGCGTGGGTTTAAGGAGATTGTGTCGGGGAAAGGGTGATGAGGTATCAAGCCGCTGGAGCTCTCGAACGAGTTTCCACGTCATTAGAATGTGGTCACGTGCAGCACAGGACGCGGAATCCGGTGTATTATGAGCTGTTGCGAGCGGGGCCTATATGTGTTTCCTCGGTCAACGAGCGTGCATCTCAATCTCGTTCGATGTATTGTCATGTGATGTAATCAGAATTTGCTCTGTAAGAGCGTGTTGATGCTAATCTCTTCGTATAATTCTGCAAACATCGCGATCTGCGAGGAATGTGTGCACCGCTTATATTTACTCATAAACGAACCGTTTACATTACTTAAACGTGTGCATGAACTGCACCTCGTAATATTATACTATTAGCCTTTATAGTTGATATACAAGGTATTAATTTTACTTCACACTGTGTACGCAAAAGCTTACGCGTGTGTACGTGTGTATTGATGTCATTGGTGTTGCGAAGGTTTATTTAGGAGGAGCTCCTGTCTTGCTGCGTTGCAAGAGGGCAGCATTGATGTATAGCTTTTTTGCCGCTACAGTTGCGTAATATGACGGCAAAGAAATTGATTGTCTTTTTATTAAGTTGCATCTTTGGAATGACTTCACATCTGATAGGCTGCATCATACATAGGACGATCTCTAGAGCGTTTTTCCGCCGACAATGGAAGTATACATTGTGAAGCAATAATATTTTTCCGCCACCGCGGCTGCGGTCGCAGCTGTGGATCGTCTGCGTCGGCGTCACTGCCGCTGGGAAGTTGCACTCACCAGCGACGAGCTGGCCGACCAGCTTTGGGCCGTCTGGCAAGCCAAAATGCCACCCGAGTCCAGGGACTTCGACCCGTCACCTGAGGCACCACCATAATCATCTACGGAGGGTGGGACAGGACAGGGGTTAATCCCCTCTTCCCCTCACCCCGCCCGAAGGAAACTGCCGGAATAACCATAAAGTTTATTCATTCAATCATTCACTTCTTGTGCATTTGACAGTTATAGAACATACCTTAGAACAGAACTCGGGATTAGTGCGAGTTTTTCTCTCATGTTTGTAGAAATGTCTTCATTCCTCTTCGTTTTGATTTTTCTGTATATCTGCGTTCGGTGCACACCCCGTCGCTGTAGCATTTGCAAAGTGGTCCAAGCGGTATTCAGGTTGTGGCCCAACATATGGACATCGGCACGTGATCAGTGACTTATCTTTTGCGGAACATTACCTAGTAGCCCAAGTTGTCTATTAGAATATATAACCACTGGCGCAAGTTTTGTGCAAACACGTGTATGCCAAGGTGTACAATCCCACTGAAGCATGGTCGTCGCCAGGATTTTCTCTTGGGGGGGTGCAAACGAGCGTTGCATCGCGGCTGGGGGGAGGGGGGAGAGCACTGGTCTAGCTTGGGTGAGGGAAACTGCTGGTGAGGCTTGAGGGGGGGGGCACGTGCCCCTTTTGCACTCCCCCTGCCGACGCCCATGCACTGAAGCACCCGTTTACAATTTACTCAAGAAATATATTGTGCTCCGAGGACTCACTCGGACTAGGACTCATCAAAATTTTCCTCAACCAGACTCACTCGGACTCAAACTCACGAACATATTACTCAGCCGGACTCACTCAGACTCAGACTCGCGGCTTCACCTGAGTCTGAGTGAACCTAAGTGAGTCGACTCATGAGTCCGTGAGCGTAAAATTAGCTGTTCCAGTTTTGGTTTCAATGCTCTTTAACGCCAATACGTCACGTAATCGGTGCTCTACGATACGCCTTTATATATTGTAACTTTAAACACGAGTTATCAGTGATTTCAATCCAGTAAGGACATTTTTATGAAATACGCGACTTGCACAAGATATCTTGATCAAGAAGTTCCCCTGAAAGAGTTTTCAGGGGAAGGTCATGGCACCCCCCTCTCCCTAACACACGCCTCAGATTGACAAATATGAGGTAGCGCATAGTTGAGATATCTGTGAAAATACTTGAGTACAAACTTAAGCCGATATAACGCTGATTGTCACGGAATGCCACTTTCTCGACCCCTCGTCACGCCGATTAACGCGCGCCGCACCCACCCCGCTGACCGGCGCACCGTCTTGGGCGTGGTGTGGTGTGGTGGTGAAAAACATTTATTTAGACTATTTGCAAGAGAGATAGGGGCGGCCTTAAGGGCCGACCCTGTACAAACTCTAGGAGGAGTCCCTAGTCCGGGACCCCTGTGGCTTCCGCGGCGGCACGCGCCCTGGCCACGAGGGCTCTTTGACCCTCTAAGGCCGAGCAGCCGAGCAGGGTAGCCTCCCAGCTCTCTCGGGTAGGGGGTGATTGGGAGGTGATTGGGGGGGGACCGCCGGGTTAGATGGGCATGCCCACACCATGTGGAATGTATCCGCAAGCGGATGATCACAGTGTGGGCATTCCCCGGAGAAGGCCGCATTGAAATGCTTAAGTATCGCCGGGCACAATACTGTGTTGGTGTATAAGCGTAAGAGCCAGCGCTCGTCAGCCTTAGGCAGGCCCGGCGCCGGGGGGCGGAAATCGGAGCCTGTTCGATTTGTACATCGCTGTGATGTCGCGAAATGAGGTGACCGGATTAGGTTCTGGATCGTCAGGCGATGGAGGGCGAGGAGGTTCCCGGGAATCAAGCGCGCGGGCCGAGGCATCGGCAGCCTCATTACCACCTAGTCCTGCGTGAGCTGGGGTCCAGATGACTAAACGTGTATTTGGGCGGTCCAGATAATAACAACCCTTCAGGATTTGAGCAGCGCGATTGGTGATGCGACCCTTCGTAAGATTTTGGCACGCACTCCGCGAATCGGTAATAATGATCCGAGATGCGGGGTCCGCTGCGGCGAGAGCTATGGCGACTTCCTCCGCGTGAGTAATGTCCGGTGCTCGAAAAGTGAGCCCGTGAACAGGCGCGTTTTGATGGACTACGGCTGCCGTGTACCACCCCCCCGTGGTGAGGGCCAGACGCGTCCGTGTAGAAGACTCCAAGACGGGACCCATAGCGTCTTTGCAAGGCTGTAACCCGCGCAGTTCGCCTGCCTTCATGAGTCTCCCTAACCATGTTTTGGGGCAGAGGCTGGATAACCAACGCACCACGCCAGTCCTCCGGGATCGTGGTCCGCTCTTCTGCCTGATAGGTGTAGGAGATGTGGAGGCGGTTTAAGAGACATCTCCCAGCGTGCGACTTGGTAAGCCGCAGGTACTGGTTGTTGAGATGGGCCTCTTTGAGTTCCCCGTATGTGTTGGTCATGCCCAAATCTGCAAGACGCTGGTTAGACGTCGAGATGGGGAGGTCAAGGGCGCGCTTGTATATCTTGCGGAGAATGCCTTCGAGCGTGTTCACATCACATTTGCGCAAACGTAGGTAGGGTGTCGAATACAGGATTCGACTGGTCACAAAAGCGTTGGCGAGGCGCAGAGCATCGCGGCTTCTGAGACCCCCTCGCTTGTTCGAGACCCGACGGACCATGCGGCCCACCTGATCCCCGACCGTACGTAACTTGCGCATGGTTGTATTGACTTTCCGGCTCGTGTGTATGAAGAGCCCCAAGACGCGGATTTCTTCGCGTTCCGGGACTGGTCCGGTGCGTAAGGAAAGTGCGATGTGTGTCGTATCTTTTGGTTTGGGGCGAAGATGCACATACTCCGATTTTGTTGGCGAACATTCGAGGCCGCAGCGGTGGGCGTAGTCATCCACGACCGATGCTGCTTGCTGCAGGCTGGCCTCAATGCTGCCAAGAGAACCCTGGGTTGCCCACAGCGTGATATCGTCGGCGTACAGAGCGTGCCGCACACCGGGGATATCCTTCAGCAGTGGGGGGGAGGTGAGCCATGGCGAGATTAAACAGAAGAGGAGAGAGGACCGCTCCCTGTGGTGTTCCTCGAGTACCCAAAGGATACGGGCCATGCTCCTTGTCTTGAATGCGGAGGTACGTCTGCCGTTCTGTCAGGAACTGACGGATGTACCTGAAAGTATTATGCCCACAGTCCGTTTGGGACAGATGGGTAAGAATGATTTCGTGGGTAACGTTATCAAGAGCCCCTTTGAGATCTAAGGCGAGGACTACCTTATCGTTACTGGGATTCTCGATCGGCTCAATAACGTCACGATGGAGTTGCAGGAGAATGTCCTGAGCAGAGCGATGTGGACGAAAGCCGTACATAGTGTCGGCGAAGGTACGCCGGGCCTCGAGGTAATCGGAAAGCCTATCTCTAACCATTGTTTCCATAAGCTTCTCCACACACGAGGTTAAGGAAATGGGTCGTAGATTTTCGATGTTGATAGACTTGCCGGGTTTGGGAATAAACGTTACCAGAGCCGTTTTCCAATCAAGTGGTAGCGGTTCGCGCCCCTCCCAAATTTGATTGAAGTAGTCGAGGAGGTGAATGTAGGCCGGGTCTGGGAGGTTGGCTAAAAGCTTAACCGTCACTCGATCCCTACCCGGCGCCGTTCCTCGCTTCATTTTGGACAGGGCCGCCTTCAGATCGTGGAGTTGAAAGCAACGATCCAAGTCTGCGTTCTCCGAGCCTGCATATGAGAACGCAGGTCCGATGGGGTCCTGCCGGCCACAGAGATATTTATCCCTAAGAGCCTGTGCCAATTTATCCGCGTCACCCGCGTAGGCGTGGAGCGCGCGTTGAAGATGTTTTTGCGTTTCTGTGCGCGTTTGGCTAGGGTCGATGAGGGCCCTGAAGAAACGCCACGTGTTGCGGTTCGACATATGCTTAGCGGCATTGTTGCAGCGTTCTACCCAATTGGAGTCAGCGAGCTGGGCCGCGTACTCGGCTGCTTCTTGGGTGAGGGCTGCTATGCGGATTTTGAGCTGACGGTTATGCTTTTGTCGGCGCCATCGGCGGATTAGGCTATGCCGAGCCTCCCAGAGACGCAGGAGATGGTTATCCACCGCCGGCGTGGCCTCTGAGAGCTGAACCGTCTGCTCAGTTTGGCGAAGCGACGTCACAAGGTGTTGAGACCAAGTGGCGTAGCCTTGTTGAGCTATGGGTGCCGGAGTCGTGTACTCCGAACGGAACTTGTCCCAGTCCGGAAGTTTCGCTTGTTGATGGGGACGGGTAAGGGGATGTGTCCGAATTGTAGTGAGAAGAATGCAGTGGTCACTGCCGAGAGTTTCCTCGGATGTTGAGCCATTCTGCATACTTGATGTGCTTGGTAAGTGTGAGATCGGGACATGTGTCTCGAGTTACAGAGTTACCAATGCGCGTCGGGTGTACAGGGTCCGTTTGGATAGTGAGGCCCAGGGTGGAAATAAGTTCCGCCAACTTTCTACCACGCCGTTCTTCCTTACGGTAACCCCAGTGAGGACTAGGGGCGTTAAAGTCGCCTACAATGACAAGCGGCTCCCTGCCTGCGACGGTAAGGGCTTTGCTAAATACATCAGCGTAAGTTACATTAGGCAGTTTGGGAGAACTGTAGATGTTGAGGATATGTAGGGACGGGTCCTGCTTCCGAAGCGGGAGGAGAGTCACCATAACATACGAGTAAAGCGGATCGCAGTCGAGATCCACTGGATTGGCAGTGTAATTTCGATGCACGCAGAGTGCGGTTTGCGCATCTCTTTGGTACACG
This sequence comes from Rhipicephalus appendiculatus, assembly GCA_030522465.1. Lineage (NCBI taxonomy): Eukaryota > Metazoa > Arthropoda > Arachnida > Ixodida > Ixodidae > Rhipicephalus > Rhipicephalus appendiculatus. The sequence continues at coordinate 673,252 of JALIZH010019845.1, forward strand.
GTATAATTTGCGAGGGCAGCGTGCTCGCCCGACTCCTGAAGGGCCACTACCGAGGGCAAATGCGGATAGGTTTCTAAGTGGAGCCGGAGAGCAGCCCGCTTAGTGCGTGCCTTAAATCCCCGGCAATTCCACTGTAGGATTGTAAAATGGTCCGAATTTGCGCGGCCGCGGCGCGATCTAGGGCCGTTGCCCGCCATCGTGGGAATTAAACGTTTGGGGGGGCCTCCGGGAGAGCAAAGGGGTCCATAGGGGCTCCACTGCTCGATCCGGTGCTCACTTCCGAGGTCGCAGCTGAACTGCTAGACTGCTCGTCTACCTCGGCCACCTGGGAAAGAGGCCGGGGCGCTTGAGAACGAGATACCCGCTTAAGCTTAGGACGGCGAGTGCTAACAGAGAGTTGGGGCATCTGGGGAACTATCATGCCCGGGATGCGATCGAAAACGGTTTGGAGGGCGGCAGCCAATCGATCCTCGATCGTTGTCACTATGGACGCCATCTGGGACTCTAAGCCGCCTAGACGCGCCTCAAGCGGGGCGAGGTGCGCCGCGGTGTCTCTGTGCTCGGAGGGGGGCACTATCCATCGCCTCTGGTGCCTGCCCGAAGGATGTCGGGTTAGTTGAGGACGAGCGGTTCGCAAGCGCCTCCACCGCCTGAGTTAACGAGGCAACCTTGGGCCTGCAACGTGCGGAATTCAATTTGTTCCCGTGTGGGAGTGGAAGGGGTTGGCGGTTTGGGTTGGGAGATCACAGAGGGTTCGGGCGGAGAGGCTGCGCCACCCGAGCCGCTCACCTGGGATCCTTGCCGGACGCGGTTGGCCCACGATGAATCTCCCTGGGCAGCAGGTTTAAGGTCCAGGTGAAGGCGGGTTCGGTTTGGGTGGGGCGGGCGAAGCCTGCCCTGCAGTAGGCCTCTTGGGCGGGACAGGGTTGATGGCAGGTGGCTGAGCCCCCCTGCGGTGATGCCCGAGAGCCCAGATTCCGTGGGCGTCGACGTTTTCTCTTCTTGCGGCCGGCTTGACCTTCCGATGTAGGAGTTGGGCGGCTTGGGGGGCGGCGCCCTGTAGCGTTCCCCTACAGCAACGGTCCCCGGTGACGTGGGTCCCGGCACATAGAGCGCACCTGGGCGTACACTCATGAGGGGCACGGGCGCCATCCGTGAGCGGTACCGCTTTTCCGCAGATGCCGCAAAAGTCTGGTTTGGGGCCGGGACAGGCGTCGGGTCGATGTCCAACGGAGCCGCACCGACTGCATGCCGGAACAGTTTTTCTGTATGGCTGCACTGGGATGAGCAGGGCGTCATAGGACACGTACTTAGGCTTCACCTTGCCGGAAAAGGTCAGGCGCACCTTGTTAGAGGTGCCCAGTCGCCGCACGTGTAGAATCTCGCCTTCGGGCCAGTAAAGGCTCTCACGAAGAGCGGCTTCGGTGTCGGAGCTGCGCACTGTCACTACTCCATAACAGGAGTCTCGAGTGTCCGCGCGCAAGTACCCGAACAGGGGCACCAGTCCGGCGGGTGAGGGAACCGCAAACTCACAGATAAGTTTGTCCGCTATGAGCGGGTTCGAGGTGTACACTAAGATGAGATTTTGTTCCCGTAACCATCACAACAGTGATTAGCCGTGTCGCGGTCGCTCCGAGGTGGGCGATGAGCGCGCGACCGGCCCCGTTCTCGGGGAAAACGTCGGCGAAGGACAGCTGAGTCCGGGGTTTGAGAACAACGACGAAATCCGTTGCTTCCGGCTTCGGCAGGGGTTGAGGCCGCCACAAAGGCTTTCCGTGCCCCCGCTGCGGGCCCGCGGAGCGCGTCTCAAGGCGGTGAAGGTGTTGGGGAACAGGCGCCAGCGTCCGCGTCGGCAGCTGCGGCAAGGGACGCCGCGTCGGTGGTGGCCGCCGTGATTGCGTTGCTCACCTGCTCTCGCCGAGCGACCGCGGCAGCAAGCGCGCGGCGCTCTTGAAGGATTGGGGCAGCTCCGGTCGGCTGTCCGAAGAGGGTACGGTGCTCCACACCATGCTGTGAGGATCATATCCAGTTTGGGTGTCCACCACGGTTGCGGCTGCGGTGCGGGGCCGGCCGTCCGTTCTACCGGGAGGCGCCATGGCTGTTGAGCCTAGCGACGCCACCGGCGTTGTCGAGACGTAAATCGCCCGTAAGAGTCGTAGATGGAGCCCGCCTGCCGAAATGTGGCATCCAGATGAACCGGATCACATTCCGGGGACGGTGGAGAGATGTTCTCGGAGGTTCGAAGAAGTATTCCGTAGTTCCGAGCAAAAATTTTCGGAGCCGGAACGCTGCACATCCGATACGGTCGCGCGCTCGCAGCGCCTCCCTGGGCGTCAGGGACTTGTTTTTCTTAGAGTCCGCGAAGAGCAGCAGAAGGGAGTGTCGCTGCCGAAGTTGGCTCTTTGTTGAATACCGAGGCGACGGCAGGTATACGGAAAGCCGCAGTGTGCCCCGAACTTTTTGGGCTGCAAGACGCTCGGCATAAGAATGGAGGCAAGATGCGTTCCCACGGAAAGAGCTGCACGTGCACGAGCCGCCTACGCAGTCACTGCAAACAGGTTGTCTATCTTGATTATTGGAGAACCCTCTCCTAATTAAAAAGGGGCGTCGTAAATATTTTGAGGGCGGAGTTTGCGACAATGGAATGCGCATGATTGGACCCATGTTGATGGTCCCCTTTTTACCCCGGAAGAGAGTGAGGGGATACGAAGAAGATTTAAGCGCAGGATATCGCCCTGCTAATCAGTCTAGCTGATTGACAAGCACGCAGTAGAAGTAGATCATCGAGTATCTCTCCTAGAAGTTTTTAGTGTGTGCTTTGTATCGGCTGGCCACCTAAACTTAGCCGTTCGCCTAGTTGAGACACGTCTGCAACGTAGGCATCGGGACTTCAATCTCAGGTTAGCTCAACCTGCCTGAGATCTACTTCAAGCACTAATTCCCGGAAACATCGGCGTTGCAACTCGGACCCACCGACATCGCAGTCGTGCCAGAAATCTTCGGGACTTCTCGCTTCCGATCGTCGTGGACGCAACGCTGCCGGTCATCACACGTATGCCTTCACCTGTTTATATCATCGAACTTTCGCGTTTCTTCGGTTTAATCTTATCCCATTGTTTGTTTAGCGTTAATTTATTTTGCAATTGATTTTGTATATCTTTGTAAGCTCATTGTTTAAGTATTTGAATATTGTTCGTTTTTTTCTGAAGTGTTGTATTAAGTGTGCTCGTGCCGCAATAGCTAAATTAAAGCTGTTGTTTTGTTCAAACACTTCTCCGATCTCTTCACTGTTCTACTTGCGTACTGAACGGACGAACCCGCTGTCATTCCCGTCGCCGACTTCGCGCTGGCGACGCTTGAATACAGCAAAAACCGTAACACTGACAGTAATGCTTAAGACGAGTAGACAGGACCATAGGGTCGGCAATTGAAGGGGGAGCTCACTCAGACTCACTCACGAAATATATTTTGTGCTTAGGGCTCACTCGAACTCAGACTCGCCAATATTTACCGCAACCAGACTCACTCGGACTCAGACTCATGAAAGTTTTCCTCAATCGGACTCACTCGGACTCAAACTCATCAAAATATTACTCACCTGGACTCACTCGGACTCAGACTCACGGCCCGACCTGAGTCTGGGTGAGTCTGAATGAGTCGACTGGTGAGTGAGTTTGCCGACCTATGCGTCGAACACATACCAACTAGCACAGGTTATGTACAGAGGCTCATGGCACGCGCCATATTGCACCCGAGGCAGTGGCCACAGTTGCCTATTGGAACGCATGCGCAGTAGCCCCAGTTCAATAGAAGAGCAACCAGCAACAGCAGAGAGTAAGCAGAAGGCTATCAAAGCCTCCGTAACACTCTAAGAAAAAAGATGACCTGTTACTTGCTTCGTTAATCCTGACCTTGCCACTTCCATAACTCTCTTTAAATATATACGTGTACTGCCTTTTTAAGTGACCTTAAAATCTCTTTGGGAAGCCGTGGTAAGTGCGACACTCTAAAAGATATTTAACGCGTATCTCTAAAGAAAGCTATAAATGGGGCTAGTCTCGATTCGCCGAAAACATTAACACGTAATCTTTTATCTTTCCTGTCGTGTAAGAGTTAAAGAACACAAATTCAAAGTAATGTTAGAAATAATGGATGAGAAAGTTTTCGTTACGAATTAAACGCACGATGTGTGCGAACCTTCTAAAAGACGAGTAACTGTATATGGCAGCGAAGAAAGCAAAAAAAAAAAAAAAAAAGAAAAAAAGAAAGACGTTGACATTACGGCATAAACGCAAATTTTTCAGAAAAAAAACAAACTCCGGTTTAACTCCGAATATTCCACATGTATACCTAAAAAGCGAGAGCGAAGCCAACCAGAAAAAAGATTGCACTCAAACTGCCACAAAAAAAAAAAAAAAAAAAAAAAAAAAAAAAAAAAAAAAAAAAAAAGGAAGACGTAGGTAAATAATGGACGAACGCAGCGGCGAACCTCGCATACCACAGGTCAAAAATGAGAAGAAAACTAAGCGCCTTCCTCTGCTTTTTTGTCGATTTCTGTTCTTTTTTTTGAAAACGGGAATATTGGGGAACTGAAGGAATATCCAAAAAATACGACCATAAAGAGAACTCCCGAGTTTCCCAGCGCAAAACGAGACACTCAACGCCAGTCGTATATACGTAGCTCAAATCCCGGTTCGCCCAGAATTGTGGCGCGGCACGTGTAGGCAGGGCGCATAACTGTTGCTGCGTCGGTGGTGATGGTGGTGAAAAAAAAAAAAGGGGGGGGGGGGGGGAGTGGTAGCTACGGCGACAAACCTCGCTCCCCACCGCTTCTCGACGCTTCGACGCCAGAAAAATGATCCTGACCCAAGATTTTATTTTGTCGTCCCGAAGGACCCAACCTTCTTGAGTTTCAAAAACGACTTTTTCTTTTTTTCCCCACTCTCTTCCCGAACCGACGAGTTGTCACAAGGCCTGTCAACGTGTCGACTCGGTGAAAAAAAGAAAAAAAAAAAAGAAACAGAAAGTATAGGCTAAGAAAACAAGACAATCGATGTAAGAATGAAAGAGAGAAGTAAGCGTGGCTGAAACTTGAATATCGACTCCGCTTGAAAAGCTCGAGTTTGAGCGGCGCAAAATCAACTCGCATTCTATTTGAAGGAACCGAAGGCGAAATGACACGAAAAAAGAAAGTTGGAAGTCACCGAAAAGCGCCAGAAAAGAAGGAAGGTGCATCGACGCTGACGACCGCTCGGCCACAGCAAATTTGACTCTTCCTAGCTCCAGCGTTGCCGAAAAATATGCGAGAAAAAAATATGGAGGGAGGGACATTGTGCTTGAAATACCCTCTATACTATTTAAAAAACAAAAACAAAAGACGTCGAACCTATATCGATGGCTACTAAATTGGCGGTTGGGTATAAAATTTGCTTGTCCCACGAGTTAGTCGCAATTAAAGGACACTACTGAAGTTTGAGACGGCAGGATCTAGAGCTCGGTGTCAGGAATTAAAGCTTTAGAGATTGTGGGTATTGTGGAATAAGGCGAAATTGACACCTGACTTCATTCGGAAGGATATCCAGCCGCAACGACTGCGCTTGAGAGCTTTCGTCCTGAACTTATCGCGCAATTCAGACCGCAAGTTTAAATTTTCGTAGAGAGAAAAAATTACACCATCTCCCGCTAAAGGGAACCATGTATAGATGCGAAGCAGCGGGCGCTAACGCTTACACTGGCGGCGGCGTTGACGCTGGCGCTCATCGCGGCGTTGCGCAGGAGAGAAACCTGGGGAGGCGCAAAGCACGCAGTGATGGACCGGTGTTTCCTACTGGAACATGCCAATCGCTGCTAATGGGCAATGAGAGACAGAAGACTCCAACTACACACAGAGACCCGCAGTCCACTTTTAGTTAACGCGCCCGCTGCGAATTTTTATTGCTCAACAACGCACACGGAGAAATCTCCCACCGGCACTACTTTGCAGGTCAAGATCCGGTGCCATATATACGGGGTGGCCAGTGAACGGTTGTGCAGCGCGAGCAGTCGCTTTTAGATGCGAAGCAGCTATTTGACTAGGCTGTGTAACGCTGTCCCTCCCTCCGTACGTACGAACGCGCCGCAACGCGCTCCCCTCGCCGCAGGTGTTGGAGCGGTGCCAAGTAGGTCACGCCGCAGCTGCGCGTTGACGTCACGCTCCCCTCGCAGTGCGTGCTGACGTCGCTCTCTCCCTCGCCTGCCGCGCGCTCGCCCTTCGCCGCCGCGCCCGCAGCTGCAGCCTGACGCGCGCCTAACGTACGCTTTGAAACATGTCTGTACGTGTCACCTCTCTCTCGCTTCACCCTCTCCACCGCTCTCATGCGCAACGCTGCTGCTTCGCATCCCATCAGGGTTCCCTTTGGGAAGATGGTGTAATTTTTTCAACCAAGAAACTCGCTAGCACACGCTGCCTGCGTCGGCGTCGCGAGGAGGGGCAGCGTAGGAGAAGAGGGGAGCGTAGGACAGGTGAGCGAGGGGGGGGGACGCGCATGCGCAGTGGGGGTGTGGTCGCCGCGGGGAGGGATGCCTAGAGGAGAGGGAGGGGGGAGAGGAGGTTTTTATTTTTATTTTTTAGAAGGTTTGCGCATGCGCAGTAAGGGTGGTCAAGGCGCGCACCACCACCAACGGATTGAACTTTGCCTTAAGCTGCTTCGTATCTAAAAAAAAAAGCACGATTCTTGCTAAGCGGGCGGTACATTTGCATGATCAGGACCTGTGCTGCTGCGAGCTTTGCTGGGGTTTCATGTGCCAAAAGCTACGCTGTAATAAGAGGCACGCCATGGTGCAGGTCTCCCGATTACTATCAATTGGTATCGAAATGCGACAGCGGTGGCTCGGGATCGAAGTCGCGCCATCCAACCTATCAGAGCGACATCCTACGGACCAGGCTACCACGGCGGGCCATACTGCAACGAACTAGAGCCTCGGGATGTCACCGTAGCGACCACTTCTGCGACGAGGATCTTCGCAAAACTCAGACATGATACCAATGACAGGAAATTCCAGGGGGAGTGTACACCTTCTCGGAATTTGAGAAAAGAGGAAGAGTAATCTTATAAACGTGAAGAGAGATTGCTTACAAATAACATGAAGAAGGCAAATGGCTGGCATTTCGTATACTTACGAACGAAAAGCCAGTTGGCGCCTGAATGAAGTAAAAGAACAAAACAGCCAGAAATATGACCTATACACAACCGCATACACAAGAATTAACAGAATTTTCATTGTGAAAAAGAGAGGTGTAGCGAGAGATGTGAGAAGACGTCGTGAAGGCGGCCGACGAGGCCGTGCCGATCTCTCGCCAATTTATTAGAGAAGGCCAAGCGGAGCGGCGGCGGCTGCCTGCGTCCGAACAGCCAGGCGCGTGAACTCGTTCTCTGGCTCGCGCCTCGAGCTGTCAGCATGAGCTGCGCGAGAGGCACTGCGCGGGGGTTGGAACATGATGATGATGATGATGAAGGGCGATGATGATGACGCTACAGGAGGATTTTCGATGGCGCATGCTAAAAAATTACACCATCTCCCGCTAAAGGGAACCATGTGTAGATGTGAAGCAGCGGGCGCTAACGCTTACACTGGCGGTGGCGTTGACGCTGGCGCTATCGCAGCGTTGCGCAGGAGAGAAAACTGAGGAGGCGCAAAGCCCGCAGTGATGGAGCGGTGTTTCCTACTGGAACATGCCAATCGCTGCTAATGGGCAATGAGAGACAGAAGACTCCGACTGGACACAGAGACCCGCAGTCGGCTTTTAGTTAACGCGCACGCTGCGAATTTTTATTGTTCAACAACGCACAGGAGAAATCTCCCACCGGCACCACCTTGGAGGTCAAGATCCACTGCCATATATACGGGATGGACAATGAACGTTTGTGCAGCGCGAGCAGTCGGTTTTTTCAACCAAGAAACTCGCTAGAAGACGCTGCCTGCGTCGGCGTCGCGAGGCGAGAGAGGGGGGTAGCGTAGGAGAGGAGAGAGAGGGGGGACGCGCATGCGCAGTGGGGGGTGTGGACGCGGTGGGCAGGGATGCCTAGAGGAGAGAGGGGGGGAGCGTATTAGAGGAGAGAGAGGGGGGGGACGCGCATGCGCAGTGGGAGCGCGGGGAGGGATGAGGGATGCCTAGAGGAGAGAGGGGGGGAGCGTAGGAGGGGGAGAGAGGAGGGGAGGCGCATGTGCAGTGAGGGTGTGGTTGCCGCGGGGAGGGATGCCTAGAGGAGAGAGAGGGGGGAGAGGAGGTTTTTTTTTATTTTTTTTATTTTTTGAAAGGTTTGCGCATGCGCAGTAAGGGTGGTCACGCCGGCACACCACCACCACCACCACCACCGGATTAAGCTTCGGCATAAGATGCTTCACATCTAAAAAACCCAGCTGGTCGAAATTACCGGCGCCCTACACTACGGCGTCCCTCATAATCATATAGTGGTGTATTATTCTTCTTCTCCTCCTTATTATTATTATAGTGAAAAAGAGAGCGAACTCAGAGGGTCCCTTATGCCTTCCCCTAAGACGACTTCAAGACGGAAGTCATCTTTTTCCTTCTCAGCCGCTGTGTTGATCCTCCCCAGCCCCCCCCTCCGTAAGCTGTCTGCCCCCCAATGCGGTATTGCACTGTCCCCAGGATCAGAGGCATTGCAAGATTTCTGTACTTAACCTGGTTTTGCAGTGCACGGCTCCGTGATCGGCCCACCATGACGACCAAGCGACGATATGATGCAATGGCGTCACGTGGCGTCACAGTGACGTTAAGATGACATATCACATTCCGGGCGATCTGTTACGTCATGACGACGTCATAAGCTCGCGTCATCGCACGATTATATTTTGCATCACTCGTGTTTACACCCGCGCCGCAGGACGATGGTCGACGCCGATGGCCAATTCTCGTGCTCCATGAGGCATCTAAGGCTTTCGCCTTAATCCAGCATACCGCCGGCCCGTGCGCAAGACGCACCAACATACAGCCGCTATTTTCTTTCAACAATTATTGAGAATACTAGCGTAGCGTGTATTTTGTTCAAAAATTACTGTTTTTTTTACTTTATTCTTCGGTACTGTTCGCGCAGGCGCCGTCTGTCTGCTAGATTACATGTATTTCATACGTGTCCATAAAAAAATTGAGCTGCTCAAGCCTTAATTCGTTGTCGATTTAACTATGGATTACGTCGACCTTCTGCCTCTTTTTCTTTCTACTGCTGGAAAGCAGAAGCGATCCTAAGGATCCTCTTCAGGAGGCGCGAAGGCTCAACGCAGCACCCCCTTCCCCTCTATTAAGTCAATGCATGGAGCAGACTTTTCGCCCCCCCCCTCCCCCCCATGCGCACGCCTATGCTGGTAAACTCAAGGGAGGAGTGGTTTGACTGCTGGTGTCTCATTTGATAACGAGCCACGCGGATCGTTCAAATCCTCTTTTTGACGCAGGAGCCTTGTACGCCTTCGAGTGTAGAACAAATTGTAGTAGATGGCGATGTCATCACTATCTCTGTGACGTCACCACGTCCGTTCCACAGCCTGTGTACCGTCTATTTCATTCGCCTGCATACTATTGCGAACTAATTAAGGTTCTCACCACTATGCATGCATTCGCAAAGGGACGCCATTCTGTAATAACCATAGAATATTGCAAACTACAGTAGCTGACGGCACGGAGAATAGCCGGAACTCCCAATTTCGATGTTGTAATGCGACAACTTTTAAACTGCTTAACAACTGCGTCTGAGCGAAGCACTCTAGAACAATCACGACTTTCTGCTTTTCCCTGGCTGCCAGGCCGGTGCAGGTACTGTCGGCAGCGACTGTGCAGATGAAGCCGCACTTCAGCTCATACAAACAAGGTCCCTTTCGGCGGTTACCGCTCTCGATAATGGATCGCCTGGCGGTGGCGTTAACTTCTTGTTCACCACGACTACACTTCGATAGTGAAACTCACCATGCTTCATCAACTCTTGCTGGCATTTCCTGACTCGTACTTCAAGTGACGAAAAATTCTTGGAACATGGGGTTTCGCAGGTGCAAACATTTCGACAAGCAGCCTTGTCTTCTTTAAGGCTGCAACTGGAAGACAAGACCAGTTGACAAAAGACACGTCCGCTTGCCGAAACGTTGGCACCAACGACACTTCGTGTTCCAAGGATTTTTCATAGCTCCAAGCTTCCATATTACCATTGTTCACTTAGGAGTACTTGTTGCTGGGCTAGTTGGTTCATCATAATGAGGGAAACTTTCAGACGCCTAAAACACCGCAAGAAGAACGAAGCACAGGGAAAGAGCGTCACTCGCAACTGATTTATTCGCAGGAGAAACGCAAGAAATATATATGCCGCACCACACATGCCAAACCGCACTGCATCACCTAGTCACTACACATCAAAAACACGAGGTCACTGGAAAGGCATATTTATTCAAGCAACGAAGAGCAAAATTGAAACTCAGACATGCGCAAAACCACCGATGTGTCACTTATACACAAGTCGCCTTTTTTTTTCTTTATCCAAAACGCTTCCATAATTTCCCGGGCCAGAGCTGAACATAAAGATGCATGATGGCCATCTCTATGTTCAGCGAAAAGGAATTTGCATTGGCTCTTGTGTCGCTCCAGTGTTGTGCAACATGTTTTTAGCTTCCTTTGACACAGAATTGGCTCAAGAACTTGACGTTGCAAAGGTGCTGAAAGTCTTTCGGTATGTGGACGATTTTTTAGTAATTTTAAACACTAACCCTTTGATGACCACCACTAGTTCAGTGGATGAAATTTTAGCACTTTTCAGACAACATGCTAACGGCCTTTCGTTCACGCATGAGCTTCCCATTGACTATAAATTGCAGTTTTTAGACTTGAGTATTACTCTCTCGGAGCAACACGTGTGCTGGTCTTATCGCCCACGTTCACGCAAAGAGCTTTTACCTTATGATGCGGCCCATTCCAAACTTGTTAAAAGGGCCATTGCGACCATGTGTCTCGAGGGAGCGCTGGTGAAATCTTGTGCCTCACAGGATGCAGGATAGTTACATTAATCAGGTTAGGCGGCTGCATTCAGCTGGCTATCCTAACTCTGTCGTTGTATCCGTTTCTGAAACCCTCCTTCAAAAGTTGAAAGGCACAAGAAAAAGCAGACAGCCCATGGTCAAACGACCTATGGTTGTACCTTATGTTCATAAGGTAGCGCACAACATCAAGAATGTGGCTAACAGGTACAATGTGCCTGTAGCTTTTTTCTGCGCCACGAAAGTTGGCTGGCCTATGCCCACGTATTTCTAAACCACCGAGGGGCTGGCCTATGCCCACGTATTTCTAAACCACCGAGGGTCTCCACTTGTGGTAAGAAACATGTTTCGACGTATGTGGATTGTTCGGTGGGCGTGGTGTATGAAATCCCCCTTAGCTGTGGCCGGGTTTACATCGGCCAAACTGGTCGGTGTTTGAACGTCAGAGTTAGGGAACATGAACTGTCACTTCGAAATAATTCGGCAGCACATTTGCCTGCACACTGCCATTCCTGTTCTTGTGAGGCAAGGTTTTCAAGCGTTTCTGTTCTTGCCAAAAGCCCAGATGCTCTGGCCCGGGAAATTATGGAAGCGTTTTGGATGAAGAAAAAAGGCGACTTGTGTATAAGTGACACATCGGTGGTTTTGCGCATGTCTGAGTTTCAATTTTGCTCTTCGTTGCTTGAATAGATATGCCTTTCCAGTGACCTCGTGTTTTTGATGTGTAGTGACTAGGTGATGCAGTGCGGTTTGCGCATGTGTGGTGCGGCATATATATTTCCTGCGTTTCTCCTGCGAATAAATCAGTTGCGAGTGACGCTCTTTCCCTGTGCTTCGTTCTTCTTGCGGTGTTTTAGGCGTCTGAAAGTTTCCCTCATTACCATTGTTAAGAAGTTTATTCGCTACACCATGAACTTCTACCTTATCTGACACTTACTTGAGACGTTGTTTGCTGTCTAAAGTGTGCTATCTAGGAATAGCTTGGCAGCGATGACAGCCAGTAGATGCAGTACTAATCAAAGGTATTGTCGCATTGCAGAAAGCCTGAGCCTCACTACAAGAAACGCTAGGCACGAGGGTATTAGGGGCTTTTAGCTTGTACGTATACATTTTTTACGTTACCGTGTTACCGGTTACCGGATTGCGTTTTCCGTCTTACCGGAACGCATGCTGCAGAAAAGTTTTAGCTCCTCATACGTAAACGTTTACGTGCGTGCGTAAACGTAAACCTTTACGTTTGCGCAAACCACCAAATGGTGATGATGAACTGCATTTAAACTGTACTTGATTTAGATAAGATTTAATAATCGCTTGGGCAAAATAATAACAGAGGTTTTTAGCGTGTACAGTATCTCGGTTTACGAAAAAGGGTGCAAAAATATCGGGTTAGCGACGATGGTGTCGACATCTTGTGACGCTTCGTGCTACGACAGTCATGAACACGTTTGTTATCATCTAGTATTTGAGGGTGAAAATGATGAAGAAGGCAACTCATTCATAATTATTTCACTGCAAGGCATTTACGCAAAGGAGTAAAATGCGCGATGTTTCTGCAATAACAATTTTGTGCTTGCCTGTTTCACATTGACGCCGCTAGATGGCGCCACCTATCCAGCCTGTCGGGGGGTTTTAGGCGCTTTAGGCCTCTCACGTTTACGTCACTCTAGCTTCGTTAAGCCGGCTGAAACAAGGTGATTGCAATTCGCATTCGCACTTCGGCTTATTTTGATTGGCTCGGCGGCAGGAGTCTCCGCAAATTGAATATCGCGCGTAGCCACGAACAAAGGTGGATTTGCGAGGTAGGGCCGCAAACGTAAAGCCTATCCGGCGAGTAGTTTACGTTCCGTAAAAAATCTGCGTTCCGTAAAGGCCCGCGCATGCGCAGATTCCTTCCGGTATCCGGTAACACGGTAACGTAAAGAAGTATACGTACAAGCTAAAAGCCCCTATTGTTCACTGGATGCCAGATAGCGGCGCAGCATCGGAAGCTGTCCGGTTGTTACCCACTGTGCCATCAGCTCGAACACTTGCCGGGACGAACCGGTAGATATCCTTCACCGGAAGTCCTAGGTTGGAAACGCATCGGCACCGCCCGGAAGCTACCCGCTGCGCATGAGCAAAAGCACAAAAGGAAGCAGTCGACACTCAAGCGAGGCATTTGGCAGTAGTCACTGCCAGTGGGCGCAAGTCAAGTGAAACGTATTGTCGTATTGCATGTTGGGGCTGTTCTTCGCTGGGTTATGGACACGTTTTAGGGGCGAAGCTCCTTAGGGTGTGGGTCTGTCCTTCCTCTGTAGTCGTAGTAGTAGTAGGTAGGTAGGTAGGTAGCCACGTATAGTGGAATGTACCCACTCTACGTGATAAAGATGACGATGACGCCGTATAATGGAATGTACCCACTACACGTGATAATGATGAAGTATAAGCGCGTTCCAGTATAGTGGAATGTACCCACTACACGTGATAAAGATGACGATGACGCCTGATGACCATGAAGAATAAGCGCGTTCCAGTATAGTGGAATGTACCTACTACATGTGATAACGATGACGATGACGCTGATGACCATGAAGTATAAGCGCGTTCCAGACCACGTATTCTCTTTCTGCCACGGATAACAACGATCCAGCTTCGCCCACTCATCATCATTCACTTCGTGGATATGGCGTGATTTTTTTCCTATCAGCTCTGCCAACTTGCTGCTTCATTTCGCGCGCTGACATTCTTTTGTTTATTTTTTAAAACTTTTTGTTGTGTGATTGCCGAGGAAGGATAGGACCTCCGTGGTGATGGAGGGATGCACGCCCTGACTTGAGCGAACTGCGCGTCGGGATGAGACAAATGAAAGGAAACCCGCCACGATGGTTTAGTGGTTACGGAGCTTGGCTGCTGAACGGGATCGAATCCAGGTCACGGCGACCGCATTTCGATAGAGGGTAAATGCCAGAGATACGTGTGCTTAGATTTAGGTACACGTTAAAAGAACATCAGATGGCCAAAATTTCCAGAGCCCTCCACTACGGCGTCTCTGATTACCATAACGTGGTTTTTGGAGGTAGAACTCAAATATTTATTCTGATTAAATGAAAGAGGGGCTTGAATTTCTCAAAAATCAATTTGAAAGAATCAAAATACTAGTTACAGGAAGGACAGACCACGAGAGGATGCTTAATGAAGAACAATGACAGGATTCTCGTTAAATGCAAGAAAAATGTGTCATTCATTGCCGAACTGCAGAGGCGGGTCATTCACTGAGCAATATTAGCGCAGATCGAATGTACAAATAAAAGGGCTCGTCGAGGTGGGAGATGAAAACGTCACTGATCTTGCAAGCGAGGTTGGCGATTTCGCTGGCGATTCAACTTGTGCTAGCGATATAGAAGTCTGCTGCCGCGTGCTGACACATGACCAGGGCAAAACAAACGTTGTTGTTCAGTTCAAAAGCAAGTAGAATTGGTACCTCGTCGTCGAGGAAGCCCGCAATAATTGCGTTAGAAATTGTAACGCACACATGTCGAGTGAAGCAGAAGGAAAAATACGAAGAACTCGCAGGGCTCCTTATGCATTCGCCTCAGACGACTCTAAAGCGAAAGTCATCATCATCTTCTCCTTCTCAATTGAATTCTGCCGTCTGAACTTAAGCTTCCCACGCAGTCACAGGGCATGTTCTCGGCTGTTAACCTGAATGATCGTTCCGCCAGCTCCTGCGCCAAATGAGATAACTACACTCGCGCGCTTGTGTGTGTGTATTTGTGTGTGTGTGTGTGTGTGTGTGTGTGTGTGTGTGTGTGTGTGTGTGTGTGTGTGTGTGTGTGCGTGTGTGTGTGTGTGTGTGTGTGTGTGTGTGTGTGTGTGTGTGTGTGTGTGTGTTTGTGTTTGCGTGCTTGCGCGCGTGTGTGTGTGTGTTTGCGTGTTTGTGTGTGTGCGTGTGTGCGCGTGCGCGCGCGCGCGTGTGTGTGTGTGTGTGTGTGTGTGTGTGTGTGTGTGTGTGTGTGTGTGTGTGTGTGTGTGTGTGTGTGTGTGTGTGTGTGTGTGTGTGTGTGTGTGTGTACCGCTATGGCATTCAACTCTTAAAGGCAAAGCTTAAGGGCCCTCAAATTTGTTCCTAAAGCTGTGAGCCTTACTTCGTATACCATTCTAATGTGTTGCTATCGTATTCATTTCTTTGTCTTTGCAGTGAAATGTTGCTTCGTCATAATCTATTTCATAATCACAATATAATCACAACATGAGCACCATCCATTCCCTGATTTAACAGCAGTTTGTATTCTTTGTCTTTGTTTCGAATGTGCCACGCAGTTTTTCTTGTCAGTCGTGTCAGGCATGCCTAAGTCGGCATTCTTAACCGAACACACACTACAATGCAAATGGCATTTAAGGTTTTATCAATACACAGAGGAGACACTGGGGTTCCCGTGATGTTTAATTACCACAGTTCGCCACTTCAATGGCCACCATATACGTCCGCTACTACCCGAAGCTACCGGGCAGAAAAATAAGTGAGCAAAGAAGAAATATGCTATTCAATGGCTTGGAAGAATGTGTTTATTATAACTAAAAAAATATTTGTAACAAGCGGAGAACGGCACCACCGCACCAAGCAGTAGGAGCGCAAGTTGAAAATAACGTTCCCTCTATTCGAGGCACGGCGCCTCTGTCTACAATGTGCCTCGATGACAATTCGTCGAGCAGCACGCGTCGACGACTGCTCGGCGACGCGCGCAGTTTGGCAAGACTCCTCAACCTGCGCTGACAGCGTTGGTCTCGGAGCACGCGCGCACCGAGTGCGATGCTCCACCCGCCACGGCTGCGCGCTCGGCGCGGACCACCAGCTGTTGGGTGGAGTCCCAGCCCGGGGAGGCGGCGCGAACCGCTGGTCCGGCGTCCCGCCACGACGACGCACCGCCGCCGGCGCGCTTCGTTCCCCCTTTACAGCGGTCTCCCGAAAAACTTGGGACAAATCTTCCTCTCCCTTCCCGAGGACACCCCGCGAGCTCTCGGGACCGGTGGCGTGGGAGCCCCTCTCGAGAGACACAGCGGGCGAGGGTCGTGAGCAGCTCCAGCCGCGGCGCGGCGCTCGCGCTCCAAGGCCGGCGGAGAGAACGGGGCCTTTATAGACTTCTTCCGGTGGGGGGCGCACCGTTTTAACGTGGCCCGCGGCTGGGACCCGACTATCGCGGACGGCGCACGGTTTGAAAACGAAACACCATTTGTATAGCGAGTTTTATTGTTTTTCTCTTCTCTAATCGCTCTCGAATAGCGTGCAGTACTGTCGACCACTCTTCCACCTCCCTCTTTGAAATCTAGGTGTTCCTTAGCGACTCCAGTGCGCGGTCAGTGCAAAACACTGTGAGCGGTCAGACACGTGCTCTGAAGTTTGTGAGACACCTGCTGGCTTAGCGATGCGACACTGAAGAGTGCAACGGGACGTCTAAGTACATGAGCAGGTGAGGAGGAGAGACACTTCTAGAAGAAAAATACGATTACGACGCAGGATTCCGACGGAGAAGTGAAGCCCGCGAAATCCAGCAGTGTCGGTAGATGAACTCAGCTTTGTCGACCATGAGTGCTCTACTAAGCAATAGTGCTGGTGGCTACGGGCGCCACACGCACTGCATGGGAGCTCTTGTGCGCATGCGCATGGTCATCGTGTTCTCGGTGGGGCTGCTGACATCTCTGCAGAATGGGTCCTCTGCGCAGTAAATCCAGCAACAAGGTGAGAAGACTCAGGTAGACTGCCATTCACCTTAAAAATGTTAATGCTTTTAATTTTTATATGGTAATATATACTCAAGGATATATATTTATTCCTCTGAGGTGCGCTGTTTCGTAAAATTTAGGTCAGCGTTACGCTGTGACGGCGCAGGTTGCGTCGAAATAGAAACGGCAATGAAACACTTCATTAAAGGGAAAGCAGTAGTAGAGTAACCGTGTTTCAATATCTATTAGAACCACGAAGCAATTTGTCAAAACCTTGCCTGTATAGACAATAATTGATCGCTAGGAGGTGTTAAAAGACACAAACTTATGAAGTGCAGATAATGAGAAGCGTACATTGAGAAGCACAGTAGCATCACTTGAACCCCATAACATTTACTTTAATCAAGTTAATCATAAAGGCATGACAATATTACATTGACAAGCTCAAGACGGACTCCGAAATGAAACTACGTGTGCTCATTTGCTAGGTAACAATGTAAACAGAGAGTGCGTACATGAACTTTGTTTATTAACTGTTGCAATTGAAAGTAATCTTACAAAAAAATGGGTGATACTTGAGTCACTCGAAATGCGTTTCTGTCACCAGGAATCAATCCAATCAATCGGAAGTAATCACTCGAAGTATGCAACGCTTCATTTCGCAATTGGGATCTTGTTTTCGAATATTCGTTGGTGCTCGCAAAAGGTGAAGGCTATTCGTGGTGCCCGTTATTGTTAGGTGTTGGGCTTAATACACCTTGCATATGTGATATTCAACCTGAAAATTCTATTGGGGTTTTGCAATTTCGAGCGGAAGAAATTTTGTGCCTCCAGTGCACACGTCATTCGGGGTGTTAGCAGAGATCTAGGAGTAGATACACTCAAACTTAGAGTATCAGCGTACAGTTCAATGGACGCTAAACGTTCATTGGTTGCTTTGCATAATTGGGCCTAGTTTTGCTTTCCGCTACCCTCTGTAAAACGATGAAAATGAAGAGGAACTGGTCACAGCCGGTAGCAACGGGTCCGCTGCACACTAGCTGTCGATTTATAGACATCTCACGGTGTTTATTTTACAATAACAGAACAGTTAAAGAAAGCATACGGAAGCTAGGACATTTACACGAAAGTCAGTAGCTTAGCCCAGTGTTTTCAACCACTGTTCATGCCCTGTTTAGTGCATGTGATGACAAAAAATAACAAGAGCAACACAAGGGATTACAAATGGGGGTTGTCAACCAAGGAGGACACAAGCTGACAAAAGGAATCAACCATTGAATGAATGAAAAGCTCAATCCGGGCTTCCACTGATGGCGCGACTTATGTTTACCTCTGTTATCTGAGGAAAGCAGTCTGCATACAGTCGCAGATGATATCTTTGTTTTCTAACCCCGCCGTCCAAGCCATATACGCAAAATGGGTGGACCGGCCAGCTTATAGAATCGATTCGGCTGTCTGTGGCGTCGTGTCGCGTGTTTTTTATTAAACCGCGGGGTGGGAATCGAAACGTGCTCCCTCGAACCGCAACGAGTTCGGGTCTCGAGCGAATCGTTAAGCCCACTCTGGCGACGGGACATGTGTTCTCTCGGACAGCCAGCAAAAGGGGGGAACGAAGCGAGAGTACTACCGGAAAACGACGAAGAAGAATGACTTTGTTCTCGAGTGCATTAGCTCCTGCGTAATCTGTATAATATGTAGGTCTTATTTGGAGCGTTACTTCCGAGCCACGGCCGCTGTCAGCGATCTTGCAACAGACACAATGACAGTGGTGTTGTTATTGGAGGGATGGGGGGCTTGCCGATTCGCTCAATATTCTGTTTACCATAGGTTCATTTTGACGCATGCAGTTTTCAATTGACCTGACATCATTCGTTCTTGCAGCTTCGCGGTCGGTTAGAGGGTGCTTACTGAAACGAGATTTTTTTCCTCACATGAGACATGAATTCAATTAAGTTTCCATGGTCCAGCAAGACAAGGACATTCGAGAAAGAGCGCATCGGTGATATGTTCTATGATATGGCGTGCAGGTTTGGTCTTATCGAACTGCTAATTTGTTCTTCCATGCATCGCCTAGTTTATCACCTTAATATGCAAAAATACTAAATTCTATGCTATTATGTGCACTACAGAAATATGTCATAGAGTCATGCTGTAGTGAGGCATTCCGCAATAATTCAAACCATCTGGTTCGTTCGCTCTCAACTGTTGTGCGATGTGGTATGTGTCTATATTTAGCCGGCGTGATTAGATGTTCCTACGATTTAAACACACGTAAAGCACATTAACCATAGGTTTGTTACCAAAGTTCGCATATGCTTTTGTGGAAGTGCGCACCCTTATTGCTGGTATATCTCATCAGTGTTACGGCTTTTTTTCTCCCTTGGCACTTATTGGCACTGGAGCGGTGTTGGTGTAAATGGACGCACCACGTGGCGGAAGTGTCCCACCTTCACGTGGGATGGCACTGTGTCGCCTCTGAAGACAATCTTTACGCAACGCAAGTTGCCCAGCCGTGAGATTTGGACGATGTTGCTGTGGTCACTAACTTCCTGGATCAGCTTTGGAATGTCGCCAGAAGGAATGGAGATGTTGACATCGTATATCACACCTAGCACCATGTCATTGTTAAGTGGAATGTGAGCTCGGACCTTGATATTGTCGAAGTCTGTAATCCTGGTTAGAGCAAGCAGAGATGCCTGGTATATGACGTCGATGGCCAGGACATCCTTGCGGGAGTTGACTCGAACATCTTTTATGTCATTCGGCGCCAGAGACTCGAGTTTTCTCGATACGGTCTGCCGATTCAGGTGTCTCAGATGTCAGAGGGTCATGTGAGCGGAGTTTGCAGCAACGGGGTGATTTGCCCCCGCTGTGCATAGCCACACAATGCGGAATCCTGCCGAGCAACCGCCCTGAAATGTGCCAACTGCCATGGCTCGAACGAAGCATCATCAAAAGACTGTCGATTAGTGAAAAAAACATGGCTGATCCCTCTGTCAAAGGAATCGGTATAACACGAAAGTGAAACGTGTATTCACATAAGTAGTTGAGCGTTTATTGTGCATTGTTTCGCCACAAGGGAGAAGGAATGAATGCTGCAGCAACGAATTGTAATGTGACGTGAAGAACGGCAAGCAGCTCGAAACATGCAGCGCGCACCTCAAGCATAAAGGACGCACGAAATGAGCCTACACAAGACGAGCACGGACTAACTGTCACAGCTCGACATTTAAAGCGCGCTGCTCTAACACAAAGACGCACGAAACGAACGCACAAGCATACACAGGACGAGCGTGAACAACTGCCACAATTATTACTTCGTGTGTAAGGGGCGCGCGGCGCGCTCCATTCGTAAACGCAGCCGCTGCGGCGAACGAAGCGACCTTCGTGCACTCTTTAACCACTATAACTTCAAAGCAAACTTGCGGTGGAAACACAAGGCGTGCGAAACGCCCGAATGCCCCGATCAGGAGATAAGCGCGCGCGCACCAGCGACCTCGCCCCGTGGAGGCGCACGCTCATCCCAGCGAGAGGCGCGACGACCTTTAGAGCGCGCGCTCCGTGATACCTTCGCGCCATCTCGCTAGTGATGACGAAAACGCGCTTAAGTCGAGGAGCTCTGAGGACCGCCAACGGTATATGGTGTGTATAAATAGCTTGCCGTTAGCAAGCTGAGGAGCGTACGTTCCCGTAGCCGAGTGGTTTCGCGCCGCGCGCTGCGGAGCGAGAGGTCGTAGGTTCGACGCCCGGCGACGGAACTTTTCTTCTAATTTTTCTTTGATCTCATTATGTTAGTTTATGTTTTATAACGTCATATCCGTGACGGAAATACGTCAGAAGAGCCGTGGTGGACCCCGGCATAAAACACTTTCGTGTTAAAAGAATGGAGTGTCTTGAAACAGATGGTACGTAACGGTTCAACGCACAAAGAGGCACCTGATATTGTGAGAAATAGACAACGACGCTCGCGTCGGCGACGTACGTCTAGGGCTACTGCTACCCAACCTGGACGGATAACGCGATCTTCTACTGCGACAGACCATCAGCTTTCCCTTAAGCGGCAGTTACCACCACTGCCGCCACCACCACTCCCCAAAGCGTCACAGTCGGAGAGCCGAAAAGGTGCAGAGGCTTTGAAAGCGGCGGCGGATGTCCCGTGGCCCCCCACTGCCACCACTGCGCACACATAAAGAGTCGGTGCAGAATGCTCCGCCATGTACATCATCGCCCACAGATGATTTCCATGACGAAAACCGACAAGTCCTCGCTGTGTTGAGGTCTCTCATGACCACGATGCGCACTTTCCTCAACGGAATGACAACTCCATCAGCTCAATGCGCACTGGAAGTTTTGGATTCTTTAGAGCCAGTCCTTGCAAGCCTTTTTTGAGAACCATGGAGGAATTGGTCTCAAACAATTACCAGTTGTGATTGTCCGTGTGTGCGCGCGGAACGTTGTTGTGTGGTTCCGCGTATCACTTTCACTTGTGCTCTCTTTCCTCCTTCTCTCTCTATTCTTTTCCTCCCTTTTCCCCCTCCCCCCAACGTAGGGTAGCAACCGGGTACAATCTGGTTGACCTCCCTGCCTTTCCTTTGCCTCTCTCTCTCGCTTTCTCCCTTTATTTCTCTTCAAATTTTTGGAGGTCCAAATAGAACGGTCTAGCGCCTTTAGATCTGACTCTATGCGGAGCCGCATATCTACATATACAGCGGTGAGAAGTGTGGTTTTCTGTCGTTTCACAATATGGTAGGTCAACGTCTCAGTGACTAAGCTAGATACCAAGGGATACGAACATGAGCAGCAATGACTGCTGAAACCCGCAAAAAGCATGGAATCATACCGCATGCTACTCTGATGGCCAAGGAGCGACGAGAAATTCGCGTGCACAGAAGCTTCTTGTATGTTACAGCTCAAACCACCTTGCTTCAGAAGTTGTTTGCTGAAGCAGTTTGAGGTGAATGTTTTGATTGATAGGGCTTTTTGGTTAACTCTTTACTCATAATATCCCTCTGCAAACTATTGTAACTCGCTGTAAACGCTCGTCTTGGAGCTTGCCTGATTCATTCCTGCTTGACAATAGCTAAGATGAGACGTTTGAGAACGCGATGCTTATATATTTCACTTCTTAGCAGTTTCACATCGCTGGCATTTGTAGCTGCATGTTGACTTTCCGGCATTTTGTTATCGCTTAGCAAGCGGCTTTATATTATACTGCAAACACGTAATAAAATACAAGAAATGCACGTTAGTGGTTGAGATTTGTTGCGAAGACACTTTTGCCAATCAGGGATCTGGAGGATGTCAACATTTTATTTCTTCTTCTACATTTTTCACTTGTTTGTCGTATTGAATCTTGAGTATGACAATTGAGAAGTTTTATATTCTTTTATGCTTCACTTATGAGAGTCAATACTGTATAATTAGAAGTCCACAAGTGTTGAAGATTGGGCGAGTTGGTTCGTCGTACTTGAACTGGTATAGCGCATTACAGGAAAGAAGAAACGGCCGAGCAGACTGACACAAGAGGACAGGGCGCTGATTATAAAGAGTAACGGAAATTAACTGAAAGTCTTCTTCACGAGAAGTTGTGCGAGAAGCAACTAGCACAACAGCGTATTGAGCAAACCGATCCGGGACGTCAAAACGAGAAACAGCTGAGAGCATGCGTCAAACAGAGCTTCGTGGTAAACTGAATACAGCTACCAGGGGTCATCGAAAGTCAAGCGGACATGATTTGCCGTGACGATCCCATTCCCGCTGCCATCGCTGGAGACCTCGAGCGGTGGATCTCTGGAAGCCTAGCCCCGGTACCAGTAGCTATAACCACTGGACAAATAAAGTTTAATCCTCATCTTCACTACACAATCAAATCTAATCGCACGCTCGAATATGAATTTCAGGACATGCGTACGAGTTGTAACGTCGGCTCAAGAGAAATTTCTTAACCATCGCCTCTACAAGGACGGAAGCCTGATGGTTACAGTGTCAACACTGTCCGCCGCCAACCGTCTGCTAACGGTGACTGAACTGGCTGGCGTTGCTGTAGAAGCCCGAATTCCATACTCCTACACGGCGAACTACGAAAAAAATACAAATACAAGATGTTCCTCTGAGTTACTCAAATGAAGACCTACAAGACTATCTACGCGATCAAGGCGTCGTGTCAGCAAGGAGGCTCACCACCTTCACACCCGAAGATGGAGGCAAGGTCAAATATGTACGCCGTCGATCCTTTATTTGGGAATTCGCCAAAGGGCTCACCACTCCCTAAACGAGTTACGCTTGGGTTCTGTAGCTTTCCGGTCACCGAGTACGTCGGGGCAGCTACACAGTGTTATAAGTGCCAGATGCATGGTCACATATCGAGACATTGTAATGGCCCGGTGCGCTGCAAGGTGTGTGCTGGCCCTCATTCGCACAAGGAATGCCCCTCAGGAGCACAACCTAAATGGGAAAACTGTGGTCATCCACACGCTGCTTCATATGGAGGGTGCGTTAAAAAGAAGGCTGCTACACTTGCACGTACGGCAGAGCAACCACAAGGAATACCACCAAGGATCAATGAACCACCGTCTAACCCTGAAGTTGTGACAGATTTCTGACAAATTTCTCCCGGGAACAATCATCACAAAGCCAAAATACATCTGGTAACACGCACGCTGATGTGACCAAAAAGAAACGTGGGAAGCCCATCGGCTCGTCGCCTCTTTCAAAACCACCACAACGTGCTTCGCCGCCTCACAAGACCCAACAAGCGACTACAGCCGTCACCAGTCTCACTCGCCGCAGCACGACAGGGGGTTCTGCGAAAGGCAGCAAGACGGAAACACAGACCAAGATTTTACACGCATACTGATTCCGATGTAGTTTGCAGCCCTCAAAGCCATTGTCCGCGCTAACCCCTCATCAAGAAGCCTCCCAGAGGTAGCAGCAATCATTACAATGGAGCCGTTGGTGTTGACGTCTTACGCTCCGAAAGTGCGCATTCCCACACAGTTGTAATCATGGTTTCCCCAACGACATCCTCACCTGAACTGACCATCCACAGAATCTTTCGCACATGCACCATATTCCAGTGGAACTCTCGCGGCCTTCGCTCGAAGTTTTCAGACTTCCGCTGACTGATGCGAGAATATGGATTCTCTTTCGTCATCTCTGAATTACGCGTTGGACCACATTTCAGAATGAACGGATACTATTTTCACCACTCACAACGTCCTGACGATATCAGTAGGCTACTCATAGGTTTTCGCAGAGATATTCCCGCCTCTGAGGTTGACGTCCCGCCCCACAGTGACCATGAATATATGTGCGCCCTAAGAGAAATAGGTAAACAAGAATACACTCTTATTGGTGTATACCTGGAGCCAGGCAGGTCTTTCGACGCTTCAAGGCTTGAAAATTTGATTTCAAGGACACCTTTTCCACACATTTGTGGATACTTCAATGCCCACAATGAAATTTGGGGCAGCTCACACACTTGTGTGCGAGGAGCCAAGCTTGCAGAACAGCTCTCAAAGCATTCAATTGAACCTCTAAATCACGGCAGCATCACCTACCTACGTGGCTCCACGACTGCCAGCAGCATCGACGTGACCTTCGTAACAAGTTCAGTCACCCGCAACTTTGACTGGTGCACCGAATTGGAAACACGTGGGGGTGATCACTACCCAATCATGATATCAGCTGTTGGTGCGAATATGTCACCAAGGAAAGTTGTCGCAGGATTTACAGACTGGAATGCGTACAAAGACGCCGCAGGCCAAGAGAAGCACTGCAGCAACCAAGGATGACAATTACTCGCTACAATGGCTCATTGCCAAAGAGAATGCACACACGTTCCAACTAAAAATGACAGATTTCCGTCAAATGACGAGGAGCTTGAAAGACTGTGTGCTATTCGTAGGAGAGCTGAAAGGAAAGTTTTGCGCACATAGTGTCTTGAAGACCGCCGAGCCTGCCGACGGACACAACGTCATATCCGACGCTACCTGGATAAACGTATCTGGCAAAGATGGCGCGACTTCTGCTCCACATTGGATGTTCGTCAACCTGTAGCCAAAATCTGGCGGGTCTTTAGAGGCATGCGCATGCCACTCCAACAGCTTCACCCTTTCACCGCACTCTCCCTGCATGAACGAAAATCCTTCAAAGAGCTCTCAGAAGGATACTGCGCACTACTATCCGCAACTTCAATGCCTTGGACCTGCTCCGCAGATAATCAGTCTGGCAACTTATGGGCGGCAGTGCCAGCGTTAGACTTACCTTTCACAATTGAGCAAATGAACGCTGCTATCGGTGAATCAAACCAGGGTGCCGTTGGGTGGACTTGAAAAGGAGCCAGAACTAAAGCCAAAAGTAGCCAAAGTAGCCATGCCATTTAATATCGCCACTGTTCATGGTCATCTAGCTCTGATATTCAAGTACCGACAGATAATGTCGTAAGATATGCTTGGCGAGCACAAATATAACGCGTCCCTTGTCTTTTAAAACAAATGAGGCAGGCAGCGATGACGACCTCCATCGTGGCATATATGGCACCTACCAGTGAAATGCCAGATGAAAGTAAAATTTAGGGTTTACTTGCCAGAACCACGATATAACTGCGTGGCGCGCCACACGAGGAGACAGTTGATTCATTTGTAGCGTCAAGTTTTCTTTAACGTATACCTAAATGTCAGTGCAAGGGCTTTTTCTTTTTGCATTTTCTCCCTTACAATTGTGGCTACAGGGGCCACAAATTCAACCCGCACTTAGCAAAGACGCCCCCCCCCACCCGCCGCCCCCCCCTCCTCCTCCCGTTGGAAAAAAATGAAACAATGCAAATATTTCATAGGAAACCGGCAGGGACTAAGGAAAGATGAGTACTGGACAAGCGCTGCCTTCTTTTTTATTGCGATAGCAATTATATGGACACTCTCGGCTGATTTTCGCCGTCACCGTCGCCGTCTGTCGACGCCGTCATGTCCCGGATATGTATAAAGATGTGTATATATAAAAAAGACATAAATAAAAATAAATCAGTAGAAAAAAATTCCAAAACACCTGACCGGAGATTAGAACCAGCGACCCCTCGCTCCGCAGCCTGCTGCGCTAACCAACACAGCCACACGCCATGCTCGTGCCAGGAACATAACGGCGAGCTATTCATATGCACTATTTTCCGCTCGCGCTACGCAGATCTCGGAACAGCTTGAGCGTGTTTTCTACCACGCAACGCTTTTACAGTTCCTTTCAAATTGATGCGCACGAAAAAGTGGCTCCCTTCTGTACCACTCATGATGCAGAAGGGAAAAAAGAACACCGGGCACACTTGGCGTCAGACGCCACCGCGTGGAAGGAGACGCAGCGGGGTCATTCCACGTGCCTCCGTTTAAAAGATAAATAAGTATCAAACAGCGTCGAAAAGTCTAACAGTATCGTATAATCAATCCTTGGCCAATCCCCCCTCAGCGGGTATGAGCCATGTCAGAGGCAACAACAACAACAGCGTCGGCTTCTGCATTGTGGACACTCGCAGGCTCGCAGCGCGTTGCTCAAATACAAACACGTAACAACTGCGACAGTTTTTAGTTCACGCTTGTCCTGTGTATACCTATGCGTCCTTTTCGAGCGCCCTTCTTTGTGCTGGGGCGGCGCGTTGCAAGTATCGAGCTGCTTGTCGTTTTTCGTGTGACAAACTAATTTCTTGCTATCGCATTCATTGCTTCGCCCTAGTGGCGAAACTCTGACTTTTTTTAATAGCCTCGGTTGGCTTTGAGCTATGCTGCTCACAGTCTATCTGTTCCAACTCACGAAGCCATGGAGAACTTGTGCATTGTTAAAGCTTAAGTAAAGTCACAAGACAGGAACTCTTTACATTGTTCTAAATTCGGCATTAACAAGAGACGTCGATGTTACAGACCTGGCCAAGTGAGATCGCTTGCGAAGCCCGAAACAGACGTCTGTCATAGCAGTACGGCCAACGTATACCGAAGTCGTCGTACACCGAACCCATGCCGATGCATGCCAGCGAAGGAAATCATAATTTAAATAAATGGTGATGCAAGCGGCGTGCCAGGAGACCGCCTTTCAGCCAGGGAAGGGCCACGCCAAAGGTCCAGCGTTTGGGCGAGGACGGAAGCCGCGACATTGAAGCGACTAGAGATAGGCGTTTGCAGAAAAAAAAAGGACGATTTATACGCATTGCCTGCGCTTGCCCGGACTGCAGCAGACAATGAGACGTAAGGTCCCAAGGCTGCAACGAGATCGAGGGAAAAATTATCGCTCGAGGAAGCCGCGCGATTTATTGCCTCGGGAGGCATCAGTTTTGGGTGGATGTGTCATCGATTGTGTAAACCACGGACGCGAACACTGCGGCCGTAGGTAAGCAGGGGAGTGGGCCACCAGGCGCAAGGCGGGAGCATACCGGCCATGTCATATGTACGGCTGAAGCATTCATTATGATTAGTCGACTGCTACGGGAAAAAAAGAAATCCCTGTACGGTTATCTAAGCAATCACACTCAACACAAAGAGTGCGATTGCCATAGTTTGGCATCGCATATTCGGGGCTGCAGTTTATCTACATCTCTTCGGTGCACCAGGTTGATGCTGCCGCTGATACAAAGAACCCTTTCAGTGCGGTTAAGCATTATTTGTGAACCTCTGCCACAGTGCACTCTGTCCGTATCAACATTTGTCACGCAACTAGGGCAGCTTAGTATGGTGCCGCGGATATATCGATAAATGTACAACTTAAGCCACCGCAAGTGTACATTACTTTGAATAAACTAGACCACCACCGGAAAAAAGAAGGGAAACAATAAACGGAAGGGACTCCCATTTTCTTTGTTCTGTCTCTTCTGCTGGTGGCAGTTGGGCGAATAGTATATTCAAAGTAATGAGCTAACTATCCCAGCAACGAGTTATGCATATGTGCAAATGGGCGCGTGCAAATATCAAGCTGGGTAGTCTATTTGGCCCATTGGGAATTCATCACTGCTTATATGCACTAATAGACGACGTTGGTCATTAGCTAGCAGTTGAGGAGTCATAGTAGCAGAATGAGGAGCAAGTTGTCAAGGAGCTGGCAACAGAAAATTTATTAAGTAAGGTTCAGAGGAGCAGAAAAATGGAACTAAATGCTGCCTAGTGTGGAGAGAGAAATGAAGGAAACTGAATAGGGGGCAAATTTTCCTAGAAAACCAGACAAACAGCGACAGAACATGCTGAACGAATAAAAGCGCGACACAAACAAGGACGATAAAGAAACGACAGACTACAGCGCTTAGTCTGTAGTTTCTTTATCGTCCTCGTTTGTGTCGCGCTTTTATTCGTTCAAGATGTAAATACACCAACTCGCCCAATTGACAGTTCTGATGATACAGAACATGCGTTTAGGGACGAGCTTCCAGGAAGTAAATATTATGTCGGAAACACAATATTTATAAGAGAATGAATTGATTAGCGCCTCTCCTTGCTGACATAATTGGTCAGGGAAGCTTTTGCACACCATGGCAAACGGCGTTGCAAAAATGAATTCAGCGACTGGTAGAGGCAACCTCCATGAACGGGAACGTTTCTTAGTACGCGTATCAAGCTACTCGTTCGCCTGGCTTCTGCCGTTGCTGCGGCTGTTTTGAACTAGACTTGGAAGAGATATGACCGCGTATACATCTGGTGTTAAAGATACCTTCCAGACGTATATTTACCCGCGAAGTTTTGTATTTCCCATTCGGAATTCCCCGCATACAGCCAACTTCTTGTTTATTGTGTGCGCCTTGTGCTTCTTGCCCTTGTTTCATTAATCAAGTGTTCGGTCCCATTGTGTGGACTGCGGGTCTATTGGTGCTGATGTGTGAAACGCAATTCTGCGTAGTTATCGAGTCACACCTTCCATCCTATGTGAAGCGCGCGCACAATGGGCTTGACATGCGCATTATATCGCTGTATTGCTGACGAAGTAAATACAGGGCTGCTCGTTGGTCCGGTATATTAATACGGGAAGC
This sequence comes from Rhipicephalus appendiculatus, assembly GCA_030522465.1. Taxonomy (NCBI): domain Eukaryota; kingdom Metazoa; phylum Arthropoda; class Arachnida; order Ixodida; family Ixodidae; genus Rhipicephalus; species Rhipicephalus appendiculatus. The sequence continues at coordinate 701,954 of JALIZH010019845.1, forward strand.
CTGCTGTACATCTGCCGAAGGTTGATCTAGTACTGCACTTTCTGCGGGAGTGGTGCATCTCTTGAGCTTACCGAAAAAGGATGACGACGCAAGAAATATCGACCAACTTACCACAAATACCCTCTGCTGTTACCTGCAATGTCCCCCCACGAAAGGGTAATTAATGTGGCGCCACATATAAGATTCAATGCTTCGGGTAACGTTAGTGCAAGTAACGCTAAATCAACATCTTGGATTCAGGGTCATCTACATTAACGTAGCATTTTGCGCGAGCATGAAGGTGGGCCGATCCCGCAGCCTCTGCAAAACCACGTGAGTTGCACAATGCTTTCAATGCTCCCGTTCTCGGAGGCTGTGCAAAAACACGTTGGGTGAAGACCATAGGCGTGCGCACAAGGGGGGGGCAGAGGGTGCGGCCGCCCCCCCATAATCATCTAACAGGGAGGGCGCAATGTCAGCCCCATACAATGACATAATAGGGAGGGGGGGGCGCTGCGACTCGGGGTGGGGGGGGTGCAAAATCAGCCCCATACATTAACATAATAGGGAGGGGGCGCTGCGACGAACCTTCGCCCCCCCCCCCCCCCTTAAGGGGAATTCTGCGCACGCCTATGGGTATTGCAACACCATCCGTGGCTTGCTTCGCAATACCGGGCGACAACGACGACTGGTGCGTGCCAGCTGGAGATATCTCCTGTGGACCTGTATGGACACGCTGCAACCGTTCTCGTGGGCCCCGCTGAGAGGCCTCGGGCGGCCATAATATAGGAGCTGTAGTATTGTTTGTACTGTAATTCTAGTGCACACCCACGCCTTTACGATCAGTGACAGTCAAGCTACTGATTATTGGCGCTTGTTGTAAATCTATTCTGTAGAACTCGAACGAAGTCAATGAAAGGGACATTACAAAAACTACCACACCTGCGGGCCGTTGCTCACTCCCCTTTAGTTTCAAATGCATCAACATATTTTAAGAAAAGCTGTTAACAGGCATTCACCATTCTTTATGGTTGGCACCTCACCAGCCATGTGTGACAAAAGGGCTAACAAGGGGAAAATGCCTCTTTGTTACATCGCATTCGGACGGGTTCAGCGCGTACACCAGCATGGCTCCACAAGATCAGACTCTCTGCGACGCCATTGTGCCCGGCTTGCAAGACCTATGGTGATATAGAACATTATTTGCTTAAGTGTCGTGAACTTAAGAAAGACCGTCAATGTTTATTTGAAGAACTACACGGTTTAGACTCGCCACGCGACAGTGTAAACGATATTGTGTTTCCGCGTAGTCACTGGACATTCAGGAAGGAGGTGTCGCGACTGCTCTTGAAGTTTTTGACCATTACAGGCCTCGCATGCGAATGGTGATGAGTGACATTTATGTTGGGGTGCGGTGTGGGGATATGGGGGCCCTGTAAAACACTGCATGCGGAATAGCTCACATTCCACCGGTTAAGCAGGACTGCATCGTGCTGCGCGCAACTTTCTATAGAGCATGTCCGCGCTTCGCTTTAAGAAGGACATTGGTTCCATATGATCAGAAAAGATAAAACCGGGCGGGGCAATTGCCTGAAAATCTCGCAAGGCTAGATACGCCGCGGCAACCTATAACATCCTAATCCTAATCCTAATCAAATGCATAAGAGCGTTGGAACTACTATGCCCTTGCTTGTTCGGCACTCGTTCAAGCGGCACTCAAGCAGAGTGGCTTGCTGGGTGAGCCGTTACTGCATGCCCTCAAGCTGGCCCTCAAGCTGTGGTATTTAAAATTGCTCACTGGTGTTTCTAGTGGCGGATATGAGCGTTCGCATCACGGACAACTGCGGTCATGGTAGACATTCTATCCCTAGTTGTCAGTGTTTTCATTAAAATTTTGAAATTGGCAATCTTTGATACACTTCACTTTATTTCCTTAAACGCCCCCCTTTAGGGGTATTACATAAGGGGTGGTGTTTATTGAAACTATATATGGGTGTTTCTAATAGCTTCAGGAAACATAAATAGGTTAATGATGGCAGAAATGGTGTGAGGAAGGCCGTTGCAGTCTTTGGCTGCTCGTATAATGTTAACATCTCCGTAACTGACCAATAACAACAACATTGCTTCGAAGTAGGCGTAATAAAGCATCTAAGGGGAACAAAAATTGTGCATGCTAGACAGCATTAACGTACACCAATGCACTGAGAGTAGGACTTCTGTAGTTCACGAATGCATTTCACAAGGCATCGCTACCTCCTTGTGATGCGAAATTATAGATTATTTCGCGTCCCCCCTTATTCTTTTTTTTTAAATGTAACTATAGTTGAAATTTTATTATGCAACTCAAGCTCCAAGCTCGTGATTCTGCTTCATAGAGTGCCAAAATGTATTTTTTTCAATGAATGCAGCAAACTTCATTCAAATCGTAGTGGTTGTCTCAAAAACTCGTTTGTGTGTTTTACATGTAGGGAAATGAGAGGTCGCCCACGAACACTGATTGGGAACTAATCCCTTCTGATCGCGTGAATACATGGCGACCAAAGCATCATAGTTAATATAGCGCAGTACATCGAACGGTTGAAAATATTTTTTTTTATTTCATTTTCATCAGCGGCAATCTCGTTTCTGTGGAAAATCGCGCATCATTTAGTAAGTTTGATTTCTGGCTTATTTATGTCTAGAACATCATCAACATTTACCGCATCACTGCTACGTTAGTAGGCAGCTCCGCTGAGACCGTTTCGGCGTTCAACAGCCTCTTCGCGTGGCGGCAAGGTAACGGAGTACGGCCGCTCCATTTACACGAGTCCACCGACGCTACACGGGTGCTTTGTTTCAAGCCGGTTGTCACCGCTGCCACGGGCGCCGAAGCAATTGTTGACACTGGTTTTCGCGTACGAGAACCCAACTCGCGCGAAATCGCGGTTGGAAACCCTGTACCTACGTGGGCGTTGGGACACACCGTTGGACACTGACCTGGGAAGCACACGAGGAAGCGTTGGGCGAGAAAGCAGGCTTGTCTCGATAGATTACATATAGCTCGCTGAGATTATATGACGCGTGCGCATGGATAATTGACGCTTGTTCAATGCACGCGCTGAAGTGGTGAAATGTAATAGTAGGCACGTTTTCTCCATTTCCAGGTTGTGCATACTGCACGTATGTGTATCTGCATACCTGCACGAGTGAATCTAGTTGATTTTGCGCGTGGCATTGTGTATTACGTGCATAACTAGGGCTTCTAGGAAAGAAACAGTAGTTGTCGACTCCCGTGCAAATTGCTTTGCTCAATCGTGGCGTAATTTTAAGTGCGAAGCATTTCTTCGCGTACTGCAGGTACTTTTAGCGTATCTATCTATCTATCTATCTATCTATCTATCTATCTATCTATCTATCTATCTATCTATCTATCTATCTATCTATCTATCTATCTATCTATCTATCTCTCTGTCTATCTATCTATCTATCTATCTATCTATCTATCTATCTATCTATCTATCTATCTATCTATCTATCTATCTATCTAGCCGCCTACGTCTGGGTGCTCTCGTGATCACCCCCTTAACTTGGGGTAAACCAAAATTTGTGTGGGATGGTAAGATGGTTTGACGATTATGACTCGCCGGTCATGACATGAATAATGTGACAATCCCGTTGCCTACGTCGTCAAACCCTTTCCGCCAGACACCTGTGGCACATACCCGTATTCCACGGACGGTTATGTGCCACAGGTATGCGGGTATGTGCCACAGGTGATTGACAGTTTATATCTACCCAGGAACGGCGAGAACAGACATTGGTAATTTTAACTCGAGAGCGTTACGAAAAAGCTCACATTGGCAGCGTTGACGCGACGAATGCTAAGAATCAATGTCGGGGTCCCAGCAGGAATCGAGCCCCAGCATTCTGCGTCGCAATCAAATATTCTACCACAGAGCACAGCCAGGTCTCGGAACTGCTTTTCAAATAGATCCTAATGTTCGTGAAACGTCAATTGTGGTTGCAGTGCTGGCTATCAAATTTTAAAAAGATTACATATGTACTCCTATGATACAGCCGTCACATCGGGTTAACGTCAATTGTAGTTAAGCGCCATCCGCTGAGGTTCATTTATTTCCGGAGGGCTCCGGAAATTTTGACCATCTGGTTATATTAATTGAAAGCTGCGTATGATTGTAGGTTCTAACGTTCGAAAGCTACTCAGACTTTTAGTGACGCTGTAACGGAAGGCTCCAGACAATTTCAACCAGCTGGGGTTCTTTAACGTGCACCTAATGCTAAACACACAGTATCCGCGTATTTCCCCTCCATAGGAATGGGACCACCGCGGCCGGGATCGAACCCGCGGCTTTCGGGTGAGCAACGGAGCAGAGTAACTATTGACACACCACAACAGCCCCTTATTTTATTATATTCCCCAAATGTTGGTTCTTTCGATAAGAAAAGCGAGGACAAGAAGAACAAGATAACACAGTCTCCTACATTGCCCTGTTGTACAAAAGCTGAAGACTTTACTCAGAATGAGTCTATATATAAGTTACACATGTGATAATAGCATTTGTTACACCTTGAGTATACTATAGTAAACAAAGCAGGTACAATTTTACACAGATGTCTTATTCGTAACTACTTTTAGTAATGGCTGGTCTCTTTCGCCTATTCTATGCATTGGTATCATGGCATGTTTGAGACACTCCTTACGAGCACTTCGATTTAAAAATTAGTCTTTGTGCGTTAACGTTTCACTGTAACAAGTGGGCTACGACGCACACTGTGCATTAAAATCCGTTATCCAGACTAGTTAAATATCTACCAGGGCACGGCACACGTGCAGTCTAGTAATCCACATATTATCTAAACGGGCTGCCGTGAGCGTATATTGAGCACAAGTACTCGTTCTTAACCACAGAATAATGGTAGCTATGGTGATAGCTATCGCTAATGTATTGCTTAAGTTGTCGCTGGTTACGAAAAGTGCCCACTATACCATTTCTATGCCGAAGCACTGATAACACCGATTCCCCAGATTTCTTTTCCTCCGTTAGCAAACTCTTCGGCAGAAAACCATTCTATGAATTGAAGGAAAAAGTGCCTAGCCCCATTAGAATTACTCAAGCAAGGCACAACCCAGTATTCCTTTCGATAACGAAAAGCATGAAACACGCGTCAAAACCACATGATCGATGACAGGGCGCGTTCGAACAACGCGAATCACGTAAGGTTCGCCTCATGCGTTTCCCGGCAAAGATTACGGCTGCATAACCGGCAGTTGCAGTGGAACGACGAATGTAACATACAAGACAGGAAGTGGCGTCACTACACCCTCGAATGTAAAATAAATCGCCTAAGATCCGTTTTCATTCGCGTTGTGACTGCGATACGGGAGGACGATGCGCAGTGAGGACTCCGGAAAAGGAGCGTTTTGGTAGGGTGCATTTTATTGTCCTGCCGTCGATCATTTCATGCTATCTATTATTCAAGGCTACATCGCAGTAGTCTTTCTGATCAGTTGATACTACAGCTGTACTGGCCAACCATTTTCACATGCTTGCTTTTCGACGAAAAATATTAATAATAATATCTGGGGTTTAACGTCCGAAAGTCACGATATGCAAAATATTATACAGTTATGAAACTCAACGTAGCTGGCTTTGACCCTCTGCGGCTCTTTAACTGCGAATCAATCCAAATTCACGGGTATTTTTGTATTTCGCCCTTCGTGAAAGGTGGCTGCCGGGGCTGGGACTTCAACTTGAACCGTTCAGATTAGCAGCGTAAGACCATAGCCGCTAAGCCTCAGATCTGGCAATCAGTCAATCAGTCAATCAATCAATCAGTCAATCAATCAATCAATCAGTCAGTCAATCAACCAATCAACCAATCAATCGCTCGATCGATTGATTGATTGATTGAGTTAGTAAAACAATGCTTTACAATAAATAGGCAGGCACCCGGGCTATTAGAACAGCTGCGTTACAAGGAAAGCTCACTGAAGGGGGGCATGTTGAAAAGGAAAACTATATTTCAAGTTTAATTCAGCGGCTCCTACGTTTGGAACTTAATATCGTCATCGGAACAGCTGTATTGTAATAATCACTCAGCATTGGCCCACTGATTTAACCCAATACAAAGCGACGTGCAGTATTCTGTACCGCGCTTACGAAAATTTTCGTAAAAATCGGGAGTGCATCAACTCTAGAGTGGCCGCAGGAGAAAGCTCTATTCGGCGTAAAAAAGAAAACATGCATACATTTTTAAAATTCAACACTACTACGGCATGACCTGAGGGTGCGCCACGAGCGACGACCCTGTATGAATAGAAGTCCACTCGCGCTCTGAATGCCTACACGAAGAGGTGAATTTCGAGCGCCGGCGGGTTCAAGAGGGTAGGAGATCGAATCACTTGTTTGTCAGGTCCATCTGACGCGAGAGCGCGATGCCTAATTCAGGTGTGTTGAAAGCGCCGCAGGCATATTTCTCCACGAGCCCCTGGCGAGACGCCCAGTCCAACTTAGTCATCGTCGTGAACAGGCCAGATGACCCCACCATGCTCGAGCCGGCACAAAAGAGGCGCCTCCGGTGGCGCACTCCTGAACCGCGTCAGAAGGGCTCGGCTCGCGTCAGGTGCGCCATAGACGTGAAGGAAGGGGCCACTCGTTTATGCACCGCGAATGAGAGCGCAGCCCGGATTCGAGTGCTTTGTGTGCTGAAGCCTCGTTCGGAGCACGCCAGACACTCTCCTGCTGGCTTTCCCAATAGTTGGCAGGCTTTTGTACGGGCTTAAATTATAGGTATAGGAGCTGCAAGCGATGATATATGAATGTATTTTAGGGGGGGCTGCCTCGTAGCGTTGTAAAGAAAATACAGCCGAAATTCGCAGAAATTTCGGGAAGACGATGCCCTTGCGTCTGTGGTTAGACAGTGAGAATTCAGAATGCGAACTTTCAATCATCAGGTAATATGGAACCAAGTGTGGGGACAGACCTTTCACCGTGTCGTTGAACGACTAATTGTTGCGGCCGAAGGGGTTGGCTTTTCCTGTAGACAGTGTAGTATTGAACTGCATTTTACTGGCGAGAGAGACCAAGCCGACACACGAAAAAGCACTCACCGAAAGAACGCACGTAGACATGTTTGCATTATTAATTGTGTAATTGCACTATTATTGAAGCGTGGTTGGTGAGCTGACGATTTAAATTTTATCGATATACAGGGTGTCCCATTTATCACGCAGCACGATTTAAAAAAAGAGGAACGGCGTTACGCGAAGCAGACCTAGTGCATAATGTTCCCAGTATACTGTAGTAGCCGCTACTATTTTTTTCGTTAATGTGAATTAATTAATTAGTCCTAATTAATTTCGTAACTCCGAAAATACTCACCTAATTATCAAAGTGTCAATGAGGCAAATGTGGGCATGTTGAAATGACATCTATCTGCGCTACTTTCAACAACGTACTAATTGCGTGCTAATTTTTCCTTTCGGATTAGATTGTTGCTTCATGCATGGCCTCCGAGGTCGCGCGCCGGCGCACAATCTCGGAGGCATGATCAGCTGTACGCATGATCAGCTGTACCACAGCACGCTCGCAGACTAGCCCCTCTTCATACTGCTAAGAAACGTTCAGTCATCAGCTTACATATGAAGTTTCCAATGAATATCCGACGAAATGTGCGCCCAAAGACCGCACACATTGTTCACAAACTTTTCTCTTTAATAAAGCTCTAGTGAAAAGGTGTTTAACCCTTTCGACATTTCTGATCACTCATCTTGTGGCTCACCACTTACCAATTCGAGCATGTTGCACTGGACTGTGCCCGCAGTACGCGCACCAACCAGCCTGGTATGGTGCGGCAGGCTCACTGTTCCCGGCGCGGCAAAACCCATCGCACTCGCATTGCGGCGCGTTACATTGCCCTCGATACACACCTTTCATGTCCACTAACGAAAAGATCTCACCCAGCGGCAGGCGCAAAGCGCGCAACCGACGCAGTTTAGCGCTTTCCAAGTATACGTTGACAAGCAGGTGATCTTGTGAAGGTTACCGAACTCAAAGCTCTGTCACCTGCACGTCTCGTGATGGAGCGGCCGCGCGGCGAACACGAAACTTCTCAGCTTCCGCTGGCTTCCGCGGTTCTCGTCTGTCCGTTTTTTTTTTTTTTCCCCTTCACGCGCGCGCGCCGGGCGAGCGCGGAGCGCGTCTCAATTCTTCTTTCTTTTTTTTTTTTTCGTTCAAGCGCATGCGTGGTGCAGTTGTTTCCGATAGTTTCCGATAGAGTTCCTGTATATGCTCCCTACGGGAGCAGAGTTGCGCATAGGTCCGCCATCTTGCCTGGCTAGCAACCATAGCTATGTGGCGAAGCCGCACTTTATTTTTGCAGGCGACTTGCTTAAGCCTGCCGCCGATCGACGAAGCGTGTCGGCGATCGCCAGTCGACATGTCTGGCGTGCCAACGACCGGCGATGAAAGAACACCTGCTCTCGGGACTATGCCACGACAGTACAAAAGCGTTTTTAAGTCTATCCGATAACGCAAAGGCTAGCGTAGTGCCGAATAACATGCGCCGCCGCCGCCACCAAGTCAAGTGGCGCCAGCTATGGAGGATAAAAAACAACTGACTAACACGTAATACATGTCCTTCGAGATTTCGGGAGCGCCCATATCGCCACTCGCTACGCCTACAGCATCGATTATTTGAGTATGTTTTTCAAAAACGGTGCTGAATTGACGTAAATACTTTGCTGTCGAAGCTTAATGACATGAATCTAAAGCAAATAAAAGCACCAGTTCGTAGCTAACGAGCTACAGAGTCCAAGACGGTGACTTGATAGATTCTAGGTGAACGGCAACCGCTTTCGGCGGCGCGGCCATGTTTTCCGGGCGTGGCCTGTGCATCAGCTTCTCCGCAATGCATGGTTGCTAGCGGCGTTTAGGAAAACAGATGCGCAACTCTGCTACCTAAAGGTAGCATATACAGGAACTCTAGTTTCCGACGCTTCGCCGCGCCCTCGGCGCCGTGTTGGCCGCGTTCCCCGCCGCCGCTCCGCTCGCGGATCGGCGTGCGGGGCCGTATGCGGACTTCGGCCGCTTATCAGCCATTGTTTATAGCCGGCACTCCTCAAGTTCGAGGCCGCCTGAAGAGAGTAACGTATGCGTATACTTCTCTTTGCCGGGCTGTCCATAGCCGTGATAATAAACAGTACGTCGAAGGATGCCGCCTATATCGAGGCTGTTATCCAGGACCGTACTGAGAGTGTACGACGTGTAGGGCCATAGTCCAAGAAATACTGAACTATTACTGATAGTACACCTGCACGCGGGCATGTTTTGCTCCGATGTGCAAGCAGTTTTAGTGGTTTAGCATAACTTGTCAGAACATATTCTCGATTTTTACACATAAAGCCATAAGCGCGTCCTGGTAAAGAGTAAATCGAAGGTAGAAAGCAGTGATACGCTAGTAAGAAGTGTTCCCGGTAGACTGCATTACTCTGGGGAAAGTAACAAGAAATTAAAAATCATTAGAGCACCGTTTCTTCATGGGTATTAGGTACGTTGTTAATGTCTGGACACTTTAAAACATCTTAACACAATTGAACATACTTGCTAGGTCCTTCTTCTCGGAAAACCAGATCACATAAATTGGTTTATTGTTTTGCGCCCGTTGAAAGTTTGTGTTGCCGGCATTTTGTGAACGCGGAGTTATCGTCGTCCTGTAGCAACATCTCCGTGTTGGTCCGAGATGTCCTTTACTGTAATCGCGGGGGAAGTACATTAAGTTATGGATGACCCCTTTACACTCATAACGATGTGATAACCGAATATCTAGAGTCCTATAACTGTACATCGAAAAATGCTGTAAAATAATACGTGTTGGAACTCCTCGTGGAATCTAGCAAAATTGTTGCTCTTGGTTTGTAAGCGACGTCAGCTTTTCGATAGTCTCGACGCGCGAGGGCGAAAGAAGAGGGAGCACTAGGAACGGAAAGTGCCTCTGCGAAACCAGTACAAAGGTGCAAGCGAAACAGGAAACGCCCGGGTTTAAAAGGGAACGGTAAAAGATTCATGCTCTCGACCTGCAGTCCCGACGCCGTGCCACAAACGCAGCGAGTTCTCGCTTCGTCTTTTCTCCCCCTTTCCTCGCCAATGTGAAACCGCACACATGCACCCCGCGACCCCTCATCTCAGTCGACCCGCCGCGCACCACGAGCAAAAGATCCTCCAGCTAGCTCGCTGCACTGCCGCCAGCGATGGGATATGGGGCAGGTGCATTCCATTTGCGAAATGATGTATGCACCGGCGACTGCGAACCGACACCGGCGGCTCGAAAGAGTTTCGCGCGGAATAATTCTGACACTCTCTCGCCGATCCATTCCGCTTTATGTATTTGCACTTAAAAAGAAAAGTCTGCCTCATGCGCGAGGCACACTTTAGCTGCATTACGTCGATTTTGTCTGATTTCTACGCACTCCGTGATAGCAGTTTGAGTTTGCGTTTGTGTGTCCTGAAGTGCACTCAGAACTGTCTTGTGTCGCCATGGATGCGGTGCATTCGAAGAACCAGCTGTCACCGGTATTAATGCTTCTCAACGTGTTTGCTTCATCTTATTTCTCCTTCGTCGCTTTTATTAACCTTTATTAAAGCGTCAGACGACGGCAATTGTCTACGAATAGTAACTACGCTCGATACGTTATTTATGACGGTGGCGCATTAGTGCGAAAGGCATATCGCTTGATATATCGATCCGTTCTAGGAGCAACCATTATAACCTGCAGTTGATTCCATTTAAGGGTATTCCCGAATTATTACATGGACGAACGGAATCTTGACCCTCCGCCACATGACGACCTCACAAAAACGCCGGCCACAATCCTAGGCCGCATACAAACGAACTCTTTCACAAGTCTTCATGGACAGGAAATTGTTACGAACGGAGAATAATCCAAGCTGTCAACATTGTAGTCCTAGTGAACTAGCTACCCAAGACCGCATATTATGGCGATAGGGGGTGTTTTGCCTTCCAAAATCACTTTTACTAGCTCCCTCAATATTAACATGGGATGAACTCCTCAGAACTCCCAAACGAAAAATTGGCCATCGTTTCTTGGGCCTAAAAAGTCGCTTCTCGTATCGCCTGGAGCTACCCTGAGGCGCCGGACAGGTGACTTTTAGTAAAATCAAGTTGATACCACCACCACCGCAAAATGTCATTTCCGTGCGCTGCTAAAACAACGACGTGCAAAATTAGCCTGTCATGGGACACTTTGTGGATCTGTCGAAAGCGGCTCAGATACCCCTGACAACAGTGAACTTGAATACGAGTAACTATCACAACCATTCTGCCACCTTGCGGGATTTCGCCGAAATTGATTTGTAGTAGCATGGCCTCCGCGATCAGCTCCGGCAACAAAGCGCTGCCGGAGCCGATCGCGGAGGCCATGGCAGCAGAACTACGCACGTGCCGAAAGCTCCTCACTCGGCCTCGCTGCCAGCTTCAAAAGCCTTGTAATAATAATAACTCGGGTTTAACGTCCCGAAATTACAATATGATTATGAAGGACGCCGTTGTGGGGCGCTCCGGAAACTTTGACCATCTCTTGTTCTTTAGCGTGCACTGACATCGCACAGTACACGGGCTTTTAGCATTTAGCCTCCACCGAGATGCGATCGTCGCAGGCGTGATCGAACACGTGCCCTTCGGGTCAGCAGCCGAACACCGTAACCACTACACCACCGCGGCGGACCAAAAGCATTGTCAAGCACGACGGCAATGAACAAAAAGCCCGCCTTAGCCACAGACAGGCTGTCGGATCACACTTGCAACGTGTACTCTCACGAAACATTTCACCGACGTGTCTTTTAGGGGCGAAGCTCCTAAGGGTGTGGGTCTGTCCCTCCTCTGTAGTAGTAGTAGCAGTAGTAGTAGTAGTAGTAGTAGTAGTAGGTAGGTAGGTAGATATCCACGTATAGTGGAATGTACCCACTCCACGTGATAAAGATGACGATGACGCCTGATGACCATGAAGAATAAGCGCGTTCCAGTACAGTGGAATGTACCCACTACACGTGATAACGATGACGCTGATGACCATGAAGTATAAGCGCGTTCCTGACCACACATTCTCTTTCTGCCATGGATGAAAACGATCGAGCTTCGCCCACTCATCATCATTCACTTCGTGGATATGGCGTGATCTTTTCATAGTCGATGCGATGGGGCGAGAGTTTACACCTAAAAATTTTGTCAGCAGTCCACGAGCTTGTCTTCCTGAAGCATTAGAGGCTGTGTGATGATGCACGCATAGTAGCTGTGATCATAACCACCGCCGCGTGTTAAACGCTTCGCGTAACTGCACTGGCCACGAATTAAAAGCGACACTCTTTGGCGAGCACCTCATCTGTCGCTGTTTCGCGATGGGCGACGGTGGGCGAGCAACCGCGGGTGTGTCACGCGATGGTAGCACCTCGTTCCGGTCTAGCAGCGAGAATGAGGGGGGAAAGGGAAGGGGCTGCACGAAAGAGAAAATCGAAAAAACAAAAAATAATGCGACCGAACGAGTGCGCCAAAGAGGAATAAATAGAAATGGAGCCTACACCCCCCGTCTGCCGCGCTTTGTTTTGCTTCGACGAGAAGTGATTAGAAGCGTGCACGTAGGGAAACCAGCGAAGGGCCAAATATGTGCGCGTGTACATCTGTACGCAGAAAGCACGAGGGGACAGTTGGGAGAGGAAAGGCGGAAGGGGGAGAAAGTTGGCGGCGCTTCGCGACGGACGATTTCGTGACGCGACCACTCCAAATATTAACCGAACGCGGAGCTTCGTGCTCTCTTCTTGCCGGTCCGTTAGTCGCCCGTTTCACTCAATGCGTGAAACGAGAGAATACGTACGTGGAACGATTTGGGGGCGTCCGCTTAAAAAAGAAATGAAAGCGCGTTGACGACACAGCAAAAAAAGAACTGGAATGCCCGAGTGGTTCTGTGGAAAGGAAAAATAGTTGAGGAGGAAAACTGTTGTTTCGCTTTGTTTCGCCACCGCGGCTTCCACGAGCACTCGCTTGTCCTCTGGCGTGTTCTGCGTGTTTTTTTGTCGTTGCTTGTGCGTTCCCCTGTGGTCGCTTCCATAACCAGATCTCCTCTTAGTGCACGCGCTTTAGGAAGAAGTAAAAAGCACACATCCAATGAGGAGAGTAGGCTAGTACACGCGCTGAGAAAGAGGTGGGGGAGAGCTCGGTAGAGAGAGAGGAGAGTGATTCCAATAAGTCACGCACGGGCAAAATGGAGAATAACGGCGCGACGTCGTCGCATACGTCGCGATGCGCTCACCGCCAAATGGTGCGGAGCGTAATCATCGTACGTTCTATAAAGAAAATAATAGCAATAAAACTGGTGCATACTGCCATCCGTACCATCTTCCTCCTCACACACAGGCATAAAAAACAACAGACGCTCAAAGAAAAAAAAAACATAGAAGAAACACCCATTGAATCATGTGAAAACGGAACCTCCGAACGCGAGTTCGTGGGGGGTGAGGGAATGGCTGGTAAGACTAGACGGGCTCGGCAAGGGGAGCCACTGCCTTGCTGCGCGAGTGAAGGCAGGTAAACGAGAGCGGGAGAGACGCAAATGAAGTTGGAAAGTCGTGCCAGACCGGATTTCGTGACTGCGTGTCCGTTTCCACGTTCGTTTCCGTGTGTTTGCACTGGCGCAGCAATGAAAGATGAAAGGACGCGAAGAAAAAAGGGGCGGAGGCTCCGGGTGGGTAGGGTTCTGCCGTGAAGTATACGCGCGGACGATGGGGAAAATTGTCCGGAATGTCCGGGCGCTGGTCCGTTCGAAGGTGCGTGCCACGCGCTATTGAGACGACCGAGCGCGTACCACTTGTGTACGTTTTCCGATGCATAAAATAGTATGGACCTTCGCTAGCTTTCTCGGTAAAGAGAATAAAGGCAAAACAGAAAAGTGGTAAAGCAAATGCGCGCACCCGTGGGTGGGTGTGGGGGGAAGGAAGGCCTGTGATCGAACTGTGGGGTCTCGTGTCACGACACGTGGGTCAATAGAGTTATTAAAGAACAACAAAACAAATGGACTGCATACAAGACGCAATGAAAGAGAAATATGTTGCTCTGGCTTGCGTCATCGGTGGATTACGACGAGGCACTGCCATTACTTTTATGTCAGTAGACAAATGCCTATACAACCTAGTTCTTTTAAATCGCTAGTACCACGAAGAAACCCTAGCATGCAGTGGTATTATACTCTCATACGACGAGCTGAGACTTCGCTAAGTTGTCTTGCAGTGCTTGTTAAGCGTATAAACCAGCGTAAGAGCTATCGGCAGAAGGCACATTCAGCCTGCGCCTGCGATATAGCATCAACACAGTAAGTTGCCGAACGATTAGCATTGCCGTGAAATTATAATGTGACATCCCAATGAACGTCCGTTCAATGGTGACGTTTCAAAAAGTACTTGCAACAAGTTTTGTATCATTATTGATTAAATACATAACATGAGTAATGCATTGGCTTTGCATAGGAGAGACTGAAGGGGAGGAGGAGAAAAACAAGAGAGAAGGCAGGGAGGTTAACCAGGCACATGCCCGGTTGGCTACCCTACGCTGGGGGGAATGGGAAAGGGGAGCATAAAGATGAGAGAGAGAAAAGAGAAGGGAAGGAGAGAAGAAAATGGTCAGTAACTGTGCCGACGCGTAGGTAGCGGCAGCACTGCACAAAAGTCAAAGGCGTTCACATAATCCCGTAGTCCTCAAAAAACACAAAAGGGCTTTGACTGCCTTGAGAGCCGATGAAAGGCGAGGACGGTGCTCCAGCAGCATCTGCACGGAGAGCGGCCGATCGTCCAATCGTCGTAACGCGTCAGAAAGTTTTCGTCTCTCAGAGGCATAACGAGTGCAATGGCATAGCAAATGATCGATGTCTTCTTCGGTGCCGCAGACCTCGCATGCCGCACTGTCGGTCACTCCAATTAGAGTTGTGTAGGCCTTCGTGAAGGCCACCCCCAACCAAAGCCGACACAGAAGCGAAGCTTCACGTCTACGAAGTCCGGGTGGAGGACGGAGTTCCAGTTGAGGGAGAGACTGAAAGGTTCGCATAGCAGAGTAGGGGTGAGGAGGAAAAGAGGGAGGAAAGCGTAGTAAAGCAATGGAGTGTCAATTGCAAGGAATAAGTGAGGCGAGAGGGGATGAGGACGTAGGCGACCGGGAAATTGAAGCGAGGGTGAGAGTAAGAAGGAAGGGAGAGAGTAAGGCACAGTAAAGCACTGGAGTGGGGAAGGCCAGGAATGTGGGAGGCGAGGGGAAGGCCAACGGAAAGGGGAAGCGAGCATGAGGGCGAGGAGGAAGGGAGAGAGTAAAGCACAGCAAAAGCGGCGTAGGACTTTCGTCTCTGAGGCTCTTCCTCAGCTACCGCTGTCGAATCGCTGTTTGCCATTCGCAATGTTCACGAACTATAGGTGGCACGCTGTGCAATTCAAGATGGCTACCGGAGGAGTGTGAACCCGTTTGTATGGGTTGACCCTCCCCCCGGGTGGGTCACAACAGATAGGAAGTGCGGACATACGGCCCGTGCCGCTTTCACTGGATGAAGTCATGAGCTGCACTGAAATGGATATGAGACCGAAATACTTTGCTAAACCATAGAAACTCGCTACCTAATTATTTGCCGCAGTGTGAAAGGTTATATTTCAGCTCCGCTACCACGCATAAGCGATGTTTTGCGAAATCATGTGCGTACTGCAGAAAACTTCATGAACTAGAATAGACGTATTACTGACGTATTGACGTATGAGAATTGACTCCGAGGAAGTATGTACCGAACCTGCACCTGACAGATTTGCCGCAGTAGTAGGCCGCTAGCGAGTAGCGCTATCGCTGCTGCACGTGACCGAATATTTAACGTGGTGATGGTTTGCAAACATACGCCGTCGTTATTATGGGTAAGGCGGGGCAAAATGGGACACGGGGCAAAACGCGACATTTTGGCTTTGCTGACCTCTCTAGCTAATACAGAAAACACTTTTCTTTGTTTCTATATTTCAGTGAGAGGTGCCTGGTAGTTGTCCACCTTTTCATGTGTAAAAGTTGATGATTGCTTACAGCGTTCGCGGGGGGAAAAATTACACGGCTGGTAAGTGTGTTGGTGACCTGTCAAAATGGGGCGAAATTCTGCTCGGCCAAATTTTCGGATCCGTGCATGAAGCTAATCTGGCGTCAGTACAACAACGTAAGTATTTATATTGTTACTTTATACTACTAGCTACATATCACCAAAATTTTAGTTCATTTGGTGCGCGGGGCCAAAACGGAAATTTTTTTTTGAATTCGGGCACGTGAGGGGGGGGCAAAACGCGACAAAAAGGCATTGAATTGTCTTAGAGAGTGTTCTATTAAGTGAACCATTTACTTGCACTCATTATATATTATATTTCATTGTTTAAGAGAGTTCGAACGCACAAGAGAAAAACATATACAGCTTCCTGGGAGGAAAACAACGTGAAAAATCACTGATTGCTGTTCAGGACACTCACTCATTTCGCGCTGCATCTAGGTTTTTCCGCGTTCCCAAGGATGCTCTTAAGAGGCGAATGCAAAATTAGAAGAATCTCCAAGTCAAGCCGTTCACAAACACGTCTTGGCATCGAGATTTAATGACATTCCTCCAATACCAAATTAAAAAAACAAGCGCTAGAAAATCTGAATCTAGCAGTTTTAAATTCATCGCCTCACAAAGCCCGGCTGACGAAGCTGAAAGCCACGAAGCGCCCAAGCAGTTCTGCACCAAAACGGCAAAAGGAGGCGAAGAAGATGCGTGAGAACATATCTAGCGTCCAATCATTGAATAATCCAGTGAAGTGCAAGCTGTCAACAAAATACAACAATAGCACAAAGAAAGACTGGTGGTGTTTGGCCTGCAAGGAGTTTCGGAGCAAAACAGCACCGTATTCTGTCTGGATTCAATGCGTGGAGTGCAAGGACTGGG
The DNA here is from genome assembly GCA_030522465.1 of Rhipicephalus appendiculatus. NCBI lineage: Eukaryota > Metazoa > Arthropoda > Arachnida > Ixodida > Ixodidae > Rhipicephalus > Rhipicephalus appendiculatus. The sequence continues at coordinate 718,923 of JALIZH010019845.1, forward strand.
GTCATGAAGGCTACGTGAAGGCCCACGGAGTTTAATTTCAAGTGCTTCCACTGCAAAAACTGAAGGGATGAAATTTTTTTCACACTGTCTCGTTTTGCCCCGCAGGTTGGGGCAAAAATGAGACATCTGGTGCATTTTTCATTTCTTTTTAAAATAAACTTTTTGACAGTGGCAACATGGTCACATTTATGTAGCGCATACCTTGTACCCAAAGGAAAGTTTCTGCACTGACGTTTAAGAGTAAAGAGTGAAATAAAAATAAATATTCACTATTTTCAAATTTTTGTCTCATTTTGTCCCACCTAACCCTACTTGCGCAGTCAGGAATGCAGAGTTGCTTTTAACATCCCATCCAGTAGCGCTTGTGTCACAGCCATGCTAAGACTCTAGCCGCGCGTAATTCACTGCACTCCGAAGTAGCCGGTTCGATCAGCACGATCGAAACATGAATATCGAGAAGAATACACACGTATGCTTTTGGCAACGACGAATTCTTCGACAAACAACTATGCCGTTCGGAAGGTACCGGTGAAGTACAGGAAAAGTTAGCCGAGAGGCATGAATTGTGGCCGTGACTGCACGTTTCATCGTTCTAACCATTTTGCTTCGCTGGTCGAGCTCGATCGTGTTGGCGGCATGCAGCGCTCCATAATATCCGCAATAACTACGCTGCATGCAATGCACAATAAAAACTATGCTTTTATTTTGATCTGGCTCAAGGATATTACACATCAGATACAATCAAAGGGACTTACGAGCGTGAAGAAACACACGAGCTGCAACTCGCTCCTCGCGTGTTAGAAGCTGATAGTTCATCGTCGCTGTCACTCTCGGTGCTTTCACAGCCTTCTACCTCCAGTGAAAGATCCTCGTCGTCAAGAGGGTTTCTTTCAACATCACTGCTGAAAGCAATCTGAAGAATTTCCTCCGCCGCATGACTTCAACCAGACCACGTTTATCTGGGCGCGGAGAACATTTTGCGATTTTGCTCTCAAACCTGTCATCAAGCTAATCGCTTGCAGTGTGCCGCTATATCCGCAGTACTGTACGCAGCTGGTAGGTGCGACCACTCGTCTTCACGTTGCCTAGAGCATAGTTCACTTTTCGGCCATGTCGCGTGTGGGTGTAGTACGTGGCTCGCTCATGGCGGATACCTGGACAGTCCATAGACTCATTCTCCGTAAATGCTCCGGGGCCTCACCCCGAGTCATTGTCTTATGAATGGAGAAGATTGCGCAGATAAACGAGAGACCGTTGTATAATATCCTCGAAGTGCCATACCGAGGCGGAAAACAAGCGAGAACTCATTTTCTCAATACACAGTGTGATACAGCTGTATACAGCTGACACAGCTGCGTCACCAAGGAAAAGAACATGTCATCCCGCCGGCTGCTAGGATCTCTAATAATCCAATCAACGCCAGCTACAGTAAATAGGACAACAGGGACTATGCCTGCTATCTACGCATGCTCGTTGCGTCACCTACTAGCTACTTAATTGACAACGACTTCTAGTCCATCCAGCTCAGTGAACAAGGAACCCGTATGCGGTTCCGAAACGTCAGATCATTCATCAGACTTGGTCAGTGACCGTGTTTCATCTCAGCTAATATGAGGAGAAAGAAGTGTATACAGGTTACTTAAGACACAGTAAAGTTAATTAGAATAACAGCTGGTCTTACGTGCCAAAACGGTGATATCATTATGAGACGCACCATGGAGGGGACCGCAGAACAATTTTCACCAGCTGGTGTTCTTTAACGTGCACAGAAATCTAAGCACGTAAGTGTTCTTGCATTTCTCCTCCATTACATTGCGGCCGCCCTGGCCGGCAATCGAACCCGCGCCCTCGAGCTTAGGAGCGCGACACTTGAGCTGCTAAGCTACTACGGCGGTTCACAGAGACGGTAACCGTTTGTCAAGAAAGAACGATGGCTTAAAACAGAAACACGCGACTCTCTTATGTGCCCAAGGCCAGTCAGTAAACTTTAGCAAGATAAGAAACTTAGAGGTGAAGAAAGAAGTCGTTTCACTCAGGGCATGATGCAATAGGGGTGGCCCAGCGAAGACCGCCTTTCGTCTGAACCGCTAACGATGAAGACGCTGTAGCTGGTGAAACACGGTAATCGCGTGGCGGCAATGTGGAGGCGACATAGGGGGACCGAGAGTAAGTGCATTTCAAAAGAAAGAAAGGGCAAGTGTGGGAAATAGAATAGAACGCGCGGTGTGTCCCCCCTACGTCATAACGCAATAAAGCGAGGATCGCTTACGCGTTGGTGTGGTGGGCTGTTGCAGAACGGCGTGGGTGTTGCTCCAGGAGGGCAGGCAGAGCGCGCGTGGCTTTGAACGAACGGATAGGGAAAGAAGGAAGCAGGGGAGGTAGTGCCCGGAGAGTGTCGCGTTCACTTAATGGCGCCCGAAGGAAAATAAAAGGCAGCGGAGTTACGAGCTCCCGCTTCGCCGTGCATCTTTCCTCCCTTCCTTTAGGGAACTGTTCGAGAAGAAGTGAATAGCATGCAGTGAGCGAGAACGGCCCGTCAAACAAAATATTAATAGCCACCCCTCCAAAATGACACCCTCGGTGTCAGAACAAGCCCAAGACGTCAGGGCATGCGGTGGCGTGGGTTATTCCCACCGAAAGCAAGACTTCGCTGGAAAAAAAAAAAAAGAAAGCATTACGCGAGAAAGTACGCCAAGAACAGAGAGCATATAAAATTGTTTCGAACCTGCTCTGACCTCCGGGAGCTCATTCTTGGAAGCGAACCGCTTCGTACTTCGACCTTGCCAGTATGGTATCTGGTATATTTCTTTAAGTTCTTCTCGCACAGGTAAATAAAGAAAGGAAATTCCTATACACAATGTACTCTCTTTCGTGCCAGTTTCTGGCGTACTCCGGACAGCCAAGCATAGTGCAACCCGGCAATCACCCTTCGGTTTTTGTTACACGTCCTTAACGCTGTTCTGGGCTTTCAAACTCTTTCGGGTTCCATGACGACGTGAAGTCCGGTCACACACCTTGCTGTCGGGTTCATTTTTCTAAGCTTTTCGAGAGCACTCAGTAAAATAAACAAGAACAAAGGAAAATTAACACGCAAGATGGGTATAAGGTGTGCCTCGGCTGGCCTTCATGGTTGCGGGCGCTGCGTTGCGGTGTCTTTGCTGTTTTTGAACACAAGAGGGTGGGCTTTTGAAAGCATTTCTCCCGTCGCTATCCCGGGCAGCATTTCCCAGGAACCTGGTTGTTGCCGCAGGCGTCTAATTTAATTGCCACGATGGCAGGGGCAATCGAAGTAAAAGGCCGCTTTGCCGTGAGCGCTCGCCCCGCTTACCGCTTTCTGCGCGTCTTTTGGGGCTCTGGCTGTAGCTGTGGAAGGTGGGCAGAAACGAAGCAACAGCGTCTCGCTTCCGCGTTCGCCGGGCCACTGCGAATAGCCGCTACAATGTGAGACAACCAAGGCGCCTGATGTTGTCGGTGCTCAAGCACGGCCAAGGTGGCTACGTATGTGCTCAAAATGTTATCCACTGAACCACATCTTTCTCATGTGCATTTTCAGCGCCGCTATGCAGCTTTTAAAGCCGGTGTTAACTGTGGGCCTCCCCGCTGCGGCTTATTTGCTGGGCGCCGGGGCCGCGCCCAGTTTTCGCTTCCTTCTCTGTTTAGAGTGTGAGAATGTTATACAAACGCTGTTTAATATTGAAATGTCGTGCAGCTATCCGAGCGAGTTGACGCACGGTGCAAAAAGAAACCTACAACGACACGTGATTCGCTATTCTTTCCCCGAACACGCCTATACAATTTGAATTTGAACTATCCATGCTTCCTGCCTTTCCGCACTGGTGGGCTTTTATCTCTTTCGTACTTCTCTGTCTCTCATCTTTCTATTCCTCTTCCCTAATCTCCCAGTGTGGGGTAGACAACCGGAAGTTCAGCCGGTTATTCTCCCTGCCTTCTTTGTTTCACTTTTCATTCTTTGAACCACATGCAGCCTTGTCAGAATTGTGAACAGAATGAGGAAAGGAAGCGAGAGCGAGAGAAGAAAGGTACGGATTTCAACCAGCCTTACTTCCCAGTGGCTACTGTATGCATAGCAAAGATGCTTAGGAAAAAAAATCACAGCATATCCACGAAGTGAATGATGGTGAGTGGGCGAAGCTCGGAGAGATCATTCGGGTAACCGTGAATCCCCCCCGTACATTGGCCACTCGATCATGCAAGTACCTGACAACACGTGTCACGTCTTTGCATGATCCTGGGTGTTCGATCGTGACCTGGGCACGAGCGTCGCCGACTTGTGTTCCGGTAGCTCCCAGCCTCAGCGACAACGCCAGTTCGTGTTCCACGACAGAGGAAGACGATGCCACCTACTCGGACGCCGAAGTCCACACCAGTGCTCGACGCAACGCCTCGCCTCCGCATGCATCGCCACAGAACACTGCTGTGAGTTGTGAAAGCCACACGTCCTTGGCTATGGGTTGTGCCTCAGTTCACCTCACCGTTGATCACGATGGAGTCCACCTCCGGTGCTCGACTCCGAGTACCACGTCAGCCCGAAGATCCCAATTATTGGCTTCGAGGAGTTACGGAGTCGCCCTCTATCGGGCGCGCCTCGATTGCGTGCTAGGCAGGATACCGCCGCACGCTCCCCATAAGATTTGCTGTCGGCGCTCTACAAAACACCTCGCGGAAGCGCTCCAGGACATTTCTGTGCGTACTTTCGAAGCTAAATATGTTCTGTACTGTTAAAATAATAATTTTCGACGAACAAAAAGCACAACATAGTTTACAGTCGCTGTCTGCAGAAAACGGAGCGCCCGCTTCACGCGGTCACCGCGATGAGACCCGTGAACCGGCTTCTTGCGCGAAATGTAGTCAGTCGCTGAGTACAAACTATGTGAAACATTTTGTTAGAGTAGACGCCTGTATACCTAAATGGAGCATAATAGAAAGAAGCCTCAAGCCAGTGATCGCACCGGTTCGCGGCGACCGACAGAGCTTTTGCATGTATGAGCGTCTGCATGTATACGTTCTTACTCATGGTTTCGCTTTCGCTACGAGCGTGTTTTGGCGCCGTGCCGTGAACTTTAGGCCGCAAAATATGAGAATTTGTGAGTACACAAAAGCTATTGTTGCGCGGATGCTATCAGAGCAGTTCCATTTTTTTTTTTTTTGTTACAACTACGACTTTGGCGCGCCTATGGCAACATGTGATGTCCCGTCCCGACGATTCAACGCTTTTTTTTTTGTTTTTTTTTTCAGTCAAAATTAATGTATATTTCAATGTCATTTACATGTTCCCTCGCACTGCGTATAGATCGGTCTTCTAAGCGAGCAATTGCCGCCGCTCCTGTTATTTCAGTGTGTTCGTTTCGTTTGGTGGTCACACAAAGCGTGAGAAAATGCGATGCCTTTTTTTTAATATTTTGTTTAATTATCGTTTCTATTGCATTCCACTGAACTTGCTGCTCTCTGCCATCAACAAATTCATAGACCAAAGCTTCACCACTTCGAGATTGCTGATGGGAAAGAAGCGGTCTACGAGGCCATGTAGTAGTATACAACGCCAAGGAAACGAATGAAAATACAGTAACGTTCGCCGCACTTGTTCTGCAAACGTCGATTTGAACAAGGACCTACCTGAACTTGAAATACGGTGAAAGAAAGGGAAGTTACTGCAGCAACATGCAGCTGTAAAGCAAGGTAACGACAACTAGTAAAGAGTGAAATACAAAATTTTAATGCCCAGCATTATTTGGTGAGTTGCCCAGCAATTAGGTAAGTATGTCGAGTCTAACGACAACAGTGCGGCATCATTTCCACATAAATAAATAAGGCTCCAAAAAATACATGGGGTTGGATAGGCCCAACTTGAGTTTAAGAGTGGCACAGGTAAATTTGGGCTTTTTATCACGTAGTGTTTGCGTCAACAGAATGCGCGATTGACTGAAAGAATGTTATTGCCAACATAAATGCAGCACACATCAGCCGCAGCATTTGACTCGCTCGCTATATACATCCACCAGCAAACGTCGCTTATAGGTTTGAAGGCCAAAACCTTCGATGCCTTATCAAAAGGGAAGATTGACCGTCGTCATCCCGCCTCATCGACGCCGACACGAGTAATGCAAAAGATCACCATCACCGTGATGACGTCACCATATGTCGTCATCATGACGTCACAGATTTCCCAAATTTGTGAAGAGGTCCTGACGTCGCCATGACGCCACATAACGTGATGTCACATGACGTGTTCACACGACATAGTCGCTTTGCATAGCCTCCGTGATTGGTGGGCCGATCACGGAGGCAGTGCAAAACCTCGTTAGGTGCACAAAGTTTTTTGGAGCGGGACGGGGAAAATCAATACATTGACTGACAAGAAGGAGAAGAAGATGGCTTTCGCCTTCGGGTCATCTTAGGGGAATGTACAAGGAACCTTGCGAGTGTTTAAATCCAACGTATCTAAACAGTCACTCAAGTATCTACAGCCCATATTGCAGACGCTGAGCACGGGGCCGATGATCAAGATGTCGCAGAGGAACGTTCTGAGATGGTATCGCAGGATGCAAGAGGCAGCGCCTTTTCCATACTGCGGTAGATAAGCACCATTAGCCGGCGGGAAGCGCGCGCGGACGATCGTCACAGTGCGCACTTTCTGCTACTCAACATCACAGCCCCGACGCAGTAGCTAAAAACGTCGTCGCGGGAGTGCTTGTTGTACACATGACTCGTAGCCGATCGCTGCTTGCCGGTTCTTAGCACCACAACGCACTCTTCACGCAGTTTCTTGTCCCACGTACGGGTACCGGTGCAGGCTTATACCGGACTTCTTTTTCTTTTTTTATTGACGTGATGTAAGGAGATGTTGACGCACAAACAGGGCGCCGGCTACTCCTCATCCCTTAGAGGTGTCTAATGTAGAGCACGTAGGGTCCAAGTCTCTAAGCGTAACAAGTCCACAGCACATACATATGTACACAGCACATACATACACAGCACATACAGCTGTTACATATGGTCAAAAGTCACATGATAAACAACAGAATAGTCTATGTAATAGTCAACAGTCACATAATTATACTTGAATGCTCTAGTATCGGTCAAGAATGCCACTGTCCTCAAGAAAAGTTTTCAATGCTTTTACAGCACACTTTTGTAAACTTCTTGTTGGCCACGGGCCCAACAGTTTCCTTAAACTTAATGGTCTGCGATCTAATGTCAGTAACGATGATTTTAGTCGGCGTCTTGGTGTTTCATGTTGTGGGCATTCTAAAAGGAGGTGGTATATGTCTTCATCTAAGAATCCGCAATCACATTCAGGAGTGTCAGCGCGGCCAATTCTGTGTAAAAAATGCTTGGTGTAGGCAGTGCCTAACCTTAATCGGTGAATAAGGGTTTCCACATTTCTGTCTAAAGTTAACGGAATTTCAAATTCAATTAGTGGATCTATATGATATAAATCGGAACTTTTGGAGTTTTGGTCAAACCACGTGGTTCTAGACATATTGAAAGATTTTGCCTTTAAAATGCCGCGCAATTCATTTTTAGATATTGGTATAGAAACCATATCATCTTTGTGATGTGCTTGTCGTGCTGCTTCATCAGCTGCTGTGTTGCCTGGTATGTGGCAATGTCCCGGTATCCACTGGAACATTATTTCATGTTGCTTTTGGTTTGCCTTTGTGAACTCTTTAAGTGTCTCGTAAATCAGACTATCATTTATTGTTTTCGTTTTTGTGCTACAGAGTGATGTTAGTGCCGCTTGTGAATCACTGAAGATTACCCATTTTTGAGCGTCTCTTACAGAATTGATAAATTTTAAATTGCATAGAATAGCGAATAGTTCAGCTGTTGTAGACGATGTCACGCGAGATAATTTAAATGAATCTTGTACATTGAGGTGGGGTACAATAAATGCTGAAGTTCAAGATGTTGGTATACTGGAGCCATCTGTATAGACATGCATGTAACCCGGATATCGCATATATATCTGGTAAAGTGCTAGTTGTTGGGCGGCTCGAATGAACATGTCATTTTTTCTGATTATGCCATCCACTGACACTTCGATCTTTGGTAGCGTGAGCAGCCATGGAGGATATTCTACGTCTGAATTGAAAAAAATCATTTTTTGGCAATGTACTGACATTTTCCTTAATTTCTTTATGAACACGGCTTCTATTTCTTTCTAATATCTCCAGAGCCAATGGGTGGTTTTTATGTTGTGTCTGAAGGCGAAAAAAAATGCCGACATGTTTCTATACTTTTCATAACTGTAAAGTGAGGTTGGCGAGCCTCTGCTATTACAAGGGAACTGGAAGTCGCTCGTGGAACTCCTAAACATATGCGTAATCCCCTGGCTAAAAGCCTCTGAAGTCTTTGTTCCGACGTGGGCGAAAGGCCGTGTAAGATTGGCGTAGAATATGCAATTCTTTGTCTTATTAGAGCATTATGAACCGTGAGTAGAGACGATACGGATCCGCCCCATGACGTGCCAGCAATTCTGCGAAGTACATTCACTATTGCATTAACATCACTTTCTAGTTTTTTAATGAGTGGTGTCCAGGATAACTGCCGATCAAGTATTATTCCAAGAAATCGATGTTGTGTCACAATCTTTAAAGGTTGTCCTTCCAGACTAAGATTGAAATTTTTTAACTTCTTACGGGTGAAAGGCAACACAGCTGTCTTCGCATGTGACAGTGCCATCCCTCTTTCTATCAAAAAGTTGTTGATGGTATGTATGCCCTCTTGTAATGTCGTCTGAATTAATTGAACATTAGTGCCAGATGTCCAAATGCACACATCATCTGCATACAGTGAGAAACGTAAGTGAGGTGGCAGTCTTTTTGCTAGATCAGCCATGACGCAGTTGAATAGAAAAGGGCTAAGCACACTTCCCTGTGGCACTCCCTGCTTCACATCGTGTTCTGCGCTCTTTCCTTCACCCGTTTGAACACATATTTTGCGACCTGATAAAAAATTCAGAAATCTATCGCAAGGACCTGCCGCACATTCCGAGTTCCAACATACTTAGTAGAACTAGTACGTGACTGACGGTATCGAATGCCCTCTTTATGTCCAGAAATACTGCAACTGTCACGTTACCACAGGCGCGTTGGTGTTTCACATATGTTACTATATCTAGTATAGCATCCATTGTGCATCTCTGTTTTCGAAAACCTGTTAAGTAGTTAGACAACACATCCGTTTCGTTGCACCACCACTCAAGTCGAGCGTCAATCATCTTCTCCATTACCTTGCATAAGCAGCTTGTCAAGCTGACCGGACGAAAAGAATCAAGGCGCAAGGGCGTCTTTCCAGGTTTTAGAATTGGAATAACTCGAGCGACTTTCCAAGGTTGTGGTACTATTTCTTCTGTCCATAGATTATTATAAATGTCTAAAAGAGCTTTTGTGCCTCTTGGCCCGAGGTTTCTCAGCATATTGTAAGTAATGCCGTCAGGCCCAGCAGCAGACTTTTGACGACATGAAGCAATTGCACATTTCAGCTCGCTTAATGTGAAAGCGGGGTCTAGTTGAGGATGTTGTGCCCAATAGCAAGCGTTAATTTTCTGCATTGCTAACGCAACAGAAGTATTAAATATTGCACAATCTGATGTAAGCCGGGCCTGCAGATTAGTTCACAAAATTCATCTGCCACAACTATCTCTCGTGTGTCCAGGGCTAAAGCGAGGGCACGAAATGGGAAACTCTGTGTTACAGGGCCGTGAAATGCTCGAATTACAAACCATATTCTCGGAACAGGTGTGTGAGGAGAAAGCGTGCCGCAGAAACCACGCCAGCGTCGTTTTCCTAAATTTTCCAAGCGTCTGCGCATGAGATTGTGGATTTTTTTTAGCGCTTTTGTATGCTTCTATGGTACCCCTCCGTCGGTACGCTCTTTCAGACCGGCGTCTGATGGCTCTGAGGTGTTCGTATTTTCCGTCAACTGCAGCGTAGTCTTTCGGAATTGGAACCTTTTTGGTGCATATGCTCACTCGTTGCATGCGTCCGGCAGTACTGCACCGAGCAGTAAGAGCAGCATGTTCATCGCTTTCGGAGGCAGCCACTCCTGTTACAATGGTTAATTAAATATACGAACAGCGCATAAGGACAAAGACGGAAGAAGGAAACAACACACAGCGCTGACTTTCAACAATGATTTAATAGCGGAGCGATGTACATATATATGTGAAAAAATGGGCATGCGTAGAAGGGTGCAGTTAACAACCACTGCGATACAACGCCAACAGAACTCTTGTCATTTATTGATTGAGCAGTAAACCAGTGCATAGCTTAAAATTGATCGAGATACGCAATCTCTTTTTGCAATAGCGCAACTGATGGGGAACTTACACATGTACCGCCAAACTTACTTATGTGATAGGCCTCAATTATCTTTTGGTATACTACACTATACAAGGTTATGTTACACTCTGCAAGCGTGTCTGGGTAGCCGAGTGGTTAAGACGCTCGCGTTCGGATCGTAGGTACGCGGGTTTGAATCCCGGCTCATCAACAATTTTTTTTTTCGCCAAGAACTTCTCTTTCTTTTCATTTCTATCGCTTTCATTCTCTTTCTCTCTGTACTCGTTTTCTCACCCATCAGACTAATTCCATTCCACACCGCACAAATCGGGCTACGTGTCCTGGCTGATAAGAAGAACATGAAGATGGTGAACATAGCGCCTGCCGGTTCACAATGAGGATAGCTTTCTGAACGGCTGGCATTCACAACTCCGCTTTTAAAACAAACGTCCTAGTAGACCCAGTTGGCGTCCACTAAGAAGAGCGAGGCCTTTTTTTTCAGATAGGCTTGGAAATCCAACGTGTTCGTTCAGTAGCTCCACGTTGCAGATAGGCGGCGCTATCGATGCTTACGGAACAGCGATAGGGTGTGTGTGGGGGGGCGAGGGAATGATCGCTGTTGGGCGAAAGCGAGATTGATGCGTCGGAAGTTTAGAGCCGAGAATTCTGTTGATGGTACGAATGTTCGTGGTCATTTTCTAACTAACCCAGGGCTGCCTCTTCGGACGCAGGGCGTAAATAAAAAGAGCTGATTGCACTGAGTCGGAACAAAGAATTGCGGAAACAGAGCTGTGCAGTCATTAAGAACCCTAGGGCGATGCTAAGAACACCTTGTCAAAAAGAGGCGACATAACGATTCCGAGGAGACCTTCGGACGTTATGTATTTTGTTATCGGCACAGTTTCGTGTACTTGCGCCCGGGGAGCAAGTGCTTGCGGAAACAATTACCGGCCGCTGAAAGACGCTAAGGAACTACGCGTCCCCAGTTCCGTTTTCCGGGAGTGCCTATAGCGGGGTCATTGAAGCGTTATCTCGGCGAGGCTGGTGATGCGCCAACTGCAGGCGTTGACTATTCGGCATGTGCGCAGGCCACTGAAACATTACCGCACCCGTAATTTCGTCTTCGTTCACACATTCCAGGACTTGTGTGTCCTCGTAGAGAAAGGGGAAAAAATGCGCCGAACGGTGGGCAGCGGTAATTTGTACGCTTGCGAGTTTGCAATAACAGTGTTTTCCGAGTTATGTTAGCCCACCCACGTTGTCGTGATGCAGACTGTAACCAAAAGAAAATGAAAGAAAGGATAACGCCCCAGTGGTGTCATGTCGTGGCAATCGTCGTTTGTCACACTTATCGGCCTTCGCGGGCCATTCAAATGTCATCATGCGGTAGTTGTATTACCAGAATCGACTTTCTAGAACGAAGAGCGAAAGATAAAACATGTTAAGACAGCCTACGGTCTCCAATGGTCAAAAGGAACCGCTACCAGTGAGGCACTAGTTATTGCAAAGGTCTTAATTGCTCAAATTAATTTATTGGATTTTGCTAGCCAGCACCACGATATCATTATGAGGACGAGTGGTTAGCGAGCCCTCTGTTCTCGCTATTGCACTCGTCATGACATACCAACTAGCCCAAGCCGCTACTCATCTTACTTCATCTTACGATCATCAAAGCATTGATTGCCTTTTACAGAACACAGCGTTTCAGGTAGGCCCATAAGACCTATGCCTCGAAGCGCTGTGGTTGACGGCACTTAAATAATAGGCACTACTGGTTGTCATGTAGGTACTACCGCTTGTGAACTGTCCACACCACAGTTTCTGCATTGTTATACTTGTACGATATAATTAATTAATGATGCTACTGGGATTTTCTTGCTCTTTTTGTTTCCATACTCCTTCGCCAATCAGCGACGTACTACACAAAGTTGTTAATGAAAACAACAGACAACCAAGACAGAAGAGTATAGAGGACATGATCAATCAATCAATCAATCAATCAATCAATCAATCAATCAATCAATCAATCAATCAATCAATCAATCAATCAATCTTTATTTCAGTTTGTACTGAAATATATAGTTTCGAACAGAAGGGCAGTAATTATCATGCAAATGGAAATGAATTAATGTGGATGAAAAGGCAACATTGCCACCGGTAGGGACCGAGCCTACAGCGATCGGATAAAGCACGAACCGGCAACCTTCGGCTGCAACTGCAACTGCAACGGAGTTGCAGCCTTGAAGAAGACAAATCCGCTTTTCGAAGCGTTGGCTACAGCGACATCCCGTGCTCTCAAGGATTTTGCATCTCGACACGAGCATGAAGCTCGTGGTAGCGGAGAGCTCCAGAAATTTGAACCATCTCTTGTATATTGTGAGCTGACATCGCACAGTACACAGACCTCTAGCATTTCGCCTTCACAAAAATGTGACGGCCGTGGTTGCGATTGAGCCCACGACTTTCGGGTTAGCAGCCAAGCAGCGTGACCATTGTACCACCGCAGTGCACGAAAATGTATGTTCATTGTTTGCATTTGCTTCGTTCGTTTTCCCATCATGTGCAGTGTTCTTCTATACAGTCGTTGTATGTGCGCCAATGGATACAGGAAGGAGCTTATTCACTTTCCGGTTTGGGAGATCCAATCATAGGACGTCCCGCGAGGGGGGTTATCGGGGAAGAGGACGGCGCATGAAAACAAAGGAAAAAACAGAAAAAGTCCCCATCGATTGGTCTCCATGACGTCACAATTACCGAGGCTAACGCGTCGGACTCGCCCGAATATTTCTCTTCCAGTTCAGGTATTATTGCGTCACTTTGCTTACGGCCCTCAGGTTTTCCGTTGGTGCCAGAGAAATACGGTGACATAACCGAAGCGAGGCAAGCATAATAATCACGCTTGATGAAACATAAGTTACAAAACGCCAGAGGTTTGGAAGATGTGAATTTATTGCTGAATCGACTCGAAAGCGGCGGAGTGCATGGTCACAACCAAGACGGTTGTGATCGTTGACTGATTGCAACTCCCAACACCCAAATCATTTGGTTCTCGCATAATTCATCAAACCAAGTTACGTTAGAAGTGCATGATAGTTGGGTAACTTCACATTGTGCCACTCAGGTGCCGTAGAGCTTAATACCCTTTTGTTTTCTTGTTTCCTTCAAGTACACTGGAACAGCACTTATTGTTTAAACTCGCTTATATACCTGGTAGTAAAACTCGATATTGCAGGCTGCAGTTTGATGGCATCAGCGACTCGTGCAAATAATTTTTTTGTAGAAAGTTGCTCCAGAGAAATACGAAACAGCTGATGTCCTGGCGTATGAAATGATTTATTTGTCAACGCAGTTTAACGTTACAAAGCAACCCAAGAGAGATTCAACGTTACAACCCAAGAGAGATTCGCAGACTCGATTACACAACATTCAGATGGCCCGGTCTTCAAGCGAAGAACAATATTATTACGTTTGCGGGTTATAGCGCTAAACATGCTGACGCTTGTAGGTGAACCAACTTTTAATTTTGTGACTATTTGCAGGACAAGGGATATTGCACGGATGGTGAGTTCTGTGTATGCAGCTGGATATATAGAGCGCGCACTCCGTGCCACCTTCGCGCCATCTCGCTAGTGATGACACAAACGCGCTGAAGTAGACGAGCTCTGAGGACCGCCAACGGTATATGGTGCATATAAATAGCTTGCTGTTAGCATGCTGAAGTACGTATGCTCTCGTGGCCGAGTGGTTTGGCGCCTCGCGCTGCGGAGCGAGAGGTCGTAAGTTCGACGCCCGGTGACGGACCTTTTTCTTCTCGTTTTTTCTTTGATCTCAATATCTTAGTTTGTATTTCACAACGTCATATCCGTGACGGAAATACGTCAGAGGTGCCGTGGTGGACCCCGGCATAAAACACTTTCGTGTTAAAAAGAGAAACCACCGTATGGGTGCGATCGCAAGCCAAGCGACTTAGCCAATTTTCTCGGCAAACCTTTAATACCTAGTTTGGAGCTGTGGGAGGCACAACTCGCCAGCTCGGACCCGGGAGTGCAGCGCGCGCTCCTGGGCATCAAGTCCGGCGGGCGGCGAAGGCCAGTGGAGCCCTGGACGTAGGGACCCAACCATAGTAGCTCCAAGATCCCCCCTTTCCATTTTCCCTTCAATGAAGTTCCACTCTCTCTCTCCGACGAGAAGTAGCTGACAAAATAAACTGACAGGAGACACGAAAGCAAACGCATTCGATCATTATTACTCACGCCTGTCAACGTCCAACTTTTCGCGGTGTTTTCTGTAATGAGCGTCCCACGCCTCATTATGCTTTGGTAAGTCTGACACTATTTGTGGTCTACATATCGCCAATTTATTTCACTTGAAAATAGTGAATGGTGGTCCCCGAACACAACGATTGAACTGCCCTGCATCGAGGCTTCTCGAGTAGAACCGTTCGCGTAGACGAAACTGCGCGAACGTACATCGATGTCATGAGCATCGGAACCATCGGAATTAATGCGATAGCGTGAATTGTCGCTGAGTATGGTACTCCCGAAGCGCGTTGCAACCCCGACATCGCAAAATACAGAGCGAGCACGGTGAGCTGCAGCGGCTGCAACGCCGTCTGCTGAATCGCCTGTCAGTCAGAGCCCAGCAACGCGGATGGTCATTAATCAAAGCCACCTGTGGCAACAATAGCGCTGCGCTTTCCGCACACGGCTACGGAGCGGTAGCAGTCCCGCTGGGAGAGAAAGATCCCAATCATCATCTTTGCCACGTTTTTTTAGAGGGAATATGACGTAACTCTTGTGCCGTTATCTGCCACGGCTTTATGATGAAGGTGGTGTCGTACTATTAGCCAAGCGATGCTGTCCGATTGGCGAAACAGATTCTGTGGTTTCTGGCGCCAAATCCATGATGTCATTTATAAGATATGGCACAGTGGGGAACCGTAGATCAACAGTCTGGGGCCTGTTAACGTGTACGAAACCAGAGGGCGTTTTTGCGTATCCCGCCATTTCAAACGTGAACGACGTGGCTGAAGAATGAAAACCCGCGTCGACTAGCTTAGAATCACAACGTCAAAGCCCGTAAGCTACCTCCGCGGGTGTCCCATATTGGAGGAAACCAATAAATCAAAGTGGCAACGCAATCTGGCCATATTTAAGTTTACACTTCGCGTTTACTATCAGTTGGTTTTGGTGTATCATCTCTGGGGACTTGTGGATACCTCTGCATGAAAACGCACAGCGCTGATGGAGGTAAGGATGATTTTTGAAAAGATGAGGAAACGGGTTCGGTGTGTACAGTAAACTGTCTCTCAAATGAGTACACCTTAGCCTAAACACACACAAGTGAACGGGGTAGTAAAGATCATCGGCAGAATGAGAGAAAGTAAAACTCGTGGCGGGGTAGCAGCAGGAACACCCTGGTCGCTGTGGTGAGCAACGGAACATTTTTTGAGAGGGAAACGAGACAGAAAGATGCAATAAGATGAATGTTTCGGGAGTTAAGGAGACTCAGCTGTCTTGTCAATTTTAAATGCAGAAAAGGGAAGAGAAAGACAGAGAGACGCAAGGAAAGGCAGGGAGGTTAACCATACGCATTTCCGGTTTGCTACCCTGCACTCGGGAAGGAGCGTAAAGAGAGACAGAAGAAGAAATAAGAACGAACGATACGGAGCTGGTATTAAGTATGTTAATGTCCATTTATGGGTAAATTTTGTAGTGTTGGGTGGTTATTGACAACTTCACGATGACAACCATTATGTAAGACAAGAGGAGTAGGCGAAGGCATCAAACTCTCATTAAACATTTATTAGCACATGAAAAAGTAGCAGGGGACGAGTTCACAATGCCAGTTCAAAAACGCATTCATGCGCTGATATTTCGCTTCAAGAGACGCGGTATACAGGGAAGTGGACCTCGAGAAACGCAATAGCGCTTCAGTTGCCTTGCACGTTGCACAGGCACGAGAGCAAGGCGTGTGCGAAGTGCAAGGCACCAGGAGCCAAGGTACGGATGTGTTTGCTCTTTTAACTGAGAAGCAAACACGGGGAGATGACCATCGCAACCTTCCATCTTGTGGACGTATGAGTGAATGGCCAGGGTAGCGACAACAACACTATAGAAGAGGTCAGCATTTCATTTATTCTCCAAAGACACTCCCGCAGCTTGTAGCCTGCGTCGTCGACTTTATTTCCATGAATCTCCCCGGTCCGACGGTTGAAAGCGATATTTTCCCCTACGCCTTAAAGGCGGAGCTGGCGTCACTGACCAACATGTCCACGTAGTTCGTCATCTTCTGAACTCCTTTTATATCACGTACATGTATATCGGTCTACGATGCTTTTGTAAAAAAAAACTTAGTGTACCGACTCTGGGAAACGTATTTATGGGGATGAATTTAATTTAATCGAGCTGTTACGTTTCACTTGTAACGAACGACGACCATCCTCGAGGCACATGGAAAACGGCGTGGCTGAGCGAAACAACGTATATTAAAAAAAAGCAAATATCTAAATTTCATTGACACTACAAATTTAACGACCTAACAAAGCGGTGAAACGATGACTTATATTTCGAAAACACAGCAGCACCGAAAAGAGTAAACGACACGCGACTGTTCCTCGCAGTACATGAGTACAGGGAATCGATGCGCATTGCAATCGCTCGATCTACGCGCCGTATAGCGATGGTGGTCAGCCGGCCGACAGCGGGCTGAAAGCGAGCATAACAAATACGCCAGCGACCACCCCTACTCAGTGCATGAGTGATGCAAACATCATCGAAAATTTTGCTTCCCTTTATCGTTCGTCATTCCTACTCTGCGTAGCGAGCGCGTTTCGAATTTAGACCGTTTGTTTTTACATTTCCTCCTTCGTTCTACGTCGTTCCTTCCTTCGTTCCTTGTTAGTTTATGCGAGTACATATTTGTCATATTCTCCTTGCACTGTGCGACGTTCGGTGGTCTGTTGCGGTGTTTGTGTAGTCCCGCAAAAGCATTTGCGTATTTGCTCCGGGGCGCCGCGGAATCGATCTGAGAGCGAGGCGGGAGCCGAAATTAAATTTCTGCGGCCTCGATTTATACGACTCGTGTTTTTCTCCACAGCGCGCGCTCAGTGCGAGAGAATAAAACGTAAAGAGAGAACTCGCTACTCTTTGCTTTTAATAAAACAAATGACGCGTACAGAACGAGACAGAGAGAGAATACGCGCGTACGTCAACTAAGTTCGGAATGCGCGCGTTCCGTGCGCTTCACCGCGTGCCGTGGAGACCTGCGGCGATGGCGGTGGCCAATGCTTGCAAAGGAGTCTACGTCGGGGGGCATTGAAGCGTGGCTTTTTAAGAACATTGCCCCTTTTACGAGCGTACACGAAGAACGCCTTAAAGACACGGCCTGTGCGGGTCGATGACTTATTGGCCCGGCAGCATGCATGGGTAGCGATCAATTCCATCTCAATGTTTCTTGTTCTTAAAGGAAAAAAAAGAAAGTAACGGAGAGATGCATCGGCGGCTGTGGTGACATGCCTCGATCGTTCATGCGTGAGTGGAGTGAAAACGGCTTGAAGGCGATATTCCTACGTGGAGTTGCCGGTGCAAGGCTGCTTTGAGCAGAACCCACTGCAGTGAAACAATGAAGTTAAAACTAAGGTATGCATCATGTTAAAAGCGTTCACGTAGATGCCGTTGACAAGACAGCTGTATTTCGATGCGTACATATGGCACGGAATTTTTTTGGCCAAGGTTTTCTTAGAAGCAGAGAATAGAGGAGAGAGTGGTTTGAGCATGGCAATCTCCAGCAGCATTGTCGGTGCTTTGCACGATCCATGAATGCGTGGACGTTATAAAATTTGATAGACGGTGTACCTGCACCACCTCTTTCCGACTATCATTCTGTTCCAAGGACAGACAATCACAAGCTTAACCACCGTAACTGAAATCCTTAGGAACATATGCATATCTTGATTTCAGTAGTGCGTTTCTGAATATTTAGAGGTAGATTTATCGTTGTAGTCACCAAGAACTAGGGATGGCAATATCGACAAATGATTAGTAAATCAATCGATGAAAGATGTCTCGCAAAAGCGATTAATTGTCATCGATGTCCGACTTTCATTTAATTGACTTAATCGATTAAACCTTTTGGATTAATCGGTTTACATTGACAGGAGTGATGTAGAAATTCCTAAACTGTACTAGACTGTTGAGCAACAGCCACGACAGTTATGGGGAGTGAGAGCACTGTGGTGTGTGCACAGCGTGTTTTCACCAGTGCGGTGAGTGCACTGTGGACAGTGAGGGCACAGTGG
This sequence comes from Rhipicephalus appendiculatus, assembly GCA_030522465.1. Classification (NCBI taxonomy): domain Eukaryota; kingdom Metazoa; phylum Arthropoda; class Arachnida; order Ixodida; family Ixodidae; genus Rhipicephalus; species Rhipicephalus appendiculatus. Next base: position 737,526 of record JALIZH010019845.1, read on the forward strand.
GCACAGTGGGTGACACTTGAGCGTCGACTGTTCACCTTGATACCAAATTAATGACGTAGCCTGCGAAGTGCAGCGCTTACCCTCTCTTCCACCGCGCTGCACAGACTTTACGTCGCGCAGTCAACCTCGGTGAGCGAACTCTCTGTGAAAACATTTGATGCGCATAGTCCCTTGTTATCCTTCTCGGTGGCACAGTGGTTTCGAGGCTCGGCTGCTGACCCGAAAGTCGCGGGTTCGATGCCGGCCGTGGCGGTCGCCTTTCGATTGTGGCGATAGTAGTAGCAGTGGTTTATTAAGGAAATGACGCTTATTTCTGCAGCCCAATAGGGAGCACGGCGCAGCGTGAGGGGAAGGGGAAGTGGGAAATAAAGAAGATAGTAGAAAAAGAAAAAGAGAAACAGACAGGGTCTCGTCCATTCATGGGGAAGGCCGATGGTGAAGCGAGGCCAGCAAGTACTGGGCCCTCAACGGAAGGTGGTGATCCCGGTCACCTCCACAAACTCCAAGAGGCTCTGGAGAGCCCGGAGTTTGGGAGGTGATGGGAACAGCAGTTCGTCAGCGGTCGTCGCAGGGTGTCCCTGTTGTCTGTAGGCGGTGTTAAGCCTTGAGCTTTCCTGCGTCAGTCCTGGGCAACCACAGAGAAGGTGCTCAAGCGTCTCGGGGTCGCCACAACGTTCGCAGGCCGGTGAGGGGGAGCGTCCCCTTGGAGAACAAGCGCGCCGCTGTCCACGCACAGCCCGTCCGGAGGGGAAGAAGCGTGGCGCGCTCCCGCTTAGTAAGGCCACCCTCTGGAAGAGGCTTGGGGCCTTTGCCATTGGCCACTCTGGCATCCGGGTGGAGGGTTGTGAGCAGCTGTCTCAGGCGCTGCCTCGAAAAATCAGAGGCAGCAACTGCTCTTGTAAGCGGCACGCCAGGGTGGTAGGCTGTTGTGGCAAGGGTGTCCGCTTGCTCATTACCGGAGATTCCCACATAAGCCGGCCTCCAATGAAAGGAGACAGAAACCCCTGCAGCAGCCAATCCGGAGAACTTTGAACTCAGCACGGACCCGGTAAGCCCGGATCGTCGGTGGTTCATGAGGCTCTGCAGTGCTGGCTTCGAGTCGCAGAGCAGTGTCACTGGTTGCTCAGGAGGGTCCTCAGCCAGAGCGTCGGCGGCTAGATGGAGGCCCGCCACAGCTCTGCCGCGGTGGAACTCGCAGCGAAGGGGAGCCGGCATTGTCGGTTCACTGCCCTAGCCGGGATGGTGCAGGCTGCAGCGGCGGATCCGTCAGCCCGAACTGATCCATCCGTGAACACCAGCGGTCTTCCGTCGAGTTGCTCGTGGAGCTTGCAGGCAGCAGCCTGTCGCAGGGCAGCAGCTGGTGTTCGCCGTTTGGTCGACCTACCCAGCGACAGATGGATGCCCGCAGGGCGCTGATGTGGTGGCGACAGGGCGATTGACACAGGGGGGGTCGGTGATCACCTGCTCATATAATCGGCAAAGACCGCCCATCCGGGAGGACGGCTGGCTGCGAAGTCTGGCCAGCAGGGCTCCGCCATCTGGAGCACAATGAAGGCGGTCGATGTGCCCTAGGGCTCGTTCCAGCATCCTTAGTGAGAGCGGCCAATCACCAGCCTCTGCCAGCGTTGCTGCGATCGGCGAGTTCTTTGGGAGCCCCAGGATGCTCCTGACAGCAGCTCTGTGCAATCACACAGAGCTGCTCCCTTCTGGCCGCTGTGAGAGCGACCAAGGGGAAGGCATAGAGAAGGAAAGACGTTGCTGCAGCTTGATTGAGCCGAAGCGCCCACTTAGTGGGCGCCTCGGCTTAATGACAGGGAGGTTAACCAGAGAAAGATTCCGGTTTGCTACCCTGTACTTACGAAAGGGAAAGGTGGTCTCGGGATGCTACATGCCCGTGTACTGTGCCATTCAGTGCACGTTAAAAGAACACGAGATGTTCGGAGTCCTCCACTTCTGCGTACATGATTTCCACATCGAGATTTCAGCATGAAAAACCAGAAATCTTATTATCCCTATTATTCGGTTCCCTCGTTCTATCGATTCCCACCATATCCGTAAAAATATTTGGCATCGGGTAGCTTTAAATGAATGTACACATGAGCGGCTGGGCTGCAATAAAATTTTTCCTGGAGAGTGGGAGCATGTTGCTGGGCCGCCTTTTTTTTTTCGATCGATGGCCACAATTACCTCTGCATAGGCCACTTCGTCGTAATTGCGCTGGTATAATCAAGCAATTGTTTGCAAGTCACGCATTCCTTTACAATTTCAGACGTAATGCTGAGTCGTTTATTGCTGCCTCGATTCCAGCCCGTTGTAGACCTTGCAGGCTTGAAAAATTCATTTGAATAACAAGGTGTGTGTGTGCACAGGGTCTCGCATTCGATATAATAATAGCTACTGCAACTGGCAGAGTTATACATGCAGAAACTGCACCTAAGCGGCTGACTATGCGCATATCTGGTAGTGAAAAACCAAGTGTTATGCAAAGGCGAAGCAATCGTTATGTTTCACAAATGACATTTATTCCCCCCAACAATATTATGTAGGTGCACTGAGCAAAGAATTTATGACAGTGTTTTATTATTGCGAAAAATCTTTTTCCTAATGCCCTCTGCGCACGCCATTATTAAGGCGAAAGCCTTTTAATGTCTCATGCTCACGTCCGTCCGGCAGGGGCGTAGCCAGAAATTTTTTTCGGGGGGGGGGGGGGGGCACCACCTTGATTTCGGGTGGGGCACCTGCTTGCCTGGTCGTGTCCGAGCATTCAACAGTTCCTTTCTTGGAGAGCGCTCCTTTTCTGTCCGCATCTTGGGTAACAGCTACGGCCACTTCAACACGCGACGTGGTGTTCCACAGGGGTCTGTTCTTGCGCCAATTTTATTCAACGTTGCACTACTACCGATGGCGTGGAAGCTATCAAGCATTCCCGACTTAAAATTTCTGATGTATGCTGATGATGTGACTGTGTGGTCGACTCACTCTTCTTTGGACCATCAAGTGCGGGCACTGCAGGCAGCGCTCGATGCAACATTTTCCTGGTGCTCTTCAGTGGGACTCACACTCTCACAAGAAAAGACTACCTACATGAACATTGCCAATAAGTGGGGCCGCCGCAAGCTTGACCGAACCCCTGTTCGACTTACGCTTGATGGTCGTGTTCTCACGGAGGCGTCTACAATCCGCGTCCTTGGTGTAGACTTCTCTGCATCTGGATCGGCCTCCCTATGGCTGCGGTCTGCACGCAGAGCCGCCTCCAGCATGCTGCATCTTTTTCGTCGCATCGCTCAGCGAAGTGGAGGAGCGCGAACTCGTATCGCACGGCAACTGGTATGTTCGGTATTCCAGCCTCGATTAGTGTACCAAGCACAGTTCCAGCACTTCACGAAAGCAGAATGGGCGAGATTGGAAACTCTGAATCATGAAGCCATGAGTGTGATCACAGGCCTTCCAAGGTTCACTCAGATTCCGACACTCCAGGCAGAAGCACAGCTCAATACGCTAGACGAGCTCATTCACCAAAGACGCAAGGCAAGGATGATAAAGCACAGCAGTGTTCCTGCGGCTGCTGCCTTAGCGCATTACATGGACCCTAAAGCCCCTTCGCTTGACGAACCTACGTTGTCAGTGCCACCATGGGATCATTGCCAAGTGACCACCAACAAGCCTCTGGGATGTATCCGTCAAGAGGTGAACGGAAACACTATCTCTAGGTGCACCCCGTTCCGCCCTTTATTTCCGGCATCTGAGACACTTGAACTACGAGCATACGTGGACGCCGGGTTGACATCGTCTATACTGCACACTTCCTTAGTGTGCCCTTCTCATCCACATGTCAACCAGACCTGCTCTTATGCGTTAGACATCCCCATTATATCCGTCCTAGCAGAGTTAGTTGCTCTCTGTGATGGTCTTGCCGCACTTCAACCACTCGTCGAGATGCACCACCCATCAAGCCTGATCCTTTACACGGACTCGACGCAAGCTGTTCGCGTACTTCGTCGCGTTGACCGTTCTGTGGGTGTAGCAGAGCAATTTCACCGTTGCGCGGCAGCTTATCCGTGCTCAGTTCGAGTGTGTTGGATTCGCCGATCTAGTGTCCTGGCTCATGCCGCGGCAGATGCCGCTTGCCATCCTGTAACCGTCATGTACCCCTTACCTCTGCTCCTGCTGCCACCTTCTGACACTGTGGACATTCACAAAGAAAATCTTCGGCGCACCACGCGAGCTCTCATACCTCCGCGTGGTCATGACCTCCCGAGTGGACTTACTCGTCAAGAGGAGGTATCGCTCCGAAGGGTTCGCGTGGGTGCAGCTGTGACGCCTTCAATCCGCGCGAAGTGGGGCTACACCGACACAACTTCAAGCTGCCCATTTTGTCCTGCGCCTGTGCGGGAAGCAGACCTGAACCACCTCCTATGGACATGCCCTGGGCTTCAAGCGGCTCGTCAACGCCATCTGCGGCGTGCGGGACTTCAGCACACCAGGCCGCCTGACTTGCAGCGATGGATTTACGGTCCGAACCATAGGTCCCTCCTGGACTTCATGGACGAAACGCAGCTACACAGTTTTGTGTGATATGTATTGATGCCGTAGGGCAAACTCACGAAATAAAAAAACAAAAAAAATGGTCATTTTTCGCTCTGTATGCCATGGCGAAAAAAAATTTCGGGGGGGGGGGCACGTGCCCGGTGTGCCACCCCCTGGCTACGCCACTGCCGTGCGGTGTCCGTCCGGCGTCCGTCCGCCCGCTGGTGGTGGTGGTGGTGTGCGTCCTGACCACCCTTACTGCGCATGCGCAAACCCTCCCCACGCACCTCCTCTCCTACGCTCCCCCCTCTCTCTCCTCTAGGTATCCCTCCCGCCCGTGGCGTTTACACACCCATTGCACATGCGCGTCCCCTCCCCCTCTCTTTCCTACGCTCCCCCCCTCTCCTTTAGGCATCCCTCCCACGGCGTTTACACCCCCCATTGCGCATGCACGTCCCCTGCCCCTCTCTCTCCTCTCCTACACTTCCCCCCTCTCTCTCCTCTTGGCATCCCTCCCGGCGGCGCCCACACCCTCACTGCGCATGCGCGTACCCTCCCCCATCTCTCTCCTCTAGGCATCCCTCCCAGCGGCAACCACACCCCCCACTGCGCATGCGCGTCCCCTCCCCCACTCTCTCTCCTCTAGGCATCACTCCCGCGGCGTTTACACCCCCCAATGCGCATGCGCGTCCCCTCCCCCTTCTCTCGCCTCGCAACGCCGACGCAGGCAGCGTCTGCTAGCGAGTTTCTTGATTGAAAAAAAATTACACCATCTCCCGCTAAAGGGAACCATGTGTAGATGTGAAGCAGCGGGCGCTAACGCTTACACTGGCGGCGGCGTTGACGCTGGCGCTCATCGCAGCGTTGCGCAGGAGAGAAAACTGGGGAGGCGCAAAGCAGGCAGGCGGTGATGGAACAGTGTTTCCTACTGGAACATGCCAATCGCTGCTAATGGGCAATGAGAGACAGAAGACTCCGACTGGACACAGAGACCCGCACTCCGCTTTTAGTTAACGCGCACGCTGCGAATTTTTATTGTTCAACAACGCACAGGCGAAATCTTCCACCGGCACCACCTTGGAGGTCAAGATCCATTGCCATATATACGGGATGGCCAGTGAACGGTTGTGCAGCGCGAGCAGTCGGTTTCTTCAACCAAGAAACTCGCTAGCAGACGCTGCCTGCGTCGGCGTCGCGAGGGCGAGAGAGGGGGAAGCGGAGGAGAGGAGAGAAAGGGGGTGGCACGCATGCGCAGTGGGAGTGTGAACGCCGTGGGGCAGGGATGCGTAGAGGAGAGAGAGGGGGAGCGTAGGAGGAGAGAGCGGGGGGGGACGCGCATGCGCAGGGGGAGTTAGACGCCGCGGGCAGGGATGGAGAGAGGGGGGAGTGTGAAGGGGGAGAGAGGAAGGGAGGCGCATGCGCAGTGAGGGGTGTGGTTGCCGTGGGGAGGGATGCCTAGGAGAGGAGAGGGAGGGGGAGAGGAGGTTTTTTGTTTTTATTTTTTCTTTAACTGTTTGCGCATGCGCAGTAAGGGTGGGCACGCGGCACACCACCACCACCACCACCACCACCGGATTAAGCTTCGCCATAAGATGCTTCACATCTAAAACCGACTGCTCACGCTGCACAACCGTTCACTGGCCACCCCGTATATATAGGCACTGGATCTTGACCTGCAAGGTAGTGCCGGTGGGAGATTGTTCCTGTGGGTTGTCGAACGATAAAAATTCGCTGCGTGCGCGTTAACTAAAAGCGGACTGCGGGTCTCTGTGTCCAGTCCGAGTCTTCTGTCTCTCATTGCCCATTAGCAGCGATTGGCATGTTCCAGTAGGAAACACCGGTCCATCACTGCGTGATTGCGCCTCGCTAGATTTCTTTCCTGGGCAACGCCGCGATGAGCGCCAGCGTCAACGCCGCCGCCAGTGTAAGCGTTAGCGCCCGCTGCTTCGCATCTACACATGGTTCGCTTTAGCGGGAGATGGTGTAATTTTAAGGCGAAAGCCTTTAATGTCTCATGCTCACGTCCGTCCGGTGTCAGTCCAGGTGTCCGTCCGCCCGTCCATCCGTCCGTTTGTCCGTCCGTCCGTCCGTCCGTCCGTCCGTCCACGTCCGTCCGTCCGTCCGTTCATCTGTTCGTCCGTCCGTCCGTCCGTCCGTTCGTCCGTCCGTCCGTCCGTCCGTCCGTCCGTCCGTCCGTCCGTCCGTCCGTCCATCCGTCCGTCCGTCCGCCGTCCGTCCGTGGGTCTGTCCGTCCGTCTGTCCATCCGAGCTCTGGCACGGAATCAGGTGGCCGCCGGGGTGCGCAAACGGATGGCGGTCGCGTAGGACTCTACAGCGCTGGCGCTTTGCTTGCGTAGCGTCGCTATGCCCAGCCCTTGCAGTCATTCTGACCGACGCCGTCTCAATGGACACATCCGTCCACGGAATACATTTTCGAATTTACAAAGGGTCCTTCAATTTAAGCGCTGGAACGCGGATTGCGTTTCCGCGATGCGCAATGCGCGAGAAAATACTAACGCATGCGAACGGAAGAAGATTAGTCTCGCGTCTCGCTGCGATTCTCGGCGAAAATTTAAAAAAAAAGAAGACACGCACACATTCGGTTTGTGTGTTATCCCAGTGAGAGTGTAAAACAAAGAACACATGGCATAGTCAGTGGAATGGCCACACGCTTTCGCCGAACACACTTTGGAATGTACAAAGTGTCCTTTCAATTTTTAGCTGTATACTAAGCGCAGCCCTTGAGCTGCATGGAAAGGCGCGCTCGTCGAATTCGTCTGTCATGACACACCCCCTCACATGTTTTAGTGTTTTACACTTGCTTGCATTCTCTGAATTATTGTGGTGAAAATTTAAGTTGTGCTGTGCGCGAAGTTGTGACGTGCGTTTCATCATTGGTGAACGTCATTGGTGAACGTCAACGGGTAGCGGGACGATGCGGATAACATTTAACGCCGAGTTCTTGCCTCGGTGCCTGCGGAAACGATGTGTTGTGCAAGGATGCAGTAGCAACACACGCATGCCTGGCGACCCATGTCTTCTAGGTAAGAAACAAGGGCAACGGTTTGAAGGACTGTGCTCGATGGACTTTCATGCATCAGTATTCCTGTGGGCCGGTTTCCTTCTTGAACACGCAGTGCCTACATTCGTGCTACCGGTGAGCAGATAGCTAAGTTATCTATCGCGCTACAATTCGCACACCTGCATTCGCATACGTAACGGTAATTTATCGGAGCATAAGGAGCAATGAGCACCAAGTGAGCTTACTCACTTGGTGCTCAATGTGTGCAGTGTAATAAAATTGAGTTATTGTGACCCTAGAATAAAACTGAAGTGCCATCATTTTGGCGTGACTAGGCGCCATTTTGTCTTGTTAGAAATGAAGAACACAAGCAATGTGCACACTAAAGAATCTGCGTATGTGCGAAGCAAATAAGCAACGCTGAAAATATTAAAGGTACACTGCTGCTTGCTTTAATCCATCTGAGGAAGATGCCACGAACGCGAATAAAAGTTACAACAAATCAGTTTCCTAGTGAAAACGAGGCGAATTGACCAGTAGTACACTTAAACATCACTATCTAGTCATGAGTCGATATTAGTTTAGCTGGTGTTGACTTGAAGCGCACTCGTAGAGGACTCGCCGGCGGTCGCCTTAGCGCGAGTCCTTAGCGATCAGGGGCCTACGAAAACTTATTCGAGATCAAATTTCGCGCTAGTGCCAACAAAATGACGTCACTTGTTTACCGGCTATTACGGCACATCCGCTTTATTTTTGTACCGCCGGAAATGTTCCCTCCTCACACAGATGGCGCTAATCCGCCCCATGAGCAGCTGTTGAGCCGCCATTTTCTGAACGTATGGGCTTCTATTGAAGCTTCGCTACCAGTTACATTTACCTTGGAACTGGTCGCGCGCGTTGCTCCCGCTCCGCAACAGTCATGGAGCGTGGACGCGGAGCGCGGTGGGCTGCGTTCGCTTGCCCGGTTGGTAAGGCTTTCTCTTCTTTATTGTTTGCGGATGCGGCTACGCGGCGCAAGGCGCCGCCAATTCAAGTGCCTCCGTTGGCGCGTGATATTTTTGGATTTTTGTGACGTTATCTGGGCGCCCTCCAACGCCCGTTCTAACGGCAGGTTCACCTCCTAAATATTTCTTCCTCCGTCCTATAGTGCTATTGTAGATAAGTGGTACAACGAAGGCGACTATGGAAAATTTGCGACATCCGCTGCCTCCTGCAGCGTGTGTGCTACACACAGGGAAGTTTATTGCGAATACTAGTAACAACAGTTCAAGTGAGTACAACTGCACCAGAAAACGGAACACAGGCAAGTTTATTGCATACTAGTAACGGCAGTTCAGATGACTATAATTGCACTGGGAAAATGACTCAGCTCCATGCCAATGCTGTTGATAAACACATTTCAGCGAGAGCACGCCTAGCTTATGTGACCCTGAAAAACCTCCGTGCTCGATCTGGTTGTTTAGCAGAGTTATGCTGCCTATACAAATACCTTCACTCATAACCTACACAATCAAAAATATTGTAAACGAGATAATAATCTGGCATTTATTCTTTAATTAACTACTACCAATTAATAAAAATGCCCGAAAAACACTACGAACATGGTTAGCGAGAAATGTGAATTTGTGCACCAATATGGTGAGGATTACATCAGATTTGAGTGCATACATTCTAAACTTTGTAACCCTTACTATCCGTGCACGGAAACCCCATTTATCGGTAACCATGTTTAGAGTAGCTCTGTTGGAGTCTCTGCTACGAGTTCCTCACCAAGCAGGTTCAACCAAACGAATCACTGATTACCGTAGCAATCAATGAGTGAATGAAACAAAAATTGAGTGTGGTTTAACTCAGTTATGCCTGGGTGTGCGTCGCGAGAGGTACGGTTAATCTTATTGTTTAGCTTGGTTCTCTGTACGGTTACGCCTCTCATGGCGCGCGGCTCGTTCTTCCTCCGTCTCCTCGGCTTGCTCCCTCCTTTTGGTTTCGTTCCGATGACGAAGCCTGGCTTCTTTGGGTCTCTCCCGCTCACTTTCCATATCTGCGGACAAATCCCACCAAGCCGTCTCTTCTATATATATGATGCAACGCCGGCTTCTCCTCTTTTGTTGTGACGCGGTTTCACCGGCTCTTCCTCAGACGTCATGCCAGATGGCGCGGTGAGCGGCGCTGCCAGCTGCGGTGGTTTCTAGGCAACGGCCCAGCTCGCGGTGCGGCCACCAGCCACAGCAAAACGGCGAGAATACGGTCCAATGTAGGTGTCGCTACAAAGAAGTTATGTGCACGCGTGCAGTGGCCGAGGCGTATGTTCCGTGCGACCAAGTCACACGAGTAGACCACTCAAGCCTAAGACCACGTAACAGATCGCGCTAGCAATATGTTCACTTGCTCTTTGGACAAGAAAGGGGCCTTTGAATACTTACACATTTAAAAAACAAAATTTGACAGATCCCAAGTACCATTGGAATCGATGTTATGCGAAGCATGCGGATGCAAGGTGACTGGGTTGTAATTTTCTTATTGAGCGAAACGTTACGAAATGATGGTAAAGATATGTACAAATCTGGGGGTTACGCACAGACATATGTTAATGAATATTCGTAAAGCTCCACCATCTCCATAAATATGAATTACCTGCGAAGCTGTACTCGCGTTTCTGTTGTCGACGTCTTCTCCGGCGTGAGCGCGCTAGACTGTTTCGCTATCTCCCGTTTCTTACACTGCTATCCGTCATACTTCCGCAGCACCACCACACTACACCGAGGCAAGCGCAACCACCACGCTCTTAAGAGGGGGTATGGTAGGGTAAACCCCCCCAAAAAATCGAATTTGCAATTTTGACAGCAAAAAATCCACTGCACTCTGAGGAACCAAACCTGTGGAAGCCCGACGTTGAGCGGCCGCTCCAAGCGGTTTAAATGCCGCGCCAAAGTGCGCCGCGCTCCCTGGCGTAAGCAGTACGCGCACATAAAACTTCGTTTTTCTCAAATCGCGGTTTTTACAAATTTCTCAACTTCAATGTACCTTTTCTCAAAAAGTATCGAATCGATTACGATTGAAACTTTGCATGCATGTGCTACGATAAGTTCGAAATAATCTGAACTAAAAAAAATTGCCGATTTTCTAAAAAGTAAAGCTGTAAAAAAATTACGCAGCAATGCGCACCCTCTGTGGCTTTGTGCGTGCAGTAATTTTATTTTTTTTTACAAAAGCTCCATAAAGGATGTCTTATTTTTTTAGTTCAGATATAACCTACAGGTCTCAAGAATAACACGGCTTAATATCATTACATTCCTTTCGGTGGTTGCAGAGAAAAGATACATTGAATAATTGAACCACTTTAAAATTTGGGAGTGGGCCACAGGAAAGGTAAGGCAACCCAGGCATACAAAGAGGGTGTCATGTGATAGCCAGTGGTATTCTTTGTGAGCATGTGAACTTTTATGTGAATACTTGCAGCCGTTTCTGAAATATTGCGTTAAATCTGACATATACCATTTGCCCTACCATACCCCCGCTTAAACCATCTCGCCTAACAGTCTTCATTCCTGTCGACGTTAAGGCCGATATGGACGCGAGCCACCCAAGGTACACCCCTGGGAACACATGGGCTAGGGGTAAACGTCTTCACTGTAACCTTCCCACAGAATCTCATTTCGCGATTGTCTAAGTGAGGCGTAAGCGCAGGAGGAGCAGAAAAACAAAACCGGAAGGACAAGGAGGTTGGCCAGTTCTCAGGCCGGCTGGCTACCCTGTGCTGGGGAAAGGGGTAAGTGGAATGAAAGATGTTACAAAATGGATGTTACAAAAATGTAGACGAGAAAAAATCACTATTTCGCGGCAAGGGCAAAGCAATGAATGCGATAGCAAGAAATTGGAATGCCACATGAAGATGGACGAGCAGCTCGATACTTGCAGCTCCCCGCTGAAGCACAAAGAAGGACGCTCGAAAATGACGACAAGCGTGAACTAACAACTATCACAGTTGTTACGCTTTTGTGTCTGAGCAACGCGCCACAAGCGGCGACAACGCAGAATCCGACGCTCTTAGATATTTTTTCTTCTTTTAAAGGGGTCGTGAAACGAAAATGAAACTGCCCGGTCATAATTTTTCCTGTTTCACTAAGGATTACACCTGCCGATTCCGAAATATTTCGGCGCAATATTCAGTCTATAATATTGATGCCCGTTTGAAATTGCAGTTTTCTCGGGATCCTAAAGACTATGCTGCCCTACCGGCCGCCATAGGCACTAACATGTGACGTCAGTGAAACGTCATGGTAAGAGAAGTTACAAAGAAAGCGCTAGCTTTCTTTTGCTCCAAAATGATAGATTTATAGGAACGTAGGAAAGAAAAAATAACACAGCAATTTTTGCGCTCTCAGCTGTGTATACTGTGGAAGTACAGCCAGTGGTCTGCTTGGTTCCGCTTTCAAGTACATCCGGGCTCCGTCACGTGTTGCCTTGGCTCGCTCGGCGCAGCGTCCCATTGTTTTTCTTACTGGTTGTGGTAGGTTGTGTTTTACGACATGGTTTGGGTGGTTTGGGTGGCTTAGTCCTCGCTATGCCGACCGTGTGCGTCGTCAGACAGTGCCGCACAGCTTATCAAAGAGGAAACAACGTTCGTGACTGCTTCACGGCACCTCAATCGAGATGGGATCATGCTACCAACCTCGGTCAACTATGGCTCAGCAAACATCACTGCGTCGCCATGTTTTGTCTACGACAGAGACTTTTCATTGGCTGACTTAAAGTGACGTCAGCTGTACAGTTGACGGGAACGCGAGAGGGGAATCGAAATTGTGTTTTTATAGCTATTAAATGAACCCGGGCGATGAAACGAGTCGAGGTATAGTATTGAATGGACGAACAGGATTCTGAATACACACGTAGTTGGAACTTTTTGGAAAACGTTTCACGACCCCTTTAAAATGCGGCGCGCGGAATGACCCCTCTGCGTCCCCCTGCCACGCGGTGGCGTCTGACGCAAGGTATGGGCAGAACCGTATATGGAGAGAGTCTGGCCAATGGGCAAGGCAGTGACGCCGCGGCGCGGTGATGACGCTGGTCACGTCACCGCCACGCCTCCGCTTCGGCGCCGTCCGCCATATTTACGCTATCTGCACGGCAGCTGCCCAGCCTATTGGCCTCGAGGACCACCACTGGAAACGCCGGCGCCACCGTCGGCGTGACGTGTTTGGCAGGATCACGCGGTCTCAGCGGCCGCGTCGGCTGCTTCTGGAGCGCTGCCACGTGCTTTGTAAACGAGTTTCAAGCTCCACTTGCGGTGCGGTCTGTTCGAATACGGAGGTTTTCTCGCATTTTTAACACAACTGAACCCATTGTAATAGGAGTGGCTGCCTCCGAAAGCGATGAACATGCTGCTCGGTGCCTCAGTGCTGGACGTACGCAATGGAGTCCGGTGTAAGCCAGCACCGGTGCCCGTGGGACAAGAAACTGCGTGAAGAGTGGGTTGTGGAGGTAAGAACCGGCAAGCAGCCATCGGCTACGAGTTGTGTGTACAACAAGCACTTCCGCGACGACGACGACTTTCCCTACTGCGTCGGGGTTGTCATGTTGTGTAGCAGAAAGCGCGCACAGACGACGGAAGGGGAAAGCCACCTTTTCCTTCTCGTCAGTCGATGTATTGATTTTCGCCGCCCCGCTCCAAAAACTCTCTGCACCTAACGCTGTTTTTCACTGCCTCCGTGATCGGCCCACCGATCATGGAGGCTGTGAAAAGCCACCATATCGCGTGAACACGTCATGTGACATCACGTTATGTGGCGTCATGGCAACGTCATAACAACGTCACAAATTTGGCCAATCTGTGACGTCATGACGACGTCGTATGGTGACGTCATCACGTGATGGCGATTTTTTTTTCATTACTCGTGCCGACGCGGGACGCCGATGGCCAATCTTCCCGTATGATGAGGCATGGAAGGCTTTCGCCTTCATAAGCTATACACGACGTTTGCTGGTGGATGTACATAGCGAGCGAATCAAATGCTGCGGCTGATGTGCGCTGCATTTATGTCGGCAATAACATTCTTTCAGTCAATCATGCATTCTCATGACGCAAACATTACGAACTAAAGCCCAAATTTATTTTTACCACTCTCAAACTTAAGTTGGGCCTCTCCAACCCCATGCATTTTCTTGAAGCCTTATTTATTTATATGGAAAAGATGCCGCGCTGTTCGCGTTAGACACAACATACAGCCATAATTGCTGGGCAACTCGCCAAATAATGCTGGGCATTAAAATTTTGCATTTCACTCTTTGCGCGTTGTCGTTACCCTGCTTTGCAGGCTGCAGGTTGCTGCAATAGGTTCTCTTTCTTTCACCGCTATTTCAAGTTCGTGTGGGTCCTTGTTCACACCGACATTTGCAGAACAAGTCCGGCGAACGTTACTATAATTTCTTTCGTTTCCTTGGCGTTGCATGGTACTACATGGCCTCGTAGACCACTTCTCCTTCCACCAGCAATCTCGAAGTGGTGAAGCTTTGGTCTATGAATTTGTTGATGGCAGAAAGCGGCAAGTTCATGGGAATACAAAAGGGAACAATAAATAAGGATCACATTAAAAAAGGCATCGCAAACAGAAGCAGCGGCAATTGCTCGCTTAGAAGACCGATAAATAGAATGTGCCAGGCAACATGTCAAATGGCATCGTAACATACACAAATTTTGACCGAAAAAAAAAAAAGTTGAATCGCCGCGACGGGACATCACAAGCTTCCATAGGCGCGCCGAAGTTGTCGCTGAAACAAAATTGTTTTTGACTGCTACGATAGCGTCCGCGCAACATTAGTTATTTGTGTACTCACAAATTCTCATATTTTGCGGCCTAAAGTTCACGGCACGGCGCCAAAACACGCTTGTAGCGAAAGCGAAACCACCAGTACGTACATGCAGACGTTCATGCAAAAGCTCCGTCGGTCGCCGCGAACCCGTGCGCGTTCTCTGGCTTGAGGCTTCTTTCTGTTATGCCCCATTTGGTTATACAGGCAGTCTAGCCTAACAAGATATTTCACATAGTTTGCACTTAGCGACTGGCTACATTTCACGCAAGAAGCTGGTTCAGGGGGTCTCCATCGCAGTGACCGCGGGCGCTCCGTTTTCTGCAAAGAGACAGCGACTGTAAACTACGTTGTGTTTTCTGTTCGTCGAACACTATTATTTTAACAGTAAAGAACATATTTCGCTTCGAGAGTACGCACAGAAATGTCCTGGAGCGCTTCCGCGAGGTGTTTTGTTGAGTGCCGACAGCAAATCCTATGGGGAGCGCGCGGCGGTATCCTGCCTAGCGCGCAATCTAGGCGCGTCCGATAGAGGGCGACTCCGTAACTCCTCGCGGCCAATAGCTTGCTTAAGCGCTGTTCTTGCGTGAACTGTAGCGCTGTTAAACAAATTGCGAAAGCGAGATAGTGCAGGACCACCTTAATTTAACTTTTATGAAGAGTATGAGCAGGATTCGATGTGCGACAACATTCAAATAATGGAAATATTGACTCCGAAAGCTGCGTACGCGGACTTCAAGCCGACAACGTTCTAAGTGTAAAGTGCAGCGCTTTTTAACGTGATAAAACAGCTCGTTTCACAGAAATTTCGCTGTCCGTGGAGTCGGCGGCGGTGTCGCCGTCGTCGTCTTTAGTTGTGAGGGAAAAGGCAGCGTTGGCAGTGAGAGAAAATTCGAGGTAGATGCAATGAAGACAGGAGCCCGAGGGCGTCGCACGTTGACCGTCCTTGCAGAACAGTGTAGGTCTCCACCGAGAAGCGAAAGCAAGCTAGCGTTTGGAATGAGATAGTGTGCGCGCGCAAGCATGTGTGTGAGTGCGTGCGCGCACATACACGCACACGCGCACGTGTGTGCGCGCGTCTATGTGTACGTGTGTGTCCATGTGTATGTGCGCGCACACACGCAAACGCGCGCGCAGACACGGACACACACGCGCACGCACACGCACACACACGAATATTTTGCATCCAAAGAGCCTCCGCTTCTTCTTATTTTTTTGGAACCTTAAACGATGGGACACATTCAGAGCTATGATTTCAGCAAACAGGCCCGCAAGAACCAATTCCTGCAAGCAGATCATGATGAATTGACAAGCCTCGCGCACGCTGCTCCGAGGTGATGGTGGCTGGCCTCCGCCGCTCCGCGCCGCGCTGCCGCCACCGGTCAGGAGAGAGGGTTTACGTCACGAAAAAGAGGGCGGCGCTGGGGCGGGGCGCGGAGAGCGGCTAAATGAAAGAATCCCCAAACTCCGTGAAGGGTATATATAGCTCTGGGTGAGGGCGGTGTTCTTTTCTTTTTTAGGGGCGAAGCTCCTTAGGGTGTGGGTCTGTCCCTCCTCTGTAGTATGTAGTAGTAGTAGTAGTAGTAGTAGTAGTAGTAGTAGTAGTAGTAGGTAGCCACGTATAGTGGAATGTACCCACTACACGTGATAAAGATGAGGATGACGCCTGATGACCATGAAGAATAAGCGCGTTCCAGTATAGTGGAATGTACCCACTACATGTGATAACGATGACGCTGATGACCATGAAGTATAAGCGCGTTCCAGACCACACATTCTCTTTCTGCCATGGATGAAAACGATCGTGAACGCGCTCTTGCCCTCGAAAGGCAAAACGGCAACGCCGACAACAAACGTTCCCCTGAGCTTAACGTCATAAATGAGGAAAACACATAATCACACCACATCCCCGCGTTTGTGTCAGGTCTTTGTATGATGATCGAGTGGGCAAAATTTACGGGGATTGACGGTTTACCAGATTACCTCCGGAGTTTCGCCCACTCATCATCATTCACTTCGGGGATATGGCGTGATTTTTTTCATTCCACATCACGAGTGCGTATCGAAAGGGGCCCATTTTTCGTGCGCGTCTCAAGGGCAGTTTTCAAATTCAAAGATATTGTAGGAGCATTGCGTGATAGATAACACGCTCAAGCTCCTCCGAGATCTGCATACCGCCAGCGGTAATTGGAGTCTATAACTAGCTTGCCGTTAGCGTGCCGGCGCATGCATGGCGTGTGCCTGAGTCAAGAAAGAATGAAAAAATGGCGTGTGGCTGAGTGGTCAAACGCAGCACGCTGTGGAGCAAGGGGTCGCTGGTTCGAATTTCCGGTAGGGTGCCTTGGAATTCTTATCTTCTGATTTATTTTTCTTTGTGTCTTTTATATATATATATATATATATATATATATATATATATATATATATATATATATATATATATATATATATATATATATATATATATATATATATATATATATATACATATCCGGCGCATGACTGCGACGGCAAAAATCAGCCGACAGTGTCCTCGTAATTGCTATCGCAATAAAAACGAGAACAATAATACGATAAACGACACTGCTTAATGTCGGTCTCAAAGACTGGCTATCTGCAAGAAACGCAACAACGCTCTCAAAGCTTAGCATGCCGAGGACGGTTTCGGCCAGTGTCCTAAAATATTTTCCTCCGACAATGGGCGATTGTCAAGTCTATCTAACACTTTTGACAGTTCTTTTCTTGGTGGACTGAAGCAAGGACACTCACAGAGAAGCTCGGTGATTGTCTCTTTGCAGCTACAGTTGCCACACGTCGGGCTGCTGGCCATTCTGATTGGAAATGAGTGAGCATTCGTGAAGGCAGAGTTTTATCGTATGTTGCGGCCTTCTACAGAACGCTGTTTTCGGGCAACATCGGCATGGTGTCTTTCATATTTTGCGTTCGTCAGCGTCTGGAAAGGCCCGACAGAAGGCACGTGTCGCGATTACCGAAACGCGTGTTTCGCATTAAGTTTTCGCAAAGTATAAATTTTACAGATGTGTACAATCAGATAGAGCAGGCGCTGGTACAATTTGTATGTGGGGGGTGAGGAGAATTGAAAAGAGGAGGGGACAAGGTAAAGCATAGCATAGCCAACACAGTATTGCATAGCAACGTGTAGTATAGTGTGTATACTAGAGCGAGGGGCAAAACGGAAGTGAGGAGGAGGGGAAGGTAAATCATAGCATAGCCCTGTATGGCTATGCTATGAGGATTCAACTTAAATTGAGGACGATGCAACGAGCGATGGAAAGGAAAATGATAGTTATAACCTTAAGAGGCAGGAAAAGAGCAGCACTCTGCTCTCAGGGAACAAACGGGTGTGAAGGATATCAGAGTTCAAATCAAGACGAAATGGACATGGGCCGGGCACGTAGCGCGTAGGCAGGATGACCGGTAGACATTGAGGGTAACTGACTGGATTCCAATAGTGGTACAGTATAGCAAGGGGCAAAGGAAAGATAGGGTGAGGAGTTGTGAAGGGAGGGTGAGGAGGAGGGAAAGAGGTAGGGAGGGCAGAACTTAGCATAGCCGTGTATAGTACAGTGTAGCAAGGGAGTGGCAAGGGAAGTCATGGTGAGGAGGACATAAAGGAGGAGGGGAGGGGACGCCACTGCATCGAAAATGAAGGTTGCCTTTCCGATCATCGTCAGCAGGCTGCATTTTTGGAACGCAAGCGCCTGCTTGCGTTCCGTGAGCACGAGTGTCGCTGAAAGGCCGGGCGAGTCACTTCTCCGCACTTCCTACAGCTTTCACGTTGGGTGCAAGAGCACACATTTTTTACTCATCAAAAGAAAGTCGTGGCTGTTAAAGCTACGCAGACGCGTACAGGAAATCCAAATCAACCCGCCCTAACATCTGCATCGGAAACAATCAAGAAACAAAAAAGTTGAACTTTTCTATGAAGAATATTCAGTGGAAAGCACTCTTTTACGAATGTAATTTTTCTGGCGACACGGTTCGTTATTGCACCAGGCGAGCGGTCATGTATGCCCCACTTTGTCATCATTCCTTGGCCACGTAAAGCGTTCACATGTAACGTGACAACGCGTAATTTCTGGGCATTCTCATTCTATTCGCCCTACTCGTGACATGCATTTTCCAAGTGAAGATGGCTCCAAGTATAAGCCTAGAAAGTTCATCGCCGCATCTCTTATCTTTCAAATGGGTGTTGTGTGGCCGCTTGCTCGCACCCAGTGTACAGCAAAGTCATCTTATTGTAATTGCTGATGTTGAGGTACATCGCTTCTATTGTAAATAGGAGCACTCATTTTGATATGATGACGTTCGCTTTCATTGACAGAACAAATAACCAGCTCTGTGACACTAGTGTCGATTGCAGTATAGAGAAGATATGGTTTTCATTTTGACAACTGCCTATCACAGCGAACGCGCCAGCCAGCCAATGAAGCCAGCCAGTGAAGAAAGTTGCAGTGGCGGATGGGGAGGGAGGGGGGCATAGCTCGTATAAAATGTTAGCTAACGTGTCCATTTCAAAGGCGTCCTTTCGCATATCTCGCACATGAGTCATTTCTGTTTCTGAAGGGCATTTGGCATCAGTATTAGAAGAACATATCGATACCGATCTCCAGAATGACTAAAATCTGGATGCCAATTCTGAGACAGAGCTTTTGTTTCAGTTACGCTTCAGCACATCGAGTCCGCATGGTGTGCCTCACGAAGAAAAAAAAATGCTTGCGACCCAGACATGTGTACCTGATGAACATACTTATTAAGAAAATTTTAAAAATGAGATGGGACTAAGACAGTCGTGTGCGGGCCAGATTAGAAGCTGAAGGTCCGCAGACCACTTGTTTGAGACCCTGCTTTGGGCGATTAATTTGCGGGAACACTCATTATCGGCTACCTTGATTGCGCTGCATTGGTCAAAGGCCCCCTGTTTTGTTTTTTCATTGCTAGTGGCCGCAACATGCGGGCGCATCTACATCAACGCGGATTCCGTCCTTTCGCAATAAATATAAGTACGCCAGTGACCAATATTCTAACTTGTTTGGAGGTGCGCTGCGGAATAATTTCTGCAATGGCTATGATCCCGAGGATGTGGCGGCTTTCTTTTCATGTCATCTGTTTTACGATCATCATCATCATCAGCAGCAGCAGCCTGAGTGCGCCCACGGCAGGGCAAACCCCTCCCATGTTCCACCAATCAACCCCGTTCAGCCCACCTAACTTTCTGTCTCCTCCTCGCGCGTTTGCCCTCTATCGGAGTCCAGTCTGTTACTCTTAATGACCAGCAGTTATCTTGCCTATGGGCCATATGCCCGTCCCACAGGTAAGTCCCGGTAAGACGCGGCTGTTATATGCCTTTTCCTTGAGGTATAGTGGTAAACTGCCATTCATGGTATGCAAATGTTTTCCGACGGTGCTCCATCCTTCTTAGTCTTCTAGTTACTTCATTCTCATGGTTCGGCTCCACGGTCAATATAAGTGTCCTAAGTAGACATGTTCCTTTACCACTGCCAATGCCTTACTACCTAACGCAAAGCACTGCTCGTTTCCGAGACCGTTGCACATTACTTTAGTTCTTGTATATTAAATTTCAAACCTACCATTCTGCTCTCCTTCTGCAATTCAGTAATCATGATTTGCAATTTGCACCGAGTTAATCATCAAGGCAATGTCATCAGCGAATCACTGGTTACTAAGGTACCCTCCATTGACTCGTATCCCTAACTGTTTCCAATCTAGGGTCCAGCACGTGGTGAATAATGGTGAGATCGTGTCTCTCTGCCTTACACCATTCTTTTTTATTGAAAATTTGTTGCTTTCTTTATGGAGGGCTATGAAGGCTGTTAACGACGAACTAGAGCAATGAGGGCATTATATGAAGTCATCAAAGAGTATAGAGGGCCCAGACGGTTGAGCCAAGCCCATTGAAGGGCTCTACTATATACTAACACAGGTATTTGTTTCCAGGCTGATAGATCTGTCCCTCTATACTTAGACATGGTTGGGATAAGCGGTGTAAGTTATACAGAATTTTACTTTTTTTTATGTGCTCATATGTCGCTGCCGTTTCGGTCACATGAAAGTGTACCTGAAATGATTTGTGAAGTCCCTGACTCCCCTCTAGTGCATGATCGCTGGATGTTCAGTTCTAGCGCCCGTAGAGAGACAAGTTTTGCGAGCTTTTATTCGCGCGTTTATAGCGATGCACATATTCTCTCCTTGCTTTCCCTTTATGATTGGATCTTGGGTGAGAAATATGATAATGTCAAACAATTTCGTCTATTGTTACCGGCCTGTTTATATTCTCCTACAAGATTACATTGCTTAACGCATATGCGCAATGAAGACCTGTGCAATATGTGTGCTCTTTCTAGGTTTCTTTTTATACACGATTTTCGCATACTTAGTGTGCTTGTGCTACGTGTGTTCGTATTTAGAGAAAGTATTGCGATTTCAATTTTTCAACTGGCGCCTCAAGAAAATATTGCTAGGTGAATTTCCTGAACTTGCAAATTTTCTCTCGTTAAATTACAACATGAAAGCAACAGCTACGTCAGCAAGTATTTGTGAACCTGTTATTGGGAGTTCGTATACACTGAGCACTTCTAGTGTTTGCACAAGACTGCGTGGTGTGGATTACGCGTTTATGAATCGATATACTTGACCTATCCATGCATTTTATTCTGCTTCGTTGCTCGAAATTAATGAAAGTCACACATAAAAGTGTGCGGATCTCTCAGGAAGCGATTAAGTAAGTGTTTTTACACAAGCTCAGCCCAATGAAAGCGTTCTCGTGCTTGACAGTCACCATAATGGATTGGAGAGCCTTGTTGTCTCCTGCCAAAGGCATTGGTGCCGGCTCAACGACGTGCTAAATCGAGCGGCTTCACGATGAGAGTGCGAAGCGAGCGTTTGCTTTGTATGTTCTGCTTTAACGTCGGGGCGTAAAACACTTTACCGGCAATGGTAGCGCGCGCGTGTTTTGTGTCTAATTTATATTTTTTATGCTCACGGTGTTGCTGTGCTTAAAAAGAGGGAGATTATATAACAAGAGTAGAGCATGCGACCAATCGGACGCGTGCGCACAAACACTCGCACACAGACAAACACACGCACACACAGACACACACGCACGCACACACACCCACACACACGCGCGCGCCCGCACACACACACACACACACACACACACACACACACACACACACACACACACACACACACACACACACACACACACACACACACACACACACACACACACGCACGCACGCATGCAACAACTTACGCACTCACTCACGCACGCTCGTAAACAGTCACATCCAGAGGACACAAGAGAGAGATACTAACTTTCGCTGAAGTGAACGATTTTTGCGACGCATTATATCCTCCACGTGTCAAGAAGGCAACAAAGAATACGTAAAAAGTATGAAACTTTGCTGCACCAAGAAATGAGAATCATCACATTAGCGCGTGACCTTTTACTGTTAATATGTCGGTGGAAGGCCTGCACTTAACCACACTTCGCATATCGACTATTAGCTCATGAAAAGAAGGTTCCTTTCTTTCGGCGTTATTCACAAAAAAGCCAGAACTAAGACGGGAAGCTATTAGTAAGTTCATATAGAAGTAATTTCTGTAGCTCCATTGCGGTGGAGCCTGAAACATACTGTTCTCGCTAGGGAAGCGGGAAAATTAAACGCGTGAGGTGGCGTGTTCAATGACACGCCCACCACGCACGACCGCAGCCTCAGCCATATAATGGCTGCAGTATCGATTGCGCTGGTCTTGTAAGCTATTGCCAGCATATCTAGCGGTCGATTTTCTTTGCACATACACCATCACGTAACGGAGGTGGCTAGACCTATATGGATGCTTGAATAGAGCCGCGCATTAACGATTCTCGCCCAAAGAACACCATATGCACTTTTGTCTGGGGAAACCCTTTTGATGGGGGACAGCACGTCGATATACACATGCACCACAGCAAAAAAGAATCTCAAGGAAAAAAAGTAAGGAAGTTTGAAAGGTTTCTATTTCTGGGAAGTAATGCAGAAAGAGCAGTTATTTTTATTTTACTTATTTTTTTTTTGGCAGCGGTATGAAGCTTACTACCAGATAAGAAAAAAAAAGCATTCAGAAACTTTCCTTTTAAGGTGGAGACAGTAAAAGCTCGGCTCTACCTGTTCAATGGCCGCGAAATGCGAATTTTATTGCACTCATTGCGCATGGGCAAAGGCGCTTTGTGGGTCCTTGGTTGAAGTATGCGTTCAATGGCGTGAACCAAACGTTCAAGGTAGTACAGATCACACGCACACAAACACGGTGTGCCTGCCATACCACGCTGCAGAAGTTGAAGACTACGAACTGCGATTGACACAGCCTGGCATTGGGCGAAGTTCGGCAAGAGGATGCCGCGTCTGTGTACTACTTGACTCCGTCAAGGGTTACGCACTGTGGGCTCAGGGCCAATCATAGGCCGGAGCCCTCAGAAAGTTCAAGGAGGCAGCAACAAACAAAAGAATTTTGTGTAGCTGTAGATTCATGACCGACCAACAGGCTGTCCTGGCGAAGGGAAGCACAGCAGCGACCGTGAAGGCGGCCCAGGCCAATCTTCATCTTTGTCCATTACCAGCTTGACGGCAGCCAGCGTGCCTTCAACACAAAAATTGTTCACTTGATGACTTGGATACTCCGACTGTTTCTTCTCCTGCTTTGTTTTGCTTGAAGTCAATCGACGATTGCCTTAAGCAGGATTTCTTTGCGTTCCACTGTTTTAGGGGCGAAGCTCCTTAGGGTGTGGGTCTGTCCCTCCTCTGTAGTAGTAGTAGTAGGTAGGTAGGTAGCCACGTATAGTGGAATGTACCCACCACACGTGATAACGACGAAGATGACGCTGATGACCCTGAAGTATAAGCGCGTTCCAGACCACACATTCTCTTTCTGCCTTGGATGAAAACGATCGAGCTTCGCCTACTCATCATCATTCACTTCGTGGATATGGCGTGATTTTTTTTTCTATTTTGATGAAGTTAATGAAGTGATGAAGGCACTGTTTTTCGACTAGTCAGGGGATTCGCGTTTCGGAAAGAACATGTGCTGACGCACCGTTGTGAACCTGGATGTCTGGCTTATTAGCCGTACACCTGCGGCATGCAATCATAGGCTATGGTGAATTCAGTTGTCGTAAATTGAGATCAAACTCTGAAATAAAAGAAAAAGAAGCTCTCATTGGTGTATAATTGGCTCATATGAAAAGCGCTAGAGCCCGCATCAATCTCTTTTTCGGCCAGTCACTTTCTGCCACTTATTCCGGTAGACGGCCCTGAATCATTGGGGGGCTAACGGAACGGTTCGTCAGCTTTCTTTTTAGATGTGAAGCATCTTATGGCGAAGCTTAATCCGGTGGTGGTGGTGGTGGTGGTGGTGGTGGTGGTGGTGTGCCGCGTGCCCACCCTTACTGCGCATGCGCAAACAGTTAAAAAAAAATAAAAATAAAAAACCTCCTCTCCCCCCTCTCTCTCCTCTAGGCATCCCTCCCCGCGGCAACCACACCCACACTGCGCATGCGCCTCCCTTCCTCTCTCCCCTCTTACACTCCCCCCTCTCTCCATCCCTGCCCGCGGCGTCTAACTCCCCGTGCGCATGCGCGTTCCCCCTCTCTCTCCTCTCCTACGCTCCCCCCTCTCTCCTCTACGCATCCCTGCCCACGGCGTTCACACTCCCACTGCGCATGCGTGTCACCCCCCTCTCTCTCCTCTCCTACGCTCCTCCCTCTCTCGCCTCGCGACGCCGACGCAGGCAGCGTCTGCTAGCGAGTTTCTTGGTTGAAAAAACCGACTGCTCGCGCTGCACAACCGTTCACTGGCCATCCCGTATATATAGCAATGGATCTTGACCTCCAAGGTGGTGCCGGTGGGAGATTTCTCCTGTGCGTTGTTGAACAATAAAAATTCGCAGCGTGCGCGTTAACTAAAAGCGGAGTGCGGGTCTCTGTGTCCAGTCGGAGTCTTCTGTCTCTCATTGCCCATTAGCAGCGATTGGCATGTTCTAGTAGGAAAAACTGCTCCATCACTGCCTGCTTTGCGCCTCCCCAGTTTTCTTTCCTGCGCAACGCTGCGATGAGCGCCAGCGTCAACGCCGCCGCCAGTGTAAGCGTTAGCGCCCGCTGCTTCACATCTACACATGGTTCCTTTTAGCGGGAGATGGTGTAATTTTTCTCTTCTTTTGGCGAAACAAAAGATATCGAGCGTCTTTATCGAATTTCTCGTCCATAGACGTAGACATCATGAATTAGACCATGCCGAGGGTCGAACAGGAGATTCGGGGGGCTGAAAAGAAAGTTTGAAGAGAGGTGAGCTGCGAAACATATCCGCTGAAGCGTGCGCATCATAACCATGTAAGTGAAATTCAGCTTACCACGCTGTGAAAATTTAAATGTCTTCAATATGGCGCGGATAAATGTGCTCAAGTGCAAGCACATTGCGTAATTTCTTTTTTTTTTAATAGTTGGTAGAAGAGTCACGTTGTACCTTCCGTGTTCGCCTAAGACGACTCGAAGGCGAAAGCCATTTTCTTTTTCTTAGTCAATAGCATGGCCGCCACTACCCCTCCCCCATTGAAGCCTTATACACATCACGACGGGCAGAACTTTCTCCAGGGTCGGCCTGTCCTTGATCAAGCGAAGATGTCATGTTTTGACGTCATCGCGTGATATTATGTTATGTGACGTCATGGCGACGCTAAAGACGTCACAAGACCGGGTGAATAATGACCTCATGATGACGTCAGATACGCCGCCATCATGATGTCATTTGTGATTACTTGATACTTCTCGGAACGTTCGTGTATGAAGCACACCTCATAATAAGTTCGTAGATTTGGCACTCAATACCAAGAATAATTTCTGATGCGTAAGGTCAGAAATGTTCACCTGCACTATTTCTTTTGGATATTTTCGCGATATCTTTTTTGTTACGCGTTTTACTAGCTGCAGTTTACTTTTGGTGTTATCGAAGATGCGTCGGCCTATTTTCAGATACTTGACTCAATAAAAAATCACCCTGGCTTCCTATGTCTATTCTCCCCTCTAAACTGAGTAAAAGCTCTGAACATCGCCGCTTGAGTGTAGGAGTGCGTGTTTTTCTGCATTCACCTAATCTTCTTCTTAGCATTTTGACGTATGCAGTGGTTAAGCAGTTTTTATTGATTGACTTATTTTACTCTCAGGGGTTTCAGCATTAATAAAAAAAAGGAGGGGGGGGGGGGTGAGAGCACGTCAGCCACTGAATGCGACAGTAGAGTACCGTCCACCTCTGTGTAGAACTCGCCAGTAGCCAGCTTTGCTCTGTGAGGCGATACCATGGCGGCGCTTGCGGGGCCTCACGTGATATGCTGAGGGGTATTAGAGGCTTATTAGATATGCTCAACCATGCAGGTTACCTTAAAACAGGAATAATGTTGTCCAAACGCCTTCTTTTGCAGGCTCTGCGCATTACCCGAAGTCATCATTTTCTCATGTGACCGCGCATCTCGGAACCGCCAGAAAGCGCGTAACATTTGTTCTCAAAGAGTCAGGCGCGTGTTATGAAACCAAGCGCATCATTCTTTGGCATCGAAATTTAGCAAGCTCCCTGAGGCCTAGTGCATAGTCGGCTAAGAAAAGGGCACTTTTCAAGTTGCACTAGTGCAAACGAGGTCTGCATGTCTATTAGGTCGCGCATACTCTTGGGCCCACCCCGTTAGACCCTGCACTGTAAGCAAAAACTATCCGAGATTGGGGTTTTTGCGGCTCATGACCTCTGAAAACTCCCTCGTGTTTAAAATTACTACCTCATGTTGGAGTAAAAGGCGGTACATGGCATAGTTTTACCCCCCACCTCTCAGGGACGTAGTAAAAGGATGTCACAATCCAGTTTTACTACGTGGGGAGTTTTCTGTCACGTGATTTTTAACCACCGTTTGAGAGTTTATTATCACGTGACTGCAAGCTGCAGCTGCTTCGGCGGCTTCCCCCCCCCCCCCCCCCCCCACCGAGTGACGCTCTCAGTTCCAGTGAAGGTATGCGAACCCCACAAATGCCTTTTGTTTTTTCAAAGATTGGTATGGCATTGTCGCGCTTCGTGGTTGACCCCCAGTGCACGGCCGCTCGATCTCCCCCCTTTGGTGCCCAGTGCATGCACTTTCACTGGAACTGGGTGCTGCTGAAGCAAAACGAGCGAGGAAAGCATTGTGTGAACGAAAGGGCGTGCTCGAAGAAAAAAAAAAAACCTGCTGGAAAGCCGTCTTGCAGATTTTCGCAAATCGTTGGCGTATGTTGTTTAGTGGCCCTGGAGACTGGCGAGTGTCAGAAGCTCGCGCTGTATGTGTCTCGTTGCGGTGATGACAAGTCAACTGGATCTCACGTGTTTCTTCTATCATCGAGCGGCCGTGCGCGTACGAGCGCGAGCCTCCGAACCTGGACGTCGCGGATACCTCGCTTCCGTGCTGAATCGCGAAGAGCTACGAAGAACACTGCCAGCGGTAACAACATCAAGCTGGTGTGATTGTCCATAGTTGCTTCCTGGAGAGTGACCGGTTACAACTTCGAAGCGATAGGAAAAAGGCTTCGATACGTCGTCGGCACCGAGCCGGCCAGTGTGAGTGCATCGCCGGAGCAGGTGAAACAAGCGTCGCATAGATTTTGTTTCACAGAAAGCAATGTCTGCTGTAGTAAAGTACAGACGGAATTGTCCGCAGCATGCGCCAACCGTTGTCAAACATCTCGATCGAAGGTGGGCACCGATACAAGGCATACGGAACCAGCTATGGCCACCGGTGAGCACGGAGAAAACCCGGACGGTGAGCCGTCTCGTTCGTTGTGAGTACATCGCTCCGTAAGACGCCGCGAATAGCGGAGACGTATTTTTCATTGCTGTCTAAAATAACGACGACGAAAATTGCACAGGAGGTGCATTCTGTGATCGCCAGCTGTCTTTCATCGCATAGCCGTGCTCCTCGAAAAGGCCTAGCGACGCCGTTGGTCTGAAGCCGGTACAGGCGCGGCACCGTTCTTCTTCGCCGGCGTTCCTGAATATGTGCTGCTACTGTGTTTGTGTACTGCCACTCAATGAAAATTATTGAGCTGCCATGGTTTGTGTGTGCTTAGGTATATTTTGTGGAGTTGTGCGTGAGCACTGCTAACGCGTGTGGGCCAACAGGCTGCAGTGCCAGCTAATAATTGGATAATCAAAAAGGTAAGATCGGGAGGGTTTATGCTAAGAGGTCGGTGTGACTAATGGTGACTTACAACCCACCTTAAGTTTACGCGTGCGCAATGAAACTTTATTGTTCAACGATGCCAAAAAGTAGCTCTCCCACCGGCACTACATGGCGGGTCAAAATGCGGTGCCTATATATACCGGGTGGTCGAAGTACGGTTGAGTAACGCGAACGTTCCGTTCAGGTGATATTTTATTCTGCATTGGTTGCGTGTGTGAGTGTGTGTGTGTGTGTGTTTGTGTATGTGTTAATCTCTGTATATGTCATCAATTCCGCATCATTTGATGTTTAATAAATGCGTTGGCTCATGGTCCGATCACAGCCGTCACTTTTTATTTTTTGTGTACCACTAGAAGTAACTCTCAGAAATCACCCTAAAAACCTTGTAACGGCAGTAAAAAATTACTCGAACTATACTCGCTGAAAACCTCGGCGGGGTAAATAATTACTACCGTTTCTACGCTCGAAAACTCGACTAGCGTGAGAATAAATTTTTACCTCGACTGGTACGTAGTAAAAAAAACCCAGAAAAGGTAGTGCGCTAGAGGACAAGCAGTTTACTCCCGTTTTTGGTTTTTTTCTGGTTATTTTTGTTTAGTGTGTGCAACCGCCGCAAAGTGTCTCACCGCTGAGTGAAGCCGGCTCCTGGCGCGCTCCACAAGGAGGTGCGCAGGGCTGTACATAAATCACATGAATATGGATAGTATACAAATGAATCATAACACAACACTATTGAAAATAATATTATCGCAAGTATAACAAAAAAAAAAAGATAACTGATAACGCTAGCAGAATCACCATGTATGTAGTTCTGTAGTTTAGTTTTGGTGACGGATGCTATAGCGAGTGCTCCGTGTTTTTGGATAAATCCGAAAAAAAAAAATCGGATAAACTCGCAGGTAAAATGTTTGACTATTCGGGATTTATTCGATAAGTCCCGATTATAAAAGGGCATTTTCAGCGTCCAAGGGGCATTTTCAGAGGTCAAATCATCAATCGAAAGGAGCTCGTCTCCATCAGCGGCAGCAACCTCGTTAATTATGCTTGCGGCTATTACAACCAGCTTTAAGGTTGCAATACGAACAAACGTAGGTGTTTCGCATTCAAGTATTTGTGCTGGTATGTATATGTATTTGCGCGTTCAAACCTTCCAGACATCTAAAATACACTTAGTTTCACATGCTTTTCGTGTTCCGGATATCATTCCATCTAATATGGCGGAGTACTGAGAATAATAATAATAATAATAATAATAATAATAATAATAATAGGCCCTTTATCTGTAGTCAAGAAGATTAGGGATGCTGGGAAGAAAAAGCTGAGAAGCAGCTCGACGAGCTCCTGCTCCCCCCCCACCCCAAAAGTACACTTTCGGCGAGTTTACAGAAGTGCACATTAACAGCCTTGTTAACAGAGTAAATGAACAGGCAGGTGACAAAAAAGTGAAAGGATGGAAAAAACACGATTATCAGCAAGAATGCAACGCATTATCATTGGAAATAAAATTAATAATGAAAACATTCCCGTGCGTATGGTATTAGCCACAGGACGTTCGAAAGAGGAAACACTCCCAAATGAGCAGCCATCGAACGGAACTCAAGCGGCGCACTTAAGGAAGTACGCTCTCTTACACGAAGCACCACCATAACGCTGCCGGGAAGCACCAAGCTCGTGGCAGCCGTTTTCGCGAACGCGCATGAAGGCGTCGAGGGCCACCGAATCCATCCCGGCCTATCGGTAGACGATTTCAGCGAGCGGCGATCGTCTTTCCCGTCTATTTTCCGAGTACGACTGCGCTAAGTTCTGTAGGAGGGTCCGAAGAACTGGCGGTTACGATGTTGCGGATGGTAAGGATGCAAGTAGTGCTTCCGTCGAGCGTTGGACACATGCTGGGTCCGGATGCAACGATGGTTCTGTGAACGACGTTGAACGCGGTGAAGAAGGTTTTCCGTCACTGCGAGGAACGGAGGGAGCTTTATTAAAGCGTAAAGTTGGAACGGAAAACTTGGAAAGAAGAGGGGACAGTGTGTGTGATGTAGATGGGCCTACACCAACCGAATCACGGAAAGATACAAAACACAAGAATGCTGGTACGTAGAAAAATACATTGAGCGTCCTATAGCAAACGCGATTTCTGTTGCGAAGCGCAAGGCTTCTAAGTTCGAGGAATTAGCAAAAAATATACAGAGTGCGAGAGAGAGTGGAAGGGGAGGGAGAGAAAGAGAGAGAGAGAAGGCTATTATGGATTAGCAAGAAATGAACAAGACAGAAAAAAAAAAAAGAACGATAGAGAGTGGAAATCGTCTGATGAACGATACTTTAAGATCATCCACGCAGTGATTCTTCTCTACCTCTGCTTCTCTATAAGGCGATCTCGAAGAAGCGCGCTGGACGATATCCTTGCGTGTAAATCTAGAACGGCCAGACTATGTTTGCGCGAGCCTGCGTAGATCGCAGTAACTGCGCTCAAAGCGGCGTCCACTCTAGTCCTCGATTTCTTTCTGTCCATTTTACTGCGTCTTCCATCTTCGAAAACAGGCCCTCTTTTTCCTACTCTCGCTCCTCCTTTCCCATCTCTCTCTCTTGCAGATTCTTCACTCATTCGCTGGTCTTCCTATTAGGTTGAAGCACGCAGGCTGAAGTACTCCTTTTTTCTCGCGGAAAGTGTATTTTGTTTTAAATGCGAAACATTTCTTAGCGAACTTCGGTGACTTTGAGCGTATCTATCTATCTATCTATCTATCTATCTGTCTGTCTGTCTGTCTGTCTGTCTGTCTGTCTGTCTGTCTGTCTGTCTGTCTGTCTGTCTGTCTGTCTGTCTGTCTGTCTGTCTAGCCGCCTACGACTTTGTGTTCTCCTGGCCGTATCGTTAACCGGATTTATACCTAATTTGGTATGGCATAACATGACTGTATGACGAACATAAATGGCTGGTCATATCATGAAAACCATGACTAACTTGTCATGAAAAGTACGATTTACATGCCACGCTCATGGCGCGCTCGCGGCCGTTTCATTAGCTTGATATACACCAAACTTGGTATTGAGTGACGTGACTGTATGACGAACATAAATGACAAGTGGTAATATGGAAATCATGATTTGTCATGTGCGACATGACTTGCATACCACGCTCATGGCGTGCTCGCGGCCGAGTTACCTTGAGATACACCACATTTGGTATTGAGTGACATGACTGTATGACGAACATAAATGACAAGTGGTAATATGGAAATCATGACATCTCATGAGCGACATGACTTGCATTCCACGCTCATGGTGCGCTCGCAGCCACTTCGTTAGCTTGATAGACACCAAATTTTGTATTGAGTGACATCACTGTATAACAAACATAAGTGGCAGGTGGTAACATGAAAATCTTGGCATGCATGTAATCTACAACGCCATTTACATGCCACGCTCATGGTGCGCTTGCGTCCAGTTCGCTAGCTTGATATGCACCAAAATGGTACTGTGAGACGTGACTGTATGACGAACACAAATCACGGGTCCTAACATGTAAAACATGACATGTAAATTATGTAAAGCATGATTTGCTCCTTCCTGGCTGCTTCGCATTACATCGATTCCCACAGTGCGTGGGATCTGCCGGCTTTTTTGTTGAGGAGTTTTGTGGCATCCTACTATTTCCCTCTTTTCCGTAAGGCGGCCCCGGACTCTGCTTCACGAACTGCACCACTCTCTTCTAGAAAGCTCCAGCCAATCTTTTAACCACCTCGCCGACAACGCTGCCCGATGTGCCCACGAAGGAGCGCCCACACTGCTCATACCCCTGTCAAGAGTCGACGCTGCAAGAGAACTTCGTCACATCGCGCGTAATGCCACGCTTACGCATTGTAATTCTCCACTGAACTCCACTCGTCGCCCACAGAACCTCGAATCGCTACTCCAATTACACCTACCATCAAAGACTTCGCGACGTGACGCTACACTGCCATGTCGGTTATGGGTCGGTGTAGCATTTACAAACTCATTCAGCCATCGCATTGGTATGGCTGACTCGTCCAAGTGTGATAGCTGCAACTGTGTAGAAACACTTGACCACGTCTTGTGCCACTGTCCCGACTTTGAACAAGACCGCCGGACTGTCCAGTGTGCCTTGAGAAGACTGGATGATCGTCCCTTTACTCTGGAAAAGATCTTGGGTGCATGGTCTACAAGTACATCAGCCCAGAAGGCCACACGAGCCCTTCTACAATTCTTGAAAGCAACATCGCTGAGCGACCGCCTGTGAAACCCTGCACTGTGTGTTTCGTGTGCAATGTGCATCTCTGCATCTCCCTCTCTCTTTCTCTCTCCATTTATTTTACTCCCTTATTCCCCTCTCCCCACGTGTAGGGTAGCAAACTGGACGTAGTCTAGTTAACCTCCCTACCTTTCCTTTATTCATTGTCTCTCTCTCTTTGCGCAATGCATCCCTCCCCTTTTTACCCCTCTCGTGAATCAATAACCGTCATGTTCGTGCAAGGTGGTTCTCGAACTGCGCTCGGACACGCCGTGAATCGTAAATCTGCTCTGGAAATTGAGCACCCTCCTCTGACCCTAAACGCTCGCCCACTTCGTTTTCTTGTTCGCTTGGGCTCCATGACTTTGTCACGAACTTGCTTCCTCTGTCTGAAAATTTGGGTCTTTCCTGCCGATTTCCCTAACTCGCGTAACCCCGTTTCTTTGTTTCTTTCTCCCGTTATTAAAGCATTTCCCTCCATTTGATAGACACGCCCTTACGATCGGAGCTCTCGACTCCCCATAGCTATTGCGATGAAGAAGAGAAAGAATCGCAATAGACGGCTCAAAATCTCCGAGGAGGAGATGCCGACTCGGGTCCGTTTTGTCTGAAAAAGGCATGTACGGGTAGAAGAGTTACTCGGCCGACGGTTTCCTCCGCTTTCAAGAAAAGGAGGCTACGCGGTTTCGACCCTTGAGAAGTTCCAGCGGTCTCTCGAAATTGCGATGGTGCACGGAAACGGACGGCACGGCGGCCCCGGTTACTTGTAATTGTGGTACTCGTACGAAGGGACGAAACGCTCTTGGGAGTCTGCACTGAAAACGTAGACTCTTCGTTTATTGATACTCTCAAACGTGCTTGACAAATGGCGAAGCTGTATGCCGAGGGATATAAATCAAATACATCACTCACTCAAGTTTTAGAACCTGCGCACTTACTTGGCGTATTCCTGTATTCCCTATAATATGAGATGGCGTCACCTCAACAAGAAAAAATGCTCCCGTTATAACTGCAGTGAAGCGTCAAGGAAGTGAAGTCACGAGTGCGTGGGTACGATTTATTAAACAAGCAAAAATGCAAAAAACATGCAAAAATGCAAAAAGAGCAGACATGCGAAAGTTCAAAAAGAATCAGTGCGAACTTCATCATGAAGCATGCCAGTTTATTCCGCAAGTAGCGTCTACGGGAAGACAACCTTGTTATTCGCAGTGAAGCATTAAAGCACGGTCAAATACATTCTAATACAGTAGGCTGTTGTGTATCTCTAAACATGTCACTATAACTTAGTGGTTTAGGAAAACAGAGAGCTGAGCAAGTTGGTAGGTGATCATGTTAAAGAGACAGGGGCGTGCAACACGGACGCAAGAGAGAAAACAAGACACTGCAAACACCGGCTAACAATTAAAAAGTCGTACCTTCTTTTCCTGAGCTGCGCGTCTCTGCTGTCGTTAGTCGGCGTTACTGGTGTCTTGACTTCCCTCTTGTGTCCGTGTTTGCACGCCTTGTCTCTTTAACATAGTTTAGTGGCTTTGGCGGTGGTCTGCTGAGCTCCCTTGCGGGAATATGATTATTCGGAGGACACCTGCACTTTTACGGCCGATGAATTCAAAGCCAGATCTCTTGTACTCTAATTTAAGTGCACTTTATAAAACTCCCGGTTGTCAAAATTCTTCTGGAACCTATCCCTATGTCGTGCCTCATAAAAATATCGAAGTTACGTAGTTCAAAATAACACCATTCCTCTCAAACATTAAGCAAGTATGTCTATGCACTATACGCACCTGCTTATACGATTTCGTTTGCTTTTCAGTGGTTTGTTTTAAAGGTGTAGCTCCTCGATTGTCACAAAATGCACAGGTGTTACGAGCATATTAGGAAAACAACCGGAGGGTATTAAAATGAGCCGTTTGCGGGTGACGCGGTGGGAACGCAGGCACAAGCAGAACATTAACAACATTCAACCGTCACAGGGTTTTCTTCGTGGAGTCTCCCATGTCACCCAGCAACATTTTACGTCCACTTGATTAGCAGACCGACTGGCTGCGAAAAAAAAAATTCAGCTTCGTGAACAAACATGGGCGAGATGCTCACCGTAGTATGATGTTCAACCTTTCATATCTACATCTTAAGGCCTAATTAAATTTTTAATTCACCTACAGGAAACACTTTCCTTAAATTATTATATAACAAATCACTACCAAATGAATCTTTCATTTGTTACACCCTCTAACGTATGTTTTTTGGGTGTAGTGGCTATAGTTTGTGCGCTGGTTGAAACCAGTCTAAAACAGCACCCCTGTCTGCCAAAGGTATTTTAAACATACATGCTTTTGTTATCACTGCAGTTAAACACATGTATCGGGAACGCAGTACTGATTCATTAGACAACAAACCCAGATACTCACACAGATTCCCGTATAAAAAAGTCACAGTTTCACCGCAAGGGTGAAGCAATGAATGCGATAGCAAAAAATTGTAATGTTATACGAAGTGAGGCTGGCAGCTAACTCTTTTTGGATCCGATCTCACGCAACTCTAGAAAACGCTTGTTTAAGAGAATTCTCTTCGCGTTGAGAGCGCAGCACGTAGAAGGGTACACCGGCCCCCCGCTTCCGGCCGCCGAGAAGGGGGAGATAACGCGCGCGCCCGCGCCCGCGCTCGTAAAATCGAACGTCGCCTCCCCCCCCCCCCCCCCCCCCGCCCGCTGTCGGCCGCCGAGAAGGGGAGATAACGCGCGCGCCCCCCACTCGTAAAATCGAAGGTCGCTCGAGGGACCCCCCCCCCCCCCCTCGCGTCTTTTCACGCTCACGAACCACGGGCGGGGACGATTATATATATACATATACATATACGGCAAATGACGCCGACGCCGACGCCGACGCCGACGGCGAAAACCAGCCGCGAGTGTCCATATAATTGCTATCGCAATAAAAGCAACAGTGAGAATAGCCTCGTTATACTGGAGTGCATGGATACGACAAATGTTCTAAGGCTTGTAATGCTTACTTACAAGAAGTGATAAGGAGTGGTCTATTTACGGCCCATTTTAAGTAGTTATACCCCACCAAGTTTCCCGCTCAACAGCTGGAGATAAAATAAATTTTAGGACCCGTTTGGTGGACAACACAGCGCACGTTAGCGGGTCCCAACAACCTGACCCGGCCTTGCGGCTGTGGCTCAAATTGACTCTGCAACAGAAGACTGGAACGAACAAGAGCCCACGTAGAGCCCAATCTCGTTGATACGATTCTGCAAAATAGGTTTTTCGGTCTAATACGCTTGTCTTTTTATTCCTGGCAAAACTACCTTGGAAATAATGCATTTTCATGTGCTTAAAACGATCACATTTTTGCCCAAAGTTCGATAATACGACCGCGAATGTGGATCTTGACTGATATATCTAGATATAGTACGTTTATTCTTTGGTATACTAGCTCCAACCGCGTTCCAAGAAGCCCCGAACTGCATGTTGTAGAGCCGCTGAGGCCGCAGCAGCGTCGGTTTTACGGAGGAAAGATCGTTTTGCATCGGTTTTTCGGATGATGGTGGGGACGACGCCGACACACCAGAAGCCGGAGAGAGCCATGCATAGTAGCCGGTGTTCAGCGGCAATGACACTGTCGAACTCTTGGAGGCACTCCCACGTTAAAATGCACATGTATACCGCATAAATTGAACTGAGAGCATGACCGTCACTGTAGTTAAGTTGGTAGAGCACCGAACGTGTAATTCGAAGGTCGCAGGTTCGGTCCCTGCCAGCGGCAAGTTATCTTTTCGTCCGCTTTACTTTCTTCACATTTGCATCATAATTACTACAAATAGCATCCCCTATACTCTCCTTTGCTTTCTTATCTGCTAGTTGTAATCAACAAAAGTGAGTTGCTCACGGACTATGCATATTTTCCTCCTATTTTAAGCTCTTTGGTTAATACAATTTTTTCCATAAAACGTTTTATTTCCCGGTTCCCGTGAAAAACTTGTCAAAAAATATTGCACTGTATATGGTTGCTGTGACGCACAAGTTGAAACGTTCAACACCTAAGCTTTGCAGCGCGGGTTGCTTACTACAATTACACAACCGCTGTTCTAATCTGCATTCGATTTAGTGAATGACTTCTCTTACAACTTCTACCCATAGCTATGGAACGTCTCGCATCTTACGCACTTTTTTAGATTTTTGTAATTCTTTTGGGAGTACACTCTATGCTTGAGCAATATGCGCCAAAGATGTTGTAAAATATGTCATAAACCAATTTATTACTCAACAATCATTAGTGTGAGTGCAGCTTATACCGTCAAAAGGGACATCTATTATGATACGTGGCAACACACAAAACTGATAAACGGTGACGCTTTGCTAAATTTCATGCATTTCAAAGAATACAGACGGGCGCGAATATGAATGCAGGTAAATTGATTTTTACAGCAGACAAACTTCTAAGAGCTTAATCAAACTTGAAGGACCGCGTCCGGTTTGAGAAATTTGTGGCGGTCCGCCACTTTCTTTGTCCATTCATTCGCAGCTTACCAATAACGAGCTTAAAATGAACGACGAGCCCTCGAAACCACTCAATTAGCTCAAACGGAGAGCGATTGTTCCGTGCGCTCGAAGACAGATGTTCGAGCGGAAGGAAGACGTCAGCGCTTCGAAAACGCGGGCCAATAAATAAGATCGGACAGCGCCGAGGTCTTTCTCCACACGAGAAGCAAGGTCGCAAATGAGGGGAGTAATGGCAGCCAATCAAAGAAGGGCCAGCACCGGAGATACGCACGGCGCAGGCGTGGCCCACGGTATTAGAAACGAACGATCCGATTGACGGCCGGCCAGGCGCCGCCGGCGCCGTTCATGACAGATAGTTCGCCAGATTTCATCGCTCTGCTAATCCTTCAGGTCTCGGACACCGGCGGCCGCAGAGAACCGGGGCGTGATGAACGAGCGGGGATTTCTCGCGCGTGGTTTCGCGTACATAGCCGTAAGTATAGATCCGAACGAGGCTTTTCTTGTACCTGGCCTCTATCCCGACGAAGGAGGGTATGCTATGCAGAGGGCGAAGGGTGAGAAATTGGCGCGGGGACATCGTTGAGAGTGCGGAGATACCAAAGGTCTCGCTGAAAGACTGAACGCGGCTCTCCGCGTCGATGCTGCATAGATCGCGACACCAGGAAAGCTTACAGGAAAGAGAACGGGAGAAATTATCGATATCTCCTGACTTTATTTTAGCTGCTCGGTAAATATACTACTAAATATCTTGGCCACAATCTATGTTTCTTTTTTTTTTTTTTTGCATTTAACGACTATGCATTCTTCTTTTTGTAGAGTGCTAATAAATTGCAGATGTATCTCCATAGCTGTACAGAACATCACGGATTAACAGCAAAATGGGGCAGAGGATACGCTAGCAAATATCGTAAGGGCGAATGAACGAATCATAATTGAAGTGTAATTTTAGCAAGGAAGTTTTCATGGCGAAGGTGGAGCCGTCAGTCCAGGGCTACCGTGGCCTTTGCCATCTGGTGAAACTGCCGGGAAAAAAAATTATACACCAATCGGCTACATAATGAAATATTATCGTCAGTTATTATATTTTCCTCCTAAATTTTCGGCACAGTTTCAAACAAATACTTGATGTATACCCCTTGCTGGTCCTGATAAGTGTCTATCCTCGTAAGCTCCGGTTAGCGCTGGCGAAACGACCGGCAGCGTGCTCGGCGTCTCGGGTGCACCGCGGCCGCTCGAAGAACATCACAACGTCTCGGCATGGCAATGACCCCCGAAACGCACGCGTCATCCAGGGGCCAGTGGCCTTCGTGGGCACGCCCCTCTCGCGTTCATATGCTTCGCATGAATTCATGTTGTGCAAGCGTCTGTGTGTAGCCCAGTAGTTATGATACTTCGGGCCGTGAAGGCCTGGATTCAAATTAGTGAATTTCCTTGGCGATTTAAATCGCCAAGGAAATTCACTTATTTCTTTATTCACTCCCCGTTCAGTCACACATTTTCTACGTGGTTGATCCAGCGAGTTTTAGCGAACGCCATTGATGGTGAAGGACGACGACACCGGCACAGTGTTCGCTGTAAAAAGGTTCACAAAAATTATGCAGGATTCAGCGCAATGTACCCCCCGCATCCGAAAGCTTCCGGAACACGAAAATTCCGAGAAAGCACATGGACCGCTCTTCCGGCGCACAAGGTGCGTTCAGTTTCGGTATCTCCGGCATCGCGGTCTGGAAATTCGACGATGGATCTCTCAAACTACGCGCGATATTTTCGATTTTTAAAAATTAGGCTCGCCATGAATTGAGGCGTAGAACAACTTCGCCTTATAAACAACCGCCCTAAAATTGATAATAAAAGTTAATTAAGATTTTTGTTAATTAACCATTTCTGAGTGATCTAATTAGTGGCAAAATCTTTCCGCCTCGACCTAGAAATTGGCTGCGATGACGACAAGGGCCTAACTATTATAGCTTTTTAAGGAAAAATCTCTATTGCTTAAAGAAGAAAAAGCACCCTGCATATTCTAGGCTCTGTATTAGAGCTACCGAGCGCGTGCCTGGCCTAATCACCGATTGGAATGAAACGTTCGATATGCGCACCGTCAGAATTCCAAATTGAGGTAAGAGTTTGACGGTCCAATCCCAGCACCTTCGCAAGAAATTAAACGAGGTGTGAGCATTGCTTCGCAAAACAAATCACAACTCCAATACAGTCCATAATGCACGTTGGCAACCAGCTTGTGTTTCCCATGAAGATTTGCACTGTTTAATTACCTTCAGTCGCAATAAATGTTGGGTGATCAAATAGATCATTAGTAAGGTTATTGTAACTAGCTACAAATTCGGGCGAATTCAATTGTGTAGATGTTACTTTCAAAAAAAAAAAGGTTAGACTTCTTCCTCAAAAACCGCGTTTTGATTTATTGGTGTTTTTCGAAGAAACATCGGGTATCGTGTAGCATCGTGTAGCGCATTAATGATAACTTCACGTGCGATCGTTTGTCAGTGCCACGAAATCGCATTCTTTCCATTGCGTTCGCATCTCAACCAACTATCCGCAGCGCGAAACGGGCTGGGAGAGCCCATCGGCGTCTCTCGCACGGGCGCGCGTTGCCTAGAGGCGCCGCTTGATATAGCACGGTCCCTATTTCTGTAAGGACACGTTTTAGTTTTGTGTCACAACCAATTTCTATGACGGAGGGATCAACCATGTTTTTCAACACGAAAGTGTTTTATCCCGGGGTCCACCAAAACTTCAGTGACGTATTTCCGTCCCGACAATGAGTGGAAAAAATGTACACAATCAGATGTCACAGAAAAAAAGTTCCGCCAACGGGCATCGAACCAAATACCTCTCGCTCCACGGCAAGAGATGCCGAGCAAGCGATCCACTGCGCCAGGGCCACAAACTCTCGCAGCTTTACAAACGTGCCTTTTGTATCTCATACTTTCCTCTTACAGTGCTCTTGGTCAGCGGGGTGGTGCCGCCCTCTTAGGGCGGTAAAGTAAGGTAATTAATCATTACTGCTGCCTCCGCGATTAGCACCTCCAACGCGTGTTGCTACGCGTCCGTCCCATTCGGTGCGTTTTCCAATAGAAGTGCAATTTTTTCAAAGCCTTAACACACCACGAGGTGGCGACCTTAGCCCAAGCGTTGTAAAGCCCCTGAAACGAAGTATCAGGGGCATTAAAGCGTCGCCCTCGCCCATACCGTCCATCCAAATCAAAAATAGCTCTGCGACGCGCGCCTACCTCACCTGGCTGTAATACCGCGTTCCTCGCTTACGCTCGTCCAGAGGAAAATCATGGCCTGGCTAAGGGGCGACACGACGCACTCAGCGTTTCTTTCTAGTCGGACCGTGGCGTTCAGTCACACTTAAACACTCCGCGGGATGACGACCTTAGCTCAAGTTCTACGTCCAATATGCGAAGCTCTTCTGGCTATCACGCCTCTTTCTCGGATTACGGTCTCGCCGTTAACATCTACAGCTACCAGAACGGTTTCTTTAATCATTGATCATGGACTTTAGTCGTCGGGATGGAGATGTACCACCAAGCGCGAACGTCAGTGCATCCACGTTCAACGGTGCCATAGCTACCAAACACCCGTATACATTGTGCCAACTCACGCGCCTGGAATGGTTCCTTGCACGGCACAACATTTACCCCGACTCCATGGCGGGATTTCGACGAGGCCGTTCATCGATTAACAACGTCATCGACCTGTTGTCATCAGTAGAGCAGCAGAAAT
The DNA here is from genome assembly GCA_030522465.1 of Rhipicephalus appendiculatus. Classification (NCBI taxonomy): domain Eukaryota; kingdom Metazoa; phylum Arthropoda; class Arachnida; order Ixodida; family Ixodidae; genus Rhipicephalus; species Rhipicephalus appendiculatus. The sequence goes on from JALIZH010019845.1 coordinate 777,648, forward strand.
GCAGGAAACGACTAGCAGATGCGCTCTTTCTTGATGTAAAAAGTGCTTATGACAACGTTTCCCATCAAGCTATATTAGACACGCTTCTGTTAGTTGGACTTGGAGGGCGAATATTTCGATGCATCTGAAGCTGCCTGACATGCAGAACCTTTTTTGTGCATACTGAAGATGGCCCAAACCTCCGACCACTACACGGGCCGTGGCGTCCCGCACGGCGGTGTTTTAAGCCCGGTTCTCTTCAACCTTGCTCTGATTGTCCTGGTGGAAGCTCTCCCGGAAACAGTCGGTGTTTCGATATATGCTGATGACATCTGCGTCTGGGCAACAGCAGTGGCACGCCTACCGGTTCGAGCGAGGCTACAGAGGGCAGCGTCGCAAGCATGTGACTATCTTCGCACGCAAGGCCTAACAATCTCAAAGACAAATGTGCGCTAATGACCTTCACGCGAAAAGCGATGACCAGCTACCCGATATGCATTAATGGCCAGCCCATGTCTTACAAGCGAAGTCGTCGTTTTCTAGGTGTCATTGTTGACCGCGACCTCTCCTGGAGCCCTCACGCGTCTTACTTGAAAGCGAAACTGCTATCTATTGCCCACGTCCTGAAATTCATCGCCGGAAAAGGATGGGGTCCATCATTGAGTTCCATGCTACAGCTATACCAAGCACTTTTTATTGGTGTGCTACGCTACAGCTCTCCTCTGCTTTCAAAAACTTTCATGTCAAATATTCGACCACTGAGAGCGTGCAAGCACAGGCACTACGTGTATGCCTTTGCCTACCACGAAGCACCTCAATAGCCGGAACAGTCATATTGGCTCGGGACCACCCGGTTACGACCTACGTCACAACCAACGCGCTGAGGGCGCATATTCGACATATTTCACGGATGCGGTCGAGCCATCTGCCGTACCTGCCAGAACAACGACCGCAGGCGTCGTTCTCCAATGTCGCCAGCTCTCACCGCGCTTTGCAACCATCGGGTTTCACACCCTCGGCTTGTTCACCATCCGCCTTGTGGTGCTTACGTCAACCCGATGTGCGCCTTTCCGTCCCAGGAATAAGAAACAAGAAAGGTCTTTCCTACCTTGGCCTTGAAGCAAGCTGCTCTGGACTGTTTGCACACTTTCTATGCTGACAGAATTCGCGTGTACACGGAAGGCTCTACCACCCAGACCAGCTCCACCGGCGCCACCGTCATCCCATCACGACACATCAATCTCACCTACAAACTTTATCACGTGAGCACATCGACTGGTTCGGAAATTGTTTCCCTGCGATGTGCCATCGATTATATCAAGCAACAACCGGCTAATCGATGAGCAGTATTCTGCGATTCAAAGGCAGCTCTACAATGCCTTTCGTCGGCCCTTCGTCGCGGATCGTACGAACAAATTGTGTGGGAGATAAGAGAAATGCTGCACGATGCGATCGAGAAAGGACACAACCTTGTGTTCCAGTGGATACCAAGTCATTGCGGTATCTCCGGCAACGACCTCGCCGATGAAGCTGCCAGAAAAGTACATGTAGAAACAAACCTTAATACTATACCTTTATCCAGGATTGACGCGGCTCGACACTTAAGTAAGCTGGCGCAGAACATGACACTCCAGAAGTGGCAATCATCAGAGTTCACACATTGACTGTATTCTCACGACCCATCTCTACGACTGCGGCTACTCCCTGGTCTTTCCCGGGAGGAAGGAACAGTGTTGTACCGTCTGCGTCTGGGCGTAGCTTTCACCGACTCCTGCTCATTTAAGATTGAGATGGCCGACAAGGCCGATTGCAACGATTGCGCTGTCGATGAGACTATTGAACACATTTTGTGTTACTGCCCGACATACGCAAACGAGAGGCTTCACCTCCGCACTGTTCTACATCGACTGGATGGAAGCGCTTTCACAGTCGAGAAGGTATTGGGACCATGGGGCTGCCCATCACAGTTCCGAAAGGCAACGAAAGCGCTGTTGCGTTTTCTTAAGGACACCGGTCTGATTCGTCGTTTGTGATGTCAAACGTGGAACAGTTACGTCGGCTCAGTAACTTTTCTCTTATCCTCTTTAACTTTCCTTCCCTCTCCCCCCCTTCCCCCCGTGCAGGGTAGCCTACCGGGCTCAGGCGAGGTTAACTTCTCTGCCTTTCTTCTACTCTTATTCTCTCTCTCTCCTATATCAATATACAGTAAACATTCAGTTACCTCTGTAAGGGCTCGTTTTACTATCGTGTTATACCGATTCCTATGACGGAGGAATCCACATGCTTAGCAGTGCAAAACTTGAGTTGCTACATCCTGAAACGACGGTCATGCGTGATAGAATGAAGTGTAACAATGAAAGGCAGCACTGCAATGTGGCAACGCAAAATGATAAGTGACCGTGATAAGACATCAGCTTTCCATATCAGAAACGGCTGATTCCAGACAAGTCCACGATCGTCAGAGCATCAGTTATTGGAAAACGGCTCACATATATAAAAAATTGGGGGGAGCCTTAAGCTTCGCCTCAAAGAGTTGAACGCGATAGCGATATCCTGTCCCTAGTGCGTGCTTGAACCACTTAGTGCATACTATGTAATGGGTAGCGTGCTTTAAACCATGAGCAATATGCGCGTGAAATGTTTTCTAACTTGCTATGGACCCACTACGTGGTCTTAGTGAATTCGCGCAGTAACGTGTGTGCCTTTTGTAATGGGTCGCTGGCTTTAAACCACGATGTCGTTATGATATTCCCGTGTTCTGACACCCGATGGCAATCTACGCTTGTACCACGCAATATTGCTGTGGTATTACATGTTGTATTGTGACGCCTGTATACAGGACGCGTGTGTTTGTAAAGTATAAAAGTTATTTTCACTGAATTTCCAAGCAGATGAAGTTATTTTCACTGCACTTCTAAGTAGACGCGTGGCTGTGTGGTATAGAACACTGGCTTGCCGCGCGGACGGCCGGGGTTCGATCCTCACTCGGACCCGGAAATTTTTATTACTTATTTTATTTACATCTTTCTCGATTTTTCAGTCACGGCAGGATGATGATTTTTCGCTCACAACCAACGACGCCGACACCGACGCCGCCAACGCCGGAGTTTCTGCGAAACGAGTTCTTTAACGCTATCGCGTTAATACGCAAGAGACTGGGACACTTCCGAGGGCCTATTTTTGTCCACACGCATTTTCGTATACGCGTACACGTCGGCGCACAAAATTTATTGAAACTTCGCTTCAACGTGGTTGCGATTTGGGACATTATGTTCACTATATTAGCTATGTAGGGGCTGGAAAAAAGATAATAAAGCGAAGTACCTACAGCGGTACCAGTCCCTACTAGAATGAAATGCGAACGCGGAGAAGTTTGTTGCATACTATAGTAACTACAGTTCAGGTGCGTGCGACTGCGCTGGGCAACAAAAAATCGCTTTAATGGCACGTACCATATTCAGTGATTGAAATATGACGATTTAATGCTAACTAATGCACATACCTTCGTTCCTAACTTCTTCAGTGCGGGTCATATCGGCGTAATTTCAACTCCAACGCGTAGATGAGAGCCAACATCTTCAGAGACCAGAGTTGTCGCAACATGACGGGTTTATCTCGAGGGATCACGCATACCAGTCGTTGTACTAAAAAAAATTGCTGCAGATCCACAAAGTGAATGTTCATGACGGAGCGAAGCTCCGTTGACGAAATGATGATATAAAGAATGTTTATGAAATCCATCTGTCCGTCCGTCCGTGCATCCGTCCGATCCGTCCCTCCGTCCATGGATGGACGGACACACGCGCGGATGGACGGGCGGATGCACGGACAGATCCACGGGAGCACGGACAGACGGACGGACAGATGCATAGACGGACGGATGGACAGATGCACGGACGGTTGGACGGTCAGATGCACGGACAGAGTACGGTCTATTTTAAACCTATATATGCGCTATGAACGCTCTATATACTGTAATGTAACACCTGTGTTTCGGTCCGACGGGAAGCTACGACAACGACAGCATCAACGGATATCGTGAGAGCCTAAAAAACTAGCAGTTGTTCCTTGTACGAATACAGCCGATGAGTGAAGCTCCTTAGAAATGGGGCGCAAACGACTATGCGTCTGATCTCGCTGCTGGCTTTCATGAAGGCGGTAGGGTGGGGAGCGGGTGGGGAGAGCGTTTGCTGCGCTTGGTGGCGGCAACGACTGAGCGAGTGAGTGTGCGGCGCGCGCAGCGCAGGGAGAGGGTGACAGGCGGGAGATGGGTGCGAGCGATGATGCGGAGGGGAGCTTCGACGGCGGCAACGGAACGCCGCGCGCGGCGTTTTATTGTCTTTCTGCGCCGGCGCCAGGGTGGGGAGAGCGTCTGCTACTACCTTCGACAGAGCGCCCGTAGTGCGCTAGAATGATGGTTGTCATTGCACAATCCACGTAAAGGTGGTGAAAGTGAAGACGACCATTATAACCAGTTGTGCGCAGAGCTTATTAACGCGACAGCGTTAAAGAGCTCTGTGCTCTTTAACGCTATCAGCCCCGACGGCCTGGGATCGAACCCAGGCCGTCTGGGTGACAAGCCGGTGTTCGACCACACAGCAACGCGTCTGCTTCGAAATACTGTGAAAATAACTTCCTCTGCTTGGAAATGCAGTGAAAAAAAAAATGGGCCTTGTATACAGGCGTCACAATACATGTAATATCGCAGTAATATTGCGTGGTTCAAGCGTACATTGCCATTGGACGTCAGAATATGGGATTACCATAACGATGCTGTGGTTTAAAGCACCCATTACAAAAGGCACACACGTTACTGCGCTTATTCCCTTAAAACCACGTAGTGGGTGCATAGCAAGTTCGAAAACATTTCATGCGCATAATTGCTCGTGGTTTAAAGCATGCTACGCATTACATGGTATGCACTAAGTGGTTGAAGTACGCACTAGGGACAGGATATCGCTATCGCATTCAACTCTTAAAGACGAAGCTTAAGGGGTACCCCACTTTGTTTTCTTTAATTTTAACCTCGAATTTTTGGTGCGCTAGAACCAGACCGCTGGGCGTTGGGCGCGCGTGGCGATTCACTGCCTTTTAAGGCGAAAGCCTTTAATTGTATCATGCTCACGTCCGTCCGTCCGTGTCCGTCCGTCCATGTCCGTCCGTCCGTCCGTGTCCGTCCTTCCCTGCGTCCGAGCCCTGGCAAGGGTGTCAGGTGGCCGCCGGGGTGCGCACACGGACGCCGGTCGCGTCGGGCTCTACAGCGCTCGCGCTTTGCTTGCGTAGCGTCGCTGTGCCCAGCGTTTCCAATCATGAAAGGAGGGAGACGCGCGCATCGCGTTCCATTCTGATCGACCCCGTCTCAATGGACACAGGTGTTCGCGGAAGACACTTTGGAATTTACAAAGGGTCCGTCAATTTAAGCGCTGGAACGCGGATGGCATTTGCACGATGCGCAAAGTGCGAGAAAATACGATCGCATGCGAGCGGAGTCAGATTAGCCTCGTGTCTCGCTGCGATTCGAGGTAAAATATTAAAAAAGAAAACACGCACACATTCCGTTCGTGTGCCATCGCACTGAGAATGTAAAAGAAAAAGCCGGCAGATCCCACGCACTGTGGGAATCGATGTAATGCGAAGCAGCCAGGAAGGAGCAAATCATGCTTTACATAATTTGCATGTCATGTTTTACATGTTACGACCTGTCATTCGTGTTCGTCATACAGTCACGTCGCGATATACCAATTTTGGTGTATGTCAAGCTAGCGAACTGGACGCAAGCGCACCATGAGTGTTGCATGTAAATGGCATTGTAGACGACATGCATGCCAAGATTTTCATGTTACCACCTGCCACTTATGTTCGTTATACAGTCATGTCACTCAATACCAAATTTGGTGTATATCAAGCTAACGAACGGCCGCGAGCGCGCCATGAGCGTGGAAAGCAAGTCATGTCGCTCATGACATGTCATGATTTCCATAATACCACTTGTCATTTATGTTCGTCACACAGTCATGTCACTCAATACCAACTTTCGTGTATCTAAAGCTAACGAAACGGCCGCGAGCGCGCCATGAGCGTGGAATGCAAGTCATGTCGCTCATCAACTCATGATTTCCATATTACCACTTATCATTTATGTTCGTCATACAGTCATGTCACTCAATACCAAATTTGGTGTATCTCAAGCTAACGAAACGGCCGCGAGCGCGCCATGAGCGTGGCATGCAAGTCATGTCGCACATGACAAGTCATGATTTCCATATTACCACTTGTCATTTATGTTCGTCATACAGTCATGTTACTCAATACCAAATTTGGTGTATCTCAAGCTAACGAAACGGCCGCGAGCGCGCCATGAGCGTGGAATGCAAGTCATGTCGCACATGACAAGTCATGATTTCCATATTACGACTTGTCATTTATGTTCGTCATACAATCATTTCACTCAATACCAAATTTGGTGTATATCAAGCTACCCAAACGGCCGCGAGCGCGCCATGAGCGTGGCATGCAAGTCATGTCGCACATGACAAGTCATGATTTCCATATTACCACTTGTCATTTATGTTCGTCATACAATCATTTCACTGAATACCAAATTGGTGTATATCAAGCTAACCAAACGGCCGCGAGCGCGCCATGAGCGTGGAATGCAAGTCATGTCCGCACATGACAAGGTCATGATTTCGATATTACGACTTGTCATTTATGTTCGTCATACAGTCATGTCACTGAATACCAAATTTGGTGTATATCAAGCTAACGAAACGGCCGCGAGCGCGCTATGAGCGTGGAATGCAAGTCATGTCGCTCATAAAGTCATAATTTTCATATTACCACTTGTCATTTATGTTCGTCATACAGTAATGTCACTCAATCCCAAATTTGGTGTATATCAAGCTAACGAAACGGCCGCGAGCGCGCCATGAACGTGGCATGTAAATCATTATTTTCATGACAAGTTAGTCATGATTTTCATGATATGACCAGCTATTTATGTTCGTCATACAGCCATGTTATGTCATAAAAAATTTGGTATAAATCCCATTAACGATACGGCCAGGAGAGCACAAAATCGCAGGCGGCTAGATAGATAGATAGATAGATAGATAGATAGATAGATAGATAGATAGATAGATAGATAGATAGATAGATAGATAGATAGATACGCTCAAACTCGCCGAAGTTCGCATTTAAAAGTTCCCCATCTCCCGCTAAAGGGAACCATGTGTGGATGCGAAGCAGCGAGGAGATAATTAGCTTGAGCGGGAGGAACGTCGCCGCTCTCATTTCACGGCAGCGGTCCGGGATCGCGGCGCTGCACAGGAGCGAGAATGAGGCGCGCGCGCTCCGTCATTTTCATACCGCGGAACTACCGTGGCGCCCCCCAGCGGAGTATGCAGCTGTCACACCACCTGTCGTGCCCGCCGCTGCGTAGAGGATTCCTAGAGGAAGGGACGGGGGGGGATCGTAGGAGAGGGGGGAGGGGACGTGCATGCGCTGTGGGACGCGGGAGCAGCTCCGTAGAGTAGACGATTCCTAGAGGAGAGAGGACGCGCATGCGCTGTGGGACGCCGGAGCCGCTCCGTAGAGTAGATGATTCCTAGAGTAGAGGAAGGGGGTGAGCGTAGGAGAGGGGACGCGCTGCGGGACGCTCCGTAGAGTAGAAGATTTCCTAGAGGAGAGAAAGGGGGGTGAGCATAGGAGAGAGAGGGGGGAGGGGACGCGCATGCGCTGTAGTGGTTTAGGACGCGGGAAGGAGGGACGGACTAAGCCCCCCTCCAAACACATGCAAGCAAGATTAAGGAATGGGGTCAACTTGGGCGACAAACACCACCTGCCTAGTCATTGCTAAGCAGCCTCTCTGTGCTCTCGGCCATGACTCAAGGAATGGGGTCAACCTGGGCGACAAATACCACCTGCCTAGTCATTGCTAAGCAGCCTCTCTGTGCTCTCGGCCATGACTCTGATGACTGTACTAGGGTTGACGGCCTTTCATATTACTACAGTGTTCTGGTTCGCATAATGGGTGCTTCCCTACTTCATGAAAGTGGCCGGACGCGGGACGCGGGACGGGGGACGCCGGACGGACATAGCCCCGAGCATAAGATGCTTCTCATCTAAAAGACATGGCATAGTCAGTCGAATGGCCACAAGCTTTTGCCGAACACACTTTGGCATGTACAAAGTGTCCTTCAATTTTTTTGCGCCGGCGCTGCGTCTATGTTGAAGGGAGCTTTGACGGCGGCGACGGGGTGCGGGCCTAAGGAACGTCGCTCCTAAAAATTGATGTTGCGATTGAACTCGCGACTATTGTGGCGACAGGAAGGCACACGGACTCTGGCATCATCAGCCTGACTACGCCCGCTGTAGAACAAAGGCCTCTCCCATGTTCCGCCAATCAACCCGGTTCAGTGCTTTCTGCTGCCACGCAAGCTTCTTAATCTCGTCTGCCACCTAATTTTCTGTCTCCCTCTCACTCGTTTGCCTACTCTTGGAATCCACTCAGTTACCCTTAATGACAAGCGGTTATCCTGCCTACGCGCTACGTTCCCGGCCTATGTCCATTTCATCTTCTTGATTTCAACTATGATATTCTTTAACCCCCGTTTGTTCCCTGACCCACTCTGTTCTCTTCCTGTCTCTTAAGGCTACAACTATCATTTTCCTTTCCATCGCTCGCTGCGTCGTCCTGAGTTCAAGTTGAACCCTCTTCGTAAGCCTCCAGGTTTCTGCTCCGTAGTTAGGTACCGGTATGATGCAGCTGTTATTTACCTTCCTCTTGAGGGATAGTGGTAGACTACCACCATTCATGATTTGAGAATGCTTGCCGAATGTTCTCCACCTCATCCTTATTCGTCTAGTTATTATAAATGCGAAGCATTTCTTAGCGAACTTCGGCGACTTTGAGCGTATCTATCTATCTATCTATCTATCTATCTATCTATCTATCTATCTATCTATCTATCTATCTATCTATCTATCTATCTATCTATCTATCTATCTATCTATCTATCTATCTAGCCGCCTACGACTTTGTGCTCTCCCGGCCGTATCGTTCACGGGATTTATACCAAAATTGGTACGGCATAACATGATTGTATGACAAACATGAATGGCTGGTCATATCATGAAAATCATGACTAACTTGTCATGAAAAGCATGATTTACGCGTCATGGCCATAGTGCTCCTGAGGCCGTTTTCTTAACTTGATATATCCAAAAATTGGTACGATGAAACATTTCTGCATGACCAATATATATGACAGGTGGTAATATGAAAATCATGAACTGCGTGTCATGTACAACATGATTTACATGCCACGCTCATGGCACGCTGACGGCCGTTTCGCTGGCTTGATATACACCAAATTTGGTATGACGTGACGTGACTGTATGACGAGCATAAATGACAAGTGGTAATATGGAAATCATGACATGTCATGTGCAACATGACTTGCACGCCACGCTCATGACACTCTCGGGGCCGTTTCGCTAGCTTCATATACACCAAATTTGGTATTGAGTGACGTGATTGTATGAGGAGCATAAATAACAAGTGGTAATATAGAAATCATGGCATGTCATGTGCGGCATGACTTGCATGCCAGGCTCATTGTACTCCCGTGGCCGTTTCGCTAGCTTGATATACACCAAATTTTGTAATCAGTGACGTGGTTGTATGACGAGCATAAATGGCATGTGGTAATATGGAAATCATGACATGTCATGTGCAACATGACTTGCATGCCACGCTCATGACACTTTCGTGGCCGTTTCACTAGCTTGATATACACAAAATTTGGTATTCAGCGACGTGATTGTATGACGGGCATAAATGACAAGTGGTAATATGGAAATCATGACATGTCGTGTGCAACATGACTTGCATGCCACGCTCATGAAACTCTCGTGGCCGTTTCGCTAGCTCGATATACACCAAATTTTTAAGGCGAAAGCCTTTAACGTGTCATGCTCACGCCCGTCCGTCTGGTCACCCATCCATCCGTCCGTCCGTCCGTCCCTCCAGCCCTGCCCTGGCACGGTGCCAGGTGGGCGCCGGGGCGCGCAAACGGACGCCGTTCGCGTTGGACTCTACAGCGCTCGCGCTTTGCTTGCGTAGCGTCGCTGTGCCTAGCGTCTCTAATCATGCAAGGAGGGAGACGCGCGCATCACGTTCCATTCTGACCGACTCCGTCTCAGTGGGCATAGGCGTTCGAGGAACACACTTTGGAATTGACAAAGTGTGTCATTGACTCTGAAACGCGGATGGCGTCTGCACGATGCGCAACGCGCGAGGACACGAACGCATGCGAAATGGAGTCAGATTGGTCTCGCGTCTCGCTGCAATTCGAGGTAAAAAATTAAGCGAACTTAAGGGGCAGATGGTAACGTGAAAATCTTGGCATGTATGTCATCTACAATGCCATTTACATGCCACGCTCATGGTGCGCTTGCGTCCAGTTCGATAGCTTGATATACTAACATGTAAATAATGGCATGCATATTATGTACAGCATGATTTGCTTCTTGGTGGCTGCTTCGCATTACATCCATTCCCACAGTGCGTGGGATCTGCCGGTTTTTTTCATTTGCATTTGTTTTTCAATTTTTCACTGATGGACAACGCTGATTTTTCACTCGCAACCAACGGCGCCGACACCGATACCGCAATTTTTGTGAAACGAGCTCGTCAGCACTATCGCGTTAATATATTGCTACGTGAACGACGAGGCGCCTGTTCAGTGAGGTTGTTAAAACAGCGGTTGCAGCGCTGACCGGTTGAGCTCGGAGCGCGCGCGGCGAGAGCTCTTCGTTCTCCTCGTCCGGCACACACGCGCATGGTCTCAGAGATTGGCAATATGCATGTAGCATTCTATCAGCAATGTGTGATCAGACGAGATTAAGAACTGCTATAAGGGCCGTAATAGATTTCCTAAACAGTACAGGACTGGACGCTAGACTCTAGCGAAGCCACAATGATGTGTGTTCATTGTATATACGCATAACCTGTTTCTCTCCCCATCGTCACCCTTCATCACTTCTTTTTTTCCCCTTGTCCCTCTTCCCCTGTGCAGAGTAGCACGCTAGAGCGAACTAGCTCAGGCCGACCTCTCTGCCTTCTAATAAATCATTCTCTCTCTCTCTCTCCCCGGCGGCAGAAGAGCCGTCTCGGCTCATCTAGGTGTCAACATCACCGGGAGAGTGGTATAGGGCTTCAAGCGTGCCACATGTACGATATCGCTGACCTGTAGGGCAGGTGGAGGCAATGAGGCTACAGAAGCGATTTCATGTCACAGGAGTATCCGCACGAAGGACTCAGTGTGGAGGGGTGCACCGAGAAAGCAGTTTTTCCGACAAGCCTACTTGACGAGTCGGTGACCACAGCAGGACCAAACAACCGGGCGAAAAGTGCACGTTTCGGTGTCGCCGATCGTACAAACGCCGTTGGTTATCTTTATAGGTCAGAAAGCGAGTACGAGCTGTTTCGCGCGCATGGGTAGCCCGGGTGGTAACGTCAAGGGCATATTCACTCGTCGGCACTGCGGGAAACGGGATGACTGTATCAAGGGGCAGCGTTGGTTCTCGGCCGAACAACAGAAAAAATGGAGAGTAACAGGCCGCGTCATGGCGCGAAGAATCGTACGCAAATGTCACGTACGGTAAAGCAAGGTCCCTAGTCAAAGTGGTATGAAGAAACATACTTCGCAAGCATGTCTGTAAGTGTTCGATTCACACGCTCCGTGAGGCCATTTGCCTGCGGATGGTATGACGTACTAAGTTAGTGCCTCGTTTCACAAGACTGCAGGTTGTCGGCTATATGACTTTCGATAGAAATGTGCGGCAGCGGTCCGTAAGCAGCTGGCGTGGAGCTCCATGTTGCAAAATCACGTCGTGTTGTAAAATCACGTCGTATTGTTAAGTGCAACAATAGAAAGACGTGTATTTGTATACTTTAGCGCAACGTATGATTTCCTCGAATTTAGCGTGCATCCTTACAAAGTTTGCATGCCATACCCAATTGGAAATACCAAGTCAGGTTAGTGTAAAAGGCTAAGATGATGTTTTTCCATGTCATAAAAATGAAATTAAACACAGGCAAAATGAATTCTTTGTCACACAGCCGCGTAAATTGCGAGGCGTGTTATTTTGATGTGCTCGGTTTAAACCCACAAAGACTGTCAGCAATGCTCTGCGCAGGTCGCGCCTCAGTGTTCGAGAAGCATCATGATTGTAGCAGATCGTTTTGTTAAGATTGCGCGCAGGACGCGAACTGTCAAGCTTCTTCCAGAACTTGCGTGACCACCAGTGATATGGCTGGAAAGTTCGACGCGTGATGTATAAAAGACGGCGCGACCCAGCGATGATCAGTGTTATCGACGGCCGACGCTCTGTTCGCCGATATCAGTCGACAGCGTGTACTGCAAGGGCTCGGACCTACCCGAAAATCCGGGCCCGGCCCCGCCCGGCCCACAGGCCGGTCTGGGTGAAGTAGTTTCCTATGGCGGGCCCGGGCCGGACTCGGGCCTGAAGCTCCGGGCTTAGAGCCGGGCCCTTTTAAGGTGGCGGGCTCGGGTCGGGCCGGGCTTGGAAATTGCTCAGTCATTAAGATTCGTCCACATACGTTGTGCATACATATATGTTCCACCTATTGTATCTGGAACAAACGCTTTTTTTTTATGTGGGGCAAGTCATTTGGAGAAGTTTTACGAAGGACAAGTACGGAACCTGCTTTGCTTCTTGTATGTTGGGGCTACTTGATAGACTAGGTGCTGCTGTAGTTAACATGTCACTACTGTTTGCTTTATTAATTTCATTTGTATCATTTTGTATCTGGGATGTTATTTTGTAATTACTGCAATAAATGTAAAACAGCAAAAACTCGTTCATTTGAACTCGAAGGGGACTATAAAATTGTTCAAATTAAGCGGAGTTAGAATTACCGGATGGGCGCTGGAATGAACGGACATGGAGCCACACTGCGCAGGCAGAACCCAAAGAAGCCACGTCTGGGCTTGTTATCGCGAATTAGGCGCTACTTCACGTTTTTGGCCGGTCGTTTCGTAAATTAAGTTCATGGAGCTCTAACAGCGAACAGAACTAATTGATGAGTCTGTGATACGCCAGAAAGAAGCACCGACATGCCATCTTGTGAGCAATTAGCCTTAATGTCGAACTAAGTTGGCACGGCGGCGTCGTAATGATGCAGCCTTAAAATCCGTTCCTGTTTTTCTCGCAGATTGGGACTATGACGCTTCTTCTAGGCCTTTCTGCAGCATGTCCGGAGCAACAACCAATGCTTCAACCTACTATCAACGGCGATGTGGTTTTGCTGATACACCCGGCCTCAACTGACAAACGCTACCGGTCCTTCAACGATGGCGCTGGTGTTACATCGTCAGAACCGTGCGATCACCGGTGATGCCCCCATGGATAGACCCTTTAAAAGACAGCGCTTACGGCCCAATCGGCAGTGGACACGGCGTCGTCGTAAAGAAGCAGCCTTCAAATCGGTTCCTGCTTAACCCGCAGGTGAGCAAACGCTACGACAAATCATTTCGCAGTAACGATGTCTGCCTAATTCTGCTGCCGCGTACACGGTCGCTTCATGAAGCATTTTGTAAACTTATTGTTTCCTTGCGCTTGATGCTACTGTTGGGCGGAGATATTGAGATGAACCCAGGCCCCACACTAGACGTCATAGCAGAACAGCTAAAGCAAATTGCAGGAGGCATTCAAGATATTAAGAAAGAAAAATCTGTAACAAAAACCAGATTTAACGCGATTGACAAAAAAACTTGAAGAGATAACTGGCATAGAAAAACAGCTCACGGAGTACAATAAACGAATATCTAACTTAGAAAAAAAACCTAATGGCTGTGCAAATGAAAGTGGATGATTTAGAAAACCGGAACCGTCGGTCCGACTTTGTCATTTACGGCGTTGAAGAACAACAAAATGAATTGCCAGGACATTCTTGTTGATTTGGTCGAAAAAAGATTTTATATGGTGTGCTACAGATAAAAACCAAAGGAATCGAAATAATCCACCGTCGAGGTAAAAAGAAGCCAACTAGTACCTCTAGACCCATTATTCTCAGACTACTGGATCATCGAGACGACAAAGTTTCAAACCTCGGGCACTGTTCGAAGCTTAAGGGCTCAGCTTTCTGTATCAGTGAAGACTTTTCTCGTAATACTCGGGACACTAGGAAGAAACTGTGGGACCGAACGAAAGGACACCGGGACAGGCAGGAAAGGGTGCCACTGGTGCGCGATAAAGTGCGATTCAACGGTCAACTTTTTGCTTGGGCATAGTGAACCTGTATATATAATAGCAGTGCAAAAAAATGAAGAAGTCATAGAGAAAAGAGTCACTCGAGGTCGACAGAAGTAACGCTGTTGAATATGAAAGCACGAAGTCTTGTAAATAAAGTAGATCTATTCGAAGCTCTCCTTCTAGAAATAAACCTGACATAGTTGCTGTCAGGAAAACATGGCTGTACTCGGACATCTTAGACCATGAGGTAACGCCGCCAGGTTATGTGATTGTGCGCAAAGATAAGGAAACTAGAGGAGGGGGCGAGACACTCTTCAAGAAAAAACTGCGCTACTCTGTCTTACCGGGCAACCCTAGCATTGAATTGGTGTGGTGCAAATTGCAGCTGCGGAAAGGCCGTGTATTCGTTGGTGTTATCTACAGACCACCTAATGCTGAGGCAAGTTATCTGGAACTTCTAGATTATATGCACGATCACGTGACGGGTGATATGATCATCACGGCTGGTGACCTCAATCTGCCTGAAATAGAATGGTCGTCCAAAAAGTGCGAAGTGCTGCAAATCACGTCATATTAGATATGTTGTTCAATTTTAACCTCGCACAACTGGTACGCGTCCCCACACGTGTGCAGGACGGATCGAGCTCTATTCTAGATGTTGTGTTTGTTAGCGATCATTTCCCAGAACACCAGACACTCATCGAAATCTTAAACGGTATATCCGATCACAACTCAGTCCTATATCTGCACACTGCCCCTATCTGGTCTTTCTTGGCAACATGGCCCTGAAACGTGTTCTTGCATTCAAAAGCGCAGACGACGCAGCAATAATAACTTATCTTAATCACAAATAACCATAGGTCGGCAAAATATGTGGAGCTCACTCAGACTCACTCATGAACTATATCTTGCACTTTGGACTCACTCTGAATCAGATTCATCAAAATTCTCCTGAGCCGGACTCACTCGAACTCACACTCACGAAAATTTTCTTCATCCGGACTCACTCAAACTCACCAAAATATTACTCACCCGGACTCACTCAGACTCAGACTCACGGCTCGGTCTGAGTCTGAGTGAGTCCGAGTGAGTCGACTCATGAGTCCGTTAGCCTAGAATTATTTTTTTTCGACCATGATGTGAATCCTCTATAACACCAATATCTCACGTAATCGGTGCTGTTCTTGACGCCGTTTCATATAATACCTTCGAATACGAGTTATGAGTGCTCGTAAACCAGAAAGGTCATTTTTCTTGAAAGAGATTACAACATAACATATATTTATCAAGAACTTCCTTGAAGAGTTGGCAAGGGGGGGGGGGGGGATCAAGGCACTTTTCAGCGTAATTCGCGCCTCTGATCTATACATATTCAAATGGTGTATGAAAGACACTGCTTTTGAATATGTGTGATTAGACGTGAGTACAAGCGTGAATCCAGACAAGGCTGATAGTACTGTTGAAGGTGAGTAGATATGAGTCTAGAGGTGGGCAAGAAAAGTGAAACTCACTCAGACTCACATAAGAAATATATCTTGTGCTTTGGACTCACTCGGACTCAGACTCACCAACATTTTCCTGAGCCGTACTCACTCGGACTCACACTCACGAAAATTTTCTTCAGCCGGACTCACTCGGACTCAAACTCACCAAAATATTACTCACCCGGACTCACTCAGACTCAGACTCACGGCTCGATTTGAGTCTGAGTGAGTCCGAGTGAGTCGACTCATGAGTGAGTTCGCCGACCTATGCAAATAACATATCTTAATCACGAGCCGCGCGCAACTCTTAAAACGACGACACATTGCAGACTACTGACCGCAGCGCCACAAGCGGATTCACACTGTTAGGGCTTCACTTTTGGAAGCTCGTCCCGGGCACTCCCTTGTTCTAGTACACTCTAACTGTACTAAAACAAAATATGCCGATAGATAACGTGCGACAGAGATGCTTTTATTGCTCTGAGAAATTTAAACGCACGAATTGTGAGGTCAGCCAGTATTTTTTTTTTTGTAACGCATGAATTTGCTTTGTATCCTTCCATTCATTTTCTCGTAATAATGCCTCGCAATGTATATAGCCCTGCAACATAGTCTCACTTTAGGCAGCACATAATGTCAAGATAGTGTTTTGTCATTGACAGCATTGTTTTTTGCATGTCACTTTGCGAGACAGCAGTTGCTCCTCCAAGCATATACTTGCTCTTTTTATCTGACGAGTGTAATCACGACATAGGTCGGCAAAAAATTTAGAGCTCACTCAGACTCACTCATGAAATATACTTCGCCCTTAAGGCTCACTCGGACTCTCACTCACCAAAAGTTTCCTCAGCCGGACTCACTCGGACTCAGACTCACTAACATTTTTCTCATTCGGACTCACTCGGACTCAGACTCACTAAAAATTGGGGGGACCCTTAAGCTTCGCCTATAAGAGTTGAACGCAATAGCGATATCCTGTCCCTAGTCCGTACTTAAATCCCTTAGTGCACACTATGTAATGCGTAGGATGCTTTAAACCACGAGCAATTATGCGCGGTAAATGCAGGAAATGTTTTCGAAGTTGGTATGCACCCACTACGTGGTCTTAAAGGAATACGCGCAGTAACGTCTGTGCCTTTTGTAATGGGTACACGGCTTTGAACCACAATGTCGTTATGATATTCGCATCTTCTGACGCCCGATGGCTATGCACGCTTGTACCACGCAATACTGCAATATTACATGTTGTATTGTGATGCCTGTATATAGGACGCGCGTGTTTGCAAAGCATGAAAGTTATTTTCCCTGCAATTCCAAGCAGAGGAAGTTATTTTATATGTTCCTCCCTTTCAAAAAGAGCCCCACCAATAATACTCCATATGATCTGTTTATGTTATTAGGACTTTATTCGCTATGGAAAAGTCGCATGATTGACAGACGTGCCGAGCCACCACGGTCGACGAGGTCTGTCTTCAGAGAAGAAGCTGCTCAAGTGCGCAGTGTTATTGAGACTTTTGAACCCGTTCCGGAGTGGCTTTCCCTTCTAGACGCTTATGTGTTTGCCTGACTTTTGAAATACTTGCTACTGTTTAGAAGAATGGGGGTGTTGTGTATGCTAAGGTAATTCCAATGTGACGAAATATGTTGTGCGGAGGTCACAATAATTACCGGTGTTGATTCCATGCATTAAAGAAAAAAAAAAAGAAGCGTGGCTGCGTGGTAGAACACCTGCTTGCCACGCAGACGACCCGGGCTCGATCCTCATTCCGACCCGGAAATTTTTATTATTTGTTTTATTTGCATCTTTCTCGATTTTTCGGTCACGGACAAGATGATTTTTCGCACACCGACACCGACGCCGAAGCCGGCGCCGGAAACGAGCTCTTTAACGCTATCGCGTTAAAATATCCCTCACTTGGGCTTATTTAGACTCACGGCTCTCTCTTAGTCTGGGTGAGTCTGAGTGAGTCGACTCATAAGTCCGTTAGCGTGCTATTAGCTGTTTCGTCCAAGGTGTCGATGCTTTTTAACATCAAAATATCTCGCACAATCGGTGCTCTACATGGCGCTTTTGATCTCATATCTTTAAATACGAGTTATCAGGGGTTGAAATCCACTAAGGACATTGTTATTCAAAGTTATGACTCACACGAGATGTTTTTAACAAGACATTTCTTTGAAAGAAAATGGAGGGGGGGGGGGGGGTCAAGCCATCTCCCCTCTCCGTAACTCTCGCATATGTTCAATTAATATTGGGCTGGTGTATGAACGCTACTGCGTTGATGTTCGAGTAGACATCATTAGCATAAACGCAAGCCGACATAAGGCTAATAGTAATGCTGAAGTTGAGTAGACAAGGATGACATGTCGGCAAAACAATATGGAGCTCACTCAGATTCACTAATGAAATATACCTCGCCCTAGGGCTCACTCGGATTCACACTCGCCAAAGTTTTCCTCAACTGGACTCCCTCTGACTCAGACTCGCTAAAAATTTTCTTACTCGGACTCACTCGAACTGAAACTCACCAAAATATTACTCACCCGGACTCACTCAGACTCAGACTCATGGCTCGATCTGAGCCTGAGTGAGTCTGAGTGAGTCTACTCATTAGTGAGCTTGCCGACCTATGAATCAGGAATCCTTTTCTTGACATAATTGCTGTGCTACACGATTGCGAGGCCTCAGGTCATTTTTGCGCGCTTTTTTGTTCGCTTGGCGATATGTACCACTTTACGCAGCACGAATTTATGCAAGAAATTCATACGAGACAATCCTCTGTCAGCGTTATTGTGTCTGTCTGTGAAGAGCATTTTTGGTCATGGAAATCTTCTGTTCTGTTCCAGTTCATACTAATGAGTCTTGATATCTCAGCTACATACTAACACTGTTGACTTCATTTTATGTGGTGTTTCGTGCATTTAACAGAAATGTCCTTTGTTTTACATGAACTGTTAATACAACTTCCTGTGTTGTGATGCGCCAAGCACATTTATTGAATGTTTCACTCTAATATTTAGTATGGTAGCTTTACTTATTTCTTTCTTGGTAAGGTAACTCGTTTTACTTTAAGCGCGCTCATGATATTTTACTGTTGTATTAAATCATAGTTCAATGTGCTTCGCTGTACTTATCACATGCAAATGAAAAGGCATTTCTAAAATCGTGAGTGCTCCTGAACTTCATTATTTCCCTACCAGGATATTTAAAAAAATTCTTAGAGCATCAAATTGAGAGAGAAGAAATGGTAGAGAAGGAAAGGCAGGGAGGTTAACCAGTCCAGGATAACCGGTTTGCTACCCTGCACGTGGGAAGGGGGGAGATTGAAAGAGAGAGGGGAAAGGGTGGAAAGAGAGAGAAACACACATAACACAGCACACACACAAACAAGCAGTCATTGACAGTCCATCGCGCTGGTGTGGTACGCAACATCGCTGTCAGAGCCGCTTGTTCCAAGTTTGTTTTTCTTAGAAACCTCAGTAGCTCCTTGGTCACCTTCAGGTGCGATGTCCTCTGTGTACGACATTCCAGAATAGATTCAACAGACATTTGTCTATTGTCACGGTCCGCTAGAACGGACGCCAGTGACTGTCTCTGAACATCATATAGCGGAACAGTCACACAATGTGGGGCAGCGTCTCCTCGAAACGACAGGCATCGCAGAGAGCATCGTCGGCCATCCCAATGCGAAACACAAGCAGATAATGGCAGTGTGATGAGCAATACAGTTGCATGGTATTTGAATTGTACAGAAAATAAAAATAAATTACAAAACAAAAAGAGTATGACAAAATGATCATGTGTAACAAATTATCACACGTAGAGTGCTGTGGGGCATGTATCATGCACATCTTAACTTCTTCCTGCCGTTCATTTTTTTGTGATGTAGCACCAGCATGCTTAAGTCTTTAGCTAAACAGGTATGAATTCTTATTTTTTAAGTGTCGCACATTTAATAGAAGGGCCGCTCTTCCAGCTTTCACTGTGACGAGGCTGTGCGTGCCGCGCAGGATTGGCGTTTTTTTTTTGTCACACATTTCATTTATGTTAGCTGATGCACAATAAAGAAACAACTGTATTTGTAGAAGTTGTTTTCAACAAGCCTCTCGCATTTTCAAGCCTCTTAAGGAGGCGAAGGTAGTGGAGTGAAATGGATGCATAAAAATAAGCGCGTAGTCTCAAAAGTGGCGATTGGCCACATTCAGTGACATGACTCCTTTATCACTCGTGAAAATGCAGAACGTACATGCTGTATTTAACATTGCATTACTTGGCATTGTGACCGCCTAGAGAACTCTTGACACTACAATTGCTCCCCTGATTTTGTGGGATACACTATACAGTTTTAATCTCCCAGTTAAATGACAGTTATGGTGCACACATTATAAATGTCCCTTTTGCTCCCCCAGAATTCTGTGGCTGATAGTAGATAGCGTATCTGCTACGTTTAAGACAAGTTGTGCCTTGCTATGTTCACAAGAGCAACTTTTCGCACTATAGAAGATTTCAAGAAGATTTGAATTCTTATGCACGAAATAACGTTTTCACTTTGTCAATACAGGATGACATACCAGCAACACCATGTGTGGCGTTCAGTGGGGATGTCCTGGAGGATGCAGATTTCTTGTGGCTAATGGTGGACCATTCGAAATTCTTCAAGTTTATGAATGCAAAGGAGGGACTTGCAGTGATAATGTGTGCATACTGCCTATTTATTCTGCAGTACGCCCGCAAAGCTCTCAAGACACTTGTAGTGCTTGAGCAATTTTTGCTGGGACTCGAGAAGACAACGCCGAGGTCTGTTATCACTAAGTTTCTCAACGTTGTTGTGAAAGCCTCAGGTCCTTAGCTTTTCAACGCCTTGGGACTACAAATGTGAATAATGCTTGTTCTTGTTTTGACTGCCCCATGTATTTTTTGTTTTTTTGTGCATTGTACTAGTGTAACCTTCTTATTCGTAATGGAAAACCGACATATAGTGTGCTATTACGATTTCTCTTACATGGAAGAAACAAGTATAAAATTTCATAATAAGTGTCTACGTTTGTGTTGATTTGGAAGAAAAACTGTCTTGTGGTACATTTATCCTCCGCAAATCTATATTTACTTACCGAAGGTGTGAAAACACATGTCTTTATAAGCGAAAACAGTGTGTATCAGGGGAACACTGTTATATATGTATAAACTGAATCTTTTAAATGAACTCGAGAAGGCTGAACTCGCATGGTTTCGCCATGCCAGGTTTAACTGCAAAACAAGTTGCTGAAACGTCTATATTGTCTGCATCCTGCGTGCATAACGGAGTGCACGCAGGATGCAGACAATATAGACGTGTCAATATAGTCATGTCACAGTCCTAAAGATTTTTAGATATGTCGACGATTTTTTGGTG
Organism: Rhipicephalus appendiculatus; assembly: GCA_030522465.1. Classification (NCBI taxonomy): domain Eukaryota; kingdom Metazoa; phylum Arthropoda; class Arachnida; order Ixodida; family Ixodidae; genus Rhipicephalus; species Rhipicephalus appendiculatus. The sequence continues at coordinate 798,787 of JALIZH010019845.1, forward strand.
ATTCTAAGAAAATGCATTCCATCCCGGTATGAAGACATCGCGATGGACACTGTACAAATGTTTGGACAACATGGCAAAGGGCTCAAATTCACATACGAGCTACCTAAAGAGAATAGCCTACAATTCTCGGACCTCTACATCAAGTACGGTGAACGATGTGTGTGCTGGAGCTATCGCCCGAGAGCTAAGAAAGATTTTTTACCGTTTGATTCGGCCCAGTCGAAAACTGTGAAGAGGGCAATTGCGAACCTCTCGCTTGAATCGGCACTTATCAAGTCTTGCCCTCACATGATGCAAGCAAGCTTTAAGGGTGAGGTAGCCAGACTGCGAAAAGCAGGGTTCCCTGACCACGTCCTAACAGCTGTGACGGAGTCACTGTTGCAGAAATTCAAGGGGAGACCAAAGAAGCCGCGGAGACCAGAACGTAGGGACGCCAATCCTGTGGTTATACCCTACATGCATAGGGTCACCCACAATCTGAAAAGGGTTGGCAACAAGTACGGTGTCCCAATCGTCTTCTCGGCCCCACACAAGCTAGCCAAAGTGTGCCCCAAGGTCTGCAGCAAACAGGTGATTCCCGGCTGTGGAATGAAACACGCCAAACCGTACGTACGGTGCGCCACGGGTGTGGTCTACGAGATCCCCCTTTCATGTGGCAAGGTTTACGTTGGTCAGACTGGGCGCTGCATTAACCAGCGCGCCAAGGAACATGAACGGTCGCTAAGCGATGAGTCAGCGTCGTTCCAGAATCTACCCGCCCATTGCAGCGCTTGCAGAAACTGTGAACCACGGCTTGAGAAAATAAAACTCCTAAGCAGAAGTAAAGACAGATTAGTTCGCGAACTATCAGAAGCGTATTTCATCACACAGAAAGGCGACATGTGCGTCAGCACCGCATCTGTATCATTGCGTGCTAGTGAATTTGAGGTACTAAACAAAAAGTGATACCTTGCACCAATCCCAGCCCATCCACTGTTCCTCATGAATGCCCATGCGTCCCTTGTCTTTCATTGTCATAAAATGCTATGCGGTTGTTTCAATAAAAATAGTTGGAGTCAGCGCCCGTCCTGTCATGTTCTTTTCTTCTTGTCCTCGTCTAATGTAGCGCTACAATTTTTAAATAAGGATGTATCACCAACTAGCCCCGCAACGTGTTTTGTTAAGATAACGGAGTGCAAAACGGCTCTACAGGGGAGTGCAAAATAACGCGGAGTGCAGAATAACGGATTGCAAGGCGGCTCTACAGCGTCAGAACCGTCGTGCCTAGCTGTCAAACACTAATAATTGCATAGGAGGCAATGTAGAAAGCATTTTCAAAGGAAAAAAAACAGCATGAAAAAAAAAAACCTTTCGCCACTAGGAGTCCGAACGCGCCACCTTCGGATCGCGAGCCGAGTACTTTACCACTACGCCACTTGTTTTTGTTTTCTTTTTATTACCGTTACTCAACATTTAACAAACACAAGAGCAAACGCTATGTACAATACAAACATTCCTTGTCTAAAAAAGGCGAGAGATCGAGAGAAAACGGAAAAGGCCAAACTGGGACAAATGAGGACACCCTAGACACTCAACTCCTTCATTTGTAAAAGGAGCGCTACACGATTTAATCAATCGTGAACATCTTCGAGAATTGTTTGTTCTTCAAGAAAACGGGATATGCTTTCTTTAAAGGGACCGACAACTGCCCAGAACATGAACTGAGATGACTCCACTGATGGAAAGATTGTGCGTCGCGCTGACTCAAACCAACCCTGTTTTTTTCGTGAGAGGCGGAATTTATATTTGTATTTCTTCATCGAAAGACGTGAAAAATGACCTTTGGCGCCTCTGGAGGCAAATACATGAACGAATCGATGTACCTTGTCACGTGACCGTTGATTGCTGTAGACGGTTGAGGATCTTTTTGTTAGTACTGAAATATTGTTCGCTTCTTTATATTAAAAGATATTACTCCATAAAAATGTACACATACGGCCTGCGTTAGTAGTATGCATTAAAGCGGCACTGCCTTCGCATGACGTAATGATACCATGCTCGTCAGCGCGTCTTGAGCAACTTTTCAGCGTGCTGATGCAACCGTGCATGTAGTTTGCAGGTCGCTAAGATTTTTGAGCGACATAATTTTTCTACCTACACTTCGTCTCAGAAATGACGCGCACTGCTACTCGGCGAGGCCGTGCATATGCGTAGTGACGTTTTCGGTGACTTGGCTTGGCTCGTGCATCGAGAGAGTAATGACGCCGGGACAAGCCACCCATGACACAGGCGCAGGCAACCTCGGGCGCAGGCGCACACTGCGGTATAAATACAGGGAAGGTGTCTAATGCCACATCATCTCATTGTAGCGGCTTGTTATTTTCAAAAATTGTTCAAAAGCTCAAAATAAAGGTGGTTTAAACGCAGTTACAGGAACTCCTGCGCAAGCAGAACGACGACAGCTTTCACAAATCGCGAGAAAGGCTGGCGGTATCGCTATCAATTCTCAGCGTTGCTGGAAGGAAAAGTACATGTGTTTTAGAGCCTTTCAGATAGAAAAATACTGCTTGTAAAATAACTACGTGCTTTTGGGATTAACTACTGCAGCTACAAATACTACGAAGGGTGAGCTTTCTGTTGCACCGTAAAAAAAATGGGTCGAGAAAAGTCAGTTGTCGGTCCCTTTAAAATGCTGACGGGCCGAACGGGCGTCTACGTCTGCGTGCAGTATGGCGATCCTGCCCTTCCATATGCTGTGGAGTATAATAAACATATTAGATCAAACGGTGTTCTGTCATCACTTCCAACAGAAAGATACTGAATTCCAGGGGGGTCTAAAGAAAAATCTTTTTTGAGGGTTCGCCGCTGTACGCCCCATAAAAAAACGGCGTCCCAACAGTCAAGGAACATATGGTCTATTGTTTCAATTTTTCTACATATTAAGCAGTCGGTTCCCCATGGCACAAACATGCCCTTTTCCTCCAGCCAGGGCTTTATTGGCAGTGTTCCCGTATGTAGTTGAAAAAAGAAAGTCATCATTCCTGCAGGTAGCATTATTCTCTTGACCTTTTTTTTTTTTACATTTCTCCCTCGACACGCAGAGTACATGGTTCTATACAGCGGTTCAGGTAGTACAACGTCACAGAGGTCTTCATACAATTTTTCCGTGCCACAGGGGAAAGATAATAGAGTGAAAAGCGAGCGGACAAAAGACTGCTAGCTAAAACTACTTCTTTTAAAAAGCCATGTGAGCTTACAGGCCAATATTTCGCAGATACAACAATGTTCGGCAACGGTTTGCACAGGCGAAGTACACAGTGCGCAGAAAAAGGTCCTGAACATTACGTAAGATCAGAAAGCGATGGATAATTTGGCGCAAAAATATGCGTGTCAATCCCAGCACCCCATTTCGAACTCGCAATAACAAATTAGTCCGACTAGTCCTTTCCCATGTTGACCACCACACGAACACGCCAAGAACACGGTGAAATTTCTGGATGTTCATTCTAGAACAGGGAAGAACCTGGAGCACATACAAAATCTTACCAACAAAAAAAAATGTTGCAGTGGCTTAGCTCGGCTATGCCAGGATATACGTAGCGTTAGCAAAGGTTCAGCTGATTATTCTTAGCTTTCCTGATTGTCTAGATTGTCTAGGATTAGCTTGATTATCATGCTTACTGCTGCTCCAATGACACACACACGGTATACGCATTATGTGGCCCATGTATATTAATTTTTGCTCAACGTGAAGTTGCTTCTCTATTTCCACAAAGACATCACCACAAAGGTGATCAGTGAAGTAAAACGCTGCCGTCTCTGTGGCCCCACGCGAATCCTACGCAGCTGTTTGTTGATGGGTCTGCTGCTGATGATGGTTAAGTATGTCTGAGCGCCTTTTAATAGGTGGGCCTTTAAGACACCCTCTAGTACAGGGGTCTCAAACTCACCTCAACCAGCGGGCCGCAGTCACACAGTTTAGTCCCGCAAGGGCCGGGAAGAATGTAAAGTGTGTGTGCGTGGGGGGGATTAGTAAAAATCGTCAGCAGACATTGCCATTTGAAAGAAAACATTTCCAATATATCATGTACGGGTCATTTCTGAAAGATATTTGGTACCAGGATTCCAACAGCATATCGAAAGAGACCTCCAAAATGACGAAATTCTGGACGCCGATTCTGAAATATAATTTTTTTTTCGCGGTTATGTTTCGATCAACACATGGTGACTACATGGGGTGCTGCACAAAAACAATGCTTTAGATCAGTCATGCCTGTCTACTCATGAACATACTTATTAAGAAAAAAAATGTGGAGTGAGGGCAGTCATGTCCGGACGCGGGCCGCAAATGAGAGCCTCGCGAGCCCCATGCGGCCCGCGGGCCGCGTGTTTGAGACCCCTGCTCTAGTAGCTCAATTCACATATTTGACGCCTAGCGAGTTTCTACGCTTCTGCCAAGCCGTATATGGTGCGTTAAGGAGACTCATTCCACTAAATGACATTCATATAGTGTTTTTTTTTTTCCAAAGCAGTTTCAACACGGCTCGTGGCTCTGGGGTAGAACACATTCTTGCCACGCAGACGGCTAGGGTTCGATCCTCATTCGGATGCGGAAATTTTAGATGTGAAGCATCTTATGGCGAAGCTTAATCCGGTGGTGGTGGTGGTGGTGGTGGTGGTGTGCCGCGTGCCCACCCTGACTGCGCATGCGCAAACAGTTAACAAAAATAAAAATAAAAAACCTCCTCTTCCCCTCTCTCTCCTCTAGGCATCCCTCCCCGCGGCAACCACACCCACACTGCGCATGCGCCTCCCCTCCTCTCTCCCCCTCTTACACTCCCCCCTCTCTCCATCCCTGCCCGCGGCGTCTAACTCCCCCCTGCGCATGCGCGTCCCCCCCTCTCTCCTCTCCTACGCTCCCCCCCTCTCTCCTCTACGCATCCCCTGCCCACGGCGTTCACACTCCCACTGCGCATGCGTGTCACCCCCTCTCTCTCTCCTCTCCTACGCTCCTCCCTCTCTAGCCTCGCGACGCCGACGCAGGCAGCGTCTGCTAGTGAGTTTCTTGGTTGAAAAAACCGACTGCTCGCGCTGCACAACCGTTCACTGGCCATCCCGTATATATAGCAATGGATCTTGACCTCCAAGGTGGTGCCGGTGGGAGATTTCTCCTGTGCGTTGTTGAACAATAAAAATTCTCAGCGTGCGCGTTAACTAAAAGCGGAGTGCGGGTCTCTGTGTTCAGTCGGAGTCTTCTGTCTCTCATTGCCCATTAGCACCGATTGGCATGTTCCAGTAGGAAAAACTGCTCCATCACTGCCTGCTTTGCGCCTCCCCAGTTTTCTCTCCTGCGCAACGCTGCGATGAGCGCCAGCGTCAACGCCGCCGCCAGTGTAAGCGTTAGCGCCCGCTGCTTCACATCTACACATGGTTCCCTTTAGCGGGAGATGGTGTAATTTTTTTTATTATTTATTTTATTTCCATCTTTCTCGATTTTTCGCTCATGCACAAGATGATTTTTTGGCCCACAAACAACGACGCTGACGCCGACACCGAAACCGACGCCAGAAGTTCTGCAAAACGAGCTCTTTAACGCTATCCCGTTAAAATGGGATTGTATCTTAGACTGAGTCGCATTTTTTGTCGTAGAGCACATAATCTCGTGGATGAGCCGGGCAGATAATTTGCAGGCTTCTAAAACTCTTTTCTGGCTAATTTCTTGCCCTTAGCATGGCGCAGGACCCTGAAAACCACTCACGGTCGGTGAACAGGGCTCCGGCGGCGGCAGTGACCCATGGCTACCTGGACTGTGGAGGGAACCCACCTTCAGACCGATGTGCAAGGAGCCTGATCAAAAATAAAGCTCATTCACTTTTCATTTCTCTTAGCATTGCGTGGGTCAAGTCGACAAATACCGGCAACACGTGCCAAGAAATACAGCCGAAATGAAGGGAATGTTTTATTCTCTACAAGTGCTAAAGGCGACACGTATGAAAAATGGTCGCAAGCAGCAGCACATGGTTCTTATGTTCGCCAGAGACCCAAAATAGTTCAGTTGAAATTAGTGTCACACACAGTGCAGCAAAGTGTCACACACAGTACATCATCGAGAAGTGATGATTGGATAGGAGACAGTTTTGGTTGAATGAAGCCGAGGTTGGCGCCACGAGAACCTTTTTCGGTGAGAAGGTGCATGCGCAAAGGCACCACGTCCGCGGTCGGTAGCAAGGTGAAATTAACATGTGGTTTCCTAATGTATTATTCTGTGCGAATATAATTGGTCAGAAGTGGTGGTTCAGCGCCTTGAAGAGTTAGGCTTAAAAATGCGGACCTGGAGCAGTTCACTGCCTCACGCAGGATGCTAGATCGCTTCTCCCCTGAGTGAGTCAGCGCATTATATAACGTCTATATGTGGTAGAAAGGCATCCGCATACAGTTGACCCTTGCGGCTTCTCACCAGTGGGGGGTCCAATTGTGGACTCCGCACAAAAAAACATCAGGGTATAAGAGTACAGGCGCCGTTTTACAATTCTGAAGCTCAAAATGTGGCGTCTGGAGATACGCTATTTTCAAATATTTTACCGTACGTTTGGTGGTTCCAATCTGAGTAATCAACTGGGGAGTAAGCTATATAATTTGACAGTCCGCACTTTCCTTCTGCTAACAGGTATATCTGGGGTGATGACGTTTAACTGGCGTTGCAGGTAAACGTGGGTCAGCCTGTGGTCTATTTACAACTGATTGCATGCGGCGTGAGCGGCTCTAGTATGACTTCACAGTTCTCGTGTTAATGTGGGCCTTCAAACTCTCCTATGCGATCAAATGCCCTTCTACGGAACTAGCAGTTAAGCTGACTTACGATTGCATGAATACGTTTATCGCGCGAAAGGTTCCTCTTTTGAGTAATATCCTTTCCGCATACGTTGCACAAACCAGGTTTGTTCACTAGTGTTAAATCATGCAATTTAAGCGTGCCGTTTTACGCGAATGCAGCTGGACATAAGAGGTGGTGATATGGCTTTTAGCCTGTATGCATTCGCAGGTGCTTTTTTAGTGTTCCTTCTCGACTGAACTTGCGGCTACAAAACTGACAATCGAAGTTCTTCTCGCCTGTGTGAATGAGGTTATGCTGCAAAAGGTTGTATTTTCCGGGTGAAAGTCATCCCGCATGTGTCGCACACATGGGGTCGCTCACCAGTGTGAGTTAAAACATGCCTTTTCAGTGTAGCCAAGTTCTGGAATGCAGCAGGACATAGGTGGCATACGTACGGTTTCTGATCTGTGTGCGTAAGGAATGTGTGACTGGAGGTGATCGTTGCGTGAATATTTTCGGCCACACACATGGCAGCCAAACGTTTGCTTCCCCGAATGCGTCCGCGTGTGGCGAAGAAGGTTCGACTGCTTCGCAAATCTCTGTCCGCACTCACTGCACTGATGCGGTCGTTCGCCAGTGTGGGTCCGGACATGGAGCCGCCGACCCTCGCTGCTCGTGAATGTGGCGGGGCACGACGAGCACTCGTACGGCCTTTCGTCCGTATGCGTACGATTGTGAATGCTGAGGTACCATTTCTTCGAAAATTTCCTGTCACAAACACCACAAGCGTAGGGTTTGACACCTGCGTGAGCCAACAAGTGTGCTTGCAGCTTCGACTTGCTCTTGAAAACTTTTTGGCAGGTGCCACACTCTAAGGGTCTCTTGCTCAAATGCTCGTTCTGTGTTTGCGCCTGGGACATTCCGATCTTGCCAAGGGTCTCTGAAATTGAAAGAAATAGAGATTGAGCATTAGAGATATTCTACAAATCTTGCGATATTTCACACCGATTTCATGTAACGAATTATTCGAACATTGAAAACGAAAAAGTTATTTACACCTGCAACAGCGCTGCAACCCACGTAAGTACCCCTATGTGATTTCATACGTAGGCAAAATTAAGGCTATATGAGTTATGCGCTCCTGACGGCCTGAACACTGCTAAAGTTAACCTGTCATCTGAAACATGTGCCACACTTCTAAGAGGCCTTCACGAAATTGACGAAAAATGTATTGTATAGAGGAGGACAAAATGAGAAGAAATCCTACAGATGTATGCGAAATATATGGATATTGCATAAGACGAAAATAAAATTAATGTTAAGAGCTCTACAAATGGCCATTGGTGGCTACTTCACACCAAATTGTCTAGTTTACGACCCCGTCTGGCGAAGAAAATATCACGCAGGCTCCTTGGCTAGGTTCAAACTTTTATTCACGAGCATTTAGTAGGCATTTTGATACTATTCAAGCTTTCCTTGAGTTTAAGCGAATGCGCGCGCGTCCTCCATCGAGCAGCTGGCTGGCGCACATCGATGCATCCCGAAGTATTGATCCAACGGCGTACTCCCAAATACGGAGTGGTGAAGTTGCGTGCATGTTGGCAAACACGTGGTAAGCACCCTGCCCGCCATATATCGGTATGCTACGCGCGAGTTTCTCATTCTGATGTGCAGAGCGTGTTGCTTTGTTAGATTAACAGAAACTATGTGCAGCAACAAAACGAAGCTTAGGCTGTTCGTATTCCGCGAGGTTTCACTATCTGGACTGGCGTTAGCTTCACTTATCAAATTCAAACTTCGGCTTCCAGGGGAAACTGTTTCAACGTTTAATGCTCCTAATGTTTTGTTAGCAGGACTGTTCCAATGTGACTCTGTACATGATGTTGAAAATGGAAGGTGATGACGGTCACTCAGCGCACGCCCACAATCATCATTAGGATTAGAGTGGAACACACTGGAAGGACGCACTTGTTATGGTGTCGGTCTCACTTCGGCGGCACGAACACATCGTTTTTATCACTTTTCCAACTGCCGCGGCTGCTGTTCTCCTTGTTTTATATAGTCGGCTTATATGTCATTGAAAAGCTTGACCTTTTTCCATTTCTAATATATTTATTTAATGCAAGACAGACAGTAGAATGTGGTGACGGATAACCAAGAACAAGGGCTAGTTTCACGGTTTGGCTGACTGTGCCTCAGCCGGGACCATTTCTGAAAACTATGCTATAGACTATAGTTACAGCACTGTTCCTTGCGCAGCAATTTCAAGACGTGTTTACCACTTTACTCAACGTAGAAAATAAATGTTGAACTTCTACTTGATTGTTGTAAAGCGTTTAAAAATATCCACATTTGGTAAATTTCGCTGCAGACTGCGCGGTCACTATTCAATATAGGAAGTTCATTTTCGTTCAACGCCTAGTGCACCACCTATAGACCTATTCCACCGGACATACGTCACGAAAATGCGGTGGCGCTGTCGTCGGGCGTTTAGTTTCGCGTGGTAGGCAAAAGCCGCTGCGCCTACCGCAGATGCTGCTGTGTTTTCGCTGGTGCGTGCGCTGTTTGTCGTCGTGCAAAGAAGAAAAAAACGGTGTAACGACGAGCTGTCACGGTGATTTGCGCGGGAAGGCACAGGAAAGATGAAATAAGTCTTTTTTTTTCAGTTTTCTGTTAACGAAGGCCGTCGCAAGAAATTAGCCGAAGCTGTAAAACGCCATCGAGAATTTGTCTTCAACGCTGGTTCATCGGTTATGTTTTGGAGTGACTTACTCAGCAAAAATGATTAGCTCTGTCAAGCGTTTGTCATTGTAATGTGCCGCACCGCATTTTTTGGAATAAGCCTTCTGTGGAGGCATGGCACGTTTACCTCAGTGCACATGGCCGTTGTGGATAGCATTGTCATATGCGGAAAATTCTTCACGGTTGTCATTGTTGATATAAATGCAGAAGTCCTTGACGGGTCAAAATGATTTCGTTATACTCGCGTGAACTAAGGGTGTCACTCGGTCACGGAGCATGTTTCTTTGTGCGTTTCATTAAAGCGACAGCGAACGAAAGGATAACTTCGACTATGCCTTTCCTGATTGTATGCGGCTGCGATGACACAAGTATATCGGCAGGGCTGTTCTGGCTGCGTTGCGATTCACGAGATTTTCATGTCTGTCGGAATTCACAGAAAAAGACAGCACCTGGGAAACTTGCTGAGTCCGTTTACAGGCTGTATGAATTTTGCGGTCTCGAATTGAGCCTACGAAGGGAGCCGCGGACCTAACAGGTACGTAATCGCATTATCCATAGCATGTAGTTGAAGCATTATCGCAAGCGTATCTCGAATGAAAGTGTCGCCGAGATCGCCCTTGACGTTTTCATGAATAACTTCCCCGGTACATTTGTTATATGCGAGGATTTACCGTAACGGTTCGTAACTAGGCATTTTTACTCCGCGCATTTGCATATCGTACCCAAGAGCCTCTTAAATCGCCGAACTGGGTCCGTCGTTCTAGCATCAGTTGACAAATTAAAACGTACACGTGCGACCTAGACTGCCGCAACTGCGACGACTTTTCGCAAATGAGTCGCATTCGCGCCGTGAATATACCTAACGTTTTGACGAAGTTCTCAGAGCTAGAGCTCCACGTCAACATGGCTGATATGTTCATTTCAGAATCTGTGAGAAGGATGTAGCTCTTTCTCTGTAACTTTCGTTGTGCTACGCACATACGAGCCATGTAGAACCTTCTCGGACCCAAGCGTACGGCCAGCGCGACGACGGAGGGTCAGTCAGTGACAGTGTTGCGGAATGGGCGCCTCCATTCCATTCCAATTCCATTCCGAGGAATTAGAACTTGCTGAAATTCCATTCCTGTCAATTCCTCGGAATGAAAAAACTTAGCCCATTCCCACTCCGGGAATGGCCGGGCAGTTAAATTCCATTCCTTTAATTCCTCAACGTAGGAAAGGCATCTTGATAGTTTTATCGAGTTAAGGCTGAATACCCCATGAAGCTGATGCCATCATATGCATTAAGAACTGCAAAAGTACGCAAAACACGTCACCAACGTCGAGGGATAGTAGCTCGGTGACATATCCCGTGCATTACGACCACCCTATAAATTCCCATAGGGGCAGTTCTCCAGCTACCTATAGTATTTGCATGATCAGCATGTTTGAACGAAGGGCGATGTTTTAATATTGTTTAAGCTTATATGTGTTAATGCTAAAATGACGACATAGCGTATTTTCATGGAAATAAAAGTAGTGTTCAAGAAGACTAAGCAGTTTTGCCACCCGTCTAGAGCGATGGTGAATATAGAGAAAACAAAGATTTGGTTCATGGGGAACAAAACCCTCTATATTTGCTGGTATTACTTGGAACAGTGCACCGCTCGGGCACCTTGTGCCTTTGGATCGAATACGGAACACTGGGCCGCACTGCTAGTCAGCACTCACGCTTGTCAAGCGCGCCTCGCAAGCATGGATGGGGTGAGAACTGTCTGTGTGCGCCTGTGCGCAGGTATGCGATGTCATTAATAGAATTTAGAGAAGCGCTTTTTCGAATATGCGTCCGAGTCGCCTACGGCGACAGAATTTAAGACGAAAAAACCGGCAGATCCCACGCACCGTGGGAATCGATGTAATGCGAAGCAGCCAGCAAGGAGAAAATCATGCTGTACATAATATGTGTGTCATTATTTACATGTTAGGACATGTCATTTTTGTTCGTCATACAGTCACATCGCGCAATACAGATTTTGGTGTATATAAAGCTAGCACACTGGACGCAAGCGCACCATGAGCGTGGCATGTAAATGACATTGTAGATGACATGCATGCCGAGATTTTCATGTTACCACCTGCCACTTATGTTCGCTTAAATTTTTCACCTGAATCGCAGCGAGACGCGAGACCAATCTGCCTCCGTTTCGGATGCGTTCGTATTCTTGTGCTTTGCGCATCGTGCAGACGCCATCCGCGTTCCAGAGTTTAAATTCACGCACACTTTGTCAATTCCAAAGTGTGTTCCTCGAACGCCTGTGCCCACTGAGACGGGGTCGGTCAGAATGAAACGTGATGCACGCATCTCCCTCCTTGCATGATTAGAGACGCTGGGCAGAGCGACGCTACGGAAGCAAACCGCGACCGCTGTAGAGTCCAGCGCGACCGGCGTTCGTTTACACGCCCCGGCGCTCACCTGGCACCGTGCCAGGGCACGGCTGGAGGGAGGGACGACCGCACGGACGGACGGACGGACGTGAGCATGAGACAGTAAAGGCTTTCGCCTGAAAAGCTTCGTGTATATCAAGCTAGCGAAATGGCCACGAGAGTGCATGAGCGTGGCATGCAAGTCATGTTGCACATAGCATGTCATGATTTCCATATTACTAATTGTCATTTATGCTCGTCAAACAATCACGTCACTGAATGCCGAATTCGATGTGAATCAAGCTAGTGAAACGGCCACGGGAGTACCATGAGCGTGGCATGCAAGTCATGCTGCACATGACATATGATTTTCACATTACCACTTGTCACTTATGCTCGTTATACAGTCACGTCACTGAATACCGAATTTGGTGTAAATCAAGCTAGCGAAACGGCCCCGAGAGTGTCATGAGCGTGGCATGCAAGTCATGTTCCTCATGACATGTCATGATTTTCAAGTTACCACTTGTCATTTATAAATGCTCGTCATACAATCACGTCGCTCATTACCAAATTTGGTGTATATCAAGCTAGCGAAAGCGGCCACGGGCGTACCATGAGCGTAGCATGCAAGTCATGTTGCACATGGCATGTCATGATTTCCATATGACCACTTGGCATTTATATTCGTCATACAGTCACGTCACGCAATACCAAATTTGGTGTACATCAAGCTAGCGAAACGGCCGTCAGCGCGCCATGAGCGTGGCATGTAAATCATGTTGTACATGACATGCAGGTCAGGATTTTCATATTACCACCTGTTATTTAAGTTGGTCATGCAGAAATGTCTCATCGTACCAATTTTTGGAAATATCAAGTTAAGAAAACGGCCTCAGGAGCACTATGGCCATGGCGTGTAAATCATACTTTTCATGACAAGTTAGTCATGATTTTCATGATATGACCAGTCATTCATGTTTGTCATACAGTCATGTTATGCCATACCAATTTTGGTATAAATCCCGTTAACGATACGGCCAGGAGAGCGCGAAGTCGTAGGCGGCTAGATAGATAGATAGATAGATAGATAGATAGATAGATAGATGGATAGATAGATAGATAGATAGATAGATAGATAGATAGATAGATAGATAGATAGATAGATACGCTCAAAGTCGCCGAAGTTCGCTAAGAAATGCTTCGCATTTAAAAAACATGGTTGATCCCTCCATCATAGGAATCGGTATAACACGAAAGTGAAACGTGTCCTTACAGAAGTAGTTGAATGTTTACTGATTGGACCCCGAACTTGGGCTAAGGTCCGTACTCGCGGCATGTTAGAGTTATTGAACAACGCTGCCCGACCAGAGGCAAACGCAACGTGCGTCGTGCCTTCCCCGTTGGCCGGCTGCAATTTTTCGCGGGGCGAGCTAGGAACGCGGAGTTACAGCGACGCCAAGCACTCACGCGTCGCAGCGCTATTTTTAGGAGCGAAGCTCTTTAGGCCGTCACCCCGCCGTCGCCGTTGAAGCTTCCTGGCACGGTGCGAGCTGTGGCGTTGCCCCCCTTACGCGGGAGGATAAATGAGCTTTATGAGCGCTAGAACGCGGATGGCGTCTGCACGATGCGCAAAGCGCGAGAATACGAACGCATGTGAAACCAACGAAACGGAGGTAGATCAGTGTCCCTCTCCCTCTTTCTTCGACTCTGCCCTCTCCCCTCAAACCGGTGAACGCGCGAAACCATCGCTTCACCCTGTCGTCCGCCCAGTGGTCGGTCCGTTGCCTGGACAATGAAGCGCCGCGCGCGCCGAACGCCACGTGTGTCCCTCTCCTAAGGAGCTTCGCTCATCGGTTGCATTCGTACGCAGAACAACTGCTAGTTTTTGGTATGGACGGATGTTATGAGCGAGGACGATGCTAGCGGCCGTGCTAGGGGTAAGGTCGCCACCTGGCAGTGTGTTAATGCGTCGACAAAATTGTGCTTTTCCTATTCGAAACGCACCGAATGGGACGAACGCGTAGAAACGACGCTTTGAAAGAACTAATAGTGCATTTCATGGTCATAATGCATTACTTTACTTTAGCAAGAGCACTGTGACAGGATAGTGGTAGATATAAAATGATGTCTTACATGATGTCTTACAAACTTGCTCAAGCCTCCGTGCTTCTAAGATATAAAAGGCTTTTTTTAAAGCCTACAGAGTATGTGACCGTGGCGCAATGGATAACGTGCCCGGCATCTCTCGTCGCGGACCAAGAGGTCGTAGGTTTGACTCCCATTGACGGAACTTTTTTTTCTTTGTCTTCTGATAATGCGTATTTTTTCGGCGTCATTTCCGTGACGGAAATACGTCACTCAAATCTTGGTGGGCCCAGGCACAAAACACTTTCGTGTTAAAAACGAAAGGTTGTGAGACAGCAGGCGGCTAGGGCGCCGCCGAAGGGGAAAAAACCACAAGGCGTAAGGGGGGGGGGCAGTATGCCGCCGCCGTAGTTCCGCATGACGGATGCCAACGGCATAGAACCGCGGTTACGCGAAGAATAAAGACAAACTTCGGAGCAACACAGTCTATATAAGGACAGAAGTGTAGTAGGTGCGTTGCTTATAAACGTACCGTGCTTGTCCGACCAGACAGCATCAACGACTGCTACAAGGGCATTTATAGATTTTCTGAAGAATACTGGACTTGACGCTAGACTTTAAGGATACCACTGTGTGTTACGTGGTCATTGTACATACGCATCACCTCTTCCTGTCCCCATCATCATCTTTATCCCTCTATTCCTCCCTCTCACTTTTCCCCCTGTGCTGATTAGCAGGCCAGAGCGCACTATCTCAGGCCGACCTCTAGGCCTTCTACTAAATTCGCTCTCTCTCTCTACCATGCTTGTAATCAGCCAAGCTATTATAAAAATATTGCTTCATTGTTAAATTCGGACTTACTAATGTTGCAAGTTTGAAAAACAACGCGTCGACGAAAAGGTGCTCTATTTTGCCAAAAGACGCAATTCCATTCCCATTCCATTCCGAGCAAAAGGCGTTTAATACCATTCCCGTTCGATTCCTCGAAGCGTTGTCCCCATTCCATTCCGGGTCGCAAAAATGTGGAATGAATCCGGAGTCATTCCAATTCCGGAGTGGCAACTCCGCAACACTGGTCAGTGAAGAAGATTGTTGTTCAAGTGATAACGTGGTTCGCTCAACCAGAGAAGACGTGTTGCTTGACGATGTAGTGCGGTCAGTCGGACTTTGAAGTGTCAAGAGATGACGCCGTGAGAGCACTGACAAGTTTTGAAGAATGCGGCCGAGGAGACATATGATGACCGACTGCGAAGGAGAAGAAACCGTCAGCGCTACTATCTACGTAGACTAAATTGTGAAGCCGGTGAATATGAAAGGTGCGTCGCTGAGACCAGCGTAACAGCGCCCAGCTATGAGGTGCAGCTCGTGGTGAACAATCGTTTTGTTTACAAATACAACGTCTCAATCACTTCTCGTTCTTCCTGAACTCAACCATTGCGGCATTGCGGTTTCTGTGAATGGTAAGTGCAAAACGTGGGAGCGAAGTGCCGTTGCATGGCTGTTGAACCGAACCAACGCATGCTCAGGCTGCGATAACTTTCGTCACCTACTCGTGTCAACATGACCGATGGCATCCAACGAGCACCGATATGACAAAACGAAAGCATAGGAACTAGAAGCGACGCATTAACTCGCACATTCACGAAGCGGCTCGCCTTCCCCAACGAACGGCGGCGATCTATTGCTTCCGTCGCTCTTGCTCGTGAGGCCTTGCGGTAAATGAGTAAAACCGTGTTGCGGGCGAACTTTTGTAGGTGTATGAGTTTTTGTAGGTGTTTAATATCTTGAATTTTTCAGCTTTATCTTTATTTTCAATTCCAGTAGTCAACATCGTAGTCTGATATGATGTGTACGCCACGGCTTACGCCCTCTGATAGTGGGCGATTATTCAACGGGTAACGAGAACTTGCAGCACTTTGGGAATTTTCGTTCTTGACAGGTGATTTTCAAAAGTGCCCAGGACATGCGATTTGTGAACAGAAGGGGACAAAACGGACCCCTTCGTTAATATCCGTCACCATCGTCGCTCACGTATCACAGCCAAGCTCACTATAGAGTTTCACGAGGTTCTCCCCCCACATACACCAGACCAAAGTGTGTAGATGAGGGGGCCAGATCCAAGAAGTGTCCTTTAAGGTCCTCCATCTGTGTTTCGTGCTGAGGTACAGCTGTAGCAAGCTCTTCAGCTTGAGTCGCAGTCACATGCCCCTGCTTTAGAGGTCTGGCCTTGCCTTTGACAATATTATAAAGGGCAACTGTGACAGCCCTTCCATCAAATACATCGTTACCCCCACACATGGACCCGAGCCGTCGGAAGCGTGCTTCAACTGGGTATGTCCCTGCTTTAGAGGTCTGGCCTTGCCTTTGACAATATTATAAAGGGCAACTGTGACAGCCCTTCCATCAAATACATCGTTACCCCCCCCACATGGACCCGAGCCGTCGGAAGCGTGCTTCAACTTCAACTGGGGAAGCGTGCTTCAACTGCTTTAGAGGTCTGGCCTTGCCTTTGACAATATTATAAAGGGCAACTGTGACAGCCCTTCCATCAAATACATCGTTACCCCCACACATGGACCCGAGCCGTCGGAAGCGTGCTTCAACTGGGTATGTCCCTGCTTTGG
The DNA here is from genome assembly GCA_030522465.1 of Rhipicephalus appendiculatus. NCBI lineage: Eukaryota > Metazoa > Arthropoda > Arachnida > Ixodida > Ixodidae > Rhipicephalus > Rhipicephalus appendiculatus. The sequence goes on from JALIZH010019845.1 coordinate 815,437, forward strand.
AGGTCTGGCCTTGCCTTTGACAATATTATGAAGGGTAACTGTGACAGCCCTTCCATCAAATACATCGTTACCCCCCACACATGGACCCGAGCCGTCGGAAGCGTGCTTCAACTGGGTATGTCCCTGCTTTAGAGGTCTGGCCTTGCCTTTGTCAATATTATAAAGGGCAACTGTGACAGCCCTTCCATCAAATACATCGTTACCCACACACATGGACCCGAGCCGTCGGAAGCGTGCTTCATCTGGGTATGTCCCTGCTTTAGAGGTCTGGCCTTGCCTTTGACAATATTATAAAGGACAACTGTGACAGCCCTTCCATCAAATACATCGTTACCCCCCCACATGGACCCGAGCCGTCGGAAGCGTGCTTCAACTTCAACTGGGGAAGCGTGCTTCAACTGCTTTAGAGGTCTGGCCTTGCCTTTGACAATATTATAAAGGGCAACTGTGACAGCCCTTCCATCAAATCCATCGTTACCCCCACACATGGACCCGAGCCGTCGGAAGCGTGCTTCAACTGGGTATGTCCCTGCTTTAGAGGTCTGGCCTTGCCTTTGACAATATTATGAAGGGCAACTGTGACAGCCCTTCCATCAAATACATCGTTACCCCCACACATGGACCGGAGCCGTCCGAAGCTTCAACTGGGTCCCTGTTAAAATTCCTCATTAAAACATATCTATTACCTTCTCTAAGAGGAACCTTATCGTCTCCACAGTTTTCCTTGTAAACAGCAAGGAGTGGTACGTTTCGTCTATTTACACGTCCTTTCCTGATGCGATCGAAGCCCCTTTAACATTTTTCAAACAGCAGGGGAAATCCTTTTTCCAGCTACAGCATTCTCTCGCCGTTTTCGTCAAACATGGGTTTCTTCTCACTTCCTCTGTACACCTTGGCATGGACGTCAAACCATTGTTTCATTATCTTCATACGCAATATTGTTGAGCTCTTTGCACTGAAAGTGCAAAGGGCCGGGTCGCCTCACCGGATCTCTTGAAGTGACACTACGCTGTTCTCACTTGCGGGGAAAATATCTGAACAGGTAAAAGCACGTTCATATCTTTGAAGTTCGACGGGTGAACGTGCTTCCTAGTAAAGTTTCTCGCCAGCTTCACGGTTTTATGCATTTGAAATTCATAAGGTTCCTGGAAAAACTTTTCAGTAACGATACCTGTGCTGTCTGAAAGCTCACGTTCCAGCATCTGGCTGCGTACGTTTCTGAGGCAAGGACAACAGGTCAAAACTCACAAAAATGGCTCTTTCTGAGTCCTGTAGTCGACACTCGCATCATGGGCAACAGCTCACAAGTATTATGGACGTTGCGCACACAAGAGTGTCACAAATCGGAGCAGGATCTATTAAAAAAATGATAACCGCAGAACGCTGTGGGAGCGCATGTACAACCTCTACGCGCCCGAGGATACGGTGAGGTTGGTGGCGCCCTCATGCGGCGAGCCACTGAGAGACTGGTCAGGAAAAAGTTCTTTCACTGTCGGCGCATTACCAAGGCCGTAAAGGCTGAACCACATGCAGCGTTTTTTCCGCCATTTTCTGGCGTTGCGTCCCTCGGCGTCATGACATCAACGCCGCCAGAGAGGGCGGCCAACCACATGGAAAGCTGTGAGGCCAGCGCCAGCCCAGCGTCACACATGCGACCAAAGGGAATGAACTTGATACCTCGCAAAGCAGTGTGAAGTATCCGTCACTTCACCAACAAAAATATTCCTGATTACAGATTTTATGTCTAACTTGCAGCTCTGTAGTGAGGGGAAACAAATCACAGTGCCACCGAAAGGCTATATTTGTTTAGTTTACTTGTACCGCCACCTATTGAGCAGAAAAAGAACCTCAAACTCGTAATATATGGCCTCTGAGCTTGAAGTTGTCGCACGTTTTTGAGGCCACGTATTCGGTCAGTACACTCAAGCCTGCTAATCCTACCGATGAACTTGAGGATGGCGCTCGGAAACTGTTCGAAGATATCCCGAGAGCTTGCTGTCGAAGCTTCTGAGGAACAAGCTAAGTCAAATACAAGCATCAGTTGAGAACTTGCGGGTCACACAGAGCACGGCAACGACTTAATAGATCTGAGGCGGGCGGCAGCCATTTTGGCAGCAGCGACGATGCTGTTACGTAGCGGAAGTCGCTGCCAGCCGCGCGCTGATTGGTTCTCCGTCCATCGAACGGCTTCCGGCGTCGACGCCGACGCTGCACATGTCTGGATCGTCCTGAGGTAGACGTTTCGGCCACCGTCACCAGCACCGTCGACGCCGAGTGACGCCGGCGTACGAAACGCCGGGAAAACGCCGGCAAAAACGTTGCATATAGTTCGGCCTTAAGGGAGAGCTGAGGAGGGAGTCGAGTCCGGCCGTGGTTATCAATATCAGCTCGTGTTTTTTTTTTTTTTTTTTGCAATGACGTCACATACAGGTTCTCTGCGCTAGCGCCTCTACATGGCGGCCATCATCAGTTTTTTTCTCATTGGAGTGTGTCACTGCAAGGGAGGACGCCTAGTCATTCGCTCCCCGCGTTCTTTTGTGCTCTCCCCGCTTTCTTCTGTTCAAGCAAAACGGAAAGGCGATCTAGGGGGCACTGGTTCACACTTATATATAAGTTCATACTTATATAATGGATCCATCAGTCGGCATGAATCTTCGCAAAAGACAGCAGAAATTCGAGGTGGCGTAAAACAATGACAAGAGCACAGTTTCGTACACGGTGCATATTTATTTCTGTCATTGCTAATGTAGGTGAATTTCAATTAACAATTAAACACACTTTAGCTGTATGCTTCAGCGTCATTCACGCGTTGATTGCTCGAACGTCTTTTGCACCGGCTTCCCTTCATTTCTGCGTCTGTGCGTCAAGAGTGCATGTCATCAAATTAACCTATTACGTTCAACCACGCTTGTTGGGCTTGCTAGATTAGACTGCAAGCGGAAATTTGACCGGATACGCTCGCTCCAACCTGGCGTGCACGGTATACCTTAACAGGCTATGCGTCGTACAGTTTAGCTCGAGGACGCGGGTTCGATTTCCGCCTACGACAGGCGAATTTAATGACAGCGAAGTTCAGGAACAGCCGTGTATATATTTCGTCTACACTCCAAGTGTTCAGGAGTCCCCGAGTTCACCGTTCCCCATAATTACAGCCAACTCGTTCTACGGAGGCGCGGGCGCTTGCGACTGGGAGTCTACTGGGAATATCCGTCATTGGTTTCAAAAAACCAGAAAGCCAAACAGTATTTGCCGCGTTGCTGACTGAAGGAACCGAGCGCGAGCTTTTTGAGATTTCAGTAGAAACAATGAAGTGAAGCGGCACGAACTTTTCATGAGTGAAGGATATTAGTTTAACAAAAAGGTTGCTGTAGGGATAGAAGGGCGGCGCCAGAATTTTTATATATATATATATATATATATATATATATTTATTTATTTATTTATTTATTTACTGGAGAGCACCCACAACAAATTGATTGCTTTCAGGGGACAGGGAGGAGGCGGGGAACTAATGCGTTGTGTTTGGCTATGTTGCTTCTTGACGAGGGGGGGGGGGATAGGGAGGCCGCCGGACTCCAACTATGAAAGATAGATGTAAATAAATACCAGAACCATACATGAAGATAAATACCCTTTGCGGGAAGCGCCAAGTCGCATAAAGAGAGGCAACTCGCAGCTGTAAAGTCAATCCATATTTCCTGCGCTCTGAAGGTGCACACCGCTCAATCGGAGGATCGCTCTGCCTGGTAGGCAACTTCTTGGTTTTCTGCGGTGCTAATGTAGCACGCCATGCTACAAGGCGCTGTTATGACCGGCGCCTGGGCCGACGGAGCAGCGGCGTCCCCTGTTCTATGAACAAGTCGCCGAAGGGCTGCTGGCCCGCTGACAGACGTTCAGGCACGTGTGTGGTCCTTCCTAGCCGGCAAGTGAGGCGCCATGCAGTCCGACGCGCAAGGTGTTCGACGAGACGACCGCAATGGTTTCCGGTCGCGACACCTTTCTTGAGAGGACAACGAGCGTCAGCATGGATGACAACCCGCCCCGCTAATTGAGCGGCGGGTTACTTCGAGGAGGCGTGCCTTTTGATGCGCCGAGCGTTCCGAGTATGGGACCCCTCATCCTGCGGCCTTCACACGTCACCACCTTGCAAGATGCCACTGGTGCAATACTGTGGCAACACCCCAGTCAAGGACGTTGACCTGGGCGGGTGTGGGCGGCACCGTCGGAAGTGGCGTGTGTCCTGTGATTAGACAGCGCAATTTGGAGCCGTTCCACCATCTACGGATCTGGGGAAAAGAGACTCTTGATAATCAGTCCCCTTGGGCTCCTTAGAGGGCCTTCGACACGAGATCGTCATCATGTAGCGAAATCGTCTTGTTGTATCACGAGATTCTCGCTCTGTAAATAATGTAATTAAACCTCCGTACAGTTTCCCTTCAGTCTCTTCATGCTGCCACGGCATCTTCCTCCCGGAACTCTTCCGACCGGCCTGCAAAGGCCGGTCGCAACGGCTGGTGGCAGCGGCGGGATACCACGACCTGTCTCTCGAGCTGCGATACCCCTGGTGCCAACAGCGCTCTCGTGGTTCCCCTGCATCCGCCCCTGCTTCCGCGCTGGCGGCACGCTGTTTCCTTCTGCCTAGTATATTCGATCTTGCACACTTGACACCTAAATTTGTATGCCTGTTTGTTCGATTCACGATTTTATATAGAAAGTGTCAGTGGTAAGCTTAGGTCGTGTTTGCGGTCGTCCAGTGGCATGTGCCGGTATACTTTACATCGAGACTTTCTAAATAGTCTGCCATTCGTATTTGCCGGTTTGCGCCCGAACTAATAAGTCGCCTAATTTTTTTTTCTTGAGTAAACCATCTCAGGCAAGGTTTAAAAAACGGCAGATAGCATAGGCATGCCTCCTTCTAATAACATAGGTTTTTGTCTGTCCGTCATTCCGGTAACGCAAAGGCGAAGCATAATACTGAATAGCGTGTCCCGTTGCTGCCACCACGTCAAACGGCGCAATCTCAAGCAAATACAAGCGTCAATTCTCAGCTAGCGAGCTACAGAGCGCGCGACGGCCACTGGACAGATTCGAGGTGGACAGCAACCGCTTGCGTTGGGGCGGCCATGTTTTCCGGGCGCGTGCATTCGCAGTTCACATTCGATATTCCGGTACACGCAAAGCATTTTGAGTATGGCGGTGTGCCGGACAGACTAAAAACCTCTAAACTAAACGCGGGCGCCAATTCCACCCCATATTTTGCTCATTCGCACTTTTCACGTCATTTTTCATTGCGCAGGGCTATGGCTAGGCATGTTTCTTGATGATACTGGCGGCCATGGACCCGCTGATATTAAATTCAAAGAACTATTTACTTCCCACCTTTACGCAGGAAAACTGGGGACAAACGGGAGGCCTTTGTGAAAAGCACAACCGCCTTGCTTTCATAATAATAATAATATCTGGGGTTTTACGTCCCAAAACCACGATATGATTCTGAGAGACGCCGTAGTGGAGGGCTCCGGAAATTTTGACCATCTGGTGTTCTTTAACGTGCACTGACATCGCACAGTACACGGGCCTCTACCATTTCGCCTCCATCGAAATGCGACCGCCGCGGCCGGGATCGAACCCGCGACCTTCGGGTCAGCAGCCGAGCACCCTAGCCACTGATCCACCGAGGCGGACCGCCTTGCTTTCGGACTGGCTGGACCAGCGGAGAAACGAAAGGGGGGTGGGAGGGGGGGGGGTGCAGGGGTCACACTTGCTCCCTTGGCGCATAGCCCAGTATACCCACTTATTAGCAGCCCCAACGGCTGTAGTGAATGCTGCATGAACTTACTCCATGTTTTGATCGCTGTTGTACACTACGATATATTGTGTGTGCCACCACCATCGATGCACAGTACAGCTTCCAGACCTCATTTTAGAAACCTTGAGCGTGAACTATGACGACGGGTGACGGGCTCCGGTTGGTTATGTATGTCTGATTTTGGCTAATAAAGCTTTCAGTTTATAGTAGCGGTGGTGTCGTTCCCTCCCTGTTTGTCCCTGTCATACCTCACGCACAAAGTTTCTAAGATGCATATGTACCAACTAGCTCGTCTTTCGGTCTTATTCCAGACCTCACCCCCCACCCTACACGTATACGCACAATAACATTTTCTCGTGCGAGTCGATACTTCTTGAATGACATGTGCGAACCACGAGAAATGAAACGTCGCGCAATACTCGCAAAAGAAAGACTATAGGAGGTCCACAGGAGGAAAAAAGGAAGACACGCCCACACCTTGCGGATAGGGAAAGGCTACTCCACAGCTTTCAACGTTTCAAAATGCTCTCGGCCACACAACTGTACCCCGGAGTATTGTTCCCCCCACAGCAGCTTCGTTCCCGCTGTCCCTCAACACACTTTTACGCCGCTACAGTAATGTCTTGGTGTAAAGGCTAACGGATCACAGCAACACATTTCCTCCAGCCACGAGCGGGCTAAGGAGCATGCGAATAATTTGTACTGGCGTGTGGGCCTGGAAGTGTGGGTCACTTGGCTCTGGCATTGCTCATGATAGGTTCTCAAGTATCATCAGGTCTCGACTCTCAAGGCAAGAAGCAGCAAATTTTACCTGTCCGGTTCGCCCATGATAGGGCCAGGAGGCTTCACCTTCCGGTTCCAACGTGGGAGCAGTTCGCCGTGTTCTCCAGCCCTGTGCAAGACATTCAATATTGTTCATTCCTACGCTTAATATACTACGTCGTAATGCTTTTTAGTTTGAATAACAACTCTTACGTTGCTGGATGCCATATTATGTCCCGAATGAGGGATTACCACTGTAAATACGGAACGAAGGAAAAAAAAATAAGAGGACGGGCGCGGTTTTCTTTTCTTCGTCCCGTGTTCGCGCTGTTAACACCTTCTTTGAAACATGTATAAACTCTCGCCTTTCGACGCTTGCTTAGTCCATATTTTAAGAACTTACGGCGATTCGGCGGGGACAAAGTAAGTTTCGCGCCATGAGTCACTGAGTTTCATCGCGGCAAGCTATGAACTGCACCAGCTTTCTTTTAGAAATTGTTCTTTCGCATTCACCTTTCTCTGGTTTAGAAGAATTGAACACACGTACAGATTTATCAGCGTAACGCAATTTCTAAAAAATTAAAAGGCTTTTGTTAAAATTTAAGGGGGGGAAATGTGTACAAGTGAACGCCGTTTTGGTGCGATTGACTTGCTAGTCAGAGAATAATTTTATTTTATTTATTGTACCCTCAGGGCCAGACAAGTCATTGCCGAGGGAAGTGGGTTACGGGTTACAATGACAAGGTGTACAACATAAGTAAAGCACAATTCCGTAGGAATACAATAATGCGTTGCTTTCAACTATTGCATTCGTTAGGAAATAACGTTAATTCGTATTCGTTTGCATCAATATCATGACTCAATCAGAGCAATTGTAGGAAGAGTATAGGTTTGTCTTTCCCCTCGAATATAAAGCCTCTACCCATTCCTCCTCCCCTTGTTTCCTTCCTATAGGCACCGGGCGCGGGGACTGGTGGCGCCTCTTTCGGTGGCGACGGGGAACTAATGGAATGGGAGTGGCGAAAAGGGCGCAGGCGCTTGCTGCGGGGGGCGCGGGGCTGGACGTTCGTTTCTCTTCATTGTGCTCTCGTCGCTTGGGTCGTGCGCTGCCGAAATCTACGTGTGCGCGAAGACTGAAGATTACAATATTTTAAGGGCCGGCGAAGGATCGAAAATCAGTGGAAAACATAACAGGAACGGGGGGCGTGCAAAACTACAAATGAGGAACAAGTGCAATCGGCGAAGCATCCAGTAAAGACGAGAAGGGAATGGGAGACGTACGCTCTATTTTTTTAATTTTAGGGGACAATGTTAACGTATAGACAGAATAACAAAGTATTAGGAAAAATTCGGCAGATCCCACGTATTGTGGGAACCGATTTTATGCGAATCAGCGAGTCTATGCTGCATTTGTTTTTTAGCTTTAAGTCACGCGTAACGAGGTGTATTGACGAGTTTTTGTAGATGGAGTTGTGTGCACATAGTGTGCTTCATAAGCATGCCGACTACACTGATGTTTAAAGGCTAACTTGTGGTCTGACGTAATGTTAGCGCTCATGTTAGAGAACAGACGTCAGTGTTATTGAAACGAAGCGCACGCTACGTTGCGATTCACAATTGATGCTGTGAATGTGTGATGCCGATGCTGTGAATATCATACGCGTAGCGTTGATCAGAGTATTGTTCCAGGTCGAGCAACGCTTGAATATAGCTTGCAGATTCATAGGAGCACATATGTAATGTTTATCAGACGGTTATAAAAGCGGAGCCAACATTGAAATCAAGGGGTACATAGTAGCACAAACTTAGAAAATAAAGACACAAGAAAACAAGTACGAGGGAGCGCCCCACCTTTCTGCTCCCTCCTACTTCTTTTCTCGTGTCTATTTTCTAAGTTTGCGCTACTATGTACCCCTTTGATGTTAACCAACTCGACCAACAAGAAGTCTTAATAAAACCAAGATTGGCGTTAAGCCGACGTAACGCCTGTTTCATATGAGTACATGAGTAATGTTTATTACCTTGTCATGAAATTATATAGCCAGCACTGCAACCACAATTGACGTTGGTTGCACCGACATTTTTCTTGCGCATAGGATTTTTTCAAAAGTAATTTCAAGTCATGGCTTGGCTCTGTGGTAGAATATTTGATATCCGCTCAGAGTACCTGGTTTCGACTCCTGCTGGGATCCGGATTTCTATTCTTTGCATACGTCGGGTTCACGTGGCTGATGCCGGATTTTTTGGACATGCACCCGCTTAAATTATCAATGTCTGTTCTCGCCGTTCCTGGGTCGATCCACTGTGAATCACCTGTGCCTCATACCAGCATCCCGCGGCCCGTGGTATACGCCCGGTATGTGCCGCACGTGAATGGAAAGATTTTCGCGCTACTCATACCACCATATCACAACCAGACAGCCATGTTCGTCTTATTTTCGTACCCACCTATGCCAATTTTGGTTAATGTCAACTTAAGGAGGCGACCACGAGAGCGCCCAGACGTAGGCGGCTAGATAGAGAGATAGAGGAATTTATAGATAGAGATAAGAAATGCTTTGCGTTTAAAATAGAAATAGGAATGGGGATACCTAGATCTAGCTCCACATCGTAGCTTATCGCATTGAACTTCGTCTTCGGGGTGCACTTGCAAAGCAATTTGCAGTCGTTGTCGCTTTTATATTCCTTGATGTCAAGCACGTGGCCAGCTTCGTGCAAGCGGTGACCCTTCTCTAGAGCAAACGCATGAAAACGCGTACGCCGGCTGGTCAAGCCTTGAAAGCCGCAACGCAATGTAACTGGCATCGCCATTAGTGCACGTGCGCTGTCAGTACTCGCCTTCCCGCCAGGAGCCCAACAGTGAGGAGCAGCGAGTTTGGCAGTTAAAATACAAAGATGTTTATTTTACAACACTTTCGCCAATCGGGCCGGTCTCATTTGCAGTCCCGAAAGGGAGGAGGCATCGTGCCTCTGGTCCGCCTCCAAACGAAAGCAAACGCATAAAAGCACAGCACCACGCAAAGAACCCTAGTCAACTGACGTTCCGACGGTGCTCCTGGGTGTGAAGACATGAAAAGAACATGTGTCATCCTTTCTTGATGACTTGGTGACCATTGAATGCTGCCACGACCGCAAACGACTGCGGGGAGCTCCCCGTCGGGCTCCCTGGAGCCCGACGAGTGGCCCCGTTATCTGAACACATGTCCGACAGTCGAACGCTTCGTGCTTTGTTCAAGAAACACTGTTGCTGCCGCTTCTCTTTGCCTTGGGCGACAAACGAAACAGCTTACAGCTTGCGATTGTCTAAAAAGAAACGCCGCCGCTACTACTTGAATACGTTGCCGAAAGTAGCAGAGCCTTCTCCGCGTCGTCTGCTTCACATGCCAGTGCTTTCGCTGCCGCCGCTAGGGGCGCTTTTCGGGAGGGGCGCCGCTGGCGCCGTACGACGGCCGCCCGGTGCCTATAGGGCCGAAATATTAGTTTGTTTTTCTTATTTGTTACGCTCGAAGCCTGAGGCGAACTTGTCTCACGTATATTTAAATAAAAATATTACACCATCTCCCGCTAAAGGGAACCATGTGTAGAGACCAAGCAGCGGGCGCTAACGCTTACACTGGTGGCGGCGTTGACGCTGGCGCGCATCGTAGTGTTGCGCAGGAGAGAAACCTGGGGAGGCGCAAAGCACGCAGTGATGGACCGGTGTTTCCTACTGGAACATGCCAATCGCTGCTAATGGGCAATGAGAGACAGAAGACTCCGACTGGACACAGAGACCCGCAGTCCGCTTTTAGTTAACGTGTACGCTGCGAATTTTTTTGTTAAACAACGCACAGCAGAAATATCCCACCGGCACTACCTTGCAGGTCAAGATACAGTGCCTATACATACGGGGTGGCCAGTGAACGGTTGTGCAGCGCGAGCAGTCGGTTTTTTCATTCAAGAAACTCGCTAGCAGACGCTGCCTGCGTCGGCGTTGCGAGGCGAGAGGGTGGCGTAGGAGAGGAGAGAGAGGGGGTGGCGTAGGAGAGGAGAGAGAGGGGAGGGGACGCGCATGCGCAATGGGGGGTGTGAACGCCGCGGGAGGGATGCCTAGAGGAGAGAGAGGGGGGGAACTAGGAGAGGAGGTGTGTGGAGAGGGTTTGCGCATGCGCAGTAAGGGTGATCAGGACGCGCACCACCACCACCGGATCGAACTCCGCCATAAGCTGCTTCGCATTTAAAAGAACACAAAGTGGCGGTGGCAACGTATTTTCGTTTGCCCTAGATTTACTGTATCTGCTCCCTCCGGAAGCAGAGTTCCGCATAGGTTGGCCATCTTTCCTGCCGAGGCGTCCACGTTAAACAGGAAATTTACTCCTGTCCAATGTAGGAGACGGCACTGCTCAGCGGCTGTGTGCGCTTTTCAAAGATCTCGTTTCAAAGACTTTCGCTTCGAAAAAAAAAACAGGAAAGCTCAAAGAAACGATGAATTTAGATTAAATCGGCGCTATAACTTGTTCGATTGAAGTCACTATGGGAAGCAATTTTTTGTTTTAATTGTTTTAAATAGCAAATAGGGAAACTGCGACAGACACGATTCTGGATAAATTAAGTTCGGCAAATTCTTCGTTTTATGTAGTTTTTGACACAGCGCATCCAGAGATATATAAAGTAGGTCGCACGAGAAAATAATGAGAAGTGATAAAACAAGTGCTAAAATTGCATCAATGTTTTCTTATTCACAAATAACGCAAGCTAACGACAATTTGAAGCAGATCTAGGTAGATGTGGCATAAAATAAACATTAGGTAAGACAGTTTTTTGTTGCACAGTGCTCGGACTGTGTTATGCAGTTTGGTAGACCAGTGAGGTGAATACTCAAACATTCACTAGCACATTTTTATTGTTTGGTCCCGTCCGAATTTCGTCAGCGGCTAATGAGATTTTCAAGTGGTCGAGAAGCCATACGTAACCTGTTTGTTATCGCCTACTCTAGTCGCAAAATATTACGAGATATTTGTTGTGCCACAAAGGCACAACAGAAATGACGTACAGCCAATATAGACAAAGCGCCACCTGAGCACCAACGAATAACATTTATTACTCTGCCGGATCGCTGGACCGCTTGGTACAGCAGTGGCATGGCGGTAAGGCAGCGGTGGTGGCGCTGTGGTCGCCGGCACACGGGCAGGCGGGAAGTTGGCTTTCCCTCAAAAGGATGTTTTTGTGCACGTGAGCGCGTTTGACGAATGGGGGGCGAGAGGGGCGTGTTCTATCAAAGGAGCAACTCTGCTACATAAAGTATGTACAGCCGGTCAAAACTTTTAACTATTGTGCGCAGCGGCCACATTTTTGTCTGTCAGCGCCATAGGATAGAACGAATTGCGAAAAAATTCTTTTGGGGTCATGTGCTTTGTGGGCATGCACATTCAACACGGAGGGACCAATGTAATTATGCGCCGTTCTGGAAAGTTCCCGACAATGCAGCGCACAAATATGACCGTTACAAAGTAGGCATTTCGTGTATGAAATGTACGCGCAACAGAGTAAAGTAACATTGTCTGAAACTTGTAGAGCAAGAGAAAGTACTTTTGAAAAATGTATAAATATTCAACGTTTTATAATTGCTACATATTTGCTACAAAGTTGATAAGATTTAAATGTAAACATATTTGACAGAGATCTGTCTGGCTGGGTAAAAATTATACGAAAAAACAAACTCTCCATGCAGTTTTCTTAATGTAAGTTTTTAATATTGAAATTAAAAACTGGCCCAACGTTTCGAGACCCGTTAGGTCTCTTCATCAGGGGGTTGACTATCCGGCCGGCTCCGAAGCTAGCGACTGCGAAGCCTAGCTAGCTTCGGAGCCGGCCTAAGCAAGCTAGCTTTGTAGCTGGCCGGACTGTCACCCCCTGATGAAGAGACCGAACGGGTCTCGAAACGTTGGGCCAGTTTTAACGCGATAGCGTTAAAGAGCGAAAATTTTCGCTGGTTGTGAGCGAAAAATCATCATCTTGTCCGTGACCGAAAAATCGAGAAATATGCAAATAAAATAAATAATAAAAATTTCCGTGTCCGAGTGAGGATCGAACCCAGGCCGTCTGCATGGCAAGCAGGTGTTCTACCATACAGACACGCGTCTGCTTTGAAATACAGCAAAAATAACTTCCTCTTCTTAGAAATGCAAAGATGCAAATAAAATCACTAATAAAAATTTCCGGGTCCGAGTGAGGATCGAACCCAGGCCGTCTGCGTGGCCAGCAGGTCTTCTACAACGCAGCCACGCGTCTTCTTAGAAATACAGCAAAAATAACTTCCTCTGCTTGGAAATGCATTTAAAATAACTCGTGCTTTACAAACACAGCGTTCTGTATACAGGCGTCACAATACAACATGTTTTATCGCAGTAATACTGCATGGTACAAGCGTACATTGCCATCGGGCGTCAGAACACGTCGATATCACAACATCATGGTTTAAAGCCAGCCACCCATTACAAAAGGCACACATGTTACGGCGCGTATTCTCTTAAAGGAATGCTGACACGAATTTTAAAAATTTTCTGATTGTTGCCCTAAGCAAAAGTACTGGTGTCGAGAAACCTATAAAGAGTGCCGTAGTGCTTGGGAATGCATTGGATATATCTTAAATGCGAATGCATTTCATAGTCGGGCTATGTCAGGCATCCGGCGTTGTCCGGCGTTGTCCGGCGTTGTCCGCGGAGGAGGAGGAGGAGTATAGGTTGAGGAGGTAAGCGCCGGCAGGTGTTAGATGTGAAGCATCTTATGGCGAAGCTTAATCCGGTGGTGGTGGTGGGCGGCGTGACCACCCATACTGCGCATGCGCAAGCCCTTTAAAAAATATAAATAACAAACCTCCTCTCTCCCTCTCTCTCCTCTAGGCATCCCTCCCCGCGGCAACCACACCCTCACTGCACATGCGCCTCTCCTCTCTCCCCCTCCTACGCTCCCCCCTCTCTCTCCTCTAGGCATCCCTCCCCGCGCTCCCCACTGCGCATGCGCGTCCCCCCTCTCTCTCCTCTAATACGCTCCCCCCCCCTCCCTCCTCTAGGCATCCCTGCCCACAGCGTCCACACCCCCCACTGCGCATGCGCGTCCCCCCCCCCTCTCTCTCCTCTCCTACGCTACCCCCCTCTCTCGCCTCGCCACGCCGACGCAGGCAGCGTCTGCTAGCGAGTTTCTTGGTTGAAAAAACCGACTGCTCGCGCTGCACAACCGTTCACTGTCCATCCCGTATATATGGCAATGGATCTTGACCTCCAAGGTGGTGCCGGTGGGAGATTTCTCCTGTGCGTTGTTGAACAATAAAAATTCGCAGCGTGCGCGTTAACTAAAAGCCGACTGCGGGTCTCTGTGTCCAGTCGGAGTCTTCTGTCTCTCATTGCCCATTAGCAGCGATTGGCATGTTCCAGTAGGAAACACCGCTCCATCGCTGCGTGCTTTACGCATCTCCAGTTTTAAATGCGAATGCATTTCAAGTGCGTGAGGGCGCTCGCATCGCGGGAGCTCGGCGGAGCTATATGTGAAAAAAAATTTTAAAAAATTCAAAAAAAGAAAAAAAAGGAAAAAGAACAAAAAAGAATAAAAAATAAATAAAGAAGAAAAAACAGAACAAAATCAAAAAAAAACAGGCGCTGCGCCGTGCTCCCGACCGGGCTGCAGAAATTAGGCGCCTTTTTCCTTCTTCGAACCACAACCACCATATATAAATGGAGTGAAGCGCGCGCGAAATGCATTCGCATTTCCTCACGATTCCCTTCGGGGAGGTGGGGGGCATTTTTTAATACCACTACCATAAAACAGCAATTTCGATTTCGATATCGAGGGGGTGGCTTCTTAGTGACGTTTCAGAGCAGTGGGACGTCACGGGAAGACAGTAACTGGCGACGTACTAATGACAAATATGTCATCTGCTCGTGGTGCACGTAAACAACGATGAGTGTAATGTCGTCCAGTGACTTTGACAATGATTTCTGCAATTTAGGCTGCATGCAGGATGCAGAGCTCGCAAATTCAGGAACTGTCTTGACTCGTCGGGACAATGTACATTGCAGTGGAGCTGGCAGCCAGATGCTCAGCGACGAGAACTTTAAAATCAAAACGAAATATTGTATACGTGTTGTCTGACTCCGGCGTGTGGAGAGCGTTGACACTGCATACCAAGGAAACGAAAAATGTCCGTTTTGCGATGTTCCACAATCCTGTCAGTACTCCTTTTAGACCAAGTAGTAGGTGCATAGCAAGTTCGAAAACATTTCCAGCATTTCCCGCGCATGACTGCTCGTGGTTTAAAGCGTGCTGCCCATTACCTAGTATGCACTAAGTGATTGAAGTACGCGCTAGGGACAGGATATCGCTATCGCGTTCAACTCTTACAGGCGAAGCTTAAGGGTCCCTTAATTTTTTTAAATTCAATATTTCAAACTTATATCAAGAAAAGTGTCTGGAGAGCTTGTTTTTTCGTATAAAGTTGATAAGACTTATCAACGTTGTTTTGAAAACAAGTTTTGCTTCTTTGTCTCTGCAACGGCCGCTACGTCTCTGGTTATTGAACTCCTGAGCGAGCGAGGCTGATCTTGGAACATCCTCAGATAACGCTTCAAAATTTTTACGGTAATTATACAGGTTGAAGTGAACAAAAATGTTTATGCACAAATATTTTTTCATGACTAAGCCAATAAAACATTTCTTTACTTCCACAGAATTTGCGCGTCTATTTCGCTAGCACAAGCACGCCGTCAGAATGGGCCTTTTCCGTGTAGGTAGTCCGCGCATGCGCGCTGGCGTCGATGAGGCAAGCGCTATGATTTTTGGTGGTCAAAACGCGACGACTGGTGCGGACTAAGGGACATATGGTGTTAAAAACGTGCAAATGTCCCTCCCCCCTCCCCCCTAAAAAAAAGGGCTCCAATGCAGGTCTCCGCGATTGCCTACTGGCGCACGGCGGCCAATTTCGGAGGCCACGGACCACCAGTTTCGATTTCAACGATCTCCACTAGAGGTGCTGTTCGGACCAAGAAAGGACCGATTACTGTAAACTTCTTGAGAGTTCAGTGTGATTTTTTTGCGGATAACCTGGATGATTGATTCTCATGCTGTGTATAATGTCACATTGAGGAAAAAATGGCTTGACCATGTGCCAGAGTCAGAAGTCATCATATGTAACTCCAAAGCCACCTTTAAGGTACTGTAACATCGATAAGGTCCGGTACATTTGTACAATAATTCTCGTTAAATGAGCATCTTGGGTAAAATCCTTCTTGGGGATAGAAGCTTTATGTGAAACATAAATTGGAGATATAAAAAATCCTTATTGTGGGCTCCTGCAGCAAAGCCACATTGATTAAAACTTATGATTGCGAGGTAACGACATAGGTAACGTCCGTTACTTTTTTCGGTAACTGTAACGGTAACGCGTTCCTTTTTTGTTAGCGTAACGAGTAACGTATTTCGTTACATTTCTTCGGGAACGTATACAACACTGCTGACAATCCATCAAAAATACAGACAACTGTTCAAAAATACGGTTTATCAAAACAGTCGCATCTTCCGAGTAGAATTTCGATGTTTTCGTCAATATTTCCAATTTTTGTTCGATTCCTTTAACCTTCCACGGTGTGGTGCACGTCTAGAGCTTCTCAAAATAACAATACGAGTCAGTTTTGGGACAATTTGGCTGAACAGTAAACGATTGAGGGATCTACAAAATTTTGATTACTCCGAAAATATATATCTTTATAATTCTTCCAAATTTATTTAAAATAGTTATTTTACACTTTCGTGAATTATTTACTTCTTCTTGCTAGTATCCATCCTGCGTTTGTTTCCTGTGAGAGTACATATGGTGGCGGTCATTGTTTGCCATGTAAAGAAGATGCGTATTTTGCATGTGTAACGGCGAGATACGCCTTATTGCATTTCTGTTTTGCAGGTTTCTTTTTTGCATGGCAAATGGTGGGAACTGTTGTCGTTTATACTTGTAAGAATATACCCCCCCCCCCCCCCCACCAACACCACTAACACTGCCAACCCCCCGAAAAAAAAAATTCTGGGCACGTGACGGGCAGCGTGTGTTTTCCACATTATGTGTTTTTAAATGCGAAGCATTTCTTAGCGAACTTCGGCGACTTTAGGCGTATCCATCTATCTATCTATCTATCTATCTATCTATCTATCTATCTATCTATCTATCTATCTATCTATCTATCTATCTATCTATCTATCTATCTATCTATCTATCTATCTATCTATCTATCTAGCCGCCTACGACTTCGTGCTCTGCTGGCCGCATCGTTAATAGGATTTATACCAAATTTGGTATGATATAACATGACTGCATGATGAACATGAATGACTTGTCATATAATGAAAATCATGACCTAACTTGCCATTAAAAGTATGATTTACACACCATGGCTATAGTGCTCCTCAGGCCGTTTTATTCAATTGATATATCCAATAATTGGTACGGTGAGACATTTCTGCATAACCAACATAAATGACAGGTGGTAATACGAAAATCATGACCTGCATGTCATGTACCATATGATTTACATGCCACGCTCATGGCGCGCTGACGGCCGTTTCGCTAGTATGATATACACCAAACTTGGTATTGCGTGACGTGACTGTATGACGAACATAAATGCCAAGTGGTCATATGGAAATCATGACATGTCATGTGCATCATGACTTGCATGCCACGCTCATGGTACGCTCGCGGCCGTTTCGCTAGCTCGATATACACCAAATTTGGTATTGCGTGATGTGACTGTATGAGGAACATAAATGACAAGCGGTAATATGGAAATCATGATATATGATGTGAAACATGACTTGCGTATCACGCTCATGGCGTGCTCGCGGCTGTTTCGCTAGCTTGATATACACCAAATTTGGCATTGAGAGACGTGACTGTATGACGAGCATAAGTGGCAGGTGGTAACATGGAAAGGTTGGCATGCCTGTCATCTAGAATGCCATTTACATGCCACGCTCATGGTGCGCTTACGTCCAGTTCGCTAGCTTGATATACACCAAAATTTAACCAAAATTTATATTGCGCGACGTGACTGTATGACTGCATGAAGAACATAAAAGACAGGTCCTAACGTGTAAATCATGACATGTATATTATGTACCCCCGCCCTCAAAAGTTTTCGGAACACAAAATATCCGAAAATGATATATTCCCGCTTTGTCTTTGAACATAGCCTCGAAACAGATGTTCCAGCTTGTAGTAGTCCTTCCGACCTACGCAGCTACCTTGCTAGGTTAGATGCGCCGTGCACTAACAGAGCAGAAATTCCCATTTTCAGTGCAGGCCCGCGTTCCGTAAACTTGTGGGAGCGGCTGTACACCATGATTTGCTTCTTGCTAGCTGCTTCGCATTACATAGATTCCCACGGTGCGTGGGATCTGCCGGTTTTTTTATGGTTAAGGACTTCTTGGAACGGAACGCTGCTTCAAGGTGTCCATGCATTTGAGTTGTATCGAGACAAGTGATCAACACCATACCTGCCAACTTAGGGGCCTCGAAGTTAAAAAAGATGCGCACGTTTTTATTTCTTGCTGTTCAGGGCCGCATCAACGTCCTACACTGCTGTGAGTGATTGGCGTAAAGCATTTACACGTAGGCGATCATAGAGGGCTCGTAATTATAACGCGCACATGTATTTACACGCGAGCGCAGAACAGAATGTTCTATGACCAGCACAATATAGTCGCCGTGTCCCACATTTGTTATGCTTCACCACATAACACAGTACGACGGCGAAGCTAACCTTGTATGCGCGGCAGTGTGATGCAATCGGATCATTCCAATTGAAACGTCCCAGCCCAAAATTCGAACACCGAGAAAAATAGAGAAAAAATTGAGCTTAAAGGTAACTGTATGAGAGTAAGTTACATAAAGCGTTTTCGTTCAAGAAAATTTGGTGGTCACCTGACCACCCTTTGAATTTTCCGGCGGGGAGGAAAAGTAAGGTGGGAATATATTACGCGTACTTTACCTTGATGCTGGGTACAACGGCATATTCTGTTTTGAAGCATTATACTGTCATTGTTCTTTCACTTGATGTCACAAGTAAAACCATATATTAATTATCCGGCTAGAATATGCCTAGCAAAGAAGCAAGAAAACACGCATATTCAGGCAATTTTCGTAAAAATAGCGGCAACGTTTCAGTAGCAAATTTTTTTTAGCTCTTTTACCAGTCGACACAGTACCCGCTAAAAATATTTTCGGCATAAGCAAACGAACGTTTATTGCGAAAAATGCTTGCAACGTTGACAAAAAATTACTTATTTTGGGGATATTCACTCGTAAATTAAGCATCAAGACCATCGAGATGAAAATATATGAGAGGGTTCATTATATGCTCCAACGTCTTCTCTTGTGATGTGAAAAATTTTGTTGTAAACTTTGTTTAAAGCGAAAAAAATAATTTTTGATGTCCGCAAACAATGTGGCTGGTAGGCGCTGGCAAACCGAAGCGTTTTCCGCGATTTTAGGTAAGTTATTTCGACCAATTGTTGGTTATTTCGGTAGTTTATATTTTTTAGAGCTTGTTAGATTATTCTCATTGGTATTGAGCATTGCTAGTCTTGTTTTAAGCTTTTGACTGCTGCGTCACCATGCGACATGAGACAGTGGATGTACGAGAAGCCGGGTTTTACACAAAAATAACTTCTTGAATATTTACTACTCCGAGGAGGACCACAATCTATCATCAGAGCGGAACACCTTTGACACTTCACATGGCAAAAGCGCATGCGACTGTGTCGGTGGCCCACGTAAACATCTGGCAGCAACAGCAAGTCTGCAGATGCCATATGGTGGTCAGATTCAGACACCAAAGGATTTGTTTATCTGAACCAAAAGAAATGTAACTAATTTGGGTGCCACATTCCTCAAGTCAAGAAGTATAACCCAGCTCGCTCAGCGATTAGCCATGGCGATGCTGTCCAAGGGACTCGACAACGGCACCATGTCAAACCGTCAACTCTTTCAACATTTGATATTGGGGTTGCACCATTCTTCAACACTCAAAAAATTAAGAGGAGAAAGCGGGTGTTAATGAGAAGGCAGCCTACTTCGACGTTAGCGATTAAGGTGTCGAAGATGCGATCAGGACGACACATCGAAGCGCAAAAGACATGAACGACAAGAAATAACGTTTTGGAAGCCACAGCTTCCTTTCGTAAGTGCTGGTAAACCATGAAGCGCTGTTCTTGTGCGAGTGTGAAACACCTGACAACAAAGAACCATGTGATCCGCGCATCCGTGTGGCATGAAATGAAGCAGAGTCAGCCAATAAATACCACGGCCAAACGCTTACGTCCGTGGTATGCTTGTCTGCCTGACTTCCCAAAGGGCCAAGAAAGGCTGTTGTGAAGGGACAAAAGTTAGCTGTTTCCGATATGTATACACTCATGCGAAGTCACACTGCCACAGTTTGCTTGAAAAAGTGACGGAGTCCTCATCCAAGCTCGTGAAATCACCCAGAGTAAGCACGCGTTCTACAGTGAAGAGGCATCAGTACTCCTGTGGTGTCCTGTGGTAAATCTCCTGTGGTGTCTGAATCTGACCACCAAATGGCATCTGCCGACTTCTGTTGCTGCCAGACGTTTACGTGGGCTGCCGACGCAGTCGCACGCGCTTTTGCCATGTGAAGTGGCAAAGAAGTTCCGCTCTGCTGATAGATTGTGGTCCTCCTCGGGGTAGTAAATGTTCAAGAAGTTCTTTTTGTGTAGCCTCTTAGAAACCCGGCTTCTCGTCCATCCACTGTCTCATGTCGCGTGGTGACGCAGCAGCCAATAAAAGCCTAAAACAAGGCTAGCAATGCGCAATACCAATGATAATAATCTAACAATGTCCAAAAAATATAAACTACTGAAATTACCAATAATCGGTCGCAATAACTTACCTAAAATCGCGGAAAACGCTTCGGTTCGCCAGCGCCTACCAGCCACATTGGTTGCGGACATCAAAAATCATTTTTTTTCGTTTTAAACAAAATTTACAACAATAAAAATTTCCACATCACAAGAGACGTTGGAGCATAAAATGAACCCTCTCATATATTTTTATCGCGATGGTCTTGATGCTTGCATAATTTACGAGCAAATATCCCAAAAAAGGCATTTTTGTCAATGTTGCAAGCTTTTTTCTGAATAAACATTTGTTTACATAGGCGGAAAATAATTTTAGAAGATACTGTGTCGACTGGTAAAAGAGCAAAAAAAATTTTTTGCGACAGAAACGTTGCCGCTGTTTTTGCGAAAATTGCCTGAATATGCGTGTTTTCATGCTTCTTTCCTAGGCCTATTTCCAGAAGCCACGACACGGTCAACCAACAAAAATTGGTTTTCAACAAAAACTAGTAGTAGAGGGTCTACTATGCCTATACAGATGAGAAAACTGGGCCATAGAAGAATATTTCAGTGCGAAACAAGGCCTAGAAATCGCCGGCTGTAAACCCCGCCCACCGCCGGCGACCGCCATTTTGCCATGGCGCGAGTGACGTCACGTGCTGGAGGGAGCGGAGCCGTCGTCTTCTGCCAAGGTTTCTGTTTTGTTACGACTTATTTAAGTGGCCGATAAAACACTGGGCTTTTGTTAACGGGGATTAACTGAGTTTAATAAGCGTTGGGGTACAGAGGTAGGTGTGGCTACATGGAGGTAGGAATGCAGAGTGGAGAGTTCTGAGGCGGGGGGAGCGGCCCGCGAGCCGGAGGGCCAGACGCAACTTGATACTTCAGCTCGCAGTTCATAGAGGAGGAGGAGGACATAAACAGAGGAGGAGGAAGCGGAGAATTCCGAATGAGCGTGCGGCTTGCGTAGTACACTGCACGCGATGGTTCCGCCATCTCTGGAGCCTTCTTGTAACAGTTTCAGCCACTGCAAATTGTTCAATTTCACTGCCAAACTGAAGAAAGCTAAATTATGTCGATTTCACGCGCAGCTGACGACAAAACAATATCGTTCGCCGGGATGCAGAAGCTCGCACAACCAGCTGCTTGTTACGTCACGGCTCGCGAGTGCGCCAGTGTTGCCCGACTCTCCTACAGCTAGCGCGTTTATGAAAATATTCGATTATAAACTAATTACTCGACCGACTGCGCTCAAATCATGCCAGCTTATTTATGCATGAAGAAGGATTATCCCACATAGCAGAGATTATGATCGAAAATTGGATGCCATGGCCCCTTTAAGCCGGAAAATTAATATGTGGTCTTGCTTGTGACGTCACGTGAAAGAACAATGACAATAGAATGCTTCAAAACAGAATGTGCCGTTATACCCAGTATCAAGGTTAAGAGGTTCACCAGCGCGAGCTCCCATAGAAAATACATGCGTATTTTGAGAAGCCCAGCGTGTCCAAATTTGGTCAGATTTACATGGGGTTTTTGGCACTGCATTGTCTTTTAGTATATAGAGGAAATGTTGCGGACAGATATTTTCTGCAGGCTTTCACTTTTTTACAAACCCGAGGCAAATATCCAGAAAAATCGTACTCATTAACGTCTCGCTTTTTCTTGTTGTCTCCTGAAGAAAATAGCTTAGTTATCTAAATTTCTTCCGCAACATTTCCTCCCTTTTTCTTTCCCTATTGTTATGGCATAATTGTCAGGCGTGTCAAGCCTCTGCTTTCCATTTTACAGGCTTTGAAAGTGTTGCGTCTGCTTTCAGTCGGGATTTAAAATTCGCGACGTGGCTCCCCCTGGTATCGCTTATATTCCGCAATCCTACACTCTACCACCAACCTCTCAAATGGTTGTATTCGTGTGCAGCGGAGACAAGTAAGGAACTTGCTGAGTGAGCTTGAACAAGCTTTGTTTTTTTTTTTCTTTTTTGTGAAGATAGCGGTGGGGGGGCTGTGCTGCCTCTTTTGCTCGAGTATAACGGGCTTAGCGGGATATCAGGCTTAGCGGAAAAGCGGGGTCGAAATGCGCATGCGCAGTACGCTAAAAAACCCGTAGCGATTCTCAGTTTTTTTCGCTCTTTATATGACTTCACCCTCTGCTGGGTGACGCCACCGTCCCAGTTTGGGCACGTAAGCGCTATCACGCTAAACTATAACGCGCTGTTTGCAACGAACGTTTGCGGCTCGCTAACGATCTTCCCTTAACCTCCGCTATCACGCTAACGCTAAACTATAACTGTCTAATGAAGTGGAATGGGAGGCTAATAGGGTCATTTAGCAAGTTACGGAAATACGGTACGCACATACGGTGCGGTACTACCGTAGCTCTCCTCCTTTCCCGGTCATCGACCTTTTGCCGGCAAAGGCGCCCCGACGCAACAAAAGCTTTTTCAAAAATTACTGTGGGGCTCTCAAGCCTCATTGTTGCCTTTCAGTGTGCGCATTGTTAACGAGACGCCTGTCGTTGGGGCGACGGACTGTCACTGGATCGGGGAGCGGCAAAAGCACAACGAGAGGGAAAGGAAGAGTGCTACCGTACTGCCTTGCCGTATTTGCGTACCGTATTTCCGTAAGTTGCTAAAAGACCCTGATGCAGGTTGGCGACGCAAACACAACGCAGCGGTTCTTCGGCGTCGCGACAGCGTTTCGGCGACTCGAGAGGTCCTTGGTGCTCAGAAAATACGAAACTATCTCCCTTGTGCAAAGCTAATCGTCCTATTCAGCGCTCACAGGAATTTACTGTTGTTGCAAGGTGTAGCGCGGCGGCTTCTGCATTAGAGACTAGCCAATAGCAGTCTTGGGCAGTAACTAGTTACTAGTAACGCGTTACCGGTAACTAGTTACTTTTTTCAGTAACTTGTAACTGTAACTAGTTACTTTTAATTTAGAGTAACTTGTAACTGTAACACTGTTACTTTTTTACTGAGTAACTGTAACGGAAAATACAGTTACAGTTACTTTTGTTTTTGTAAAAAATTATCCAACAGCCACACTCGTTAAAGGCCGACGTTACACGCTTTTCATTCTTTCGAACTTTCTTCTTTACAATATCCTCTCCACCTTTCGACTTTCCACGGATCCCATCGCAGTTTAAGAGAACAGGTCGCTAAGAGGAATACCTTCCCTGCAGAAGACCGAGTTCGGAGTTTACTTGTATACTACATGTCTGAAGGTAAACATATTTGACAAAGACCTGTCTGGCTGGTTTAAAGCGAAGCGTGTCTGGAGAGTATGTTTATTCGTAAAACTACATGTCGTAAATCAATCATGTTGCCACTGAACAGCTTGCCAAGTTCACGTGCCCCCCCCCCCCCCCGGCTTTTCTTTTTTTTTTTGGGGGGGGGGGGAATATATATATCCTTTTTGTAACTTGAGCTTCTATCCCTTTTCTTGGTATGCCGGTGGAGCATTCCTCCGTCTGAGGCTTCCAGCAAGTCGCGTTTGACAGGTGGCTAGAAAACAGCAGCATGAAACTGCTGAAAGCCTGAAGCTATCATTTAAAACGGGTTTGTAACTGATTGTGAAAGCTCTACTTCGAGTTAACACAACAATTATTAACAAAGTGATTGACGTGTCCTTGCAAACGTTCGGTAGGGGGGCCGCGGGTTGCTGTTGCAAGCCGGTGCGTCGTAGCGAATGAACCACGTTTCCAGAAGCCCCCCCCCCCCCCCCAGACACACACACATTGTTTAGGTCAAAACTATGGCCCTGCGCAGCATCGTTCAACAAGCTGCGTCTAAGAACTCGTTGAATGGGTGACTTTAGCAACCTTTCCTTTCCTGATCCTTTCCCGCGCCCGTTTCCCCGATGTAATTATGTCGCTTCGCAATCCCCGCATCGTACTTGTAGATGATCCCGCACTTGTCATCCGCAGGTGTGCGGTCGTTGGGTTTTGCGAACACGTGTCCCAAGATATAACGAGCCTTAGAAACGGTTTGTGTGCACAGCGGACGCAAAGCTCTCCGAACAGGGTCTGATACACCTTGAAGAACCTGGGGAATAGACTCAATGGACGTCGTCTTCACTCGTTACACACTCCCCGTTCCTCTTCGCATGCACTTCTTCTGGGTATCGTTATAATAAACGTCCTAGGATACTGCCGTCGTTCCAGTGCATCAACCACGTGTTCCCCTGCACACGACGTCCATTGTGTGTATTCCCTATGTTCAAGGTGTATCAGACCCTGTTCGGAGAGTTAATCCGTACTCTGGGCATACCAACAGTTTTTAAGCCCCGTTATACGTCAAGGCACGCGTTCGCCAAACTCAACAACCGCACACCTGCAGATGATCAGTCCACACACCTGCACACCTGCATAACCGCACACCTGCAGACGATGCGGGAACTGTGAAGCGACTTCGGCGAAATGGGCAGTAAATGATAAGGAAGGGTGCGAAAGGAAACGTTGGTAAAGTCACCCATTCAACGCGTTTGTAGACGGAGCTTGTTGAACACAGCTGGACAACAGGGAATTTTGTTAATAATAGTTCAGTCGGAGTAAACCTTTTACAATCATGAATTCGCCCGGCTTTTGGAATACCGGACGTTTATGAAAGCGCCACATCTGCGATGGCGGACTACTGGTGCAACGAGACGGTGGTACGTCTTTATAAAAAGCGCTAGATGCACCGCAGAGGAGCCAGGCACAGCATTAGTCCTGTTTCTGTTCGGAAGCCATACCTGTCGACTCGGAGCAGCCGTTGCCTTGGCCTTCCTACCGCGAATATTTTTCCGTGTTGAAGACGACGGCGGCAAATATTACGGTGTTGTGCAGCATTTGCAGAAAAGAGTACTCTACTAGCAAGACGTCTTCGTCAAACCTGCGGAAACATCTAGAGGTAAGTTTCATCATTATAAATGTCGGGATTCTGGTTTTGCGCGTCTGTTTCATTGTACGTAATGAATTATGCCGATCAAGTTGAAATTACTGTACTGAACTTAAACTTTCGTTGTGCGCAGAAAAAAACATCCGACTGCACTGAAGGAGTTCGACTCCAAGAAGAGAAAAGCCGAGCATGGTCCCACCGTGGCAGACAAAAGGCACGCGGGCGGTAGCTCGACGCAGACACTGGAGTCCTGTCTTGCAGCAACTAGTCGACCCAAGGCTCTATCACAAAGTCGCTTAGACAGGTTAATTGTGAACTTCGTAGTCTCCGACATGCAGTGTTCTTCAGTCGTTGAAAATGAACAGTTCCAGTGCTTGATTAACGCAATGCAGCCATCGGCAACGGTGATGAACAGGAAGTCACTGGTCAATCAGATCGACATCCTCTACAGAGAGCAAAAAGCGTCCCTCATCGCCGCCTTGGAGAAGGCATCGACGGTCTGCTGCACAGCTGACTGCTGGACAGCCTCAAACAGGTGAGGCTCTTAGTGTAGGCTATAAACAGCCCGCTGCACGTTTGCTTTTCGCAAGGTCCTAATTCGCGAGATTCCCTCGATCTCATAAAACAACGTAAGATTAGTTAAGAGATTGGGTCACCCCGTAGATATGGGTACATTACATGTCACAGGTTGCCGCGAAATGTACCTGCGAAATATTTGCGGAACTGTGTCGCTTCGTGGAATTTGCAAAATGTAGAGCCCGGGAAAACAGTCGTTTATGATATATTTCGTAGGCCACATAAGCAAATTGTGTAAGTACAATTAACAAACAAACGAGATGTTTTAAGTTTTAAACAGGCGAGTAAGCATAATATGCGTCTTGTGCCGCACGGTAATCTTGTGTTTTGTGGTAAACAGAAAAAAAAAAGAAAAAAGAAGACATAGGAATCCGAGTAAATCAAGGCTCAAGAAGCGGATCTAGCTTAAACGCTTATTATGGAAAAAGTAAGATACCTCAGCATTGCTGACCTTCCTATCTAGTCAAGGTGGATTCTAAATTATATGGCAATGGTTTCTAACCATGCCAAACAACGCCCGCAACGCAATGCAGCTGGGATATTTGCGTCCGCGTAATTGGTGCGGCAGTTGCGAACTTGTGGAGGTCCCTTCCTTAATTCTAATGACCAGACTGATATCGCTGGTTGTAAGATTGACCATTCGCTTTTTCTTCTTCAATTTCCATAGAAGCTTCCTGGGTGTGACGGTTCACTTTATAGATGAACAGTCTCTGGAAAGAAGATCCGCAGAGCTTGTGTGCCAAAGGCTCTCAGGTCGTCACACCTACGACGTAATCGCGACAGCGCTCCACGCAGTATTTGTGGAGTACAAGATTCTGCACAAGATATGCGTCGTCATCACGGACAATGGTTCAAATTTTGTGAAAGCCTTCAGGTAGGTTAAAAGGCTGCTTCTGTTTTAATCTCATTGTCTACACCGAGGTTGCCTATTTTTATTATCTTAATCCTTCCCAAAAAGAAACTAAATTAAGCTGCAATTTGATTTCAACTTGATTTCAGCTGCGTTCTTTTTTTTATGATCGCAATAAACTAATGAGCTTGGCATGCTGCAATCGCTGATCTCGCTGACTCTGGAGAGTTGCGCGCACGCCCTCGACTGTTGCATACTTAGGCACATTTTGTAACCCTACAATTTACGACAAACCTCTGCATATCCTTCGGAAATCTAAATAGTTATGAGGTTATTTTGTAGAGTCAGGAATTAAAACACAATACGTTCTACAGAGATTTTGTACAAAGCCCTGAGACTAGAAAAGACGAGAGGCAAATGAAACGCACACACAACACAAACTTTACGCGTTGTGTCGTCCCTCGTATTTTTTAAAAGACATGGCTTTCTGTTTTAATAAGATATTTGCAATTTTCTAAAGCCCATTATTGTGTTATATTGCATATTTAGGCTACTGATCGTCGGTGCCATGCAATATTTATTTCTGTTAGAAGCGTACCACAGATGTACACCGCCCCAAAAACTTGCGGAGTACGAAATTTCCGAGAAAGCTATATTCCCGCTTTGTCTGAGAACATAACCTCCAAATAGATGTTCCAGGCCTGTAGTAGTCCTTGCGAGCTACACAGCTACCTGCTATTTTAGAAGCGCCGCGTGCTAGCAGAGCAGAAATTCGCAATTGCAGTGGAGCCTACGCTCCGCAAACTTTTGGGTGCAGTTATACGTCTGCTTGGGCATAGTCGTCGCGTTTATCTTTATTTGTTAATGGATCTTAACCTTCACTCCTTTCTTGCTTTTTCTAACAGTTTTATTGTTAAGGGAGCGCTCTGTCCTGTCCCGTATTTTTTCGCCCAGCTGATGGCACTTTTATTTCATACTGCTTAACCGATTAGCCAATCAAATTATATGGATGCTGTATAAAAAGGTTGAACCTCCACCAGCTCATTTCCGCCCTAACTTGTTGGAAATTTCCATTTTTCGGGACACAGGGTCTTTGGAGAAGCTGAACGGGACCAAGATTTTGTGGCAAATAACATCACGGAGGTGCTGGACAGTGGCTCGAGCAATGATTCCTCTCAAGATATCCACTTGCCACGGCACAGGAGGTGTGCCGCGCACACCCTAAACCTCGTTTGCCGGCAACAACGGGACCTACCGCGAAATGGCGAGGACCGTTTTCTCAAAACTGAAGACTCTTTGGAGGAAACAAGGCCAGTCTGTGCAGGCAGCCGAAGCAATAAAGGCTGCCTTGGGAAGGCAGCTCCCTGTGCCGAATGCAACACGATTGGAATTCGCTTGTTCAACGCCATGAAGTACGTAAACGAATTACCGAAAGGGAGGATGGACGCAACATTCGACGCAGTTTCGTTGCCACGATTGCAGCATGAGGAATCTCTGTTCATTGATGAATACTGCAAGGTATATTTCGATTATTTGTTTAACATGATGCAGTGCATTGACTATATCTTTTATTTTTCCAGGCGATGTACGCTGTGGCAAAGGCGCTGCATATCCTACAAGGGGAGCAATATATGTACATGGGCGTCCTGCAGCCAACACTTCACTCTCTGCTGCGGTATCAGCGATCCCTCCCGCCGCTGAAGTACTGCACACCCCTTGCTAGCAGTCTTCAGGACGCAGTCAAGAAAAGGTGAGAGAAATTTCCTTGTGCCTATTTGCTGTTCCATCTCATCGCGTGCTCTCGCAGGGGTGCATATGCATTCGTACCACGGATTGTCCGTTTTTACATGTAACTTGTACCTTGAAGTAAAATGTTTTCAGCAGGGCCATACATCGTTTCTGTAACCTTATTCAATACAGGTTTTCCGGAGTTTTGGAGGATGCCGATCTGGCCCTGGCAGCGGCGGTCCATCCAAAGTTCAAGCTTTTCCTAGATGACTGAAGCGCGGAAAGCAGCGACGTTACGACTTCTTGAGGAAGAGTGCCGTGCACTAGAAGCAATTTTCAATGAAAATGCAGCCGCCAGCGAAGGAACCGACGAAGACGACGTGTTTTTTCAGTTGCCTCAATCCTCCCTTTCATGCTCCGAGGTGCGACAATGGCTCAGCGATCCCGGAACTGACATCAGCGAGCTGGCGAAGTACCCTAAGATTAAGAAGATTTTCATTCAGCGAAATACGGGGATTCCGTCCAGTGCGCCGGCTGAACGGCTGTTCAGCAAAGGACGCGACATTTTTTCCATCAAGAGGGGAAAGCTCTCTGGTGAAAACTTTGAAAAGCAGCTCATTCTAAAGTGAAACGAATTTTGCAAGTAAACTTCCTTGTCACCAAGTGTGCATGAACAACAAAAAAAAAAAAAACTGATGTGACAAAGTGAGCCGTACAGAACGATTGATTATATTGGCCCACTTTTAGGTTTTTTTTTCGTCTAGGGTTTCACCACATGCAACTTTCACTACCTGCATGCCTTCCTACGTCTTTATTAATTAAAATCCTATCATTTGTTTTGTAATCAATTACTTATTTTATACAGTAACGGAAAAGTAACGACGTTACTTTTTCACTAACTGTAACTGTAACAAGTTACTTTTAGAAAATCGGTAACTGTAACTGTAACAGAGTTACTTTTTTGGCTTCAGTAACTGTAACTGTAACACTGTTACTTTTTACTGGTAACGTGCCCATGACTGGCCAATAGTGATGCAGAACTATGGATGGTACTATCGATAGTTGAGCCACTATCGAACTATCGATGGTACAAGAAACTATCGATAGCGCTATCGATAGTAAGTTTGGAAAGTACAGTGGTCAACACACATGTCTAGAACGATGGAGTGTCGCACTCGGAATACCACGAGCGACATCTGCAGTTCGAAACGGGCCAATTCTGAGCATGCGCGGCGCCACTGATGTGCCCGCCTTGCAGTTTCCGTCCTTGATTATCGCTGCGCCCGCGATAATTGTTTTGGCCACCAGAAGCGCAGTCCAACTGTGTGCGCCAAAAAGAAGAAAAAAAAAGCGCAGTCGCTCGGATTGGCTCCTATTATACTGGCGAATTTATTCTCGATTCGTGGTATCGTATAATACCGAGAACGGCGCACTTCGTTCTTTTTTTATTTTTATTTATCTATTTTTTCCCCCTAAACCTCTGAGAGCGCTTTCGACGGCCAACGCCGTCGAAAGCACTAGACATGAGAGTTCACCACTGTACAATCGATAGTATAAAATCAATCGCGTGAACTCATTGCAGCATAAACTTGATTCTTCCGAATGCGTGGTAGTATATGGCGGAGCAGGAGAAGAAGGCAGAAGCGCAAGAAAGTTGACATGCTTGCGTTCCTTCAGCAAAATGATTGGCTGACATTATTAAGCCTGAACTGTTCAGCTTTAGCCGAAGGGAAGTTGTCACATGTGGCGGAACTGCGCGGCTTCAAATTTATACTGCATTTTGTGATTTCAAAATTAGGAATATCAATAGCTAAGCTTTTAATTGTAAGGATGTAACTGGTTACTTTTGAATACGAATTTATTTATGGACATATTCCGGCATTTTGATTGCGGCAATAATATATTTCTTTCGCCAGAACAGTGCTCATAAAGTAAGCGAACTGAGTACTGCTGATAGCAGGCTGTCGCAAATCATTTGGCAATATCGCCGTCCTACAACAGCATAATTGTTCACAACACTATTGATTATACTATTGGCCGCAATACTCCTGATAGTACTATCGATTGCACTCTCGATAACATTGATTGTTTAGCGATAGTAGTACTATCGATAGATTCGTTACACTATCGATAGTTAAAAAGAAAGCTGTCAAGATTTTCTGTTATTTGTTCTGTGTATGGGTGCCCGTGGTGATGCAGAACTATCGTTAAATGAACTATCGATAGTATCGATAGTTTAAAAAGAAACTATCGATACTATCGATAGCCCATTTACCGATAGTTCTGCATCACTACTAGCCAAGAGACTCGTGTGCTGTCGCTCAGTTCTGTCGGTCAAGAGTACGCCGAAGCGCGACATCGTGGCTGTTTAGAACCGTGCTAGTAAAGCAGGCAAATCTGGATTTTAGGATGTAATAGCGCGATCGGCTACCGCGAACCGGTTCTTCAAGGCGCCAAATACGCATGCGTAGATCAGAATAAGCTTTGTTCTTTGGAAAGAAAACATTTTTTTTTTTTATGTTGAGCAGCCACTGTCAAGTGCATGATTCGACACGTGCCTTTCAGCATGTGGCACCTTGGGGTGATGGTTCTGTGTCATTCCCCGCCAACTGACCCGGTCTTCACGCTCGACCACCTTAGATGTAACTTTTAAACAGTTTTATAGTTCACTTTGTATCCTTGATAAACATTATCCTCGCTTTTTTTCGTTGCCAAACATGCTGTACTAATATATATATATATATATATATATATATATATATATATATATATATATATATATATATATATATATATATATATATATATATATATTATCTACGAACCTTGTTTTTGTCTCCGAACAACATTCGGTTTTCGTACACACACAGTTTAAAATTAATTTGTTTTCTTCAATTATAAAACACGGAGAAACGCACAAGCCTCTTCGATCCTTCAATTTTCTTTGAAATCTCACGTTCTCAAAGTAGCAATTACATCTATATTCACCTAAATTGTCTAGACGCAAAAAAAAAAACTGGTGAAAGTGTTTCAGAGATAAAACGACGTAAGCCGTGCTCGAAAAAAAAAAGCATTTCTTTTATAAAAGTTGATTTTTACGGCATAGTCAATTGGGAATAGTGGTGAGATGGTTCTGTGAAAAAATAATAAATCTAGTTCGTTGCAAATACTATTCAATGGCATTTCATTCAGGATGTTTAAGGCGGGGGGTCTCACTCCGGCGGCACGAACACACCGTTTTTGCCACTTTTCCAACTGACGCGGCGGCTGTTCTTCTTGTTTTATATAGTTGACTTATATGTCATTAGAAAGCTTGATCTTTGCACATTTGAAATATATCTATTAAAAATAAGTCAAAATTTACTATTTGGGGATGGATGGGCAAGAATGAGCACTATTTACACGGTTTCGGCTGACCGTGCACCCCAGCTGTGACCATTTTTTGAAAAATCTGCTATAGTTACAGCACTGTCTTGCACAGCGCTTTTATGACATATTTATCTGTTTCCTCAACGTAGCAAATTAATGTCGGACGTCTAGTTTATTGC
This sequence comes from Rhipicephalus appendiculatus, assembly GCA_030522465.1. Classification (NCBI taxonomy): domain Eukaryota; kingdom Metazoa; phylum Arthropoda; class Arachnida; order Ixodida; family Ixodidae; genus Rhipicephalus; species Rhipicephalus appendiculatus. The sequence goes on from JALIZH010019845.1 coordinate 847,464, forward strand.
TGCTTGACTTTTGAAAACAGCCGAATTCAGAAACTTTCGCTGCAGATTGTCCTGTAACTATTCGCTAGAGAATATTCATTTTCGGGTCGTATAAAGAGGACAAGATTTTTTGTCCGAATGATAAATTTCATTAATGTACGCGCGCTCCCCTTTTAATTATCTTCATCTAAAGTAGGCAATATTTTCAATACATGGAGCTATCTTGGCCCATTTTTGTGGAAAGCTACTGAAGTTCCGTGGCTGAATTTGCACGTAGAGAAACTAGAGCCCCCCGATTTATTTCCTCAACGTAGCATTTTTCAATAGAGCTAGCAGAAATGCCAAACGAATCTCGTAAATTGTCTTAATTTATCGTGCCACAAACGTCAACAAAACCGTTGTAATCTTCAAATAGCGCTGAAATCTGAGCATGCGTGGCCTGAAATATAGCAGTTACGGCCTCCTGGTATAATTATACACACAAATCACACACAAATGCTCCAGGATTACTGAGCAATCTACATTATTCCTATCACTACAACGAAAATCTTCCTCTGGCGCCACCTAGACGGAAAAGGCCAAAGCTCTGAATTTGAAAACTCTCCGTCTCTCCAAATGTGGCGTGCGAAAACATTCCACTTCAGGGGACAATGTCTTTTCTAACTTCAAACCATGCCCCGCCATCTGTAAGTCTTTTCTTTTTTTTTTCTCCCATCAGAGGGTGTTGGTCTCACATGGCTGCGCGGGAGAGCGTGAAAGCAGGTGTGCAATTCACCGAGAGGATGGGGTGAGACGGTTGAATGTCTTCGGGGGGAAAAAGAAAGGCCGAATCCTCGGAACGTCCCTCTTGGTTTTTGAGCGTGTTTGCCGCCCCGCACATGGCTACCACGAGAAAAGCGAGGGGTGTGCAATGACAGACAAAAGAAAGCCGACAAACGGACAGTGCACGAGCGATCGAGTGAACTGAGCAGACGTGTGTGGGTGAGGTATTTGTGAATTTCGCCTTTTTTCCCCTTCTTTTTCACAATAAAATGTAGTATTTCAGAAGTGCTGCGCTTCTGTTGGCATGAATCCATCGCAATAAACAGCACAAGCATGAGAAGAGCCACACGTAAAGGAATGACACGAACACTTTTGTACTTTTTTTTTCTGTCATTGCTAACAAACTGAACACTACACAATTAAACTAAGTTAAATATTCCGCACAATTAACCTTCATACCTTTGCGGCAATCAAATGCAGACCGCTCGAATGTCTTTTGTACCGGCTACACTTCCTTTTTGCGTCTTCAGCATTTACCCCGGGCAAAATTACAGTGCGGCAGGAGTACGTGTAGCGAAAGTAACCCGTCACTTTCAACCGCGCTTGTTGTGCTTTGAACTTGTGCTAGATTAGACTACAAGAGGAAATATGGCAGGATAGGCTCGCTTCGAGCCGCCAAGTAGCAGGTTATGCGTCCGACTGTTTAGCTTGAGGACGCGGGTTCGATTTCGCCTACGACGAGCGCTCATTTCCATGGCACCGAAATGCGGGAGCATCTGTGTATATGTTTCCGTGCACCTCAAGTGTTTTGGAGTACCCCATGACGGCGTTCCTCATAATTATATCCAACTCACTCTAAGTAGACGCGGGCGTTTGCGAATTCTTCACTCGGAGTCGGCTGTGAATATCCGTCATTGGTTTCAATAAACCACAAAGCCGAACAATATTTCTTTCTATGCTGATTGCATAAACACAGGGTTAATTCTTGGACATTTCAGCCAGTAACAACGAATCGAATTGGCCTGAAATTTTGCTGACTGCCGGGCATGGTGTAAGAAAGATACTTCACTGCAAGTGTGTCTTTTTTTCTTGTCCTTTTTTTTTACTGGGGAGCACCCGCGACGAGTTCCTTCAGGGGAGCAGCGAAGCGGAGAACTTATGCGTTGTGTTCTGACCATGCTCTTTTGAGAAGGGGGGAAGGGGGTGTCAAGGGGGGGCAAAGGGGAGCAGGCGAACATTTTTTGGGAAGGGGGTCTACCGCCCCCCACCCCTGAGCGCTAGATGAAATGGTAGACAAGAACCGTGCACAAAGATATACAATACCCTATACCGGAAACGCTAAGTCGAGGCAACCGGCAGTGGTGAAGCCCATCCATATTTCCTGTGCACTGAAGGTATGGTGGCTAGAGGGGGGAAGTGTGACGGGCGAGAGCGGAGGGCTGCACGAATTCACAATGAAAGATGGCGGCCCCACCAGATGGCGCTACCTGCGCAATAGGTGCTTGTGGCGTCGTTTGCCTGCTTTGCATATGGCCGCTAGACATTAGTTTCACTTGTTTCAAACAATCGCTACACACCGCGCCCGTGCTTTTTAAGGCGCTACGTGTTTATTTCTCCAAGAAGAATGTGTTGCAAGTTCTGGGTGGTGTGAAGCAATGAAAAAAAAAAACGCAAAATGCTTTTAATTCAGACGAAACTGGCATGTCCTGTGTCGTTATCAGGGAGTTTTCGAATAGCGTACGCTATCTGTTGCGGTCGCTGCCACTGTGCATGCGTCATAACGTCAACCGCCGTTAGCGTTTGCGGTCCTCCCGCAGGAAACCGAAATAGCGTGCGGCCCGCAAAGCCCCTTTGCGGCGTCAGTGTTTGTGGGGGGTCAAACGCTATTTCAAAACTCCTATGGCGCCCTTACGCTAACGCTACGCCCGCTAACTTAGCGTACGCTATTCGAAAACTCCATATTCTCGCGTTGCGTTCTTTTTGCGCTGCTTTTACTGTTTAGTCTGCTTCAGCTGAACTAAACCACTAGCTCACATGCATAGCTAAACTGACTTTATAGTGTTTTCTCTCTTGGTGAAATGTGAACTATTTACAATCGTTCATAGCGAGTATATCGGCTGCAGTGCTCTGCCAGAAAGTACTTCCACTGAGAAGCTATTAGCGCTTGGACTCCACAACACATTTGATGAGCTGGCTGAAGCGCAAGTGACCACCCAGATTAACCGCCTGCTGCAAACGCCACCCGGCATAGAACTTCTCCAGAGAATCGGCCTCGGTGAACAAGTAAAGGCACATGAAAGAACCAAGGAATTGTTCTGCTTATTCAGAGACTGGTACAAGATATCCCCCCTACCGAAGAACATGGATCCAACTCTACATGCTGGTAGACGTAAAGCAAGAGCGGCTTACATAGATAAAAATACAAAATATTTGAATACGGCGAGATTCACAGACGCTGCACCATATCAATCAAACGCAAAGAACATGGTGGCCGTGGTCACAGACCGAAAAGGTAATATTACAAACTGTGCCTCCATAGCCCAAGCCTCCATTACAGAAGCGGAGGAGATAGCGCTCGCACTGGCAATCAAGGAGGGCAGGGAGCGAAAAGCCCCATTAACAATAATCACGGATTCTAAGGCTGCATGTAGGAACTACCAAAGGGGTAGAATAGGTATGAAGGCATACCAAATTCTAAGCAAAGCTCCTAAGGACCTCCCATTTGAGTACACCCAAACCATAATCTGGGCTCCAGGGCATGAGGGCGTCACCGGGAACCTGTTTGCGGATGAGGCGGCTCGAGGCTTCCCAAATCACCGAGCCTCCTTGCACACTGCAATAGAGGACCCAACGCCCCTAGACCCTACCTTTAATACACTCCTTCAAGACTATAGGGATGCTAGAAAAATGTATCCAGCGCCACATAAGAACCTCGCATAAATGGAATCTGCGGCGTTACGCAGACTCCAGACAAACACATGCACCAACTTACACAGGCTACATGTACTCTACCCCACAGCATACAGAGATATATGTCCGTGGTGTGGGACCACACCAACTCTGTTTCACATCACGTGGGAGTGTACACAACACAATGAAGAACACCACAACATGAACAACACGGAGGAACAATGGGAGGCACTGCTGTCCAGCTCGGCCTTTGAGGATCAGCTTTGGCTGGTCCAACGGGCGGAGATGATGGCAAGGGCCAGCGGAGCCCTGGAATAGGGGCCCGACCATTTGCAATGCCCCGCCTTATGTGAAAATAAAGTTTTCTTCTCTCTCTCTCTCTCTCATAGCGAGTATATTGGCTGCAGTGCTCTGCCTTTTTTTTTCTCTCTCTCTATCTGCCCCCCCCCCCCACCCCCCCCGTCCTTTATTTTCTCGTGCTTGTAAGGGGTTCCCTTCATACTTCTTAAACGGCGCCACAAGGGAAGACGAATGCACACGAAAAACAGAGGACACGAAACACAAGCGCCGACTCTCAACTGAATTTTTATTCACATGCGCAGACCATAAATATTCCCTTCAGCGTAAAATGTTCAAAGCATTTGCATTTTCTGTCTCCCTTTCTTTGAGAAACTTCGAGAAGTGATCGGTATGCTGCAGCTGGAGGCTCTATGATGCGTTGAACACTTTTTCTTATTTTAGCGATCGTTCTATCTGCGCTAGGTCAAATCATTTCTGTTAACTTAAGGCTTAAGATGCATAATAAATACACGCAAGCGAAATGGTAAAACGTGTTTATTTATGACACATCTGTAATCACATTCTTTTGTCACAAATTTGTGATCACACTCTTCTGTGTTACGTTAAGAAGTCAAATTACTTGCACCTCCTCAACTTCAAGTGTTTCTGGCGCTCCCTCTGGACACTCCTTTCTTTGTTTAAAGATTTTGTCCAGAAGTGCATACGCGTGGCCAAACAAACAACGACGGCGAAGGCGAAGCATCGGAACGAGGCAACGGCACAGCACAGAGAGAACGAACGAGCCCAAGCATGCGTGGCGAGAGTGGCGAGCACCTATTACACCAGCGCCCCTTGCGGCGTCCAGAATTTTCACTGCGTTCCGCGCGCCCCTCTCCCACGGCGAGAATACAGCGCCCGTCACACTACCCCCCTCTAGCCACCATACTGAAGGCTTACACCACTCAATCTATCGCTAAGTCAGGTGGGCGACTTGTGGGTTTTCTTCACTGACAATATAGAACACCATGCAACAAGACGCTCCCGTAGTGCAACAAGACGCTCGCACCTTTAGACAGCTTGAGGGCACGTCCCAGGAACTGCGAGCTCACTTTGCGTAATTCTTTATTCATTTCTCTTCCTATGAATGATTGAACATTGGTGCACAACGCAGTTTCTGTCAGCCCAGTATATTTCACTTCGCACACTTCATGCCTCAATCTGTATACCTGTTTGTTCGAATAAAGTTTTCTAGAAAGCCTGAATGGTAAGTTTCGGCCCTTGTGTCATGTGCGGACACACTTTGCATCGGCATTTTTCGAATTGTTTATATATCTTCTCGCGCTCGAAGTTGTTCGTTTCCGACCTAAATAGTAAGCCTCCCAATTTTCATTTATTCAGTAAAACACCTAAGGCAAGGTTTCACAAACCCCAGGTAGCTTAGGTATGCGTGATACGCTTCGTGTCCCGGTTCGTTCGCTGCTGTGCGCAGCCCAGATCGGTTACTACGCAGACATTCTTGCTCTAGCGGGAATTTGCGTCTATAAATGCTGATGTGATGAGCAGGGGGGACACGAAGTACAGTGAAATCTCGGTGATACGATCACAGGTCATACGAATTTCGGGGTGATACGAATTTTTCTTTGGTCCCGGCCAAGGCCCATTGGCCTGCAATGTAATGGAGTGCGGTTCTTGCGAACCGATTTTAAGCCCGCGACGTTTGATACGAACATACGCTACCGCCCTGGTACGAAGAGGTGCTGTCGGCGCTGTCGCGGAAGACGCCCCAAGTGTGCCAGTGCGGCAACGCAATCGCGGGCACGCGCGCCGCACCGCCAAAATCGTCAGAATCATGGTCTAAGAAAAATAGTTTTCTCACGGTCAGAATAAACCTTCAGAGACGCGTCACGGTCTCCGAAATTATGTGCGCCAATCTTTGAGGCTCTAATGTGCCTCCCTGTGCCTTCGCGTTTATATCACAGAGGGAACTGGTGTCATGCTTTTGTTCTAACGCGTCGACGAGGGCTGCTGTCTTTGTAGTGTGCTTACACGTGCCTGCTTCATGCATCGGACATCTTATGAAAGATGGACGAGGAGCGAAAGAAGGCGAGGACAGTCTTGGCAAAGGAGTCAGGCCTCACAACCCCAACACCTCCACGATAACGAAATCCTAACATAGGACCGTGGTTCCGAAATTTTGCGGCCTTGATCTATCGCGTCAAAGCGCTTCTTCCGTTACTTTCGCCGCAGTACTCCGTTTTCATGCGGAAACGCCTACTAACATTTGGAAGGAGCTACTGCTGTCGCGGGTCACAACGCACCTGGTTCATTAAACACGCGTGTACGGGCCGTACATTTACGATTGCTGGTATGATTGCTGACATCTAAAAACCTAACTGACAATCATTCTGAGTTCTTCCTGACGTTGCTGCGGCCCTGAAAAACATGAAATGAAGATGTACGCCAGCTTCCTTTTGTCGCATGCTAAATTTCCATGCTTTCTGGTGGTGCGAATTTCGGATGATACGAATATTTCTTGTGGTCCCCTGAGATTCGTATCACCGAGGTTTCACTGTATATGACGTCGTTTCACACAACACCCTTTTGCCGTTGGAAGACAGTGGCATTCAATTGGCAGCCTCCTGCGGGGAATCTTAGGCACGTACCTGTAGGCTTCTATTGCTGCACGGCTAAAATCAACAGCTGTCCCTCGTTATCTGCGCCACGCATGATGTTATGCTCGCTACACGCGACCGAACACTCCCTTCCTTTCTGTTACATTTGCTCGGCTCGTGCTCTATCCATAGCTCGGCACACTCACTCATGAGTGCACTCAACTCACACTCACTCACATTCATTTGAACGTGGTGAGTTGAGTATGAGTGAGTACTCATGAGTGTGAGTGGACGGGGAGTGTGAACGTGAGTGAGAACTCATGAGTGTGAGTGTGAACGTGAGTGAGCACTCATGAGTATGAGTAGGCGTGAGTATGAACGCGAGTGAGCACTGATGAGTGTGAGTGGGCGTGAGTGTGAACGTGAGTGAGCGTGCACTCATGAGTGTGAGTGGACGTGAGTGCGTACGTGAGTACTCATGAGAGTGAGTGGACGTGAGTGGGAACTCAGGGTGAGTACGCGTGAGTATGAACGTGCGTACTCATGAGTGTGAATAGTACAAACGTGAATAGTCGTGAGTACGAACGTGTGTGAACTCATGAGCGTGAGTAGGTATGTCGCACAGAGAAATACGGCGAAAATAGCTCGGCACACTCACTCATGAGTGCACTCAACTCACACTCACTCACACTCATTTGAACGTGGTGAGTTGAATATGAGTGAGTACTCATTAGTGTGAGCGGACGTGAGTGTGAACGTGAGTGAGCGCCTAAGAGTGTGAGTAGGCGTGAGTATGAACGTAAGTGAGTGCCTACGAGTGGGAGTAGTCGTGAGTGTGAACGTGAGTGAGTACTCATGAGTGTGAGTGGAGGTGAGTGTGAACGTGAGTGAGTATTCATGAGCGTGAGTGGACGTGAGTGTGAACGTGAGTGAGTGCGAAGGCTGAAAAAATTGTGGTGAGTGAGTTTGAGTGAGTACTCCCTTAAAGTGCCGACCTATGGCTCTATCTGCCGCCGCTTTCGCCTGTAGGAAAAAAACGCTAGGAGAATACGGCAGCGGCTACCATTTCAACGATTTGGAAAGTCTGCTTTGTTGAGAACTTACGATGTCTAAGGATAGCGAGTCGTAGACTCGTAGCGTGAGCCGTAAGGCTGACTATCCGACGTAGCCGATCTCTGACTTGGGCCTAGTAGCCGGATAAGAAGACAAGCGTTTTTGAAGAACAATTTGTAACAAATATAGTGGTATCGTGGCGCAGAAAACACGTTTACATGAATGCGACAGAAGCGTATCGCATTCATGTAAACAGGGGTAATGCGCTAAGAAGGCGCATCACACTAATGCGTCAGACACGGGTGGTTTTGCGAGTCCCGGTCGAATCACGCGTCGTAAATCACGAGGAGAGGAATGGTTGCCCCCCGTCTTGCGAACTCCGAGCGTCCCTCTTTCGCTATAAGGGATTCATTTAGTGCAATGTAAAAAACAAACACTCGAGATAATGAGCCGCTCGTAAGCAGCAGACGAAATCGCACATGGGCATGGGTGACAAAATTTCGTGTCGCGGCGAACAAGACCGTTTGTGGCCATGCAACATTATGAGTGGCCTGCTGAGCTTCTAACAGACACGCGGCCTGCCCGCTGATGTTGATTGAAACATTTGTTTCTTCATACCCGGCTGCTTGGAGTCGACAGCACCAAGAAGAAAGAACTTTCCTGAGCATTTGCAAATAAGTTATGAAGTGCGAATAGGAGCCCTCCTTTCACCATATTTATTGCCCATGATTAATTACATCATAATTACTGCATAACTATAGCGTTCGATCGACAAAACATTGCTCTCAATTCTTTCTCGAGAGAAATAAAATCTTTAGTGCATGCATAGAGCGATTGTGTCAGGGTGTGTAAAGGGATAGAGAGTGGTAGGACGAGTGGCTGCTAACTTGAGAAACTATACATAGTTTTCATTGACGTCACCGTGGTCGCCATATTGGAGTACACGCTGGTTGAAATGCTGCGTGAACTTTTGCTCGAACGCGTAGAGCAAGTAACCGTGACATCCGATTAGTGCCGGTGCCCACTCGCGTTCCTTTGTGTTCACCCTTGGCGCTGCTGGCGAACAGAAGAAAGCGGGGAGAGCACAAAAGAACGCGGGGACCGAACGACTGTTACGTTCTCCCCTGCACTGACACTCTCTAATGCGATAAGAAGTCACGGTGGCCGCCATGTTGGTGCACTTAGCGCAGAGGCGATTTCGCTATGATGACCGCTGTCTAGCTCAAGAAGATCAAAACTGAACGGCGGCCATCATTGAATAAGGTAGGAGTAAACGACAGCAACAGAAAGGGATTATGTAGATATGTACACAAAAGGATGTTTCGTGGTTCGATTATGATGCGACTTCCGCGAGAGAGTTTTTCAGCCTGCCGCGCATTCCGGCACTGAGCGCCACGGAGAGCAGCTGGCCAGTGAGGCAGGACTGTTCGACATCCTTCAAACCAAAAGCAGTCTTGAACGGTTTGCAGCGCTATTGTTCCTCGCGCGAAAAGCCCCGCACCGCAGGAGACGGGGACAAGTGAGGGTGGGCTTTAGAGGGAGAGAGAGAGATGTTGTTGAAGGGGGGGGGGGGGGGGGACCATGCTGAATGCTTCATTTCTCCGGAACCGCGACAGCACGCTTCGCGCGCCCCTCCTTATCCAGTGTGGCGCACCAGCACAAGTTCAGGTGTTTGACCTCCGAAGCGTTTTCCTTCTATTCCTGACTTAGTGGCGGCGTCTGGTGTCTGGAAAGTAACTACTGGCAAGATGGCGACAGTGGAACCACCACCTTAACGAAAACGCACATATTACGCCTTACTCCGACGTTGCTGTGCCCGCTCTTGGGTACAATGTACTAGTACGCTGTATTTCGGGTAAGCCCAATCTCGTGCAGTGCTCTATCACGAAGTGAAAGAACGAAGCAAGAAAGATGTGCTTTGACACTGTAGTGGCGGGGAGTGACTATGCTTCTACGCACAGTGGAAAGTTTATTCAAACTGTCACTTCGGTGCTCCTGTGCGTCGCATCTTTCTCAAACCGGCTGCTGAAAACGTCCGACGGCCTCTCACAATAAGCAGCAGGAGGGAATGGCTTACACCCCTCGGTACGGGGAGGACAAAGACTGAAGCCCCCCCCGGCATTTGTACGGCTTAGCTGGCGGAAACCTAGGAACGGCTTTGACAAAGCGTTCCCCGTGTTTTGAGGTATTCGCGGCAAGTTTCAAGCAGCACCACTTTTCGGACGCGGATTAACTAAAACCTTCATGTCCTGGTGACATTTAACGCGCATAGAGTCTACTCTAACTTCCCTCCTTTTGGTGGTGTGTAAGTGCAGTCATCTATGGACACAAAAAAATTCAAATCTGCGTTGCTTTGGAGCTGGTGAGCCCTCTTAAATACGCATATAATTGATTCCCACCTAGCTTTTCCTCTTCGGAATATTCAAGGGGCGGTCACGTGACCACCAAATTTTTTTTTAACGAAAATACTTCATTTAACCGACTCTCATACAGGTACCTCTCAGCTCAATTTTTTTTTTTTTTCAGTAGAATCAGCGGTGGTCGAATTTTGGGATGGGTCGTTTCACTTGGAAGGACCCTATCGCGAGTTCCTCGTCGAGATAAACATAACACGCCAAACTGGAAATAACCAAGGCCACAGACGAATGCGATGGCCTCCGCTTACATCAATAGATCGAGAGGGTACCGCGGCGGTCTGCTCGGGTTCCACAACGCCTTCAAAATATTTCGAGCGATTCTCATTTGTTGTTGTTTATTGCGAGTGGATGTTTATCGGGAGGTTTATGGCCCGCGACCGTAAAATCCTGAAGACAGGTCAGAAATCGGGAGTCTCTCGTGCAAATCGGGAGGTATGCAACACTGAACCGACTATTTTAACAAATCAATGTCGATCGTTTATTATGGTAATAGAAGGATGAGTGCAATTGCCGTTCCCACGGCGTGTTTAATATTACAGCCCAGCTGTATAAGCCTAGACGAAATATCCGTCCGTACGCGAACCAATAGCGCAAGTAATATATACCACAGAAATAGGACAAGCCCCTCTGCCCACCTTTTGTTCACTAGGCATGAAATTGCCCGTGCGCAAAACAAACGTAGTACGTATGTGTCCCAGAAGCTGCACAAACCTCACTTCTCACCACTGGCCCAAAAAAGTGCCGCGAAATGTAGACACAAAGACGCATGCTGCTCAAATGGCTTAGGATTGCGCACGAAACGCCGAGCACATGCGGCAAGCCAGACAAGACAACGCATGTCGCGTCCACAACACGCGTGCTGCTCAAATGGAAAACTTTAGAAGAGCAGACGTAAAATTTGTAATCGACTTTCTGTACTTTTTCACTGCTTTAAATCAAGGTTCAGTGTCACTTGAGTGCCCTGTGCTACACGGCTTGCCTGCTCACCCGCCTTCATAGAGTGGAATCGTTCATGAATTTCGTTTAACCGGGCTACCGCGACAGCAAGCAACGGAGAATAAAAAATATGCTCATACCGGCTTTGCGGGAAGGCTTCTCCGAGTGGCCAACTTCGTAGAGTTGAACCGAACCAGTTGACTCCTGCCGCGAGGGAAGAATGGGAAGTGGTGGAAACGTGCGTCAGCGACTGCAAGAAGCAGCCTTCGTGATGAGACGTACGCAGCAGACTGCCCGCGGAAGCATGTGCGAGCGGGACACGCACGCTGCGCGGCCTCCCGAGCTGGTCCAGGCGGCGCGCGAGTTTGGCCGCCTCTCTCTCAGGCAAAAACCGGTCGCCGGTCCCCCCCTCAACACGTTGACTTGACCCCTGCTAGGCTGCACACGCTGTTTGCTTGCTGTGCACGCAGGTTGAAAAAGATAAAGAAAAGTGAGCCCATTCCCCTACCGGGAAAATGGGTGCGAGTGAACCGAAGCGGTGGAGGCTCGTGGACAAAACGCACCGGTGAAAAAGTGTGCCAGGTTCTGCTCCGGTGCGAGATCCCTTGCAAGCTCGCCTCGCTCCCCAGTGCATATTGTGATGTGTGTCATCTTGGTCCAAAAGAATTGAGTTGGGTGCCTTCGAGAGCGGGGGGCTGTGTGGATTCGGTCTCTAAAATGCTCTGTGCGCGCGCGTGCATACACTTTAATCGGTATCGGCGCTTATCAAAATGAAAGAAGGTATATGAAAACTGGTAGCGAAACTTCAGTAGAAGACCATGTGCCAAGTATTTGGCGGCTCGTTGCCACCGTCGCCATCTACGTAGCGGGGGGGAACAACTAACAAGCAAAAATAAAATAAAAATAAAACATGACGTCAAAGCCCGAAGCGGTAGTGGCCTCGCTCATTGGCACTAAATGGCGCGACATTGAACTTTTTATTTTTAATTGTTGACCTTTAAGATGCTCTTTATAACTACGCGATTTTATTGCGTATTGATGGCTCGCCAATTACATATACGAGAGAAACAAGGAAAGATTGGGAAACTGGCTTATTTTATCAGTCAAATGTGGTGTAATTGCAATATACAACACAATATTTTGCAGATAAAGAAATTATGATATAACGGCTCACGAGCACAAAAGTTCGAAAGCTCACGCTGCCCAATCGAAGAAAACCACTGCAGCGAGATAGCAGCCTTGAAAGCATAGAGTTTCATTCTATAATACCTAGAGGGGAATCTGGCGCTAGTGTCTTGCGGGCTCCTTCAGTGGTGCTTGTACCACCACGGGGCTGTAGGGAAGTACAGGCTTTGGATCTGCTTAGGATGGATTATGTTCTTGAGATTCGCGACGCTACTTTCCGAGTGCAGAACAAGGTGATATGATGTTATTTTCACATTAAACTTGCTTCATTTTCTTGTACGTAAAGCTTTTTGCAAAAATTTTGCGCGACCGGGAGATGGAAGGGAAACCTGGACAAATTCAATCACCAGGGTATGCATTGCTCTGCAGTTGTGTTCCAGATTTGGCATCACAATATAATGAATTATTTTTTTTACAACGCTTGAAAACAAAGACGCTTGTTTTTCCCTTGAAACTGCTCATTATCTATTTATGGAAATAACAGTATTGTATTGAGCGAGGAACACTTAACGTATCGGGTACTGCGATGCCAGGTGCGTCTGTCCACGTGGCCTGCCCCCACAACGCATATCTCGTTTTCTTGTGAAGACGAGTCGAAGGAGCGTGACGGTGCGTCTACGCAGCTTCTCCGTCGTTTTGCAGTCGATTTGAAAGAGTTTTGGCCAGACGCGCTCATAAATAAACGAGACCTCTATGCAATATCCCACAATGGCATGGGACGCTACATCATGCGCAGCGGTGAGTGCACGACGCTTCGCTAAAACTGTCAAATAGAACTTGTCAAGCTGCAACGTCGCAGCAAACTTATGGCGAATTCCATTGGGAGAGCAGGAGCTGAAAGTGCTCTCTTCAGAGCCAGCGTGTTTCAGTGGTCGAACAGGAGTAGGGGCACCGTCATCCAATGGTAGAGCGAGAGCGCTTTTGCTACGCCGGAAGCAGCGAAGAGCAGTCCTGTCTGCTCCCCCTTGAAAAGCGGAGCGAGCGGAGAACGCAGGAAGTAACGTGGCTTGTTAACGTCATATCCTCCCGACGATCCTCCTCGCTTGTTTACATTTCACTTCGTGTACGGTAGCAATGGCGGCAATGCTGGGATGCGTAAAATTTCTCCTCACTCGCCTTTTTACCCTCTCGCACCTGCTCTGCGAAAGCGTGCCGCATTCCAGTGGCAGATCGAGTGACGCTGCTCTCAGTGCTCTGCCCCCCACTCCTCACTGCACGGCGCCCCTACTCCTGTTCTCTCAATGGAATTCGCCATTGAACTTCTTTGAACTACATAGGCACTACTGCTTCAGTGCTTTGCACCACACCCCACCGTCCACGCTGCGCCAAAAATGGAAACTGAAACTGTAGAAAAAGATCCGTAGACCAGTTCGCTAGCTAGCGCTATCCAATCCGAAGCCTGTAGTTCCCATGATTCCCACGGTGGTACAGTGATCGCAGCGCCAGTTTCCCCTCTAGGGTTATTGTATGAAACTGTATGCTTGAAAATATCACTTTGGCAACCTTACAGCACAGCGTTTCTTCGCTTAGCGTGCCGAATTCACTGTCACGGTAGACGATGGCACGCCGGCCGTGCGCCAGCAAAAGCAGTGTGCAGTCACATGAGCGGTTATCTTTAGTGTAGGCATCTATTATGCACTTCATCCTCATTTGAGCAGCCATCAATCATCATCATCTGTTCGGCTGCGAATCATTATCGTTTTGGGTGAGCGCTTCATCATCGGATCCGTGGCGCTTGTTCGCTCCCGAGTTCGCGACCTAATAAACGTCGTCACATTCGAGTCGTCATATGTGGTGGAGGTGCGGGGTAGTTCAGCTTCTCTGAAGTGTCACGCCAGTAAACATCACGTAAGCAAGTAGATAACCTACTGAAGGATGTGAGTGAGGTCTGGCGCGGCGAGGCGGGGGTGGACGATGCCTTTTTGCCCAGAAAACGGGTCAGGGTATTGCCCCACGTACGCCCGGTCGGCGGCATCAGCGGCCGACACCTTACACCTAGGCGGCGCCCTAAGATGTCGCCTGGAGAAGTGACTGTGTAGCGGGGAACCGCTAGGTCGAGAGCCGGCACACAGGCGTTCACAGATCGCGTGAGATGGTAAGCCGCCAGGGCTGGTTTGATGGGCCCCGTTCATGGGCGTCCGGAGAGGTGTGCAGGGGGGGGGGGGGGGGGCTGCCCTCCCTTGGAACTTTGGATATTTTTCTATGCAGTAGCAGTAAGCTATACAGCTTGATTAGCACACTCATTACCCGTATATCCATGTAAAACGACCTTCAGGATTACTAGCCAACTTTGCACGTTATAGGGAGTATGCACTGAAACTCAGCCGCAATGTGGCGCTGCAGTGAGCCGAGCCTGGCGCCATTTTTGAGGTTTTCACGCAGCAGACGGCCCATGCTTGCCACTGTGTTCGCTGTGTTTATGTGGTGGGTGTTGTGTGGTGTTCCCAGGCCTTCCGTGCCCTCATGTGTTGCATTTACATTACTGCAGCGTTGGAAGTGCCCTCTACTACTGCGTGCTGCATGTAGTGCCCAGGCAACAACACCTTGTTGCTCGTCGAGTTACATCAAATCAACGGTCATCAACAGGGCGCTTTACGGTTCCTCCAACCGCACAAACAACAAGCTCAACGACGAAAATTTTCAACGGGTAGGCTTCTATGTGGTGTCGAAAGTCAAACTAGGACAGTGCGCGAAGACAACGGAGCGGTCGTCAAGGCGCAGAGCCCTATGGCTCAGCAGAATTCGTCGCGAAGACCTGGACGAATCGGCGTCGTATTACCGAGTTTGCGAGACGCACTGCTCCAACGTGTGGGCACGCTACACCGAGGTCAGCTATGCACGTGCAGTGCGCGCACAGAACGTCTGCGTGGGCTTGAGGACCTGGTCTTTCATTTCACGCAAAAAAAGAAACTGAGAATTTTCGTGTCAGTACCACTTTAATCACTAGCCATGGCAGCAGCGGCCTTGCCTTGAAGTTCTTGAATGCCTGTGAGCGGGGGGACCTGCACAGCGACAGTAAGACAAATCAGTGTTTAGCTTACGCGATTAGATACTACGAGGGCGACATCAGGCGCGAAAAACACGAACATATCGGCAACTTGGTTACCGATCTAGTGAATAGTGGCAAGAAAGTGCGATGAGCTGTGCGCCACATCGGCGATTGATTACTTGCCCTATCCCTAACTTTACGGATAGCTAGAAAAAACCGCCAAGTCGCTGACATGCGGTACAGTATGTACAGCCTACCTTATTTGCAACGTAGACGACGAACTTCATCCGTGGTTGCTTCACGAGACCGTTGTTGAAGTAAATATGAGCCTCAGAGGATTTGTAGCTCTTTAATTTCTCCCGTGCGTCACGAAGTTTGTCCCGTTAACCAGAGAGCCGATGATGTCCGCTCGATACACTAGGATAACTGCCAACATCGTTCGTGAAGTAGTCGTCGGATAGTGCCAAGGAGTCTCGCCACCGCATTTTGTGACATTGATGGTGTACCTGTTGCGCACAGGGTGAGGCGGCGAATTTGCGTATTCACTGAGCTGCATCTTTCACAGCAGTAACGCGGCAAACGAAAGGATCAGTTGCATTCGTTCCATTATCAACACATAGCAACAACGTGTTGCTGCCCGGTCACTTATACAAGTTCATAAAGCACGCAGTAGTAGAGTAAACTTCCAACGCCGCAGTATTCTAGCATGCAACACTCGAGAACACGGAAGGCCAGGGAACACCACACAACAGTGTCACACAAACACGGCAAACACAGTGGCCAGCATGGGTCGTCTGCTGCGTGAAAACCTCAAAAATGGCGCCAGGCCGGGCGCACCGCAGCTCCACATTGCGGCTGAGTTTCAGTGCATACTCCCTATACGGTCATGTCACGGAAATTTGGCTACCTGTGCTAAGTGCCCCCCCCCCCCTCCTCCGTTTTTTGCCGATGCACCCCCCTGGTAAAAATTCTGCGGATGCCTTTGACCCCGTTCGTTTACCGGGAGGCCGGGCGAATTGTGACCGTGGGTAGAGTTCCTGTATATTGTAGCATATACAGCAACCCTAACCGAGAGAGTTGGACAGCACTACCATTGGGGGTGTTTGAGTACTATTTAGAATGTTCTGTCGGTCTTTCCCCTCGGCTATGTCCCACACGTTGATGAAAAACTGCAGAAGGGGGAGAGAGAGGGGGGCAAAAGAAATTACAGTCTACCCAATCAGGTGATTGGGTGTTTTGATTTGCCGTGGAGAGAACGGGGAGGAACGACAAATTTGGTTGCTCTCCGGCTCCCTACGGGCGTTCTTCTCGCAGGAGCTGCGCTGCGCCTTTTAGATGTGAAGCATCTTATGGCGAAGCTTAATCCGGTGGTGGCGTGCGGCGTGACCACCCTTACTGCGCATGCGCAAACCCTTTAAAAAAATAAAAATAAAAAAATCTCCTCTCCCCCCTCTAGGCATCCCTACCCGCGGCAACCACACCCTCACTGCGCATGCGCCTCCCCTCCTCTCCCCCTCCTACGCTCCCCCCCTCTCTCCTCTAGGCATCCCTGCCCGCGGCGTTCACACTCCCCACTGCGCATGCGCGTCCCCCCCTCTCTATCCTCTCCTACGCTTCCCGCTCTCTCGCCTCGCGACGCCGATTCAGGCAGCGTCTGCTAGCGAGTTTCTTGGTGGAAAAAACCGACTGCTCGCGCTGCACAACCGTTCACTGGCCACCCCGTATATATGGCACTGGATCTTGACCTGCAAGGTGGTGCCGGTGGGAGATTTCTCCTGTGCGGTGTTGAACGATAAAAATTCGCAGCGTGCGCGTTAACTAAAAGCGGACTGCAGGTCTCTATGTCCAATCGGAGTCTTCTGTCTGTCATTGCCCATTAGCAGCGATTGGCATGTTCCAGTAGGAAACGCCGGTCCATCGCTGCGTGCTTTGCGCCTCCCCAGGTTTCTCTCCAGCGCAACGCCACGATGAGCGCCAGCGTCAACGTCGCGATGAGCGCCAGCGTCAACGCCGCCGCTAGTGTAAGCGTTAGCCCCCGCTGCTTCACATCTACACATGGTTCCCTTTAGCGGGAGATGGTGTAATTTTTTGTCTCTGCAGAGTTATGTAGTGTAAGTCCCAATGTGTACAACTGTCTATGTAATCTGGTGTATGTACTGCGTTGTACACAAAGTCAAGTTGTTTGCTAAAAAAGGAGTGTTCTCCATCCTTGGGAAGTGACAATCCCAACAAGGCAGTTGGACAATCTTGCCCTCCGTTTTGCAGTGACAGCGGCTATGCAGTTGAGAGAGCTCTGCTCTCAAGGAAGAGAGGGAGGGGGGAAAAGTTTGTATTTGCTGAAGATACAGACGAAACCACCACGCAAGAATGAGTGATGCCTCTTTGACCCGCGAATGCGCCGAACTAGAGTGTACTATAGAACCAAGGAGTGCTCGGAACGGCCGCAGCACCAATGTACAGAAAGTGAAGCTCAAACAGGGTCAAGCCGCTTGTGGCGCTGTGATTCGTAGCCTGCAATGTGTCGTCGTTTATGTGTTGCGCGTGGCTCCGCCAAAGTGGTCCACGAGTAGAATGCGAGCTTCCCACTCAGAAGACCCGGGTAGGAATCGCCGCTGTAGATGACGGGTTTTTATTTTTACTGTCACTTGTTATAACTGTATTGGTTTTCCTTTGTTTCTTAAAACAAACTTCACCTGCTACGTATTGCTTCAAAAAGTAACGTAAAATGCGAAGTTTCTTTTTTCAGCCTCGTATTCGAGAAAATTTCGGAGTCCATACTGTACTGCTGAATGCCGTCTGGCGGCGTTGAAAATAATTACACTCACTGTCAAATTTCTTCTGTTTCACTCGCTAGTAATATGGAAGCATTTAGTCAATACCAGTCTTGGGCAGTAACTAGTTACTAGTAACGCGTTACCGGTAACTAGTTACTTTTTTCAGTAACTTGTAACTGTAACTAGTTACTCTTTAGTTGGAGTAACTTGTAACTGTAACACTGTTACTTTTTTACTCAGTAACTGTAACGGAAAATACCGTTACAGTTCCTTCTGTTTTTATAACAATTTATCCAATAGCAAAAGGCCGATTTTACACGCTTTTCACTTTTCCGAACTTTCTCTTTACCATATCCTATCCACCTTTCAACTCTCCAATAAAGCTCCCCTCGCACTTCAGGAGAAGAGGTAGCTAAGAGAAATATCTTCCCCGCAGTCAAGACCGTGTTCGAAGTTTACTTGTCAAACACATGTTGTAAATCAACCAAGCTGCGACTGAACAGCTAGCTTGCTAAGTTCACGTCCTTTTTTTTTTTTTATTGTTTTTTTTTTTTTGGGGGGGGGGGGGGGGGGGCATATATACTCTCTTTATCACTTGAGCTTCTAGCTGTGTTCTTGGTGTGTCGGTGGAGAATTCCAGTTCCGAGGCGCCGAGCTAATCATGTTTGACAGGTGGCTAGAAAACAGCAGTGCGAAACGGCTGAAAGCCAGAAGTGCCGTGAAGTAGCGAAGCATTTTAAAACTTCTTTGAAATTGATTGTCAAAGGCCTACTCAGATTTAACACAAGAATTATTAGCCAAATGAAATACTTTTTGCCTCCTATGCAGGTGGCATCCTCAGTATTCACTAGCAAGAAAAAGAAAAAAAAAAAGAAAAAGATGAGCTCACATGAGTCCATTAGTCACACACATGTCCTGACAAATGTTCGGCAGGTGGTTGCGCTTGCTGTTGCAAGCCAATGCGTCGTGGCGAATGAGCCACGTCTCCGTAAGACTCCCCCCCCCCCCCCCTTCCCTTCTCGCTTTCGTTCATGATCCAGCGTTGTCGCATTGTTTAGGTCAAAGCTATGCCCTGTCCAGCAGTTGCATGGTTGACTTTAGCGTTTCCTTTCCGCATCGTACTTGTACATTATACCGCACTAATCGTCCGCAGGTGTACGGTATTTGGGCAGCATGTCTTTGGGTTTCGTGAACACGTGTCCCGAGGTGGCCGCGACAATGACCCTTCGCCCCCCCCCCCCCCCCCCCCGCCCCCCATAAGAGGAGCCCTGTGCACGCTTATGTGCCAAGCGGACACCTTGGAGAACATACGGAATAAACTTAATGGACGTCTTCTTCTCTCGTTACGCACTCGTCGTTCCTCTTCGTGCGTTTTTATTAAATAAATTCTTGCATTTGGTGTGTAATCAATTAGTTATTTTACACGGTAACGGAAAAGTAACGACGTTACTTTTTAATGGTGACTGTAACTGTAACACGTTACTTTTGGAAACTCAGTAACTGTAACTGTAACAGAGTTACTTTTTTGGCTTAGGTAACTGTAACTGTAACAGTGTTACTTTTTACTGGTAACGTGCCCATGACTGGTCAATACCAACCAGCCCAGCGTAAGGCAGCACAGGCACAAAAATTTTGCACCTTTTTTTTTTTTTTTGTTGCAATAGGTAGCTTATGACCCACTTATCACGGCTGGAAACCTCGTATGCGCGAGTGCGCGACGGTTATTTGTTTAGAGACGTTTCTAGAGCGCCCAGTCTCAGTTTCGGTTTCAAAGCGCACCGAGCTAGGCAGGAGCAGTTCCGGGGGGCAAGATAAACACAGCTGGCCACGTGACCACGCAAAACTGTGACGTGAGCGCCGCGCGTGAGAGCTTGCGCGAGCGGGCGCCGCACTCAGCCAGCCCACACAAAGCCGCAGGCACGGAGGAAGAAATTGGATGTAGCGCAAGCGCCAGGCACGTGCCAGCAACCAGCCAACACAAACTCCTACCACAGGTTTGTTTACATTGCCCCTGCGTTGATGTCGGCGTCGCGAGGGGCTCCGCATCTCGCTCAGTCGCTCAGCGCGCACTTAAAATTGATTTTAAATATGTTCTAGGCTATATTTGCCCTTGATATGTCGTAGAGGTTGTGTATGTCTCCACATAAATCTATCTCGCTCATTATCTCGCCTTCGAAATTTTGTGTCAGTGCTCCTATAATGCACTAGCAGTGCAATAGCTTTTCAAACTTGTGGTTTCGGTTTCTACGCCTCCCGCGCCGCCACCGCCGACGAGAAGTGCCCGTGCGCAGCCGCCTATGATGTACCCGGTGTGCGCCGACGACGCCGCCACAAGTCGAAACCGCCACGGCGCACACCTCTAGGTGACGCTGGACCAGCAGTTTTCAAGCGGGGCACCCCCGCGCGGTCACGGCCAGACTTGACTCCCTCCTCCTCCTCCGCTGAGGAGGAGGGTGTCGAGTCCGGCCCGGCGCGGTGAAGAATGAACGGTGGGGTCGCTTTGAGCGTGTCCCCCCTCAGAGAAAAGAAAAGCATTCCTGGCATACGCAGCCAAAACCATCTTGAAAGCAGCCCGACAAAAGACCATAAGGGGTGAGATACAATAGCCCACGTTGGGTGCCAATCGCGGTTTCGTGTGCGCCGTGTGAATTACTCGTGGTGTTGTCGCGAGGAGCTCAGAACTCGTACGAGCACTCACGCTTACTTTAAAAATCTGAAAGGTAACAATCGTTACTTATAATCGGTCAGAATTGCCCACGCATGCAGGACTCTGAAACAACGCAGGCATCTCGAGTTTTCAAATTTGGTGTTAAGGGTCCTTTAAGAGATTCAGTAGAAAGAGTTTCCACAACTGTGAAAAACAAATTATTTCGTCTATTGAGGCACTGCCCGATAGCCAGGACGACTTATGTTGAATTCCAATGGCAGAGTCGGAGCAGCCGACAGACTCCGTAAGCGAGCACTCGACTCTGGCGTAGAGCAACGCCTCCAGATGCGCGATTGGAACACAACACGTGCCGCTGAAGCAAGGCGGAAGCGGAGGTCTATCTTTCGAGTGACGAATTGCCCAGAGTACACTCTAAACACGGTTACCTATAAAGTAACTTTTGGGCGTGAGTAACTTATGAAATAAAGGTTACAAAGGAGTTTATTTTCATGTTTTCGTTATTGCGCGGTGTCTAAAAGTTACAAAATCCATATTTCGAGCAATGCATACGTTACCAGCGCGAAAAGCGCAGTGTAACCTGTCCGTAGTAACCTATGAACAACTCTGTAACTTATGTGTACACAGTGTCACCGCGTCCCTCGCCAAAAAAAAAAAAAAAAAAGAAAGGGTAAAAGCACGGTGAAAGTATACCGCATGCACTGCGAGCGCGGGTTCTCCTGACCATCCTGACCGCTTGGCGGTCGGCTGCGTTCGGCGCCATAAAGTCTAGACGACGGGAAGGCGCCACCGCTGGCGCAGCGCATGCGCACCGCGTGCATAGCATGCAGCGTGCAGCGCCGAATCGCCCGGGCAGCACTCGTGCACGCCGTTTTCTGGCGGCGGTTGCGAACTTAGTTTCCAATTCCTTTCCTTGGGTTTGTGCATGCGTTGCGTGAAACCGGTGATGCCGTTGAGCAGCAAAGATATGTGGGGTGCGCTGCGTGGCAGCTGCAACGAAACATCATGTGAGTGTCGGCGTTACGTCGTTTTTCGTTCACCGGACGACTCCAAGCAAGCGCCATTCGTTGCGACTACTGCAACCACTGCCCAGCGGCTCATGGCCGAATAACTGACTTGGGTAAGTGGCTTTTGTTTCAGATACACTTTAACGGCATGTGAGGTCTTCCTTATTTCAATACTTGTCAAATCGGGACTTTTCTCAGCTGGTAAGAGTGGCCTCGTTTGTGGATTTTGTTGTTAGGGTGCTTGTCTTAGCTATATATATATATATATATATATATATATATATATATATATATATATATATATATATATATATATATATATATATATATATATAAAAGGTTTAGTCGGTTTATCATTGGGCATTACTGACCTATTGCTCGCGACACTGTGTAGAGAGATATTTTTGTCGATTTATCTGCTATGTGTGCTCGTTTTATAGCAGAGTACTAGCGCAGCTGCGTCGTGTATGTCATGTGCTATCATTGAGAAGTAGGGTGATTATCCTTCTCCAAATAAATATCGCCCTCACATGTGCGCTCGTGCGCAGCGGTGATTACGGGCTTTCGTGTAGTCATAAATGCGCAAGCTTCCAGTGGATGGCTACGGCATCAATATTTTAAACCAGAGTTCTAGAACTCTGTGCGTGCTTTCTGTACTTGTGAAGTGAGTTCTGCGCCGTAAGCTTTTGACGATACGCTTGGGGCACGAGTGAAAGTACTTAATATGTGGCGCCACAGAATTATGGTTTATGCAACACATAAACGAAACTGGTTGACTGAGGGTTCAGCGCACCATATTGTGCAGACGGCATCGAAAGCGTGACAGAATTTAACGTTTTGTTACGACACGATTCTGTCTCTTATTTCATTGTGTATTCTACGTAGGTGGTACAGAACAAGATAATGGAGTTGAAGTGGGGTCATTCCACGCCAAACGTCCCAGCCATTTTGGCGACCATCTCAAATGTATTCGAAAAAAATCGTGCTGATTTGCGGCATTGAAAACAGTGAATTGCTAGAATATTACGGAGAGAAAAAATTTTTTTGGTCATGTGGGTGCCTTCCGAATTTCCCAGAATGTCGTCTGGGTGTTGTTTGTGAGAAAATTTATTCTAAGAGTTTGATTTCTTGTTTCTACACCAAATTTGGTTTACATAATAAGCAAAGGCGTTTGTGTAAGATGTTTGAAGCTCAATAATATTAGCGCAATATTTCTTCCATATACGCCTCGAAGAATTTAGCCAAAATGTTCTACACTGTAAACGAAAATATACCCAGCCGCGGGGTTTCGGGGGGTGATGCTCCCTCTCAGCTCCGGTAGCCTCACTCAAACCGGAATGCTCCGGAGCATATACATTCGTTTTCCACCCTTTTACTTCTGTGGGCGATGGACGGAGGGAAGCGGGACGAGTTCCCCGATTTTCATCCGGTGGATCCTGTAATTGCGCCGGCGCATCAATTATGCTCCGTGGATGCTCCGCTAATACTCCGGCGCAGGGCGGGTACAGCTCCTCCTTTCCAGTGACAAAGCGTCCCCCCCCGCACGACCGGCGTCTCGTTAACAATGCGTAGGCTGAGAGGCAACAATGAGGCTGGACAACCCCGCAGCAACGTTTGAAAAAGCTTTTGTGGTGTTGGGATGCCTTTACTGGCAAAAAAGAAAAAAAAAAGGCGCGGCGCCGTGCTCCCGACCGGGCTGCAGAAATTAGGCGCCTTTTCCTTCTTCGAACCACAACCACCACTGGCAAAAAGGTCAACGACCAGGAAAGGAGGAACGTAACTTGCTGAAACTTGCTAGAAGTGACGTAGGCAGCCTCACGGGGAGGCCGGTCCCTACAAACCAACATGTCGCAGGCCAAGCCACCCGAATCGAAGTGCAGCGAGGAACGCGCGAACCCTTCGCCCGCGTTCGGGAAAAGGAAATCGTTCTGTGCACCTTGTGGACATCACAAGCGACTACAAGCATCAACGAAGGTTGTCATCGACAGAAGGGAGTTGCGGGAACCTTAATCGTGTGATGGTTCCGTGCAACGAACGACACATTGTGATCTCGCGAGTGGCGAACGATGCGGCGATCGCTGGTGCGGCGCAAAACTGGTGAGTGAGCTCTTCTTGAATTCTCTGTGTTATTCTTTTCAAAAAGTGCTAAAATTGAGTAATTTTGTGTTGATAACCAAGTAGGTTATCAAGACTAGGCTAGCTTTGCAAGATGGCAGTAAAAAATTCAGTGGAAATATTGAAAATGCGTTGTTTGGAACACGTGCTTTTCTTTCTTAATATGAATAACTTCGGTAATTTTAAGCACACCACTGTAATATTTGGAGCGCTGATCGACTCTCTGTAGATATGCATTAATATAAAAGATCATAGTTGTGGGTTGATTCGATAAAAGGTTATTAATTTTTATAAGTAAACCTAATTCGTTAAAAGATATTTCGGTCTGATCAGTATACATAAACGGTAATATTTGTCGCTTTCCATATTAATAAACGCCAAGTCGAGGCCTCTCATTACGTATAAATTATTTTGATTTATCATGTAAACTGAATTAATAAAACAGGAATAACTGAAATCAGCATTAATTCGTTATAAATTTAGCGAATTGGGCTTGGGAAATGTGTTCGGAACAGACTTTTCGAACGCATATACGTACTCATATTGGTGAAAAAAATTATTTTGATTGTATTAATGGTATCTGAGATATTAATCTAGAAGTATAATTGACCCTTCGGCGGACATGGTGCTTTCATGACAAAAGAGGGGGGAAAGCGGCTGACGAGACCTGTGACGCGGAATGCGAAAGGAAGGTGGGGTTGCTTTGCAGAACGTGTTGTGGGGCGCGCCATGTATGTCTGTATGGGGAGGTTGGTTCACGCTTATTTCTGCAACCCATTTGAGAGCATCGCTCACCGTCGTTGGACGGAGGGGTATGGTAGCGAAAGAAAAAAAAAAAGAAAAGAGGGCACCTTCTTGAGAAACTGGCAGTCTTTTCTGTGTTGATGGGAGAGAGAACTATCACGCTGCTGCATTTTTTTTTTCTGTGTTCACTCCTGCTGCCATGGCCGTGAATGCAGTCTTTTTTTTTGTTTTTTTTTTGTTTTTTTTTTTTTGAGGAGGGGGGAAGGGGTGAGTTTTCCCCGACCAAACGGGTAAAACTGTCAAAATGTTCGCCTTCATGTTCCATATCTCTCTGAGAATAAAACACTTATATCTTTCTCTGACGAACAGTGCGCGAAGACGAGACATAGTATTGACCTGGACGATGCAACGACGCTGGCCTGTCAACAGAAGAAGGAAATAGAAATTTCTCGAATCCTGGTGCACACGTCGTGACACCTCGGCGTGCATCACCATCCGTGGCCTCCTGCCGGACGTCTTCACGGACCTGTGTGTTGAGTAAACTGGTCCACCTCCTCTCATTTCTGTCAGTGTACTATACTGATGATGCAATTGGCATAGTTGGCGTAATGCTTGTACTTTTGATTGCTAATTTATTTCGTTAAGTAGGAGTAAACTTTATTTTGTGCTCGAGCCTGTTCATTTGGAAACGATACATGCTCATGCAATAACTATTTTGAAAAATGTTCATTACGATAAGTTTCACGACAAAGAGGGCACTGCAAATTAAAAAAAAAAAGAAATACAACGCGAACTTCTCTCGAAGACTTTTGCAAAGCAGAATGAAGGTACGTTTTTCTTAAGAACCGGCCGCAAGTATACAAACTGTAGCCTAATATGCTGGAAGTAGGACGATGAGCACATACTAAAATGCGACTGTAATAATCATGCAGCTATAATATTTTAGAAAATTAGCAAGTTAATCGGGAGAGGTATTCCTGATGCTGTCTTCGAGAGTACCAAAAGTAGCTCATTTTAGTGAAAAAAAATGCTTTTGAATCTGTCACCAGAAGTAGAGGTATCGATTTAGAAATATATGGAAAATTTTCGCCCGTTTTGAACTTTGTCCGCGGCACAGAGGTGTGTTTTTATCATGGAGCGGCTGGCTGACACCGGTGTGCATGTGATATGCTTCTTGATATTGAGCGCTCGTCCTGTCTTTTTTGTGTGGTCCGTTTAAGAACCTGGGTGTTCTCATGGACAGGCAGACAGTATGGGAATTAATCAGTACCCGCGGCTTCAGTGTCCTCAGTTTTCGTGCCTCTGGCATGATTTGCAGTTCTCATGTATTATGTTTTTGATAAATTATGCAGGAAACAATCAGCTGAACCCTTGCGTCGTCAATGATTGTGATGGATGGTCCTTCGGAGATGGTTCCCGGCGGCTACGCTTTCTTCTTTTGTTGTGCATCGTTTTACGGCATTCTGGACTTCATTTCAACGTGCTGCGCTTAAAACTTGAGTGCTGCTGATTTCATGTGATCTGTCTTCTTGTGTTCTTTTTTGGTGGCTTTTTGTATATTTGTTTCTTCTTGTCTTCTTTTCCCAAATGGTGGGTCATCAGCCACAAACTGCAGCACATTTTGAATAAATCAAGTAACAAGAACTCAAGTGTTCTCCTGAATTTCATCTGCTAGAGCTCTGTGGAAAAAATACACAGTAACTCTGCAGTGTTTGCATGAGAATTCCTTCATCTAACCAATGCGTGACACGATCAGCATAGAATAAACAAACAGTGGAGCAAAGAATTAAAAAAGAATACTCGTGATCCATCGCACTGCAATTCAGTCCGGACGAAGTAAGGACATTCGTAAAATACTCCGGAGGTACCACGCGAAAATTCCGGATAGCCGGAGTGAAAAAGCAGCGAAAAAATACTCCGGAGGTGCCCCGCATTCCCTCCGGCCAGCCGGAGCAAAATGCCGGTAAAAATTGCTCCGGCGGCGCCACGCAATCACTCCGGTCGGCCGGAGTGAAATATCATTGAAAAGTACTCCGGCTGTGCCACGCAATTGCTCCGGCCAGCCGGAGTAAAATGCCGGTAAAAAGTGCTCCGGCGGCGCCACGCAATCACTCCGGTCGGCCGGAGTGAAATATCATTGAAAAGTACTCCGGCTGTGCCAC
This sequence comes from Rhipicephalus appendiculatus, assembly GCA_030522465.1. Classification (NCBI taxonomy): domain Eukaryota; kingdom Metazoa; phylum Arthropoda; class Arachnida; order Ixodida; family Ixodidae; genus Rhipicephalus; species Rhipicephalus appendiculatus. The sequence goes on from JALIZH010019845.1 coordinate 874,053, forward strand.
GCAATTGCTCCGGCCAGCCGGAGTAAAAAACTTTGCTCCGGAGGTCCGGAGGAAAAATTACTCCGAACAGGGGGGGGTCGCTAGAGGACAGGCGTTTTACTCCCACCTGGGAGTAATTTTTTTTACAGTGTAAGTTCGAATTTTTTCCATTGCAAGATTGCGCCTTGTATGAATATCTGAGTCATGAATACTTAGTCTACGGAAGGTATATTTTGCGCAAAAAAATATTTTGAGACCCCTCAAATTTCTGAACTTGATGGAAAAAAAATCACGAATTTCAGAAAATCGTCATTTTTGTCCACATTGTGACGCAATTTGCACCACGTGGTGGTCCAATTAAAAATCAGCTTTATACCTCAATCGAAAGCAAATGAACAGTTCTTTTTACATGGCAAGTTTTATCATTACAATTTTTGTTTTAAGGAAGAAAATAATTTTTTGAAGTTTCCCATTCGCGGCTAGCTTCCCATTTCGTCATACGACAGCTACCCGGTTGAAGTTCCCCATTGTCGTCAATGGAGAAACTTCAAAAATTATTTTCTTCCTTAAAACAAAAACAAATTGCAAAAGTGTATTCTTGCCGCGAGCATGGTGTTTTTGGTGTTGTGAAAGAATAGTTTAGTAATACGAGCAACATCTTCTTGCTCTTTAGTGTCCCTTTAAATAGAACGTGGTAAAACACATTTGCACGTGCCGTAACTGTTCGGAAAGAGAAATGTAAGCTCGAGCTGCTTACCTCCCTTTTGAGTTTTGCTTTATTCCTTTTTTTTTTTTTGGCGTGTGTGCGTGTGTGTATGCTCCCTGGTGCGAGTGCTCGTTGGCTGCTCAAGGGGCCTGCTCCTAGTTTTGGGACTTTTGCGATCGGCGAGCCTTCCCTCGCTGCGGGGCGCCGGGAGAGAATCAAGGCAGGCACACAATACAGCGGGAAGAAAATCGTGAAGGCGAGTTCTACTCCTGGAAGCTGGAATGGTCATGCTTTCGTTGTGAGGACAACTATCAGAGAAGACGTATAGCCCGTGATGTCTCGTTTCTCTTTGTTTCCTCTAACTTGAATATAAGTCAGTATCAAGTATCACCTTTATCTAAAAGACTTCAATGAGCAAGTGTACACGAAACAGTTTAGTAACGATCTACTTCCGTCTCAAGGCCTCCCTCCGTGGCACAGTTATTCCTCCCGGTACGACGCAGCCATCTCCGTCGCCGTTTGATATTCTATTTTCCTTGTGGAACAACAGAAAAAAACATGGTTGATCCCTCCGTCATAGGAATCGGTATAACACGAAAGTGAAACGTGTCCTTACAGAAGTAGTCGAATGTTTACTGCACGTTGATATAAAAGAGCTTCACAATGTCTATTGGTGTGTTGACAGTTATAGCACCCTTTAACGTGGATGCATCCACGTTGACGCTTGATGGTACATGTGTATCCCGACAACTACCGTCTGTCTATGATGAATGATTAAAGAAACCCTTGTGGTCATAGATGCTTGTGGTAGCTGTACGGTGAGAGCGGAGTCATTGAAAGCGGTGTGACAGCCAGAAGAGCGTCAATGATTGGGCGCCGAACTTGGACTAAAGGCCTGACCACACGTGCCCGTTGCAGCGCGTCAGCGCGTGGCTTTTTGACGCGGCGTCGCGCCCTCTCCCTATAGAGAGAGAGGGCGTGCAGCTTTGCGTAGCCACGAGCCCTCTCTGCCCATAGGGAGAGGGGGTGACGCCGCGTCAAAAAACCACGCGCTGACGCGCTGCAACGGGCACGTGGTCAGGCCTTAAGGTCGCCTACTCGCGGCATGTTAGTTATTGAACAACGCCGCCCGACCAGAGGGAAACGCAACGCGCGTCGTGTCTTCCCCGTTGGCCGGCTGTGATTTTTCGCGGAGCGAGCTAGGAACATGGCCAGGGACGCGGAGTTACGGCCACGCTGGCCACACGACGCGCTCGCGCGTCGCACAGCTATATTTGGTATAGACGGATGCTACGAGTGTGGATGCTAGGGGTAAGGGCGCCACCTGGCAGTGTGTTAATGCGTCGGCAAAATTGCATGTTTACTATTCGAAACACGCCGAATGGGACGGACGCGGAGAAACAACGCTTTGAAGAAAGTAATCGTGCATTTCACGGTCAGAATGCATTACTTCTCTTAGCAAGAGCACTGCGAGAGAACAGTGGTAGATATAAATGGCTTGTTTTTAACCCTTTGTAGGTCGTCCTATATTTTTGACATGGTGACATAAAAACCGGCTGTGCTTTATTGATATAAACTAGAAAGAAATAGTATGAAACAAATTTCATCAAAATCAAGCCAGTAGTTTACTGAAAAAAAGTGGGACATATATTTCCCACTGACTCATGAGAGTGTTTTCAAAAAGTGGGAAAACACTGTCCCACTGCCTCATGAAGGCACCATCTCGCGATTGCATCAACGGGAATTTTGGGATGAAACGGCCGAAGTAAGTGGCACAGAGTATCACTTCTAAAGTTGTGAAGAGAAAAGTTGTGCGGACCTCATTTCAGCAGGAGAACGCCGCCTGCAGTGGCGTCTCTTGAGCCTTCAAAGCGCTGTGGTATGTTCCTGTAAAGCTTACTTCACCGCATGCATAAACTACTTTTTTTGTCCATTTGGCTGTCCTTGCTTTTGCTGTCGAAATTGTCGAGTACAGATGTTATGCCTGAACATGTGCCTACATTTCAAGAAGTATATGATATCAAGAAAAATATTTCCATGCATTAATATCCGCAATTGCGCTACGGGATTAGCGGCATAATTTTGCAGGGGATTGATCAGAACGATTTATCGCTCAAGTTATTTCGCAAATTTACAAAAACATGTGATGACTGGAAGCTAAGATCGCCTCTCTCAAAAACCAGAAAAAGAGGAAATTATCCGGCATTTAAATTGGTAGGTTCTATGTATCTGAAGAAGAGGAAAATTCAGAAGCGATAAAAAAAAATTTACCGAAATTCAACGCTATTGTAACACTACATCCGCCCTTCGAAAGCGGGGTAAAAGAATTTTTTTCGAGATTACGAAGACTTAGGTAAGATACGACTGACTTAATGTTGCGCTAATTGCAACGGGTGATGTGGGAGAAAATTTTTTCTGTAGACGGAAAAGTGGGACGTATGTGTCCCACTGCCGCACAAAGGGTTAAAGCATGCAAAGTATGTGACCGTGGCGCAGTGGATAGCGTGCCCGGCAACTCTCGTAGCGGACCTAGAGGTCGTAGGTTCGACTCCCGCTGACGGAACTTTCTTTCTTTGTCTTCTGATCATGTGTATTTTTTCGACGTCATTTCCGTGACGGAAATACGTCACTCAAATCTTGGTGGACCCCGGCATAAAACACTTTCGTGTTAAAATGCTTGTCTCATTTTCCAACATTGTTTGAGCAGCCAGCAGCATAACTAGTCGGCATTGCACTGCAGCTGATCCCAGCTTGGCAAAAACTGGAAGGCGCTTGAGCTTCGCCTTCAAGAGTAGATCGCGATAGCGTCATCGGGCCTCGTGCGCATCGCCTTCTGAACTGCCAGCCTGCCTCGGTTCTCGGTGCATGCCTCCACCGTGCCGTAAGGAAACGAACGACTGTGCGCGTAACATTGGCCGTTTAAAAGTATCATTGAATGCCTATTGCAAGCACAGTAGTTAAGTGCCCACTACGCCATAATTATTCCTTTTGCGAACCAGCGAAGGGCCCACTACGCGTCCGTAGGGCAACACGCGAACCTACGCTGTTGTTGATGGTTCCACTGCTGATGATAATTAAACATGTCTGAACTCTTTGTAATGGATGGGCCTTTAAAACACCCCCTCGTTGCTCAATTCACATCTTTTGACGCCTGGCGCGATTCTGCGCTTCTGCCACACAGTATATAATGCGGTGAGGAGACTCCTTCCATTACATGACATTCATATAGTGTTTTTTTTTTTTTCTAAAGCCATTTCAACAAATATTGTGGCTCTGTGGTAGAACACCAGTTTGCAACGCCGGCGGCCTGGGTTCGATCCTCACTCTGAACCTAAAGTTTTTTATTATTTATTTGATTTGCATCTTTCTCGATTTGCATCTTCCTCGAGTAACTGGAACAGGACAGATCGATGCGTAGGAAAGCTTTGTCCCACATAGGAAGCTCTACATGGTAGGAGACTCCTCTATGCAAGAGGGTGTCCTTCAATGACCTCGGGGCTAAGAGCTGACGCAAAGGAACAGGTGACTAACTATTGAGCTTAATGTGGCGTACTAATTTTGCGCTCATACCCCAACCATCCCAACCAGACTCCCGCTGTGGGCATGCTCCATTTTGCACAGGTTCAGAGAAGAAGACGAAACTGTATGCCATGGAGGCGGTGTTTGAGTTCGTGGCTCTCAGGAACCAGCCAGGTATTCAAACTATGGCCACCATCTTTTTCGTGAGTAAGCATATTTGTTTCCTGCGACGCGTTACAAGCACGATGACAATTCAATGAGTTGACGATGGCAGGGTGCTCCGAATGTAAACAGGTTAACGAATGGTGAAAATGCTCCCTGTTGTACATAAAACGTACTGCATGATCATGTTGGCTTGTCAATATAATAAGGATCGCCTTCGCGTATATTGTATATATAGTGAAGAATGTGTATTTTTGTAGCTCTTTACAGTGAAATATTATGTTAGAAAATGAAGGGGCACATGATGGCTTCAGGCGTTCTTGTTCAACGTAAAAAAAAAAGTTTCAACAGAATATGCGTAATTGGTCGGTGCATATATGTAGAGATATGTCATGAAATATTGGAGAAGTTCGTTAAAGAATAATAACATGCTCATCATGATTGGATATAGTTTGCTTAAAATTGTTGAAAGTGTTGTCAGATGCCAGCATTGCTCTGGGACTCGTTATTAATGATAGATAGAGGAATTAGCATATGAACAGCGAATTACTCAGACGGTTCAGACGGCATCCTACAACTGGACGCTGATTACATAAACTACACTTACTTCAGCAGTCGGCTGTCTTGTCAGTATCTGTCAAGTCATGCGTCTAGTCGTCGCCTTATGGAAATAAAAGCTGACTATGTTGAAAAATGTAAAATACAATTTATGACGTGTTACCTTATCGTTAGGTGATGTGTATCATGGACTGTTTCATGGCCACTATTCATTCACTCATGATGTTACCTCCCCGGGTTCTGAAGAAGTATTGTGTCAAGGCGTCATACTGCAGGAGGAAAATAACTGAGAACATGAAGTACAATAGGGGGTATGCACTGAGCCTTGATCCGCAAGGGGGCAACACTATCGCCGCGCCATTTTGAAGGTCCGTTCGTACGCGCCGTCCTGCTGTCCGTACTTCAGAGTGCAGAAAGTGTTCCGGAGATCTCTATTCATCCAAGTTGCCGTTCGGATCTCGGACACAGCGCGTGCCGAGAGTTTTTTGCGCGTGCGGTGAGCGCGCGGACCTCCAAAATGGCGACCCCGACGCTAGCGATCCTCGCGGATGAGGTCAAGTGCATACCCCCCTATACTGTACAGCGCTAGCTTGTAACGACAGCAAGAAAGTCCGTGTTGACGCAATGCAGGAAACAAACAAACAAAAAAAAAACGTGCGTGCAATTTCCCACTTCCCAAAAAGCGACTTATTAAAGTAGAACATAGTGAACAGCACAGGGTTCAAAACATGCTGTACGGCAATTTGTCCACGCTGGCCATAACGGGTCCGCAATGATTGCACGCTCTGTGTAACTTCTGGGCACTGGGGCTGATCTCTATCACGTGGCTTGGTCCTTTCCAGCTAATAGCAACAGCGCGCAAATAATGCATTCGACGTGCGTCCTTTATACTAGTCGCCGACTTCAACGTAGACATTATGGACCTTAGGACCTAGCTTCGCCCACTCGGCATCATTCACTTCGTGAAGATGCGTGGATTTTTTTTTTTGCACAGAACCATCTAACCGCTATTCGCCCCGAGATCGAGCGGAGTCGCCACCTGGTGGCCACTGGCTGAAGCGCGTCTAGTGTGGATTGCTCCTCGCGTCGTCTGCTAGCCCCAAGGCTAGCATGTGCGCATACCCCATGCTCATCCTCAAACGCCGGTTTGTCCCGCTCTGTTAGCGAAAGTTTAACTGCTTGTACGTTTGCCTAGCACGATATACACCAGAACACAGCGAGTTCAGTGTGTGCCGCCATAATAGGCAGCACGTCGCGCCACCTGTTGCATGCGCGGCGAAGCAACACCTGGAACTGCCAGGCTAGCAGACGCTCCGCAGTTCAAACGCGAAACCTCCCAGCCCGAGTATGGCTGTAAGCATGTCTCGCGCTTTTCCTCGCCTGGAAATTTGTGCTGTTTTCTTGTGAAACGTTGAGAAGACCTTCCTCGACGATCCGGAATGTCTACAGCACGTGCATTGCTGACTGCGGAAGCAACTTTATCAGGTACGTACTATCGCGATGCAAAGAAACGTGAACGGCGGAAAGCGTGGCTTTCGACTCGGTCGAACTTGCGACATGCCTTGACTGTCGCTAAGCAAAACTTGTGCGTTCAGCCGGTGTCACCGTAGCGCTAGAATCCCGCTCCGGCTTGCGCTCATGCAGTGCATATATATATCATTTGCCAGTCATGCCTGGCACTCGGAACCCACACACGCGGTGCACGCCGTGCGAAAGTGCCAGCCAGCGCAAGATGTAGTGCTACGCCGGCTGAAAGCACAGATTCGCCTAGCGACAGTCAAGGCATGTCGCAGTTCAACCGAGTCGAAAGCCACACTTTCCGCTGTTCACGTTTCTTTGCATCGCGACAGTACGCCGTTACATTTGTACTAAACGTGCGCAGTGTGCGTGCACGCGTGAGTCCTAATACCTCCTATTATTGGCATGCGGCCTGCGAAAGAGCACGACAATGATTTGGTGCCGCATACTACAGGCATACTGCACGCAAATTACTGCTGTAAAGCGAAATAGCTGGCGTCACGTTTGAATACACGCAGTAAGTGTACTTACTCGTACACTTTTACTGGGCTTGTAGTTTTTCCTGTTGATTGCAATTATCCACTGGCGGCGGAGCTCGTCGTTTTTCGTTGCGGATGGAAATCTGTGCAATCTGAAAACACCGCACCGGCACGACTCCCATGTTGTGTTGTCATTTTCACAGACAGTGCTGAGTGATATCTTCCTCTTGCGCTGATTGTTTTCGCATCCAAAGACAGCGCAGTGGTGCCCAGACGACTTCTTGCAAGCGGGAGCGGCGTGGATAGGCGCTTTCTCGTATTTTAAGGTCCCGGACACGCCGCTTACCATGTAACAGATACACGCCTTGGCAGTTCTATACAAACATGGCGTCTGGGTGCGAGAGTATGCCGCCGGGAGCCTAGGTGCCTGGGTGCGAGATAGGCGTGCTCTGGTCTATAGACACATTTTGGCCTTGCTCGGCTGTACATGCACTGCCATAAGATCAGTTTGTGCACTTGCCGAGAGTGCTGATTATCCTCCGTTCGCCGGGATCATTTCGGTGCAGGTGCCGCTTTGTAGTTGAAGCACATCGTAAAGTGCACTTGGCGTCGTCTCAAACATGAGGAGTATTAAATATTGCGTGAAAGTAGCGTTTTAGCGACTCTGTGATAAACAAAGTTTTGCATTGTTGTTAGGTGTCTGACTGCGGCGCTATTACTTATCGGTTATGCGACAAGCTTTAATTGTGCTTGGAGATAACCTTTTATTGTACAGTCCCACTACTGCGAAATATTCCTGTCTAGTAAATTCTGTCCCTTCGGTACTTGAATTGTCCCTTAAAAACTACAGAAAATGGAATGACACGGGGGGTGATTAAATTTGAGTCGCCGAGCGCAGTTTCAACATTGGGCGAAATTTATACAGACACACCCGTGTGCTTAGATTTGGGTTCGCTTTAAAGAATCCAGATGGTCGGAATTAATCCAGACGGCGTGCCTCACACTTATGTCGTATAATTTCACGCAAAACGTCATCTTTTTTTTTTTTTTTTTTACACCGTCTTGAGCGCTTTTGTGGCGTTGTCATAGACTGACGGAAGGATCCGAACATTATTCGGCTGAAAAAAAAAAAAGCTTTTGTCCCGTCAAATAACCGAACCTTTGTTGCATCACTGTCATGCAGACAATCAATCGAGGAAAGCTGCGTAGTGAACTGTTACCGTTTTATACTGTTATTGGAGTAAGAACAAACGTGCTAAAGCGCTGCCAGCCACGTAGCTTTCCTGAATAAGCTTATCAACTGTCCTACGTCCATTTCATGCAGAATTGAATAACAAAAAGTGCGGATGCGTATTCGCGGTTATTTCAGCTCATCGCCCAAGAATATGGGATTTCTTTCCTTCTCAGTTTTTTAGTACCCAAGACCAGCATGCATGAAGCAAAGAATGAATTAAGTCCCACTACAGCAGTGCGAAGTAGGCGGGACACAATCTCAACACTTACAAATAAAAAAGTCACAGTTTCACCGCAAGGGTGAAGCAATGAATGCGATAGCAAAAAATTGTAATGTTATACGAAGTGAGGCTGGCAGCTAACTCTTTTTGGATCCGATCTCACGCAACTCTAGAAAACGCTTGTTTAAGAGAATTCTCTTCGCGTTGAGAGCGCAGCACGTAGAAGGGTACACCGGCCCCCCGCTGTCGGCCGCCGAGAAGGGGAGATAACGCGCGCGCCCCTGCTCCTAAAATCGAAGGTCGCTCGATGGACCCCCCCCCCCCCCCCTCGCGTCTTTTCACGCTCACGAACGACGGGCGGGGCCGGTTATATATATACATATACATATACGGCAAATCACGCCGACGCGGACGCCGACGCCAACGGCGAAAACCAGCCGCGAGTGTCCATATAATTGCTATCGCAATAATACAAGAAACGTGACATAGTGCGAAAACGCAGACAGACGCCAAGCGCGAACATCCCCTTTCAATGGCAGATTGCGTTTCTCTCACAAGTAAGAATAACGTTCGGCGAGCTTCATGCGTCCATTCGGCAATGGATAACATATATATTACGAGAGGCTGCAGTCAGCACATTTTATTTGCCGACAATCGGCTCACACCACTCACGAAAAAGCGCCGCTGCGTACATTTGTATGCGCGCCGCCGGCCGCCTATCCACACTAAAGTCCCTAATCCACACTAGCGCGGTGACGGTGCTGCCGCCTGTAGCCCGATCTCGGGGCGAATTCCCAATAGGCTATGCCGTAAAAAAGCAGCCTTTTATTAAAAAATAACGTTTTTTTTAGAGCCTGGCTTACGTTGTTTTATCTCTGAAACACTTTCGTCACCTTTTTTGTATCTAGACAATTTAGGTGAATAGATGAATTTGCTACTTTGAGACCATGAGATTTCAAAGAAAATAGAAAGATCCGCGAGGCTTGTGCGTTTATTATTGTTTAATAATTGAATAAAACAAATTAATTTAAACTGTGTGTGTACGAAAACCTAGCGCTCGTGTCGTCCGTTTCTCGTCCTTTGTCCATGCCGCGCTGCACATTTACTCGAAGACGAAAACATAATGTTGTTCGGTGGGACAAAAAAAGATTAGTAGCAATGCGTAGAATATATATATATATATATATATATATATATAAAGGAAGGAATTGTAAACTTAAGGGCTCGTTTGCTTTGTTAAACATAGTATTAATGAGAACTAACAGACAAAGATGCCAAGAAAGTATAGGGGAAGCTATTAGAAGTAATTGTAATGTAAATGTGAAGAAATGAAAGTGGACGAAAAGATAACTTGCCACCGGCAGGATCCGAACCTGCGACCTTCGAATAACGCGTCCGATGCTCTACCACTGAGCTACGGTGGCGGTCATCTCCCCGTCCACTTTATGGGGTATATATGTGTACTTAAACGTGGGAGCGTCAGTCAGCGCCGCCTGTTGCCATTACGGCGAGTGTGGAACACTCTTTTTTTGCCTGTAGGCGTCACGTAGTACGTGATCTTATTACGAGAGGGCAGCTGACTAGTAATCCCTCGCATACCACCTGAAGGCATCAAGTCTGCCAGAACAAGACCCTCGTTATGAATGAAGGAAGGAATTGTAAACTTAAGGGCTCGTTTGCTTTGTTAAACATAGTATTAATGAGAACTAACAGACAAAGATGCCAAGAAAGTATAGGGGAAGCTATTAGAAGTAATTGTAATGTAAATGTGAAGAAATGAAAGTGGACGAAAAGATAACTTGCCACCGGCAGGATCCGAACCTGCGACCTTCGAATAACGCGTCCGATGCTCTACCACTGAGCTACGGTGGCGGCTGCAAGGCGGCTTTCCTGCGAGGTTGTTTTCCAACCAAAAGCTCTCGTTCCCAGACTGCTTTTCTCGCTCATTGTGTTTTTGCCTTCTCGCCACCCCCCCCACCCCCCTTCTTTACGAAAGACAGGTGCCTCGTCCACAATGCGATCCTAGGCTGAGGGTTCGTACGAGGCGGGGTCGACAACAAAGTCGTTTTGTCGTACTCGCGTGCCTTCACTGGAATTAGGAGCGGTAAAAGCACAGTGAGCCTGGAAAGCAGTCTGGGAACGAGAGCTTTTGGTTGGAAAACAACCTTGCAGGAAAGCCGTCTTGCAGATTTCCGCAAGTGGTCAATTACATCTAAGGTGGTCGAGCGTGAAGACCGGGTCAGTTGTGAGGGGCATGACCCGGCACCATCACTCCGAGTTGCCACGTTGTGAAAGGCATGTGTCGAGTCATACACTTGAGAGTGGCCGCTCAACATAAAAAAATATTTTCTTTCCAAAGAACAAAGTTTGTTCTGTTTACGCAAGCGTACTTGGCGCCTTGAAGAACCAGTTCGCGGTAGCCGATCGCGCTATTACATCCTAAAATCCAGATTTGCCTGCTTTCCTATGAAGTTTCTAAACAGCCACGATGTCGCGCTTCTGCGTATTCCTGACAGACATAACTGAGTGAAAGTACACGAGTCTCTTGTCTAGTCTCTGCTGCAGAAGCCGCCGCTGTTCCCCTTGCAAAGCAGTAAATTCCTGTGAGCGCTGAATAGGACGATTAGCTATGGACAAGGGGTAGTTTCCTGAACACCGAGGACCTCTCGACACCCTGCTGGTAGCCGAAACGCTGTCGCCGAAGAAACGCTGCTTTGTGTTTGGGTCGGTCACCTGCATTAGCCTCCCATTCCACTTCATTGTCGCGGTGAACACGCTCGGGAGCAAAAGAGGCAACTCAGACCCCCCCCCCCCCCCCCTCCCCTCACAAAAAAAACGAAACCAACAACAACAACAACAAAAAAAAAAGCCAACCTTAGTTCAAGCTCACTCGGCAAGTCTCTTACTTTTCTCCGCTGCACACGAATACAGCCATTTGAGAGGTTCGTGGTAGAGTGTAGGATCGCGGAATATAGGCGATACCACGTGGAGCCACGTCGCGCCTCTTAAATTTGGCGCGAATTTTAAATCCAGACTGAAAGCACCCACAACACTTTCAAAGCCTGTAAAATGGAAACCAGAGGGTTGACATGCATGACAATTATACCATACCAATAAGAAAAGAAAAAGGAAGGAAATGTCGTGGAAGAAATTTAGATAACTAAGCTATTTTCTTCAGGAGACAAGAAACAGCGAGACGTCAAAAAATACAATTTTTCTGGATATTTGCCTCTGGTTGGTAAAAAAAATGAAAACCTGAGGAAAATATCTGTCCACAACATTTCCTCCATATACTAAATAAGAATGCAGTGCCGCAAACCCCGTGTAAATCTGACCGAATTTGGGCACGCTAGGGCTCCTCAATAGGCGCATGTATTCTCTGTGGGAGCTCGCGCTGGTGAATCCTCTTAACGTGACAACGTCATAGAGCTCATCCTCAAAGAAAAATCAGTCTGTTCCAAAATGAGGAAAAATCTCCGCTTGTTTACTTAATCATTTCTGGGATAACTTCGTCAAATTGAGTTTAATGGCCAAGTGCGTTCATTTGTGTGGACAGCATTGAATTGTATGCGTACCTTCCCGGGGATTGAAAATTTCTTCGTTAGATCGAGAACTTCGTAAGCCCAAGTTCGTTAGATCGAGTGTTCGCTGTACTGCACATAAAGGCACTCTGACAGATGCAGGCTGAGAACGTACGTTATGACGTCTGGTTGGGCATTCGAACACTAAACTGCCCCTGACAGCGCAGATGAGCATAATCGTACTTAAATATTCAACATATCGATTTCTTGCAATCACGGTTCCCGATCCTGTTTGAATAAGCTTGAATACTTACGTCTGAAAGCATATCTCCGGGCAGCTCAATTCCTACTTAAAAGCTTGTGCAAACCTGGTGCATCTGTACTAGCCATTTCGCTCCGATAACTTCACAATAAGCCGTAAGATTTCTCATTCCTGACTTCCCGCGATGACTCATGCAGTGAAATATATCTTTATGGGCGACCGATCGATGCAAGTAATTTCCACTGCAGTAAGCAAAGGAAACGTGCGCTCAAGTTACCGTTCGTGTTCACATTCCCAGCTTTCTGTGCGTACTGCATTACACATCCTTGGTGTATCGTGCTAATGTGCCGCGCGATGTTGTAGGTTGTGTGGAGGTGAACTTATGGGCAAGTTGGAATGGATGCATTCAGGGCTTGCTTTGCATGATCTTTTCCATTTGTGATTAAAATGATTTCCGCGCTTATTGACTAGCCTTAAATTGTGGAACATTTATTTAAAAAAATTAATGCATGAAAGTTGTGTGCAATACGTATATGACGTTGTACATCTCTCTTGTATTGCAGGCTTTCCATAGCCTGTTCCTTATGGGACAGTTTCTTGCAGTCTTGACCAGTAAGGACCTCATGATGCACTTGAAGTTCGCCTCCATCGACGCGTCCATTCTGGGTACGAACGACAGGGCCGAAGGGCCATGTGCACATTCAGATAATTAATAACTATGAATTTTAGGCAGCCGAAACGTGCGATACCGTATAATTATGAATGATGTATGTTGAATTTCCCGCGCTCCTCCGACAAGAAGAAGAAGAGAACCTGCATGCGAGCCAGCTCGTGAGCTCGTGAGCACGCTCGACGAAAAGAAAAAGAAGGATCTTGGATGTTCTGGGCTCATGCGGACGCTAATAAACGTCTGTGTGAGAGCTTGAGTCCGTGTCGGCTATTCAGTTGGCCACATATTTTACATTTGGTGCCGTTAAACCCGGGAGGCGACAGCCGGCAGGAGCTACCCTCAAGGGACATCGCTGGTAGCTACCGACCGGAACAGCCACGAACTACGGAGGCCTACCGGACAGCTGACCGCCATGGATAAGCTCAAGGCGAAGAGGACCACACGAAGGGCCCAGAATACCAAACTCATTCAAGAGGCAAGTGCCACACTTGACAATGATGACGCGACAGTGCGACAAATCGACTCAATTTATGAGAGACTAAAGAATAACAACGACGAGCTGAATAAGATAAACGGGGAGATAGAGAGCCACATAAGTGAAGAGGCCTTCGGAGCGGAGTACGCTACCGTCGTTGAGTATGAGGACAACGCGACCCGCATCTTAGCCGAGCTACAGAGCAAGCGCCGACAGCACAGGGGAACATCTGCGGTTTTACCGCCCCTCGAAGTTCGCGACGTGCCGGCGGCTATGGGACCTGCTGAAAGGCCAGGAGCCAAGCTACCAAAGCTGACGATTAACCCATTCGCTGGTGACTTGTGCACGTGGAACGCATTCTGGGAGCAATTCGATCAGCTCATCAACCGGAACGGAAATCTCACCTCGACTGAAAAATATAATAGACCTCTACCGGGGTACGTCACAGCGTGACGTCACCGGCGCACGTGCAAGGCGGTGGTTGGCAAAACACCCCCGCCGATGGCTCTCAGTGTGGTGCAGTCGCGCGGTGCTTGGGGCACGCTTTTCTTTTTGTTTTAAGCTTAAACTTCTTATTGTGGCAAGATTAGCTGTGGTATGTGTCAAAAGAACATCTAGATGTGTGGTAAACTGCATGACGGAAAACTTGCCACGCTGGCTGGCTGTTTATCATCAAGGAGTGAACACACGTGGCGGCCTGTGCGAGGAACAGCGGCATCGTCTTCGAAAATGTGCTGCGTTTATTGCGGCGTGTAGTGTGCGTTGAAAGGCATCAATAATATTGGTTCATCTTTACGGAAGGTGAAACTGAGAATATTGTGGGTGGTGTGTGCTGTGTGAATAACGATGCATTTTGTCTGTGAAAGCGTTGGCACTCGTGGGCCGGTCTTAGTAACCGGTTGTCGACGGCACATCACGATTCCACATTTTAGTCAAGGTAAATATGCATTTCACGTGATCATCTGCGAGTGCGTACATCTCAGCGTTTGCGCTGTGTGCAGAAAAAAAAGTGCATGATCTCCGGACTGAAAGGTACGACTACGCATGAGCTATTAGCATGTTTTAGCACTGCCGAAGCTGCATATACGCTTCGCCATGGCGAATACGCAAAACCAGTAAAGGTATAACTCGTATTATTGGAGACCTCATACGTCTTGATGAGAACAGTAGAGATTCTGGTTTCTTATATACTTGGTGCCTTTACGGCTGGATCTTTATGAAGTGACAATGCGCATTACAAGTTTGTGTACCGGGTCTAATGGAGCAAAGTAAATATGCAAACACGTTGTAGGCATCAGATGCAGCGAGGTAACTGCGCAAGAGATTATGTATATAATTAAGTTATCAGGTTTAAAATCGCATAAATTTTAGTGGGTTATGAGGAACCGCGTAGGGGAGAGCTTCGCTTTAATTTTCACGAGGATTTTTTAACCTCAGCCTAACGCACGGCAAAAAGTGTTTGCATCTTTTTGTTTTCGTTTTTTTTTTTTTTCATTCATCTCCGATCAGAATTTGGAGCAGTGAGAATCTCATCCGTGACCTCGCGGACAGCAGCTCAAAACCATGCTGCCGTCAATGTTGCACCTCGTTTCAAAATGCAGGGAACATGTCGCAACGTTAATTGAGTACGTACACATCCATGTCATGCAAATATTTTACAAAGCGCCTGTAAACGTGTACATGCAGAACCATCGCTTTCGAAGAGGATAAGATTTTTTCATGGCTGCCATCTGCGACGAGCGAATCGCCACAAGCTGTGACTTTAGAAAATAGCAATTCGCAGAAACTTCAGTTGAAATAATGCAGACACACGCCGCGCTGCTATGCAGAAACATCCCGCCGGCGGGACTTTCTTGCCAACCAGCACCTGCTTCGAGGGAAAGATTGGGGGCGGGGTGCTCGCAGTGACGTCACACTGTTTGCAAACAGGGAGAGGTCTATTATCTGAGGCTCTTTTTGAAAGGCGACGCAGCGGCAGCTATAGCGGGGCTTCCTACCACCGAAGCATGTTACGACGACGCGTTGGCCATGCTGAAAAGGCGTTTCGGCGACAGAAAGCGCTTGGAACAGGAGTACTTCTCGAGGCTGCGAAGGCTCACTCCTGTGCGGTCTTGCAAGGAAGTAGTCCAACTCCGCAAGTTGTACGACCAAGTGATGATTAATACGCGAGGTCTAGAGGCGCTTGGCGTTAGCAAGGCGTCTTTTTCATCGATGCTGTGCGATGTTTTGCTGAGGTCTTTGCCACATGACATCGTCGTAGCATATCATCGATCCTGCGCGACCCAACATGAAGGTTCCAACAACAACGTACAGCATGCCACGGAACTTGAGCGTCTCCTTCACTTTGTATGTATTGAACTCGAGAGCCTCGAAAAAAGCGACTTTGGGGAACAGAAAGGATGCGAAGAAGCGGCCTATCCCAAAGACAAAGGTCGTCGCTTTCACAACGGGACCCCAACGTCATCGGTTCTTCATAATCAAGCGCCCACCAACCCGACGTCAAACGTCTGTGTGAGAGCTTGAGTCCGTGTCGGCTATTCAGTTGGCCACATATTTTACAATGTATGCCTTAGCTCATTATATCCACCGCGGTATGTCCGATATGAGAAACAACTTTGATTAGGAGTGTGATATGTAATAGCCATCAATCCATCTTACATGAGCTAGTCAACTCACGTCGTCATGGCAGTTCGGCGTTACAAACGCCTCACTGAAGCGCGGGAGTGCAGTTAGCGTGTCATGAAACATGCACTTAGAGAAGGTATTGCGCAGGAGAATTGCCGAGAATTGATGGAAATGCTCGAAGAAAGAGCATGGAACGACGGCCAATCACTTGCGCGTGTTCTGGTACTTATTAAAGCGAAAGCCTTGCGTGCCTCATCAAAAAAAAAAAAAAAAAACTTGGACCATCTCCCCGAAGGGAACCCTGATGGGATGCGAAGCAGCAGTGGTGCGCACGGCGTTGACCCGGTTGAAACGGGCGTCGACGCGGGTGCTGGAAGAACGGTTTGAAGCGAAACTCGGTGTAGCGTTTACTCGAGTAAACGTTTGTTTGAAACGCAAAGACACGGGAGGCGGGTCAGAGTCGTTGCGAGCGGGCGGAGCAGCCGGCAGCTGCGGGCGCTGCCGCGAGCATGTTGCGGGTGAGGGAGAGAGTGACGTCAGCGCGCACCTGCGAGGGAAGCGTGCGAGGGGAGCGTGACCTACTTGGCAACGCTCCAACACCTACGGCGAGGGGAACGCGTTGCGGCGCATTCGTACGGACTTACGTAACGTACGGCGTTACACACGTGAGTCAAATAGCTGCTTCGCACCTAAAAGAGAGACTTCCGATGGTGACGTGAACACGAACTGTTTGAATCTTTTGACGTTAAGTACATAAAAAGTACAAAAGTAAATTCAAAGTGAGCTTAAAATGAAGTAACAGTGAATCATCGCGTACTGAAATCAATCGCGAGTGAATCCACGTATATTAAAGCGGATTAAGTCTGAAACGACGCACATGAAATTGAATCATGAGTGAAATAATCAGTTAGGTGGGAATCAAGAGCGAATAAGAGGGCATGATTGTAAATCAAGAGTGAATCAACGTGTGTTAATGTGAGTCAAATGAATCAAGAGTGATTCAAATGAATTAAGCTTGCCGCGCAGAAGATGGACTTTCGCCTCTGATCTCCTTCACGTTAGCTAAGTGGACCCGCTCCCTTCGTGATGGTGCTTGTGAGGATCTGACTCCCGTTCATCGTACGAAAAAATTCACAGTTTCGCTTACAAACTGCGCAATGATACCAAATAAGGCTACCAGCTAGCTTTTGGATCCAATCTTGCGCAACTCTAGAAAAAACTAGTTGAAGAAATTACGGCCGCTCCAGAGACCGAAGTGGTTTTCGTAATGTCAGTTCTCTAAGCGCGAAGTAAGCGTTGAGAGCGCAGCAAAGTGTACGAGTCTCTTCGTGATGCTTGTCGAGATGGCGCGCGCCTTTCGAGCGACGCAGCCACCCCTCCTCCGCCTGTCGTCCCTTCATGCTACACTTACGAAAGACGTGCAGGCGGGGCGTTTCCTCTCTGCTTTAAAGGAATCGACGGCAGGCCGCGCACGTGGGCTGATGCTGGCGCATGCGCCCTCTGTGCGACGAAGACGGCCGGCCTCTTTCATCTCCACTTCAGCCGTGTTCGTCGCCAGTGCTCGCAAGCTTTTACTCGCGGGTGGAACGTGCGATGCGCCGGGGGGATGTTATGAATTTGGACTTCGTAAGAAAAATGACGGCAAAGGCGACACCTTTATTTTGCTTATATGCAAACCATTACGGCAACAGCGACGGCGACGCCAACGGCAGAAACCCGTAGAGATAGTTCATATAATCGCAATAAAGCAGTTTGCGCATCATTGGGAGCGGGGCTTTCCATGGTGGTAGCTGTGATAGCATTTACGAATTGAGAGCAGATACAAAAAAATATTGAAAATATGAAAATAAAAACTATAACAAAGGTTCAGTGTATTTAAATTAGGGAGGCGTTTAGGACATATTTGTTCACATGCCTTCGTAAAGTCTATAAAAAAAGTGCTCAATAAGTTAGCGATGATCCAAAATGACGTGTGATTCACGAGAGAATGAGCCTGTCTTTTTAGCGCATACATGCTATTGTTGAGGAAATATTGAATTATATTTGTGGAAGATTGTTGTGCCTAAACTCAGCGTGTGCTCTGATTCTGTACATGGAATATTTGTTAACGGGATAGGCCGGTTATTCAGCGTTGAATTTCGCTGCAGGTCTTATGAATCGGGACCTTCCAAATGATCCAGTGCCATGCGGTGTAGGTTGCTGTCTCGAGGGTTCGGGAGTGAATCTTAGAAGCAATAGGAACACTAAGTTCTTGAGCTCTGTAGAAATTTTGAGTTAATTTGGTCAACACCGGGACTGTAGATGATTCAAGGAAGTCAATTATTTTCTCAACGTCAGAAAGTTGGATTGTTCTAGGATTTACAAGGTCAGTAAAGGGTTCGCTTGTGGAATAAGAAATACTGAACACAATGACAGTTCAATACTTTTGGACATATTGTCCATCAGCGTCTAATGAGTCCATCAGCGTCTAATGAGTGAATGATATCAGATAATTTCGTTTCAGTGCACGCCAGTACCTTTCGCAGTCAGCGGAAATAATATTAGGAACAGTACTTACAAGAAGTTAATGTCTCAATTTTTCGCGCAAGTACTTTCAGGCACGTAAATGTCGCTTGTATTGCGGTATTCCTCCCATCTGTCATGATTAGGCTTGTGCGAATAGTGAATTTTAGGGTCGAAGCGAATAGTGAGTTTGGTGGAATAATTTCGAATTGCATTCGAATAGTATATATATAACATATTATAAAGAGAAGTGGTCATATTTGTCATGACCTAACTAACCTGCACAATATATATTTTTTTTTCAATTGAAACAATGCCTGTGCAAATGCCTTTTTTTTTGTTCAAAGGAAGTGGAAATAACTTTGAATAGTAGCAGGATTTGACTTTCGGTAGAATGTAAGCGACAACCAGTAAAATATGTTACGTTTTAAAATTTACTATAATTAGAGCATATAAGCCGGTATAACAAGCTTTTACGCTTAAAAAAAACCAGCAGATCCCACGCGTTGTGGGAATCAATGTAATGCGAAGCAGCCAGCAAGGAGCAAATCATGCTGTACATAATATGCATGTCATAATTCACATGTTAGGACCTGTCATTTATGTTCGTCATACAGTCACGTCGCGCAATACCAATTTTGGTGTATATCAAGCTACGCGACTGGACGCAAGCGCACCATGAGCGTGGCATGTAAATGGCATTGTAGATTACATGCATGCCAAGATTTTCATGTTACCGCCTGCCACTTAAGTTCGCTATACAGTCACATCCCGGAATACCAATTTAGGTGTATATCAAAGATAGCGAAACGGCCGTGAGCGCGCCATGAGCGCGGCATGCAAGTCATGTTGCACATTACTTGTCCTAATTTCCCTATTACCACTTGTCGTTTATGCTCGTCATACAATCACGTCGCTCAAAAGGACACTTTGTACATTCCAAAGTGTGTTCGGCGAAAGCTCGCGGCCATTCGACTGACTATGCCAGGCTTTCTTCTTTTTTTTTTACACTCTCAGGGGGGATGGCACACAAACGGAATGTGTGCGTGTTTTCTTTTTTAATTTTTACCTCGAATCGCAGCGAGACGCGAGACTAATCTGCCTCTGTTTCGCATGCGTTCGTATTCTCACGCTTTGCGCATCGTGCAGACGCCATCCGCGTTCCAGCGCTTAAATTGACAGACACTTCCTAATTCCAAAGTGTCTTCCTCGAACACCTGTGCCCACTCAGACGGGGTCGGTCGCAATGGAACGCGATGCGCGCGTCTCCCTCCTTGCAAGATTAGACACGCTGGGTACAGCGACGCTACGCAAGCAAAGCGCGAGCGCTGTAGAGTCCAACGCGACCGGCGTCCGTTTGCGCGCCCCGGCGGCCACCTGGCACCGTGCCAGGGCACGGCCGGAGGGAAGGACGGACGGAAGGACGTGAGCATGAGACATTAAAGGCTTTCGCCTTAAAAATGTGGTGTATATCAAGCGAGCGAAACGGCCATGAGAGTGTCATGAGCGTGGAATGCAAGTCATGTTGCACATGACATGTCATGATTTCCATATGACCACTTGGCATTCATGTTCGTCATACAGTCACGTCACGCAATACCAAATTTGGTGTATATCAAGCTAGCGAAACGGCCGTCAGTGCGCCATGAGCGTGGCATGTATATCATGTTGTACATGACATGCAGGTCTTTATTTGCGTATTAGCACCTGTCATTTATGTTGGTCATGGAGATATGTCTCATCGTAACCAATTTTTGGATATATCAAGTTAAGAAAACCGGCCTCAGGAGCACTATGGCCATGGCGTGTAAATAATACTTTTCATGACAAGTTATTCATGGATTTTCATGATATGACAACGCATTCATGTTCGTCATACAGTCATGTTATGCCGTACCAATTTTGGTACAAATCCTATTAGCGATACGACCAGGAGAGCACAAAGTCGTAGGCGGCTAGATAGATAGACAGATACGCTCAAAGTCGCCGAAGTTCGCTAAGAAATGCTTCGCATTTAAAATGAATCGATGTGAGGGTAATGTCTTCATTTAACCTTGAAGTGGGGCTTCGCGGCAGTGCGGATTTCTCCTGGAACGTGTTTTCACTGCTTAGCGCCACTTCACTGCAGTGAAACCACTTTTACAAGGAGTTACATGCGCACTACTATACACCTGAATAGGTGCTTTCATGGCATAGCATCGCTCCACGGCAGTGAAACCACCTTTACAGGGGTTACATGCGGACTAATTTACATCTATTCGTTCATTTCGAATACTTCGAAATTTTCAATAATTTAAATTGGAATCGAAGCGAATTCGAATGCTGTAATATTCGTTCGAATATTCGAATCATTCGAATATTCGCACAAGCCTAGTCATGATTGTTTAACCAAAATGGCATAAAAAGGCTTTTTTTCCCAATTTCATAAACCTTCAGGTGGTACTTGTATTACGACGCTCCTGAGTATGATAAAACCGTTCGTAACGGAATAGATGTAATCCCTATTTCGTAAACATTGGCATCGAAGAATAAAATAATATTTCAGATAGTGTCTGCAGTGCGATCAACAAAGCCGTTGCAATGATAGAAGAAATCGACAAGCTCTTTGTTAATTGAATGAAAGTTAGCATTTTTCTGGTCAGGGGTACGTTTAGAAATTTTTGAAGTGTGGGTAGTGGTGTGAGTATCAAAGGAGTGCGATGAGTGGTCAATGAGTCACGCGGGAAGCACGCAATTTTGATACAGTATGGTATCGGGTGCTCATGATTAAAGTCGTTGATTTTGGGGTGGAGTTCCAAGGCGTACTCGGCATGGATATTGTCTTGGTAAAAGTAATAGGGAAACGGAAGTCGAACAACAAGAGAGTGCAGCATCGGGCTTAATAGTGGCGCGCATAATGAAGTGAAAAAAAAAGAAGATGCTTATGACCCGTGGCGTAAATCCAGAAAAATCACAAGGGGGGGACACCATCTTGCGATGGCGGCCATTTTGTTTTCATAAATATAGGTTTTACTTTTAATTATATAAAAATTAAAACCGCACTTCAAAATCAAATAAAAAAGCGAGCTCTAATTCTTAAAAATAACACGATCAAAGTCCAGCATGATCGGGTCTGTACTTCATTGTCAATGGCTTCCGCCTAATAGTCGACATAAATGAATAACGGTAGATGATCGGGAATTCTTTAATTAGAACATTTGCATTCATAGGCTCGTTCTCTGCAGTGCCTCTTAAACGAAAAGTAGGTTTCACTTCTGTACATCATGTCTGCTTTTTGCGGGGGTTTCAGAATTCAGTTTGTTTTACGGAGAGTGCGCTATACATAACTATGAAGAAAATTAAATATGATGTTTGAAAGATAAATCTCAAGGGGGGGGACCCTTCAAAGGGGTGTCCCCCCCCACCTGGACACAAGGGGAGTCAGGACCCCCCCTGACCCCCCCCTATGATTTACGCCAATGCTTATGACATGGGCAAAGTACGACAAGTATGACAGAGCTCGTGATGTCGTTCTTACTTTGTACCGAACACGTTATGTTTCACTCCATAAACCTATAGAAATCGACACTTAGGTTTGTGAAACGACTGTGGGTGTAACAATACCGATCACATGTTGCGAGACTCTAAGTCAACCCGGTAAATAAATATGATTTCGTTTCTCCAAATTGTGGCTTTACGAGAGCCAAATGGAGCTCACTAAACACGTACTTTTTCTTTCGCTATACACCGTGGTTATAATGCGCGCGCCTAACAACAAACCTTGAAGCATGAATTCATGTGCACCGTGCGTCTTATTGAAAAGACCGTTAATTAAGTGGCAAGTGGCATTTCCCTTACAGAGATTTGCTTGGTGCTCGTGCCGCGAATGCTGATGCTGTTCGCCACCATCGTCGTGGACCTGCTGCTCGTTATCGGCATTGAAGACGTACGTCTACGTAGACTATTTAGTTTCATAAATACTAGCATGCGCATTGTAAAATAGAGTAAACTCCTCTCTTGGCGTGCGTTCGCTTGGCGCTGCGTAATTTAATAGATACCGCTGTTTAAAACATGAATCACATGAAAAACAATGCTGTCGTTTAAAACTTACTATAACCCCTTTGTTGTTTGTCGAGCTCGCGTGTTGACACGGGTAAAATTAGCCCTTGATATCCTATTGTTAGCCTGCAATGCCAGGCCTTATGATATGCTGTGCAATTTATTTTCCGCTGTAGTCTATAGTGACCACCATCTGATAGTGCTCATGTTTAATAATTTAGATGACTTTGACTAGAGGTGGCCGGCAGCTAGTGAACTAGCATGGATCGTGCAGTTGCGAGAGACGGATAAACCGTCAGTTATAGGTGAGCTCACGGGGCCGTGACATTGTTACGTCTTTTGAAACACTGGAGAGGCAGCCATAGCACGAGCAAAGTGTACATAATCACATAATGCCTTACAGATGTGTAGCGGGTACCACACTTCTCCGCAGAATGACGAATAATGGCATAGAAGGTGCTTCCCTAGTTCATGAAAGTTACGATGATTTATGGCGTGGTGAGTAGCTTGCATGTGTACTTGTATATTAGTTGCCCCAAGAGAGTCTACAACGGGCTCTAGGGAGGCCACACCCCAGCTTTCGCTGTGACTGTGCTGCATGTTCCGCGCAGGCCTTGGCGATTTTTTGTTACATGCATGAATAATTTTTCTATTCGCAATATTCAGCTAGGCGTATCGCAAGAAAAGAATTACTGGGCACAACACCAGCCAAATACCTGTTGCAAGCCGAGCTTCCTCTCAGCTGAGGTTTCAGAGGGACGCACATTTACTGCGACATCACGAATATTGGTTGTTGAAATACGTAACTGAGCATGCATTCTGTTGTCCTACGGCAGACGTCACATGGCCGCCACAGTGCCTACGGATTTCACTACACTCTAGTCAGGTCCTGGTTAAATGCGGGCTATATCCAGGAAACCAGTTCAAAAATGTCCGGTTTCCTGGCTATATCTAGCACTTCAAGCGGGACCTGATTAAGAGTGTCGACTAGTGATGTAGAACTACCGATTGTAATATCGATACTATCGATAGTTGAGCCACTATCGAACTATCGATGGTACAAGAAACTATCGATAGTGCTGTCGATAATAAGTTTGAAAGTACAGTGGTAAACACACATGTCTAGAACGATGGAGTGTCGCACTCGGAACAGCACGAGTGACATCTGCAGTTCAAAACAGGCCAATTCTGAGCATGCGCGGCGCCACTGATGTGCCCGCCTTGCAGTTTCCGTCCTTGATTATCGCTGCGGCCGCGATAATTGCTTTGGCCACCAGAAGCGCAGTCAACTGTGTGCGCCGAAAAAAAAAGCGCAGTCGCCCGGATTGGCTCCTATTATACTGTGAACTTATTCTCGATTCGTGGTATCGTATAATACCGAGAACGGTACGCTTCGTTTTTTTTCTGTCTTTTTTTTTTTTGCACTAAACCGTTCAGAGTGCTTTCGGCGGCCAAAGCGGTTGTTGCATCCTCAGTGATAAACAATAATGAAAAATGCAAGGCACGCGCGCCGTTGGCGCTGCGTATGCTCAGATGTGGCGTATTTACGACTGCGATAGTATGAAATCAACCGCGTGCACTCATTGCAGCATAAACTTTATTCTCCGAATGTGTGGTAGTATATGGCGGAGCAGGAGAAGAAGGCAGAAGGGCAAGAAAGTTCACATGCTTGCGTTCCTTCAGCAGAATGATTGGCTGACATTATTAAGCTGAACTGTTCAGCTTTAGCAGAAAGGAAGTTGTCACATGTGGCGGAACTGCACGGCTTCAACTTATATTGCATTTTGTGATTTCAAAATAAGAATATCAAAAGCTAAGTTTTTAATTGTAAGATGTAACTGGTTACTTTTGAATACGAATTGATTTATGGACATATTCCGGCATTTTGATTGCGGCAATAATTTATTTCTTACGCCAGAGGAGTGCTCATAAATTAAGCGAACTGAGTACTGCTGATGGCAGGCTATCGCAAATCATTTGGCAATATCGCCGTCCAACAATAACATAATTATTCACAACACCATTGATTATACTATAGGCCGCAATACTCCTGATGGTACTATTGATTGCACTCTCTATAATATAGATTATTTATCGATAGTAGTACTATCGATAGATTATTTACACTATCGATAGTTTAAAAAAAACTATGAATATTTTCTGTTATTTGTTCTGTGTATGGGTGCGCGTAGTGATGCAGAAGTATCGTTAAATGGACTATCGATAGTATCGATAGCTTAAAAGGAAACTATCGATACTAACGATAGTCCATTTACCGATAGTTCTGCATTACTAGTGTAGACACTTCATCACATTGCTTTATATGTCGTGTGCAGGATTCGCAATATGCGATGAAGATCTTCGTAAACTGGACAGCCTTGGACGTCCTCGTGGACTCGCTGATCTGCATAAGCCTCGTTGTGCTCAAGAACAATTGGCGCAACGTAAGTAAAACTGTGTGATGTTTTTAATCGCACAATTGGGATGTATACAGGGCGTAAATGTTTAAATAATGCGGCGAAAGTAGTCCTTGCGATTCTGTAAACGAACAGTACATTGAGTGGTGCGAGAACCGCGGTACATCGCAGATGTATTTAACTGTGCGTATATCTATCTAGTCTTTATTGAATGGTGCGGGCACCTCTATATGCAGTATGTCATCTTTTCATACGCTGCTAAATGTTTTTGCAAACTCAGTGACACGAAAGAATTGATTCAATGATAGATCATTTTCAAGGCTGACGTCAATAAACATGATAGACCAAGCGCCATATTAAGCCGAATGCCTTTAATGGATAGATTTAGTTGAGCGTCCGCAACAGCTTTGCGGACGCAGCCTCCCATAGGAAATGGCTGGCAGGCTGCGTGCGCAGAGCTGCTGCGGCATCAAAAGGCATCAAGAGAAATCCCTGATTACTAAGCATCAATGCATACCCGCGCGGGAGAGTAGAGCAATGTGTTTTTCATTGAATCAAGCCGACGGATCATTTCCCTCCGGTGCAATTTCACTCCTATTGGAGCTGAAGGTAATGGCACTTGCATACTTCTTGTTGAACCAAATTCAGTGTTCCCTGCCATGGAGGCCTCCATTAGGTACGCTTCAGATCCATTAGGTATTGCTTATTTCCATTAGGTACGCTGCCCGTCCTTATACGCAAACAGCGGTTGCCGATAAATTTACGATAACTGGATACATTGCAGACGGCGTCAGTAGTGACCTTCAGCGAGCATGAAAGGAACCAATGATTACGCTGAAAGATCGCAAACACTACTGACAGCGGAATGTAGACTCCAAATGTTCATCAGATTAGCAGAAATCACTTCACTTGTGGTAATTACTGCTTGCAACACTGCATAGGCATTGAACACACATCACTGCCATAAATGAAATCCATCGTACTCACGGAATAACGGTTTGATTTTGGCGCCAACTCATCTGGGCACTTTGGTTGCCGGCGTCTAGAGTTTCTGCGATATTGTCGTATCTTTATCCCGTACGCCTAGAAGTGCATCAGAATCGTCATTAGCCAGGTTTGTGTAGACATCGGAAAGGCTCTGTGGAATATCTGCGCTAATGAAGAGCTCTAGCTACAGATTCTGTCATGTATCGTACCGCGAGTCATGCAGAGTATACAGTAATCAATGCGATTACGTGTTTGTCACCATCACAAGACTCCAGGAAATGGCGGAATATGTACGCAGACAGACAGAGAGTCACATTCGCTAGCCGCTTAGCTTCATGTCGAAAATTTCTCTATTAAACTTGGAAATTTTTTGCCTTGCAGGTTAAAGTACTTCTGAGCTATCTTGGAGCCTATAGCACTTTCCTGGTTGCAAAGGTGAGATTATGGGAAAACTGCTATAACACCGATTAGAACTAGCTTAACAAGTTTCGTTACAAGATGTTGGCTTAGAAGGCTATGGGCGTGAGCTAGTTGATACGGCATCATACACTGTGAATATAGCACCCAAACATACGGGAAAGTAACCACACAGGGCGAGCTCTGGTACTGTGCTCTTAGCTGGTCGCGCGAGGGCCCAGGACACTGCCCGGGCTCGGGGCATCCTAGTCAAAGTGCGCCTCTCCTGAGCTATCTCCGAAATAAAGAGCGTTATTATTTCTCTCCTTCGAGAGCTTATTCTTCAGTGAATGCGTTTGGAATTATGCAACCCTGAGACCTAATGCAATAGTCCCTATTGCCATAGCTGGCGGTGTCAGCAACTGTCTCCTCGGTTATCATCTGATATACCATGAGCTGTATTATTATCAAAAAAAGTTGTTACAGCAAACTATATTGACACCAAGAAAGGATATATACAAACGTGCGGAATACAGAAATACCGTTAAGTTAAACGTCCACGAATGTAGGAATTGGGCATTATTGCTTTGTAGTGTTTTCCAATTATTATTCATCAGCTATGCCAGTATTTCACAAGAAGCATGAATGGGGAGCTACTACGTTACGATGCACTAATGATCGTGACGATATTTAGAAACTCCGCAACTAGAAATTTATCTAATTTGAACCTTCTTCGTAATGTGGTTCCACGTTGAATAATGTCAATGTGCTGTTACTATCCCATGGGATACCGCGATCGGCGCTGCGCCCAACAATCTCAACGCGGTGGTTTTCACTGCAGGGAGCCTGTGCCTACCTGGTTCGCAGATACGCTAGGGCAAGATTGGCGGGACTCGTCGCCGAAACCAAAGGAAGAGCATGAGGAACGCCAGGGCGATGAAGTCGAAGCGACGACCAGCTTCATCAAAAGCACGTCCGCATCCGAATCTGCGACCTCTTCACCCACAGGTTCACTACACCATCGGGTTGTTAAGGGAGCCGAGCACGACCTTGCGGGGACTCCGTAATCATCGATGACCTGCACTGAGCGTCGGCTAGGGTCACTCACTACTTAGGTGCATTGTATAGATCTTTATGTTTATATGAATACAAAAGAGAAATATCTTCGAGAGCTCAGGTGCAATGTTAGCTGATGTGGTAAAGATAGGTAACCGCGTCATGAAGTACTAAACTCCAGCCTCGCTTTCGTGAGGGCCATGCGGATGTTTCCTCCACAGAATTTTTCAATTGATTGTCTGGGCTTTCCGAGAGCACATTGCTCGAAATATTACCACATGACTAAGGTGTATATCCATGGTTGAACAATCAAGAAATGTAGGACACACAGCCGCGCTCGCAAGTTGATACTTGCCACTTCATTTTAAGGATGAAAAGGTGGTGATAGGTCACATCTTAGATTATTCTTTCACTTCACACCTCATACATTCATATTAACGAGATCCCATATGCGTGCATGTTACTGGAAGGAATGTATTCTAGAAATTCCAAGATTATGTCGTGGGACAAGCCTAGTGAAAATAAAATGGCATTATAGTGTTCATGAATATTCTCCAATGCATGGACTTCTATTTGCAGCGCTTTTCTTTAATTGTTCCCCATTTCTCATAAACCCATATGTCTTATATTGTAATGTGAGCTGCCGACTGTGCATGTACGCCAAATGTTTGTACGCGCCTTAATTAAGAACATACATTTTTGTGCTTTGACAACTCCGGGCCCTGGCTCGGTGTTGGGAGCACAAGCGGTCTTCGCTGGCGCACCAACAAGACCCACTTTGAATTATTTTAGCTTACGTGGAGTGTTTCGGGGAAACGATATGCGAGTCCTCGAAATATGCCCAGAGTTTGCATCCCATTCAGTGGGCGTGAAGTAAACATATGTTATTTTGTGCATAAAGCACGCCTATTCATTTATCGCTACCGCTCCGATCCTTCACGTCCCAATTGCCCATATAGGTAAGCAAACGTAGAACACGTCCCCTTTTAATGCCCCGCTACCCTACAATCCCCTCACTATCCTAACCACTCACCTCCCCGCTGGCGGCTGTGGTTGGCTTCGAAGACGAAACACGTAAACAGGACTGGTGCTTTCTGTTGCACCAGTCCTGTTGTACGTGTTTCGTCTTCGTTGTTTGCGCTTTTCCAGTATCCGCATTTCCGTTTTGTGCGTATCCTCGCTTCCCAAACGTATTCTGGCTGCAGGAGGGTTGCTTTTGGTGCTGTGAAAGTACAATTTAGTAATGCCAGGAAAATGGTATTCCTCTTCAATCTCCATTTAATACTGATGTGAATACCGTCGATATAGCCAATGAATGTGTTTTAGTGCCCTTATGCTGTTCTCATATATAATAGTCTCACCATCTATATAAATGAAAATAAGTACGAAGCTCTGGCGGAAACGTTAAAAAGCTGTAGACTACTAGTGGTTTCATAAGCTGACGTGAAGCACCCAATTAAATCACAGATTTTCTCGCCCCATAAAGCCTGTTCGCTGCGATAAAGTTTAGGCAATGATAATTTACTAATTCTCGCCAGTAATTTTCGCGGTGTAGGATGAAGATGGGCAAATCTACTGGTAAGCGTGGATAGAGGAGGCTTGCTTCTTGGCACAGGTAAATTTTGGGGCGGGCCAGCTTGTTCACAGCAAGTCAATGGTCTTGTCAGAATTCGATTTGTTAACATTTTTCAATGCGCAGCACTTTACCGTATTTTCTGTATCTATTATTCTTTCGAGAAGTTTCTTTCATCGTTTGCAAGAGTGATATACCAGTGGGTTGGAGATAGAGTGCAGTTACGTTAAGCTTCCATTGTGACAGCGGCTGAAATTCAACACCTTCACGCTACCTAGGTTTCTTTATGCACCCAGAATAGCCGCACGAGCCTCCGTGTATTAATGTCTATATTTAGTGCTGGTGGAGACCACTGTTCTCAGAAGGCCAGTCAACGATTTTACAACGGGCAGCAGAAGAACAAAACGTATGGACCGCCACGACATACGTGACGTCAAAAACATAAAACTGAGACAGCGTTGACTGCACAGACGTAAGCTGCAGCACGTGTTAGAGAGAGGGAGAGAGAGGGAAATACAACTTTATTAAGAGTTCAGCGTAGACACTGAGGTCACCACGCGCCACCCAGATGGCACTTAAACGGGTGAATTGCACACTTCCAAGTAAACTGCTTGCTCATGGTTTGAAAAGCCCCCCTACGAGATATGCGAACAGGGTGGGGGGGGGGGGGGGTCACTGCTGCACGCCGATCATCTGTCCTTGAAGTATCGATATAAAAAAAAACTGCACGACGTGCTGACGTAGAATCCACGTGCTGTTTTCAGCGACGGAATGCTTAATGACGTAGGATACGCCCGGCTGCTTACGTTATCGGAATGGGCCCAGTGCACTGACCGGACTTGCATAACGGGAAAGAAAGAAGTCCTCCTTTCCAACATGACCAGTGTCAAATCGGACCGGCTCATTATCTTCGTGCCTGTCGAGTTTGTACCTTCGTGTTGTTTTATAAAAAGGAGCCCACGTTGAAATCTACTTCGACATATATAATCTTGAGAGAACACGCGCGTTCGTGAAGCAGGCCACAAAAGCTCGACAGATATCGGTAAGTGAAAGTTTTTCTTTAGAAGGAGGTGTGCAACTGCGGTAATTATAGTTTTCAACAACGCTGTATCATTTAATGGGTTTTGAAGAAAGTGCTCTTTGCGAACTGCCTGCATTTAAATTTTCTTTAACCGGTATTTTTGACATAGGATGCGGCATTTCACATTCTGTTGCGAAATGATTTCCGCAAAACGAGTTTGAATAATAGTAACTTAGACTTCGGTTGGTTAAAGAGCATCAAGGTAAGCATGCCAACCGTTTTCACGTCCGCATCGTCAGACAAGGAACGAAATCACTCTTGGTTTCCTTCTGTCTGGAGCAGGGTTGCTGTTGGTGGCTACTTTGCGCCAAATCGGCTACTTTTGGACCCCGTTGGCGACGAAAGTTTCCAGTTGGCGACATGGCTATTTTTTAAACTTGTGG
Organism: Rhipicephalus appendiculatus; assembly: GCA_030522465.1. NCBI lineage: Eukaryota > Metazoa > Arthropoda > Arachnida > Ixodida > Ixodidae > Rhipicephalus > Rhipicephalus appendiculatus. Next base: position 904,414 of record JALIZH010019845.1, read on the forward strand.
TTTTACTTCTTCAAAATGGTTTTATTTATTCATCAATAGTAAAGACTGTTGATAATACCGCTTCTGTTCTATCTGGCTAGAAATTCGGCGATAATATCAAATGACATGGCTACTTTGGCTACTTTTGGCGTGAGTTCTGGCGCCTTTTCATGTCCACCCAATGGCAACCCTGCGAACTGCCTGCATTTAAATTTTCTTTAACCAGTATTTTTCACATAGGATGCAGCATTTCACATTCTGTTGCGAGATGATTTCCGCGAAACGACTTTGAATAAGAGTAACGTAGACTTCGCTTGGTTAAAGAGTACCAAGGCACGCATGCCAACCGTTCTCACGTCCGCATCTTGAGACAAGCAACGAAAGCACTCTTGGTTTCCTTTTGTCTGGAGGCGCACATCATACTGCATTCGGCCACGGAAACGTGTCGAAATCTACTATGAAAACGGCGTATACCTTAAATACCTCAGAAACGAGTGTTATCCGAAGCCGAACTATATAGTTCGACATTAAGTTCGACATTAAAGCTCACTGCTCACATGAGTACATGTCGGTGCTTCTTTGCGGCGTATCACTGACTGATCAATTAATTTTGTTCGCTGTTAGAGCTTCATGAACTTAATTTACGAAACCACCTTCCAGAAACGTGCAGTAGCGCCTAATTCGCGATACCGAGTCCAGAGGTAGCATTCTTTCGGTTCTGCCCGCGCAGGGTGGTGCGATGTTCGTTCATTCTAGCTCCCACCCGCCAATTCAAACTCGGCTTAGTTCGAACAATTGTATGCTCCCCTTGAAGTTCGAATTAACGAGCTTTTACTCCATTACATTTATTACTGCGATTGCAAAATAACATTCCGGATGCAAAATAACAGCGAATGAAATTAATAAAGCAAAGAATAGTGAAATGTAACTGTAGAAGCGCCTATAGTCTATCAAGTAGCCCCATATGCAAGAAGCAAAAGAAGTTCGGTACTAGCAAGATCTGTGCTTGGGCGAGTTGGTTCATACTTGATGCGAAACAGACGAGCGCTAAGAAAAGGGGACATAGACAAGAGGCACACAGGACAGGCGCTCAAAACATGCCCTGAGGCATCACAATGAAACCCCCCTCTTTGTCAGCCTGGATTACTGCAAGTTCTCGCTCACCCACAGCATTGGCCACGTACCTTAAAGGAGGCTTCTTCGTAGAACCAGTGCCTGCCTTTGATATTACGCAGCTCACGGCGTCACTGGAGGCCCGTTCCCTATCCTGAAAACTAGTGCAAGTTTCTGCTCGTCGAGCCATGCCGAGAAGCTGATGCCGTTGAGCACCAGGGTCGAAGCTGTATTTTGGACCTTTGCCCAAAATCTAGCTGACATTGTCGTGAAGGATGATATTGCCTAACACTGTTAGATTGTTCGACGCACTCTTCGCTTGCTTCTGGCCCACCGGGAAACTGGAACGAGTACGGTGCCACAGGAATTCCGTCACCTGCCCTGCAAGTTTCTTGTACTCGTTGTAGCTTCTGTCAGGATACTTCTGAGCTGTCCCGTCCGCCAAGATCACCCGCAGAAAATCTTGAAACAGTCGTACCTGCCGCCAGTACTCTGCCTTGATAATCTTCGCAGTTCTTCGAACATGACCCCAAGAAGGGTTTACAAAACCAAACAACGCTTGAACTTCTAGAGGAATGATTTTGCTTCTCAGGCAAAAAGCCACAGCCCGAGACTGACAGATTGCGACAGCGATGAGGTTGACAAGGGTGATGTCACCGTTGTGCTTGGTTGTTGTAGACAAAAAAAAAGAGCCCAATGTAGGAGAAATTTGGCTTGGCAAGATGTGTGCTTGGGCGAGTTGGTTCATACTTGATGCGAAACAGACGAGCGCTAAGAAATGGGGACATAGACAAGAGGCACACAGGACAGGCGCACACAAGACAGGCCTGTCCTGTGTGCCTCTTGTCTATGTCCCCGTTTCTTAGCGCTCGTCTGTTTCGTTCGGTACCTGTCTGAGCCACGAGGTACAGCTCCGGGCCATACGACGAGCCGAGGAGGTGGCGGCCAGGCACGGCCTAACCGCCACCCCTCTGTGAAAAATACTCTTTTTCACTTCAATAAAGCTGTTTCTCTCTCTCTCTCTCGGTACCTGTCCCTCATAAAACTTCTCCAAATAGCTTGTCCCACATCAAAAAAGCATTTTTCAGACATACAATATGTGGAACGTATACGGTATGTATGCACAACGAATGCGGACCAATCTTCAGTCCGTGGGCCAGGCCGGTGCAGTGCTATAATCTCAACTGCGGTAAGACTCGCCTGCATTTATTAGCCGCGAGAAGTTGGAATGGCGCCGCTTGGCGGGAGGCTTGGATGACGTCATGGCACGGACTCTTCGGCGCCCGCCGTGGCGCGCCTGCATAATGTGCGCTCGCTTCCTGCGCTGTTGCGCTGTTTGCGGTAACTTTTCGCCTGTCTCAAGCTTCTGATGAATGACAGAAGCAGCACCGATAATGCTCCTATAAAACGACAAAAAGCTGTACATTTCTGCACTACAATCGGCAACGGTGCTCGCGCTCCGTCGTACTCGCTTTGATCAGATTTGTTGTGTCGCGCTACTAACCTCGAGGATGGGTTCGCACTGCGACGGGGGGGGGGGGGGGGGACAGCAAGAACATGCACGTGGTTACAACAGTACGTTAAGGAATGTCGGGTGGTCAGAATTGTTCTACAGTATGACTCGTAATTAATTAGTGGTTGGTTGCGTTGTTCACAGATGATTCTTTTCAGATACATCATGGCTTCACCTCCACAAGTGTTATTTGCATCGGACGCATGCGAGTGCCTGCGGATGGTGTTTTTGTCAGTGTGCCAAGTCCGGCGCAAAGTTACAAAAACAAATGCAGTAGCTGAGGCTCGCAAAATATCTCGAAAGCGCTTGTCGGAGAATATATACCGCCGACGTCGTGTTTCTTTTTCTTGTGTACTCGCTCACTCATCATGTTGTTTAGTTTCACGTTTCCCTCGAAATGATTTCTGGGCTTTATTTCACTACAACAACACGTTGAGGTTCATAGCGGAAACTTCTTATTGCGGTCAGCTTGTGTTTTCATGCAGCATCGTATCAACGGCAGTTACACTCGTAAGTACCAGATAAGATAGCGAGCTCGTAAATTAATTTTTCTTGTATTTGATTGCCCCTGGCCATCATCAACCTCTATGTGGACACGACGTGCGAGACCATTCATTGACTTATTGAGGTGAAGGACGTTTCATTATTACGCGAGCCACGCCGCTGAGAACGCCATTGAAACAGTTCGGAACGCTCATTTCTACTTTAAGGCATTTGTGTTGCATGCGATTGCTATCAACAATGCTCCCACACGAAATGAACATTACCGCTTGTGACGCGGTGGTTGATCGGACCAGGAGTTCGTGCAAATCACGGTACATGGCCACATAATTCCCCTGACGACTGCTGAGAAGAAATCTTTACATCATCCAAGCATATTAACATCTCAGCATTTTCGAAACCGTTTTGTGTGCGGCGCTATTATTTTGTTCAATCTTGTGAATAGATTGAGTGATACCTTATGATAAATATATTTATATTACTTCGCCTCCATCGCCATACTTTCCGCCTCCATCGAAATGCCACCGCCGCGGCCGGGATCAATCCTGCGACTTTCGGGTCAGCAGTCGAGCACCGTAACCACTGCTCCACCGCGGCGGAGTCTCCTGTAGGCGAAAGCGAAGCTTTATTAAGTCACCTAGATAATCTCCAGAGGCAGACGTAACTTCTACGATAAACTGCAATGCAGTTAGTGAATTAAAAATCTCCTAATTTCATTTGTGATTCTTCGGGACACACTGTGTACGCGAAGTTGTAATGGAGTTAGAACCATCAACGTAAATCTTTCGTTAGCACCAGTTTATTGGAGTACGCGGTAAAAGCAACGAATGCCTTGCTGTCCTGCATTACCATCTTCACATCGAATCTTCCATTCGAACGAATGTATGCCCATTATAAGCTATGCTATTCGAACTTGCTGCAGCTTATTTCACTTTCGTTAGTACTTAAAACATCCACCTTTGTATACCTTGGGAGATCTGCATTGCAAGAATGAGCAGTAACCCCCACCGTATCGCATAAGAGCGGGTACACGATCCTTGGCCGCGGAGCAAGCGAGTCCTTGCCGAGACGGTACAGCGCCGTGACTGCCGCGCCGCCAGTGTTCGTTCTCGGGACTAATACATGTGGCATCGAACGTTTGAGCCTTATCGTTCTAGGCCGCGTTAGTTCCAGAATGAACTCAACTGTTCGCGTTTGCGCGCTGAAGCCTATCAGAAGATTCTGAAATAATCTAGAAGGTTCCCCGACATTCGGGCGCGGCTTGTGCAAGGCAGTGGTTATAGGTGTAGCGGACCGGTTACATAAAAAAAATCACCGACGATTACGACACTGCCTAATGCGAATTCTAAGCGCAGCTTCGTTTTGGGGCAAGGCCAACCGTGCATGAAGTTATGGCTTTCCGCAAGGTATCCACTACGCCATAAGACAATGTTTGTGAAGTAGGACAGCACCCACTGTTCTCGTACTTCTGTGGATAAGCGAGGTACCCGCTACATACCTGTAAAGTATTATGTGCAATTTGTTCATGCTACATGTGGCCGATGACGATGAAGAGTTATGGCTGAGCACTTTGTAGTGGGTGGGAATTATTAAACGACACACTGGTTGCAAAATTAGCATGGCTGGTTGTTATGTCACTCTTTTGCCACACTGTAATACATAGGTAAAAACGATTCCTTGCCCGACATGACGCCTGTATAGGGTCGTTTTTCAAGTGAGTTTCAAGCAATGTAACAAAGAAAGAAAAAACCAGCGTAGCTCTATGGTACAATACTCGACTGCCACGAAGAGGGTCCGAATCAATCCCAGTTCGGTCGGGTTTTTTTTTCTATGTTATTTTTTTCATGTCTGTCGGTTACGCCACCGTTGGCAAAGGCGACGACGGCGATGCTCAACGCAGGAATGGGCGCCTAAAAGCTGTGCTCTAAACCACATAAGAAGCACGTGTGGCAATATACTCTACAGATGGCATGCGCCAGCCCGTGGCTAATCATATAGCAAGGGCTGTGGCACTGTCCGGCTATTCCGTGAAGGTGTTAATTAGCATATAAAAAAAGCTGTTAACTGCGTGCACATCATTTGGTGTTGTGAGTTGTCCCGGTTTTCTGACGTTGCGTGAGAGACAAGCGATATGAGCGGATACCAAAAATTCCTGACTAATGACGAAGGACCATAAGCTGGTGAGATGCAGTTGGTAGGTAACAGCTTCATTGGTATTTCTTCAGAGCTTTCGCCGACCGAGCCTTAGGTCTCCCACGTGGGGACGTCGAGGCCTTGCCTCACCACCGTATTCTAATAATTTATTGTCTTATGTTCCGCCTAATCTTGCATAAGCACTTATTATGCGAAGGGCTGTTTTCGTGACTTTTGTTGCCTCACGTTACCCACAAGAACTATCCGCATGACTCCGAAGATTTCGGTCAATCAAGGGTAGCTAGTGAGAAATACGGAATACGTCCTCTAAGTCCTTCAAGAGCTTAGCCTGATCCTGCAACATATTAAATGCGAATCATTTCAAAGCGAACTGCTGGCACTTTGAGCGTTTATATCTATCTAGCCCTCTACGTCGGGGTTCTCTCGTGATTGTCTCTTTAACTTGATGTAGACCAGAATTGGTATGGGAGGGTAACAGAACCCTTTCCTCCAGACACTTCTGGCACATACCCGTATACCACGGGCCGCGGTATGCGGGTATGCGCCATATGAGATTGACAACTAATGACTATTCCGGAACGGCGAGAACATACATTAATAACTTAAATACGAGAGCCTTAAAGGAGACTGACATCGGCAGCGTGGACCTGACGAATGCAAAGATAAAAAATCAGACTCTCAGGAGGAATCGAACCCAAGCGTTCTGCGTGGCAATCAGGTATTCTACCACGGAGCCATGCCAGGTCTTGAATCTGCTTTGCAACACAAGAATAGCACTTCAGCCCACCACTGCTGGTGCTGGTTGTGCGCACGTTAGCGGTGGCGTTGTTACGGAACTATGAACAAGCAGTTCTCACATTTGCATGTTTTCTAGATAGGTGAACGCGTATAAAATCTACACATGTTTATTGAGTACTACAACAATTCGCCTCGTAACGTTACGCTCATTTTAAAAGTGTCACATAGCAAACTTCTTGAAGCATGCTTCGCATAACGTTGATTCCCACGGTACATAGGATCTGCCGAATTTTTATTATATTCAGATGCAAAGCCTATTGTACTGGTTAAATAAGCACTCGATCAACTTATGGTTCCCTGTAAGATATTCGTACGTACAGCAGCACTGAGAATAATAGCTGCAGTTCGAGGGGGGAAATATTAAGGCGAAAGCCTTTAATGTCTCATGCTCACGTCCGTCCGGTGTCCGTCCGTCCGTCCACATCCCCACTGCGCATGCGCCAACCCATTAAAAAAATTAAAATAAAAACCTCCTCTCCACTTCTCTCTCCTCTAGGCATCCCTCCCCCACGGAGGCCACACCCTCACTGCGCATGCGCGTCCCCTCCCTCTCTCCCCTCCTACGCTCCCCCTTTCTCCCCTCCTACGCTACCCCTCTCTCCTCTAGGCATCCCCTGCCCGCGGCGACCACACCCCCACTGCGCATGCGCGTCTTCCCCTCTCCTACGCTCCCCCCTCTCTCGCCTCGCGACACCGACGCAGGCAGCGGCTTAGCGAGTTTCTTGGTTGAAAAAACCGACTGCTCGCGCTGCACAACCATTCACTGGCCAACCCGTATATGTGGCAATGGATCTTGACCTGCAAGGTGGTGCCGGTGGGAGATTTCTCCTGTGCGTTGTCGAACGAGAAAAAATTCGCCGCGTGCGCGTTAACTAAAAACGGACTGCGGGTCTCTGTGTACAGTCGGAGTCTTCTGTCTCTCATTGCCCATTAGCAGCGATTGGCATGTTCCAGTAGGAAACACCGGTCCATCACTGCGTGCTTTGCGCCCCCCAGGTTTCTTTCCTGGGAACGCTGCGATGAGCGCCAGCGTCAACGCCGCCGCCAGTGTAAGCGTTAGCGCCCGCTGCTTCGCATCTACACACGGTTCCCTTTAGCGGGAGATGGTGTAATCTTTAAGGCGAAAGCCTTTAATGTCTCATGCTCACGTCCGTCCGGTGTCCGTCCGTCCGTCCATCCGAGCTCTGGCACGGAGCCAGGTGGCCGCCGGGATGCGCAGACGGACGCCGGTCGCGTCGGACTCTATAGCGCTCGCGCTTTGCTTGCGTAGCGTCACTGTGCCCGGAGTTTGCAATCATTCTGACCGACGCCGTCTCAATAGACCCAGGCGTTCACGGAATACACTTTCCAATTTACAAAGGGTCGGTCAATGTAGGAGCTGGAACGCGGATGGCGTTTGCACAATGCGCAAAGCGCGACAAAATACTAACGCATGCGAACGGAGGAAGATGAGTCTCGCGTCTCGCTGCGATTCGCGGTAAAAAATTAAAGAAGAAAACACGCACCCATTCGGTTTGTGTCTTATCCCACTGAGAGTGTAAAAGAAAAAAGACATGGCATAATCAGTGGAATGGCCACACGCTTTCGCCGAACACACTTTGGAATGTACAAAGTGTCCTTAAATTTTTGATTTATTGTAATAGATGTCATACACAAGCACACACGCGCGCATAATGTATTTATGTATAAAGAGAAAGAGACAGAAATTACAAATTCTCTGCTGAGGAGCGGCGCTCGACAGTGTAACTGCCCTCAAAGATGACGCCACTTATCCATAAGCGTGGAGCGTCAGAAACGTTCAATTTCATTCCATGATATCTTTACATTGGCTCACTAGAAACACACAACATTGGCATGCGAGAAGAGATGGCCACATTCAGGGCATTTCTATTCGATTTGAGAATTTACAAACCGATGCAAACGGGATCTAGCTGAAGAGATAATGAGCTCACCTCCATACTTTACAAAATCACTTATACAGGAAGAGTATGAGGCCACTAAGTAGCCCATGGTTTCTGGAACTCTTCTAAACTGCAGTAGCGGAGTCATTTATCTAATATATTTCTTGTTTGTTTCGAAATAGAAACATCTGAAGAAGGAGCGAGATGGGCGTGTCCCGATTGAAGGCACTTAAGCAATATCTTTGCTATGATTGAGGCAGACGTGAACACATGAATATTCGTTACGTAAAGGTTTAAACTGCGCGAAGAAGACGGGACGGAAAGAGGAACACATACACACACACACAAGCGCAGAAGCGCGTATGTGTTCCTCTTTCGGTCCCGTCTTCTTCGCGCAGTTTAAACCTCTACGTAACAATGAACCGACTAGCCCAACAACATGTCTTGCTTGAATACTCGTATTGTTTGTGTCGACTGGGGAAACGTTAAAGCTTGCGAAACGGAAGTGGCGTGCTTGTGTTTTGTTATAAAGCACGTGTCCGCATGTGCCTTTTTTATCTGGTGACAAAAAGCGGACTGAGGAGAATCGGTTTAAAGCTTGGAAAGATGCTGCCGGGTGGCAGACAATGCTCACTAAGATGGCCCTTTTTATGATGAATTCACTTCAATCTTTTTTTTTTTTTCAGGTATTCTTTGGACGAAAACCAGTATCTAATAATATGGCATCAGCACCAAGAACTACGACAGGCATTTCTCTACAAGTTATGTGCATAGCGATGGCTTTTTCCATCGGCCGAACAGAGCTACTCGAGCGCAAATCATATTTATCACCCTATCAAGACGCCTGGAAGGTGAGCGAAATTTTTTTGAGTGTTTTCATGATTTCTGAGGAAGTAGGAAACTCGTACATAGCGAGTTTTGTGTATATATTGAGAACGCGTGTGCCACGTTATTTCATATACATTAAGTTGAAAGTGGTACATTTGTAATTTCCATCTAGCGTGCTATAGAGTAAAGGTAACGTGGAGATGTTGAAAAGGAAAAAAAAGAAATTCTAGACACAATGCACTACATATGGTGATATCTGGAAGCACAGTTACTAACTGTGCTCTATATAAATAAATAAAACGTCCTCTCGGTTCGTTGCTGTCTTTCAGAGAATACATGCCAGCTAGTCGTACGCATGCCGGGACATATCTCTGTTGCAGGGATGCTATACACTCTGAGAAAAAGTCGAGTATTTTGGGAGTATTTTTGCTACACAACAATAATCGTCATTGCTCACGTTTCCTCTTTTGAAAACCCGGCTCTCGGCACATTCCTATCAAGAATGCTATGTCACGCTGATAACGCGCTCGGCGTTCGTGACCGGGAAGTGCCGGGACGGCGCTGATAAGGCTAGGAAAGTACGCGGGGTAGATGATGATTATAGTTGTGTAGCAAAAAGACACCATTTTTACTCAATTATTTCTTAGAGTGTAGGCGCCCATTAGCTCTGTAACCACTTTTACTCGACCAAAGAAGAATATTCTGCGCAATATACTTGAAAGAAGATACCAGAGACATGCTCTAGGATACGTAGCGTGGTACTTTGTTATCACGAGAGTTTTGAGGTATCGCGCAAATTTGTCGCAGTGGTCTCAAGCTCACCTCAGCTAGCAGGCCGCAGATACGAATGTTATCCTCCGGAGGGGCCGGGATGATGAAAAAAATTACACCATCTACCACTAAATGGAGCCATGAGGGGATGCGAAGCAGCATTGGGGGTGCACACCAAGTTTCCGTTTATGTTCACTCGGCCGTCGAAGCCAAGCGTCGGCGTCGAGCTACCGTTTCCGCTACAGAGAAACAACACGAGTCTGCGGCGAGGGTACCGAGGCTTTCGAGAAACTGCAGCGACCGGGAACCGACGGAGCGACCACATGATTCAAGCGAGACTTCCTCGACCGAGCGCACGCGCATATATGAAATGGGGGGAGGGAGAGGAGGGAGCGGGTTTACATAAAGTCCCTAGATTTTTCCCTTTTACTTAAGTACCGACAACTGCCTCCTCTCCCGGCCCTCTCCCACACGCAGCCGGCGTTTGCCGCCATTTTTCCGCACGTCTAAGTGCATTAGCCACGCATCTTTCAGCGGACAATATTAACGCGACGCGCCTTTCTCCTCCCGTCGTTCCCCCGTTGTTAGTGAGTGGGGGGCGCGTTTCACCAGGTGCTGGAAAAGAGTTAGGGAAGAACATGGCTACCGAAAACGAGCGTTAGCCAATGAGATCGCTTCAATGCTTGTCGGTACTTAAGAAAGAAGAGGGAAAAATCTAGGGACTTTAGGTTTACAGGCTGCAGCGCGGGGGGAGGAGAGGAGAGAAGGCGACCGAACACCTGCGTAAAGGAGGACAGTGGGGAGAGGAGAGAGGAGGGTGGTCAGGGACGCACACCCCCGGATTGAACTCCGCTCTAAGCTGCTTCGCATCTAAAAGGTTGACGAGCTTAAGCGAAATATAAGGTTCCGTAGCCATTTCAAAGAAGGCCTTTTTTCATATCTGCTAAGTGGGTCAGTTTGGTAGGGGGCTCAGCGTCAGGGTTTGGGAGAAATATCGACGCTTAGCTCCAGAATGATAAAAAATCTGGACGCCGATATTGAAATATGCAGTTTTGTACTACGCTTATGTTTTAACATATGGTGAACGGATTGGAGGCCTCACGAAAAGTGTTCTTAAGACCAGCCACGTCTGTGTAGCTTATGAACATGTTTATTAAGAAAATTAAAAAAGAAAATGCGACGAAGGGTCACTAGCGGAAGTTTCGCGGGCCGCGTGTTTGAAACTCCTGGTTGATTGCGATACCTAGTTTTCCCACATTTGAACAAGCGCTGCCGTAAGGCAAAACGATTTTACCTGAGCTGGGCATGTACTTTGCTGCCAAGAAAGACGCCTGACAGTAAAATAAAGCCTGATTCTAAATAACTGAATACTTTTGCGGCCAGTTCTATGTAGGCCAGACGGGAAAGCGTTTTAACGAGTGCTCTCGTGAACACAATTTACGCCTAAGGAACCAATCTGGCGTCCTCGTTTCTTTTCATTGCAGAAAGGGCAAATGCGCTCCTGTTTTTATAACGCTATGTTTTTGAAACAGGCACATGATAAGCTACGACGCAATACTGGTGCTTATTTCATTAATGTTGAATGCCGTAATTGTGTGATTGCGCAATCACTATTCTTATCGGAAAAACAAATTTCTTTTTTTAACAGGTTTCGTCGAATTTTTCGATGATGTACGGACACAGATATAGGGTATGCCAGCTATCACGCAGCACGATTTAAAAGATGTGGAACGGCGTTACGCGAAGCAAATGTAGTACATATTGTCCCCAGCCCGCTGGAGTGGCCACTACCAATTTTTCCGTTAATGAGATTTATTCATTAGTCATAATTTTATTTGTACCTCGAAAACTACTGCATTAATTATCCAAATGTAAGCGAGGTATATGCAGGCATGCTTAAATGATATTTAACCCTTTCAGTCCTGAATTAACTATTCTCAATGTAAGCAACTAGTTATTACATTTTGAGATGCGCATGATCGTGGTAGTCGAAAAAAACTGAAAAAAATATTTGCTCACATTTTTCAGTGAGGAGTAATTAGTGGGACAATTAATTTATTAAATAATTATTATTAACAATATTTCCACAATTTTTACTTTGTCTATTACTTAAAATGTTATTTAGGTAGGATAGCATAATGTCCAATAGCCAAAATTCAAATTTCCGGCACAGAACTAAAATAAATGCCCTATCTCTGCACGGTGAAAGAAGACGCTGCCTCAGCAAAATGCGCGAACAGCACAACCGCTTCTGTAATTTTTTCATTCAGACGTGACCTCGCTTTATTGTGTGTGCCATGTTGACACCACATGTAGGGCAGATGCTAAATATGGGCTCTTGAGGAAGAACAACGCTTTATCTTTACCAGATGCTTGCTGGCTAACCTACATAATTTATGATTCCAATTGGAATCACTGGGACTGAAAGGGTTAACTCCATCATTTTCAAGAATGTACCAATTGCGTCCTCATTTTTTTCCGGTTAAGAAAGAAAGCCCGCTAAATTTCAAAAGTGACATGTGACTGTTCCTGTGCGCATTGAAGTGCCTGGATTTTTACAGCGAAAGCGGTTATGAGATCACAACAAGGGTCGTTTCTGCGCCGTAGTTGTCCGCCGCCGCCGCTGCCGCCGCCGCCGCCGCCGGTGTGCGTACCAATATCGCACGAAATAAGGAAAAAAGCTAACTAAATAAAAAAAACACCTGTGACAGAATGGGAATCGAACCCGGGTCCTCTGCGTGGCAGCCCAGCACTCTACCACTGAGCTACGCCACTGCTTGAAACTGCGGTGCAAACTGACCCTAGGCAGGCTTCATATCGGGTAAGGAATCGCGTTAACGTGTGTTGTAAAGCGTTTTAGAGCAGTAAAGTAAGAACCAGGCGTCACACAATGCGAATTGCGTAACGAGTGGGTCGTTCAATGCTCGAACCCATTACAAAAGGCCTGTGGCATAATTCTTCATCGTCATCAGCCACAGCGTCAACAAAGTGCACATAATTCGTTACAAGAGTGTAGCGGGCACCGCGCTTTTCTGAAGAATGACGAATAATGGCATAGTAGACGCTTCCCCACAACACAAAAATTATGATGATTTATAGCGTAGTGGGTACCATGCAAGTGGGCTTGTAGTAGTTGCCCCAAGAGTGTTTAAAAAAAGGCTAAAGGCCGCTCTCCCAGCTTTCGCTGTGGCTGTGCTGCGCCTTCTGCGCAGGCCTGGCGGTTTTTTTTTTTTAGGTACCGTCTTTCTTTTCAACAAGCTGTCGCACCGCGCGCCCTTCTCTCCCTGCCTCTCGTCTCGGCGCTTTCCGAAGCGCCCCTCGGGCCGTCGCCCGTGAAACGTGCGCGAACCATTTTTTTTTTTATATTTTTGCTGTTTTAATTTTTCGCCGGCACTATCACCTAGAAGGGACGCTCGTGGCCAGCTCACGCACGGCGGCCGTTTGGGAGAGGAGATAAAGGAGGCTCGACCTGTTGGGAGAGGATTTAGAGGAGGAAAGCGCCGCAGTGGAGGAGAGTGTCGCTAATTTCTTTAGTGCGCATCAGGCAACAGCACCCTCAAACAGGATCACTGTGATGTAGCCAGTATCACGAAAAACAATTCAGCAGTAAAAAAAATTTTGGATCGGTCTATCGGCTACTTACCGGCCAAAGAAAGGCTCCGCTTTTTTATGCAGCGTTTTTTTCCCCTTTCATTTTACTTTTTTTTCTTCCTCTCTCTCTCTACACCCTCTTTCTTGCCCCTATTTCCCCACCCCAGTGCTGGGTAGCAAACCGGATGCTAATATCTGGTTAATCTCCCGGCCTTCCTCTTCATCTCTCTCTCTCTTGGCCTTACTAAGTCGGCCGTAATCAGAATAGTGGCTCGGCCGCATTGTCAATGAGAGCAGTCGGCCATGAAATATGGATAATGATGCTGGTGTAAAATTGAGGAGAAAGAATCCCATCAAAATTGCGATGAGCGTACTTGGCGCCCGATCTGCACCTTCGGCGAAGTGCTGAACGCTGCCTCTGGCAACACACAACAGGCAAAGCGCTTGCTGGCAGTAATACCCCTGTCACACGGCACGTGTAATGTCATTCGCAGCAAATGACATTCATAACGAATGTCATTGCGATCTTGCATTCCGGGTCTACACGGCCAGTGACACGGCTATATGAAATGACATTCGAAGTTGATGTCAATGTTTATTGGCAGGCTGCTATGATACCAAAAAGTTACAAATCACGTATTTAATTAATATATTTTCTCTTCATTGTTAGTAATGCAACGGTAAACATTGTCCGGCTGATTCAAAATATACTGCGACGTGATACAACAGCATCAGTAGGAAAAAAATCCTCGTACATATCCAAAGCAAGACTAGCTTAAAGCCGCTCACAACTTACCGTCGGCAATGTTTGGGACCGTGACAGCATTTCATGATTTTGTCACCGTGATGAATGATGATAAGTGCAAACGAACGTTAATTGCTCTTCAGCTGCTCACAGACGACAAGGAAAAGATCACAGACGACGAGGGATTTGGAGCTGCGCCTACACGCCAATAATTTACGTTGGTTGCTCTTTGGGATTCGACTTCGTCGGCGATTAACAGAGAACTGTGGTGCTTCCCAAGAAAGGAAAATTGGTTTGAAAACACTCTCGCTAACCTGGTGTCCAACACGTGCATGTGTATTCTGTTACTAGCGAGTGCTACCGCGGCGGCGCTTCGCCAAAGCAACAGCGAGCGTTTGTAAACATGGCTGACAGGAGACACGAGCGTCAAGTCGGTGTCTGGAAAAGAGAATATAGCTGCACAAGTTGCTTCCGCTATCGCGTTGTGCGTTAAAAAAGTTGCCGACAAGTTAACAACAATCTTCAATAAACATCTGAACACCGTTTACACTTGCTTTAAGATATCAATTTTGTAATCTCTAGTTAAGCGCCTGTTGACGAGATTACATGTCGCTAACTGCATGAGTTCGGTGAACACATTCAATGGGCGAATGTCATTAGGTGTGAATGTCATTCGCTATGCCCGTGTAGCAGCAACAAAAATGACATTAGCACCGAATGTCATTCGCAGCGAATGACATTACACGTGCCGTGTGACAGGGGTATAAGCTGACTCGAGGGCGCTGCTTTCTTTTGCGGGTGGGAGCTTTGTCACGTGTTATTTTTCTATATTTCACGAGCTTTCATTATCAGGTGAAAATATTGAGCATGCAATTAAAAAAACCGTCAGGCCTGCGCGGAACGCGCAGCACAGTCACAGCGAAAGCGGGAAAAGCGGCCTTTCTAGAGCCCTTTTTAAACATTCTTGGGGCAACTACTAAGCGCACTTTGCATGGGGCCCACTACGCCACATATCATCATAGTTTTTGTGTAGTGGGAAAGCGTCTATTATGCCATTGTTCGTCATTCTCCGGAAAAATCGCGGTACCCGCTACACACTTGTGACCCATTATGTGCACTTTGTTGATGCTGTGGCTGACGACGATGAAAAATTATGATTGAGGCTTTTGTAATGGGTTGGAGCAGTGAACGACCCACTCGTTACGTAATTCGCATTGTGTGACGCCTGGTTGTTACTTTAATGTTCTAAAACGCTTTACAACACACGTTAAACCCGATTCTTTACCCGACATGAAGCTTGCATAGGGTCAGTTTGCACCGCAGTTTCAATACAAAAGGTCACACGGTACTAATTCCAAAACACTGGGACAGAGAAAAGCTTCGTCATGTTGATGGCTACAGACGGATTACACTGTGTAACGTCGACTATAACATTTTTGCAAATGTACTATCAAACAGGCTACAATTTGCAATGTCCATACTTATTGGTGCTCACCAGACGTGCGGTTTGAAAGGTCGTTCAATACAAACCAACATACACATCGCCCGCACAGTGTTGGAACATTGTTCCCACTCGTATGAACAAGTGGCAATGCTACAGGTCGATTTAGCGAAGGCATTTGACCGGGTTCGCCATTCTTTCTTGTTTTCCCTTCTTGATCATGCAGACGTTGGCCTCCACTATTTTTAAAGGCGTAAAATTGTGCTACAATGATTGTTCGACTCGTTTGATTGTTAATGGTCAACTTTCAAAGCCTGTGTCGATCCTCTCTTCTGTGAAACAAGGCTGTCCGTTGTCGCCGCTGCTTTTTGCCCTTTACTTGGAGCCACTATGCTTAAGTGTGATTCGATCGTGTAAAGTTCAGGGTTTCAGTTTTTATGGAAATGAGGTGAAGGTGTTAGCGTATGCGGACGACCTGGCGTTTTTTTGCAGAAACATTTCCAGTATAAGAACAGTGCTGTCCACAATTGGTGAATTTGGAACCATTTCTGGTGCACGAAATGAACTTTGCTAAAAGTTTGGGGCTATGGTTTGGCCCATGGACTTATAAACCAACGCATTTCGAGGGTATAGCATGGTCCACTGTACCACCAAAATACCTCGGTGTTCCGTTGGATGCATATAAGAAAAGTGCACATTACTGGAAAGAACGAGTACCCAGCTTAAAACGTTATGCCCAGACGTTTATCCCCCATAACCTTTCAATCTTCGGCAGAGCTAAAGAATGTAATCTATATCTGGCAACAAAAATATTCTATGTACTGCAATTAGCCTACTCCAGTGTTCCAGGGTGTATATTCAGAAGTTTCATCGAATATTTGCTACCTTTATTTGGTCGTCAAGCTACAAGCCAATGAGGCGTGATAATGTTTTTAGGCCAGTTTGTGCAGGTCGTCTTGGGCTGGTGCACCTGTTTGTTAGACAATTGGTGTCTCGTTTCTTCTACTTTCGGGACTGTGCTCATCCACTGCTTCGATCATTCTTGCAAGTGAATCTCGCCGAGGCCTTGGCAAGTTTAGTGGTGTCTGCTAACTGGGTCTCGCCCCCCCCCTATTTGCAGGGATTCATGCGTGAAGTGTACGATGCAGTGCGTTTTCTGACAGTCAGATTCTCTAATGATAATTTGTTTTCAAGCTCAAGGAAAGATCTATATAACAATATATTAGATATGTTATTTCTTGCACCATTGAACCGCTCTCTATATAATGGACTACCTGGACATGACATGCTTGTCCGTGTGAAAAAAATGCCTATTTCGCCAACGTCCAAAACATTTTTCTTCAAATGTGCACACAGAAACGCTACCCGTAAAGGCCTGCTTAAGCAGCAAAGGCATTTTTGTATCTTCAATTAATTGTAGCCTCCGCGAAGTTCCAGAAACTATAGAACATTGTTTCATCAGCTGTAAAGACGCCATCCTCTTTTGGGACGTCTTTCAAGGGGCTTTTAAAAAACAAATTAATTTAAATTCTCATAGCGTACGTTATCTCGTGCCACCCAAAAGCAATTCTATGCCTGTTGACATCCTTCTACTAATGGAAATACATAGTTTATGGAAAACTCGCATGTTAGACAGACACGCGGAACCAGTTGTATCATCGCGGTTGCATTTTATACAAATGGCTCTACAGCTAAAAGACTTTTATCAACAGCTAGAGTTCCAGCCGGACTGGTTTCCACAGTTCATGAAATGCACTGCTCTGATACCCTTTTAGAGGACATTGCTGTTTGAAACTTTGCTATTTAAAACTTCGTTCTGTGCAAAGCCTGATGTACGCTTGTAGAGGCGCCCTTGAGTATTTTGTTCGCTGGGATGTATATTACGCACATCTTTAATAAATACAATGAAAAAAAAGCGGCGTAGCTCAGTGGAGAGCACTGGGCTGCCACGCAGATGGCCCGGGTTCGATTCCCATTCTGTCATAGGTATTTTTTATTTAGTTAGTTTTTTTTTTATTTCGTGCGATAGTGGTTACGGACACCGGCGGCCGGCGGCGGCGGACAACTACGGCGCAAAAACGGCCCTTGTGATCTCATAACAGCTTTCCCTGTAATAAGTAGTTGAAAATAACACAATTAGATGTCATTTATGCATGCCTACATATGTCACCTTGACATTTTGATAATTGTCCGCCACGGTGGCTCAGTGGCTAAGGTGCTCGACTGCTAACACGTAGGTCGCGGGTTCGATTCCGGCCGCGGCGGTCGCATTTCGGTGGAGGCGAAATGGCTGAGGCCCGTGTACTGGGCGATGTCAGTGCACGTTAAAGAACACCAGATGGTCGAAATTTCCAGAGCCCTCAACTACGGCGTCCCTCATAATCGAATCGTGGTTTTGGGACGTAAAACCCCACATATTATTATTATTACATTTTGACAATTAAGGAGTACATCTCCAGCTAACAAATATTAATATGCCTAATTTATTAAACCTCATTAATGAAAAAAAGCAGTAGTGGCTGGTCCAATGTACTGGGAACAATATGTACTAGGTTTGCCTTGCGTGACGTCACTCCTGTTCTTTTAAATAGTACTTCGTGATGGCTGGAACACCCTCTATATGTCTCTTCTTGTGAAAAAACATTCAGTTGAATGTCAGCGCTTGTCCTGTTTTCAATTGTTTTTTCTCGTTCTTGTTTGTTCGTTCTGCACAATTTCTTAGCTGTGAACCAAAGAGCCAATTTCAAGAATTCCTCTGCCTGATCTTTTTAATTTCTGCACTAGCGTCTAAAGTACCGCCTTTCATGTTGATGGGCTTACTAAACACTAAAAGTATGAGTATTTTCATGGTATCCTAACAGTCATTGCTGCTGTTTTGTGTGGCTTTTGGTATGCTGTTTTCATGCTTCGTCATTTTATTTAGAAAGCTCGTTTCCCCTTTAAAAAATGCCATTACAATGGGGTTAGCACCCGCTCGCGTAGTTTTCTTCAAATCTTTTTTTGATGTATGTGATATTTACTGTACAGTGCTACGATTCTGAATAAGCTCCTCTTAGGTTCCGAGTTTTTTTTTTTTTTTTCTGCCACGTGTTCTGAAGCTGTTTTAGACGCAGTCAAATGTAGCGGAAAATATATCTTGCTTGAGAGGTATTTCAGAAAACTGTTTCTAAAGTGATTGGTTGATTCGTTGGTAGAGTTTAGCGTTCCCAATCATTTAAGTTGTGAAGACGCCGTAGTGGAGAGCTTTGGATAATTAAGAACACCTGGGGTTCTATAACATGTACTGACATTGTACACTACACAGACGCTCCTTTAACATTTCCACTCGCTCGAAATGCCTGCGCCACGTTTGCGGTTGCGCCCGCGCGTTTCGGGTCAGTAGGCAAGTACAGTCGCGCGCGTCGACCTGCCTAATGATCCAGGGGCCTAGCGGCAGGTTTCGAAACTGTGAAAAGCAAGATTGCGCATTCTTCTCTCCCTCGTTGGCTGTTCCATGCTACAACAATCACCCCCCACGACAAACTCTATACACTTTCTATTTATTTTAAGCCTTCCATTCGTTGCGATCAAATGTATTCTTCGTGGGCTCTTATCTCCACGGGTGATTACAAAATTGCTGGGAAAGATCTGTTAATGTTTGTGCTTGGCACTTCTTCGCTTAAACAGCTTCCTCAGACCGGAGTGATCGCAGCTTAAGGAACAGCAAAAAGAGTGAGTGAAGCTTGCGTGATACCACCCTCTCCTCGAAAGAGTATTTTGGGACGTGGCGCTGTTGTAGTTCTTGGACGCTACTTGCGCGATAACCTTCCAATCGCGCTCGAGTGTACGGCAGCTAGTTCGAAAAAGAGGCCAGTTTTCGGTAGCGTTGCAAAATAGCCAGTTTGTGCCGGCTCTCTACGAGGCGTCTTTGAATTGAATTGAATTGAGTTTATTTATCTTTTTTTTTCATTACTGCTATTGCAGGCCCTAACAGCGCCGGGAAGGTATTACCTGTACATGAGATCCTACGAGCGAGAGCCATTTTATGGAGAGGGAAGCAAGTGCATTTTTAATGACCTCATTTCTGTAAACGACAAGGACAAGTACACCACAAACATATTTGGATATACGAATCCACGCGATGGCTCAGTGTGAGTATATCATTTCGTACAACTATGTTCCTTCGTTATCGGAGCTTGCTCACGCAGAACATTGCTTTTAATACATTGTTGATTTTCGCACACTATAATAAGGCTAAACAGTTCTGTTTGCAAATACCTTCAAGCAGGTTAGAATTCGCTGGCCTTGTGCGTGCAAGAAATTACCATACAAAATCATGTCTATTTCTATGAACGGCAACATTGTATTCGTTCCTGAGAGAATTGAGCCTATATGCACGATCGGTATCGCGCAGATTAAAATGAGTCCGACCCCAATGACCGCATAAGAGCAACGTGTCCAGACGACCAGGTGTAGTTTAATCAACATTGGGCCATTGCCGGGCACTTCGTAATCTGCAATCAGGTGTGGAACCTAGCTTTTGTCCTGGGTACACCCTGGACCTCGTTGAGTAGACACCTACTCTCTGTGCTGCAGAGGTGAATGTCTTGTTTCATGTAAGTCCTAGTTCAAAGACTGGAATATTCCCTTTGGACGATTGCTACTTCCGTCGTAAGCAACGGGTTACATGTGAGATAGCTGCGCAGAGGATTGTAAATGTTCATATATGTAAGCTGAGACCGGAAAGGCTCTGTCTAGTCTTTCCCTTTATCTGCATTTAGCAAAGCTTATTTCGATGTTTTTATAGGCATATTGACAACACATTCATGTTAAAGATTGTAAAGTTCGTGTCTCGCTTTGCCACAGTAAATATTGGGAGTGCATACAGTTCATAGTATTAATTGTGGTAATAAACTGTATTTTGAGTACTGTCCTGTAAAATGGAGTTGACCAAGTGTCCCATAGCTGTCTGCTCCCCAATCCCACATTTCATGACCGTTCGCCTTACCGTGATCGTATAACACGCGCTTACTTAAACCAATCCACAACTCAAACCTCGCTGGGCGTTGTGCGCTGATACTGTGTATGTTCTCTTTTTCAGAAAAAAACCGAACCGTGTACGCGTGGGCTAGTGCTTCGGATGGCTATGACACTCCAAACGTGATCGAATCATCCTCGTCGATCGGTAAGTCACGTTAACATGTTAAAACTTGTTGTTGGGCTAGTTGGTAACTCGTCATATTGTAAGTATTTAGCGCAACTTGGTGATCCCTCGAAACACTCTCACATTCACACACGCTTCCACGCGATAAACACACACCACACACATGGCTGTGTGTGATGTGTGTTTCTTGAGTGGAAGCGTGTGTGAATGTGAGAGTGTTTCGAGGGATTACCAAGTTGCGCTAAAATACTTACATTATGACGTTAACATGTATATGGCTTCTAGTATCCCCGAATCATATGTGCAGGGATATCGTTCATTTTGTTACAGATTTGTTGGAAACTTCAGGACATTAGCGGAAAGATAGTCCTTAGCACCGATAGCTATAGATGCAAGGTTTATATAGCCATCTTTACACTTATTTAACAAAGCAGCTACTTTAACCAACTGCCTGACCATCACCCCCTCTTATCCGCGGTTTAATAATCAAATCACGTTCCGCTCAAATCTCACGGCCCGCTTGTATAGGACGGCATCAACGGTAACTGTAATAAATAAGATTTCGCACGTCTGCCTTTAATCGGAAATTCACCGCTGCAATCTTCGTGCCACTGGCATGTCACACTGCTCATTTGGAAGGTCGACTGTTCGTCATCAATTCGCACTAAAATTGGGAATTGCGAATAATTTTAGGACGTGTCTGTGGCAAAAATATAATGCAAAAAAAATCTAAGACTTTGGCAATGGGTGCTTGAAGGCACTAGGGTTTTTATTCCAACGCATCATATGACAACAACATGACCGAGGAAAACCATTCTCGGTCACGATGATGACAATGTCATTTCACGTCATTTCTTGAAACTTTCATTTTAGATTCAGTGTGATTATGCTGACTGAGACGTGGTGCAATGCACTTAACACGGCAACCCGATTAGGTGACTACAGACAACATTCACTTAACAGAAAAGATCGACGTGGCGGAAGAGTGGCAATATATGTTCGCAATACAGAGAGTTGCATGACGTCAGATTATGAGACTCTGAGCTTTCAAGGAGATGGTGCTGTTTTTTTCTGAAATTTGTTGCCCTCCATCAGCAGATATCGCAATGTTTTTAGATTTTATTGATTCACTTTTGGAATTGGCATCGCTTAGTAGGTGTCGCCCTGTTATTGGAGACGATTTAAACATGGACATTTACCTGCAAAATGAATCCTCGGAAGGACTCTTAAATTAAATCACTTCGTGTGGCTTCACCTAATATTATTACTACGCCCACTCGAGTATCTGCGACAATTTCAACTATTTTGGACCCTTTAATCACTGACACAGATAGTCGCGTCACCGCTGCAGGTACAATCAGCTGCGATATCAGTGACCACTGTACAATATTCATCATCCATGTAAGTTCTGCAAAAACAAAGAAAACCGCTTGTAACGCAACATTTGTCTATCAGGCTATAACACAGTTGTCACTGGATCTATTTCTACCGAAAATTGAAGATACTAACGGGGAATTTGTTCTGAGTGAAACTACTGCAGAAGCCGCATACGACGCATTCATAAAGCTCTTCAGCGACCACTACAGCAGCTGCTTTCCGATTAAATAATTTAGTGTGGGAAAGCGAACCCGGAATCCTTGGATTAATAACTGAAGCGTGTCATCACAGAAAAGAATAATCTTCATGATTTCTTTTTAAATGCACGGGACATCAATACGTTGCTGACCTTTAAAAAGTTATGGAACAGTTTAAATGCTTTACTGAAGAAAGCTAACAGGGAATGCTACGAAATCTTTTCCAAACAGGATCGACTTGTCCCCCCTGAATGTATGTGGAAAATAATTAATTCAGTACTGGGAATAAGCTCAGGGGCCAATGAAATGCACAAAATGGTCACTTACAACAAATCACTGTAAGGGGCGGCTATGTCAGAATATTTCAGCAAACATTACGCGTCAGCAATAATCAGCTGTGCACCTCCCACAGACAAGTCGTACATACTTGACCGCAATGTTCGCGAAACGGCATTTAGTTCAGCCAAGACATCGCTGCAAAGCACATAAAAACTTCACTTCATTAAAGAATAGCAAAGATAGGGGCACCGATAACACCAGATAACACCCGTAAAATAAGCTTATCGACGTTATCTGCCCGTGCTTGCTCCACATCTTCAATCATGCGATTAGTTCATGGACGTTCTGTAATAAAATGAAACGAGCCAAGTGTCGGTTATACTTAGTAGGGGGGGGGGGGGGCAGGAACAAATTCGGGAACTACAGACCTGATATCAGTTTCGCGTATATTTTCCAAGGGCCTAGAAAATATGATTTCATCTCGACTACATAGCTTTTTTCTTAATGCACGATATCATGTCTGAATGCCAGGAGGATTTAAAAAGGCGCAGGTTAACTGAGTCTGCGCTCCTCGTATATAAAGAAACCATACTAAAAAACATGGAAGCGGGAAAGTTAACTCTTGGCATCTTCATTGATTACAGCAAATCATTCCTCTTACTCTCTCACGACACACTTTTAATAAATCTAGAACAATATTGCATACGCGGTGTTACTCACGCATTTTTGCAGTTGTATCTCTCCGATCGCCAGCAGTGCGTAGTTATTAACGGTTCTGCGTCATCGTTTCGCCCATTGCTAAGGGACGTGCCCCAGGAAAGCATCTTGGGGCCCTTTTTATTTAACGCATACGTGAATGAATTACCATTTATTGACAAGTGTACAGATTTTGTTTTATACGCTGATGAAAGTGGCATTTTTGTTTCTTCTGATAACAAACAAGACTTATTTTCACTCGCGAATAATGTGCTGTCCAAAGTGTTCGAGTGGTCCTTGCGCAACAGCCTACAAATCAATGTGAAACAAATCAAAAGTCGTTGTTTTCGCTGCGAAAAACAAATCTGTGTCTTGTGCCCATTTAAATACAGGTTTGCACTCGCTCGATGTGGCACAGGAACGCAAAATTTTTGGTGTTTTATTTTCTAGACACACTATGTGCAGCTTACACATAGACCTTGTAAAGAAGTTGTCTACTGCGCTTTCTGTGCTACTTAAATGGTGTCATATGTTCCCCCTTTGCGTAATGTTCCAGCTCTATCATTCCCTTTTTCGATCGCATATAAGTTATTGCACCTTAGTATTGGCTACAACTACAATACGTAACATTAACAGCTTGTTGCTACTCAAAAGGAAGCTATTTGTTGTACTAATAATGCTCGTTAGTTACATCCCACAAGACCATTGTTTCAAGAAAACAAAATAATTAACATCAAAGATATTTGGCTTACCGTCTCCTACATCAATTACATTTTGCTGATAAGAAAACTGTGCAATTTTTAAAGCATTTATCAGACCTCGCAGAACGTCCCAGTACCCGCATAATACGAGTACCCGAAAAATGGTTGCGAAAGTGCCATCGAACAAGTTAATTTACTCAAACCTTGAGCTATAACGTACCCAAGCAGTCAGGGCCGTAGGCAGAAACTTTTTTTGAGTGGGGCACCTTCTTGACTTGAAGTGGGGGGCCGGGCAGGCAGAAGTGGGCGAGTATCATTTAGTGCTCTGTATGCCATGGCAAAACAATTTTCGGGGGGGGGGGGGGGGCCTCGGTGTGCCACCCCTTGGCTACGCCACTGCAAGCATTAAATCAACTACAGAAGTGCGTAAATAGAGATACGATTCTATCACGCACTCCGTTGCGTGATATCCTTCGTATTTAATAAATTTCAATTGCCTGTCTGAAGCTTCCACACTTAACTTCTGTCTATGCCTGTTACAATGTATTCATAAAAAGCATACTCATTTCTAGAAAGTTCCACATGTATATTATTTACTACTGCTTTTGACGGCTACTTTGCTTAATATCCATTTCGACAGTGTAACAGTATATATTTCCTTGGTGGTTATGATAATCAGGCGTGTTTTAATGTGTTCGTAGTGCGCATGCATGTATTTGTATGTATTTATGCCCAAAGAACCACGTGTTATATTAATGAAACTATCACAACGAAAAGCTTTGCTTGTATTGCACGTGCGCACTGCTGTTGTTGCTTGGTTGCGGACTCCTGGCCTCGTCAAGCTGTATGCTTACAGCTTTCTTGCCAGGGTAGCTTTCAACATTGCACTTCGTGCATGTTGTAAATAAAACTTGTGTTGAACTGGCTGCTTAGGTGCATGAAATCGCCCTTCAGCTTTGTGGTGTTTAAAGGGACACCAAAGAGAAAAACGATTATTTGCGTATTAGTAAAGTACAATTCCACAATCCCGAAAAGGCCACTCTTACCGCGAGAAGAAGCTTGCTAAGTGAGCAAACGCGCGAAAAGAAAATGCGGCTGGAGACGCCACCTTGAGATTCCTGCACTAAACGCCATGACGTCATAGATTTTGACGGTGTCTACTAGGTCTTACGTAGTCCCTAATCGGTAAAAAGGAGGTACATTGTCATCTGTGGGTGCCATAGACCTAGCATACGAAGTTTCAGAAAATTTTATCGAGCCAATGTCGCGAAAATACGAAAAATACACTTTGAAATGAAACTTCAACCTTGATTTTCTCCTCTGATAATGAACTTCTGATGGTGAAACTTACGACATTAGAGTTCTCAGAGTACAGTTTATCAATCTAAATCAAGTCATTGTTTCACTGTAGCGTCCCTTTAACGGAACTATAATGCACTTATTTCAAATATAAAATCCCAAAGACTGATCACGTCACCAGGCGCTATTATGCGGAATAGTGAGAGCCACGACTTGTGCTGAAAGCGAAAAAAAAAAAACGGAGAAAGTACTGTACTTTTTTTTAAAAAGTTAGGATATGCTCAAAGCCAGAGGATTTAGAGAGGGGTTGGTTAAATGAATATAAATATTAAGAAAACAAGAGGAATAGGTGCCGTTGAGAAAGTATATCAGTATACAATTTCAGCTAAAAATAAATGAGACAGAACAAGAAAGGAAGGAAAATAAGATAAAAGCTGTTAAGGTGGCTTGCAGCAAAAATGGCTACGTTTTACGGCCGAAGCTGAAGGGTTCTTCAAATGACCGTGGTTTCTTATGGAAACAACGTTCGCCGGAAAACGATGCCACTCTTGGGGTGTGTATGATATAAGTGACCGATAAACAGCATTAGTTTGCACCACTGTACGTTATGCTGTGGCGGTGACATGACAGAAGTTTTATGTAAAGCGGAAGGCAAAATAAGTTTATCTAGAAGGAAAAAACAACGCTTAGAAATATACATAAAAATGTATAATCGAGATGGTTTACGGTGGTAAGCAAGTGACGGCCGGCAGAGGTTGAAATTTTATGTTACTTAAACTGGCAGTTAACATAAGGTGGGCCGCAGTGCGCTGAATAATATCTAAGGAATGGTTTGCGTGTTTGGGGGGGAGTGTCGCTCACTGTAGTGGCGTATTTTAGTTCACAGTGAGGTTCATATAAGCAAACGTTCTGGCTTTCAACGTTCTTGTGGGAAGTTTCAGCGAATATATCCCAGGGTTCATCTAGCGTTGTTGCGTGAGTAGTGTGAGTGCTCAAAGTGAAGCCATTTGTTGCGGAAACACCTGCCTACGTAATATGTATATATCGCTGGTTCCAAACGAGTGTTCCTGAGTGAACAAGATTGTAACTGCAGCTGGATATCGTTACACGCGTGAAGTAACATCTGCCAATCCTTGAGTTTTTATAGTTGTTTTCGTACCGATAATACCCTGCAAAATTAGGCATTCCAGCGACATTGCATGTAGAAGGGAATAAACCGAGGCAAAAATGAAATAAACAATGTTAGACGAAGGAAAAGTCACAAATTTCAGGCGCATGAAGTTTGCACAGTGCAAGCGCCAACACGCGAACGTAGACGGTCACAGCGTGCGTTAGCAGAACAACTACGACCTGCACCAAATAAAAAAAATATAGACATAGCACATTGACCTGCTAGAAGTAATAGTGGTACAGGTCTCGCAGGTTCTCGACGAGATTGTTGTCATTACATGTATGTGAGTTACCGCAGTATGTACAAGCGATAGATGACGTTTCCTTGATTTTATAAAGAAAGCAAGACGTGCAGACAGTGTAGTAGTGTAGTCGACATACATACTCTTGTTATTGGACCAAATCAATGTTTATAAACTACATAAGTTCCGAGGGGCTACAATTTACCATTAAGATTTAAGTGTGTAAGCCAATGTATTGCCCGCAAATGCATTTCTTAGCCCGTATCACTCAACAATATACTTCATCAAGGAATAAGTGATTACTAGCACATATTCCTAGCCATTGCTGCGTTAACATAAACCGGGCATTTTTTTTTTTTAGTTTGACGCTACTGTCGGATGCTATTAATGATATCCTGCCTTTCTTATTTCCGTTAGAAAAAGATTTTGTCCTGGACTACGTGGTGGCATTTTCTGAGTACGATAACTGCGACATTCTGAGGCTACCACATCGTAAAAATGGTAAGTATTGAACAAATTATTATACAAATTGATTACAGTGCACATTTCTTGGCGATTTCAACATAAGAGCGCTATTATAGCATATGGGACTCGTTCTACAGACCCTTTCCTTTTCATTTCTTTTTCGCAGCTTGCGAACTTTGGGCAAAAGCAGGTGCCGTCGACAAGGTCAAGTCTCACTGCTTCTTCATATTCCACTTGCTATGTGGTCCGGAAAAACATATTGTGTATGACAAAGATTTATGCGAAAATAAATAGCTAAGCGCTGCTCCCTGGCTGATGACTCGACGGGAACTTGTGTTTCACTGTCAGTAATTGTCACGCCTGCATCGACGAATGTTTAGCCACAATAATACCTTGTCTGTGAAATTATTCGAGCTTTTTTTTTCTTTTATCAACTCACACAATCGTATAACTTGTTTCGATAGAATGAGACACGTGGTGCGCTTGTAAAGAACATGGATATGTTCAGGGAGGGCAATGGAAAGCTGAACGCGCCCACGATAGAAATAAGTAAGAGACGGTTAGAGTATCCGTGGCAGAAAACTAGAGAGAAAGGACAAAAATAAAGTAGGAAGAATAAGGATGTTCTGCCGTGAAAGGCAGAGAAGTGGGCCATGAATTTACGTTTTTTTTTCCCCCATAGTAACGTAGATTGAACCGAAATAGACAATTAAGGCATTTGGCTAACTTTAAAAAAAAAGGAAAAGGTTTTTTTTTCTTCATTTGTCAAGCCTGGTGGCACACTTGTCACCGCCCCTGTTATAAAGGGGACGCTCATAGCATCCATCCATCCATCATATAAGAGAACAGTACGTTGAACAGGGAAAATCATTTGAATCCTTTCCTGGTTTTTTGCTTTTTTACAGCGTAAGCTATTATGAATTCACAACAGCCCATTTTGGTGGTTTAGCTGTCTTTACCGGCTCCACCATCGATATTCATCGCAGCTACGGCACAGAGTTTGAGAAAAGAAAAAAAAAGTCCTCGACCTGGAAACGACCAGAGGTTTATTCTTTGGCAGTCGAGCAATATACCACAGAGCCACGCGAGTGCTTGAAACGTCTTCGGAACAATGACATTTACATGCGTCATGTAGGGCGAGGAATCTCGTTAGCAGATGTAATGTTGCGTGGCAGAAGAGTGGAATCACACCAGGTGGCACAGCACGCGAATTTCGCGACGAGTACGTAGTTTAAAACTCTCCACCCTTTACATTGGCTCAGCCATACTTCCTCATCGTCGGCATCATCCTAGCATCAACAAAAACTGGAATTAGGTGCGCGTATTGCCTTACAAGCGCGTAGTAGCTAGATACCTCGCTACTGCGCAACGTGATGAATTATGGCGGTGTCGGTACTTCCCTACTTCAAAAAATGGTTATGATTAAGAAGTAGCAGGTAGCTGCGCAACTGTAATTAGAGTAATCACCCTAAGAGAGCTTCCAACGTGCTCTATGAGGGTCAGTCCTCCCGCTTACGCTGTGACTTGTCCTGTGTGCCTTGCACAGGCTTAGCGTCTTTTCTATAAAGTAGTACTTACACGAATTTGAAACATTTTTTGGGTTTGTTGCTCGAAATAAAAGCACGTGTGTCGAGAACCTTAAAAAAAGTGCCGATGTGCTTGGGAATGCGTTCAATATATTTTTAATACAGCTACCTTAGAACAGCAACTTCGGTTTCGGTATCGAGGGGGCGGCTTCGCAGTTACGAGTCAACACAAGTCTGACATCACGGGAAGACTGCAGCTTGCGACATATTAGCAACATCAGTCAGTTTGCTGTCAGTCGCGCGTGATTCACTTAAACAAGAACTAGTGAATTGTTGTCCAGAGACTCTGACAACGATTTCTGCAATTTAGGCTGCATGCACGACGCAGATTTCGCAAACCCAGTGAACTGTGTTGACCTGTCGTGACGATGCCCGTTGCGGTGGGACTGGCTTGTGGATGCTGGGCGACGAAAAACTTTAAACTGAAAGTAAAATATTTTATACGTGTGCTCTGGCTCCTTTGTGTTGTGTGGAGAGCATTAATTGTGCACACGACGGAAACAAAGAATATCTCTTTTGGGGTGCCTCAAAATAGTGTCAGTATTCCTTTAATTCCTACGATATTGTCTACGAAATGTGAGGTTGCTGGAATATCACCTGCAGTAACATCGGCTACCCCTACTTGAAAAGAACTTCAGTGCGTCATGAGTAAGGGGGGCACGAGGCATATGCCGAACATCGGAAAGTGGCGGTGATACGCTAGGCACGGAAAATTCCTCGAAGGTGTGCACCCCTACCACGTCCGCGCACGCGATTGGTCGGAGAAGGGCTCTGGCACGCGACCCGAGCCGTGGTGAAAAGCGCCAGGAGGGGAAACGAGCATTGTTCTGTGGAGAGCCGGACGAAGAAGGTTGAAGAAGTCAGCGTCGCACTCACGGCGAGAGCAGCAGGCGCCCAGATCTGGAGGCAGCGGCATGAGAGGCACGGAAAGTGGCCTTCGACCTTGGTAGATGCCGAGCGAGACTCACCGGACGTGCAGCACCTCGTCGCAGAAGTTCCCGCTGCACCAGCAGACAGTCCCCGGAGCGCCACGTCATCTGTTTGGCCGGGCGGCACTTAGCAAATGTCGAAGGTATACAGTTAGGCCTAACCTGTCAAGACCAACGACGACCAGGATACAGGCGACGGAACCAATCGGTTCGTCCAGCGAATGCTGATCGACGGTGACCATATGACAGCTTGTGAGCGGCCACAAAGAAGCCATAGTGGCTAGACTGGCTAAGGGCTGAACAGTTGAACCTAACTTGTATTGTACAGCTCAGTTTTCGCTTTCTGGCTGATTATTGTGTGCGTGTTGCTTTCTAGCGAGAATTTGGGTTTTCGTTGTTTTTCTTTTTTTACCTCGTTGTGTGATAAAGTGTTTGCTGTGCTACCACGTTCTCCTGTCTCTCTATCTCTATCATATCCGAGTTGCAAGCGCTCGCGAGATATGCGACAGCGTCTTTGTTCACTTGTCCATTCTATCCGTTATGTTATGCGCTCAGAACCATTATGAACATTCAGCCAGTATTACATGACTACAAAACGGGACACATGAGAGACAAGGAGAAAATAATTATGAAAGAAACCTAAACAAACAAAATATTACATTACTCTAGGTAGCCCGCTACACTTTATGCACGCTTTTTAAGGAATATGACAACTCAACGCAGTGTGAGCTGTAAGACAACGTGTTTAGTGGACACTTTGCAAAATAGTGAGCGCCCCCTTGCGTATACTTTAAAAACACCTGTAAGTTGGCTTTCCCGCAGGAATGTTTTCCAACCAGAACCTCTCGTTCCCAAACTACTTTTCTAGCTCCAAGCACGTTCAACCCTCCGCATTCAAGCGGTGCGGCAGCACCACAAAGGCATTTCTAAGCACACTGCAGGAATGTCACGCCTCATGTATGTTCCCCCCCGTGCAACATAAGAACGGGATAAACAAAATAAAAGAAAGGCAGGGGTTAATGATGAATGGAAGAAATATTTTGCCAGCTAGTCTGTGGTCGAGGCTCTCTGGTGGGAAATAAACTTGCTCGCGCATGCGCAGTAACTATTTTGCAAGCTGTCCATTACTACAAGCGAATGTTGCGAAGGGAGTAGTGAATGCGAAAGCACGGCACGTCTGTTTTTGGCGGCTATATAAACGCCCATACTATTTCGACGTCAACGTAGTGACGTTGCACGACGTCATCACATTGTTACGTGATTCTAGCATACGCGTCACCACGTGATATAAGAACTTTCTCAAATGAGTTTTTGGGCACCAGGTGGCAACTTTTCTCGCCGCATAAGTGATATATATTTCGCTTTATGGAGCATATAATCAGATCACATTAAGGTGATGGACACTTCAGACAGACAGATGTGCCAAAAGCCCGAAAACTGCGGCGACTATGTATGGAAGACAGTATAGTGGTATACCACTACGTCTGCATTGAAAACTTTCCAGCAGGGCGCATACGAAATGCAACCTCCACAAGCGCGTTATAGAAAAATATTACATTCGGCAACAGCTCTGCTATTGTCACCTTTATCATACTGTCCGTTATCTTTCCGCGGTCTTTCTGTCTTCCTAACAATTCCTGCGCTAGAGGGGGATCACTGATTAGAGGCCCCTCAATTAGGCCGACCTTTTCCACCTTACAGTAACTAATTTTGCGCTCTTGCTGCATAAACCGCATGAAAAGTACACTGCATAAAATAAGACAGGAGCGGAGTAAAAAAGTATTATTTAGCATACATGGGCAGTAGAGAAACCGTGTCTCTCAAAAAGAGCTTTGCTTCAGTCAGTGCCCAAGCCGAATACCTTACTTGTGTCACTGTGACGTCAGACGTAACGCGGAAGAGAAGGGATAGAGATGAATAGAAAGGAAAAATTGCTTTGGCTTCCAGAGCGCACGGTAAAGGCCTCATTAAAATTCAGAACGCGTAGCCCCCCGCCGGTGCGGTAAGGAGGAGACTTTGCATGCACTCTAAGTGGCCTTGGTTTTCTTTAGCCGCCGTGTTCCTTCCAAACAACCACTCGCTCTCATAAAAACATGACTTATGTCGTGGTGTAACGTTCGCAGTTTCTTACCAATGTAGTTGTGCCCAACCTCTTTTCTTTTTTTTTTCGTGCTGGTAGGTTTCGTCCCTTCAGTAAACAAGCCGCTGTAGCTTAGCGAGTAAAGCGCCGCCGTGCTGAGGTCGATGACGCTGTCGCGATTCCCGCCCACGGCGGCGGCATTTCGTTGGCGGCGAAATGCAGGAACACACTTGTGCTTAGAAGAGTTGAGACACGAAATTTGTGCTCGTGCGCTCTTTGTTTCAAACGTTGCTCATTGCTCCAGGATGCATGATACCCTTTCGCAGATTTGTACGTTCCCGGTAAACAACTTAATGTGGCTTTATTTATGTGAATGACTTTCCGTTTCGATTCTGGGCTCCGAGTTGGACAGTGACGTCACTGTCTAGTAAGCATGACAACATGAACGCACGAATCAGTGACGCACGCAGCCGTTCCATCATGGTATCTTGCAGACACACGCGAGCAACCACCCTGATGATTCCAACACTCGCTAAAATTATATACGAAAAAAATTTAAGCGTTTAAGGTGTTCTGGTATACACAGAGGTTTGGTGCAGAAAGCTTTTCGAGGGGTTCGGGGAGGATCAATACATCGACTGAAAAAAAAAAAAGAGAGATGACTTTTCCCTTCGAATCGTCTTATGTGAGTACATAACAGACCCTGTGAGGGTTTTTTTTTTTTTTTTTCATTACACGTTGCTCGGTTCCTAAAGCCTTAGGGTTTGTTTAACCTCGTAGTTTACGACCCGGTGCTGCAGTACTGTAGTCTTAGGGTGTCAAAAAGATCTCTTCGACCGAAGGGGCCGGGGAAGTTCTCCGCGGTTGTGTAGCGGTTACTGTGCTCGGCTGCTGACCCGTAGGTCGTGGGTTCGATCCCGGCCCCAGCAGTCGC
The DNA here is from genome assembly GCA_030522465.1 of Rhipicephalus appendiculatus. Lineage (NCBI taxonomy): Eukaryota > Metazoa > Arthropoda > Arachnida > Ixodida > Ixodidae > Rhipicephalus > Rhipicephalus appendiculatus. The sequence goes on from JALIZH010019845.1 coordinate 936,847, forward strand.
ATTCCTGACGGAGACGATATGCTAGAAGCCCATGTAGGGTGCGATTTCAGTGCACGTTAAAGAACACCAGATGGGCAAACTTTCCGGCGCCCTCCACTACGGCGTCCCTCATATTCATATCGTGGTTTTTGGACGTAAAATGCCAAATACTAACAATAAATAATAATAAAGGTGCCAAGACACTTCGAACTGCAACGTAAATGTACATATTAAAATAACGGCTTTCTTCACGGTTTCTACCAGAAAGGAATAATAACTGACTACTGCTCCGCAGCAGGCAGGCAGGCAAAGAACTTTATTTAGATCCGGAGACGACGCTCACTCCCCCCTTAGGGGGCGACATCGGCGGGCCGCACCCACGACGGGACGGGGAGATGCATCTCCTCGGCCATGTCATGGGCTCTCTGGATAGCCCTTAGCTGGTCTTCTTTCTCGTTGCTAGCGAGAAGATATCGCCAGTCCTCCTCCGTAGAGGGAGACCCGGGGCTCTCGCGCAGTGCAGGACATTGCCACAGCATGTGTTGTAAAGTGCAACGCGGGGTGCCACAGCGAGGGCAGCCCGGCTCTATACCATCCATGTATTTAGAACATTTAAGAGGAGAAGCGTATGCCTCCCTCTGTAGCTGACGTAAAGTGATAGACTGAGCTCTGTTTAGATTTGGATGCGGGAGGAGGAACATCCGCCGTTCCAACTGATAGTGCTTGCAAATTTCATGAAAGGTTAGAAGGGGATCTCGGTAGTACCAGGTTGCGTCCTCAGCCTCCGAGTGGCTCTCCCTGACGTGGAATGTAAGACCTCGCGCCCGGGAGTGTGCCAACTCGTTGGCATTAAGGATGGTTCCGTGTACGTGTCGGCCAACGTGTGCCGGGAACCAGATGATGTGTTTTTTGTCTGTCAAATTGGCAGCAGAGAGAACTCGAGCGGCTTCCCGGCATACCGAACCCGTCATGAAGGCTCGGGCGGTTGCTCGCGAGTCTGTGTAAATAGCTGTGCGGTTCGTGGTAGCAAGAGCGAGTGCTACCGCAACCTGTTCAGCGCGATCTGCGTTCGCGTGTAATAAAGTCAGTGACGACAAATGATCGCCTTTAAGTGTGGTGACTACTGATACAAAGTGATCCGAGCAACCATACTGCGCTGCGCTGCATTAATTTAAACTTTTGAACGGCTTCCTTAAAGGAGCACTGACACAAAAATTTTGCACCTTGTTTTTTTTTTTTGTTGCAATAGGTAGCTTACGACCCACTTATCACGGCTGGAAACCTCGTTTGCGCGAGTGCGCGACGGTTAGTTATTTACAGACGTTTTTAGAGCGCCCAGTCGCAGTTTCGGTTTCAAAGAGCACCGAGCTAGTCAGGAGCAGTTCCGGTAGCAAGATAAACGCAGCTGGCCACGTGACCACGCAGAACTGTGACTTAGGCGGCGCGCGCGAGAGCGGGCGCCGCCTACGTCAGGCACGGAGGAAGAAATCGCAGGTAGCGCAAGGGCACAACCAACAACCAGCCAACACAAAATCGTGACGTAGTTTGTTTACATTGCTACCGCGTTGATGTCGGCGTCGCGAGGGGCTCGCATCTCGCTCAGTCGTGCGGCATGCACTTTGAAATTGATTTTAAATATGTTCTAGGCTATATTTGCCCTTGATATTTCGTAGGCGTTGTCTATGTCTCCACATACATCTATTTCACTCATTATCTCGCCTTCGAAATTTTGTGTCAGTGCTCCTTTAAGTGAAGAATTAAAAAGCAACGAGTGATTTTTTATCGAGTCCCATTAACTATACGGCGTGTTATAGCAGCAATTTACTCCTCTTCGCGTAGCACTCCTGAAAAGTGGTATGGTCGCTATTCTAAAATTTTAACTCAGGTTTGGAAAGATTTTAAAAAAAAATGGTATAGCGCCTCTCAACGTTGGTAAAAATAATTTAACAATTTTTTAAAAATAATCCATTCAAATACAAATATTAAAAGCCGCTTTGTCTACGCACATGACCTGCCAGTCTCCCTAGTAGCTCCTACATTGGACAGCTTTAAATCTTATTCGCAAATTTTGCTGCTTTTGCAGTAATATATCCGAATACGCAAGCACCGGAGTGAAAACAAACTTTCCTTGATTGAGCGAAGCTTCTATGAATTACAGGTTTCGGCGGCTGCGGCGGCATCGTACGGGAAAAAACCCGGCGCCGGCGAGTGACCAGATATGCGGATGTACAGAAGTGGGGCCATCAAGGGCGTTCGCAGAACTTTTTGCAGGGGGGTGCATCCGCAGGTTGGGGTGGGGTGGGGCATACAGCTTTGGCGGCGTTTCTTTCAGTTGCCGTGACATGACAGGCAAGATTGGTCGATAGCGTGTAACGTGTGAAATTGAATGACAATACTGAAGGCCAGGGCCTCAGTGTACCAACCAAGCGTTGTAGCTTTTTGCTACTGCATAGAAAAATAGCTGAAATTCCGAGCCCTTGCACCCTCCTGAGGACGCCCATGGGGGGCCATCGAAGGTGCGCCGGTACCAAGCGTATTTGCGTGCGCCGTTTCCCAATAACTGGTGCTCTCCCGGTCGTTGTCTCGTCGCTGATCAGCCGTTTCCGACGTGGCAATCTGATCTTTCATCGAGGTCGCTTGTCATTTTACGTTGCCATATTTGATTGGTGGCATTTCGTTGTTTCAAGCATGACTGTCGTTGTTGCCGGTAGCAACAGAAGTGTTGCGCTGATAAGCACATGAATGAAGGTCCACTTATCGGCATGGAGGAAGAGTTGCATTGCATTGCGCAATGCGATATAAACAAAGAAAAAAAGACAGGAAGGATGGGAGAAAGGCAGGGGCGTAGCCAGAAATATTTTTCCGGGGGGTGGGGGGGGGGGGGGGGGGGGTTCAACCATACTTTATGTATGTTCATGCGTGCGTTTGTATGTTGTGCGTGTATATATACGCAAGCAAAAAATTTGAAAACTTCGGGGGGGTTAGGGGGGGGGGGTTTAACCCCCACCCCTTGGCGAGAAAGGTGAGTAGTAGTTCAGGGGCCAAGCCAAGCTTCGGTTGCCCCCATTTTTTTCGGGTAGAGGAAGGGCTCCTAAACTTTAACGTGACAGCGTTAGAGAGTTCGTTTCACAGAAATGACGGTGTCCACGTCGGCGTCGTTGGTTGTGAGCGAAAGAGTAGTCCCGGCAGTGGAAATTCCAGAGAGATGCAAGGAAATAAAGAGCAAAAGTATAATAATAATATAAGAACCAAATAAAATAATACGGAAAAATGAATAATAAAACACCCAAGCCTACTCCGTGGCAGGCGGGTGTTCTACCACACAGCCACGCCTGCGCTCGCAACTTCTTCGAAAAAAAAAAAAGGCACTATATGAATGTTATGTAGTGCAAGGAGTGTCATTAAAACGGGCCATTTTGCGCGGAGAACCGTAGAATCACACCAGGCGTCAAAACATGGGAATTGCGCGATGAGTGGCTTATTTAAGGGCCCACCAATTGCAAAGCACGCGCGCATAATTACTATCAACAACAGCGTCAACAACGTATGCAGCTGCGCAGATGCGTATGAGGCCTTACGGACCCGTAAGCAGTACCTCGCCAACTCGCGAAAAGAAGAATTATGTCGTAGTGGGCACTTCGCAACTGCATACTTTGCAGTTAACATTCTAGTATAATTTGAAAGGCCCGTTTTAGAGGCACCCAGACGTTCCTTTCCCTGAGGCAAAGATAAGGTGTCGATCCACCGAGAAGAGAAGCCAGGCTAGTGATTCAGAAGGCGATGCGAACAGTGTCAGATCACGCTATCGCGTTCTACTTTTGAAGGCGAAGCTCAAGCGTCCCCCCAAGTTTTAGGGGCGAAGCTACTTAGGCCCTCACGAATGACTGTTGTCGTCGAGGCTCGCCGTAGTTCCTAGTCCAAGCGCAGGTGCGAAACCTCTGTGCGCAATACCGTCTACAGAGCGTACATAGCACGCATATGGTTTAAAAAATCAAAGGAAATAAAATGCCACAACACCGTAAAAACAACGACATTTAACCACTCATCAATTAAAGCATATGACAGAACAAAAGGTTAACAACAACAAAATAAAAGGCTGTTAACGAGAGCAAAATAGAAGGCCACGATTCACGATCTGATGCACACTTCTTCACCCCATCATCAGCATTCACTTAGTGGATCTGCAGCCATTTTTTTTCTTCATAACAGTGATCGTGTTATGTGACAGTCGGACAGCTTTCTTTTTTTGAGTCCTAATAGAAAAGCTTACGCATTTAAAAGGTTGCACTTCAGCTACAACTCATATTTAGCGACTGCTCCACGTGCTTCTGACCTAGCAGACTCAAGGAAGTGCGGTATCGTGTGAACGAAGAAATTACACAAACTCGGCCAATCCCCCTGAGTGGGTATGAGCCATGGTAGAGGGATCATCATCATCATCATCATCTCACGCTGTTCCCGCAATTCTCTGAGGCAGCTTCTTTCAGCCAGCAGGGGCAGGGCATTTATTTTAGCTTTGTATCAAAAGTTCGAATTTTGTCTATTGGGTAAAAATACAGTCGATATAATTTAAATTAGAAACTAATAAATGACATTACAAATATTATTGAATACTGTATGTTATGAAATAGCTTGAAACAACAATTAATTTGATTTAAAAGTTTTCTTCATTTTCTTTTACTATCATCACAATGCGCGTCTCAAATGCTAAAGCCAGTTGTGTACATTTAACAGGATTAATTCGGGCCTGAACTGACGCCCACCAGTTCTTGCGAAGCCTCTTTGGGAAAGGAGCTACGTATATTTTTACGAGCGTGCCACCCGGCGAAAATAACTTCTCGCCGACTTCCATTTCGAGTCACATATTCTCCGAATTATTTTCTTTCGCAAAACCGTACGCATGCAAACATCTAGCGAGCACTATTTGCGAATATGCGTCGAGGACGCAGCCCGGAGGTTATAGAGTGAATATCAACAGCGAAATACGTCTTAAGTGTACGGGCTGCAAATGCTTTTCAGGGAACGCCACACCTGTACGACCTTGCCTGCGCCAACGGCAAAAAGATAGATGAATGTATACGACTGGAGAAAAGGAAACAAAGCAAAAAAAAAAGACTTTTGTTGATTATTCGCTTCGAATTACTGCATGAGATTCGCGTCGATGACATACGAGGAAAACCAAGCGCACGACGCAAGCGCCCTATGCCTGCTTATTGATTACATTTGACGTCACTCCGTACACAAGGGGTTGACAACTTGCAGCAGCATGCCCAGAAGTCTGAAGTGGACCGGCCCACGTGCCCTTCAAGAGGTACGAAGGAGAAGGGGGGATGATGTGAGCGAGGTGGCTTAAGAGGGGAAATAATTGAAGACATAAAGCAGTATTGATGTTCAAAAAAAAAACACTAGGTAGTGAGAGAAACGGTGTTCCAGCTCCGCTAGCGTGAAACCGAGGGAGGGGCGAAGCATGCAGTGTGCGCCGGTGTTTCCCCCAGCAAAATCTTTACTCTTTACTGCTTTACTCGCCACCGGCCCACTAACTCACCATCACTTTGCAGATATGTTCCAAGAAGCGGTGTTTAAAATACATCACTTTACCGTAGAGATGCACGTTTGTGTCTCTGGTTTTAGATAAGAAACTTGAGCACCTTGGCAAATTTCGTGGGGGATTCTGACACCGCTTCTAGGCCAAACATAATGTCTTAGGCAGTAACGACGAACCTTTAACTGATAATATGCATCGTATGGACCGGTGGCGAGTAGCGGGATTTAGCCAATTTTTGTGGTGCATACTCCTTTAAGATGGATCATGACGACATGACACGCCGACAAGCCCAGACCCAAAGGTGCTTCACCCCTAAAATATGCCCCAGTTACACTCAGTGTGAGATCTGCAGAGATAGCGTAGCTGCGGTTCTCGTGTGCTTCCCTTGTGATTTTCAGTGATTTTCTGGGGTGTTTTGTGATTTTGTGTCGGTGTTTGCGGTTACGTCATTTGTCGAGAAGACATGCACGGGAAAAGCTGTGTGGCAGCCTCTGCCGCATCCACCTTTGCTAAAGTGACTTTAGGCCCTAATAATGCTCGAACTGCCCTTGCCCGTTTCACTTTGCGATTACAGCTTCGTTCTCGAGTGGGCAGTTGCGCCATGTACGAGTGAATCTTGTACTAATTGCTGGAGCGTGACATGTTACGGGGACACTCACCTGTAATCAGGCCCAGATCTAGAACAGCTCGATTGTCAAAAAAAAAAAAAAGACCTCGACCTCTTTCCAAACAACAATAACATCAACAACGTAATAATAGCAATAAAACTGATAGCTGGGCCAGTTGGTATGAATTCGTGCTTAAAATTTTGTAGCGCGCACAAAAGACGGAGACACACAGAAAGAAGGTACAAACGAGCTCTCGTCTGTACCTTCTTTCTGTGTGTCTCCGTCTTTTGGGGCGCTACAAAATTTTTAAACATGAAGAACATAATAATAATAATAATAATAATAATAATAATAATAATAATAATAATAATAATAATAATAATAATAATAATAATAATAATAATAATAATAATAATAATAATAAAGTGCCATGTACGTTAACACGTAGCTTCTGTTTGCTTGTTCATTTTTTGCCGCCATACCTGTGTTCATCCAATGTGGATATTATCTATATATTGTATATTCTCTCTTTCTTTCTCTCTTGTATTGGTCGATTGTTGTATATTGGTCCTTACATGTTCCACTGCATTATGACAATTTTTGCGCACACAACACGAAGACAAAACGCAATCAAGCTGATGTTTTGTATGTTCACCCTAATCAGACAACCAGAGAGATTGTAGAAGCTTGGCATATCTCTAAACTTGAAGGCAGATGTGTCAGTCATCCATCCATAGCGCTAAATGACAACGAAATTGACTTGCTGAACAAGATGTGATAGTGCAACGTGTTTGTTAAAGGTTTTATTATTATTACGCAAAGGAATATATCATGCCGGTCTGCTCATGCGCAGTGATCATGAGGTGCTTGTCGCGAGTATATATATGTGTTTTCTTATTGAATAAAGGTCAGTTGATAGTCTGCGCTGGTCCTTGTGAACTCTTCGTTTTGTCTTCGTGTTGTGTGCGCAAAAATTGTCATAATGCAGCCAAACCAACTAGCCCGCCTTTCCGTTTTATTAATGTTCCACTGTTTTACAAGCCTTGCTGTGAACCCGCTGCCGAGCAAAAGGGGGTCGCGGCTCTGCCAAGCTGTTGCTGACAGCTTTTTGTACGCCTCCACTGTCTGTACCTATACAAGAAGAAGAAGAAGCAACTTCATTAAAAAGAAAAGTCCGGTGACATTTCTGGGGATTATTATTATTATTATTATTATTATTATTATTATTATTATTATTATTATTATTATTATTATTATTATTATTATTATTATTATTATTATTATTATTATTATTATTATTATTTTACCGGAGCATCTCCCGTCAACTATGACATTGAGCCGATCGACCCATCTGCCGACCACATCTGCAGAGGGCGTGAAACAGTTCACGTATCACGTCTAAAGCAATGCTACGACTTTCCTGTCGTGCCATTTCCTTAGGTCGCCAGGTTGGCTCCTTTCTGCACGGGGAGTAACTGTACCGGAGCCCATCGGTGCCAGCTCTGTGCCAGCGTGAAAGAAGACGTTGACGTTCATGTAGTTCGTGCTTGTCCCCCCAGAGTGGGTGTGAGCCATACATACAGGCAATCATCATCATCATCATCGTGCTTGCCGGGTTTCTGACTGACCAGCTTCTTTGACTGAATAGTTAGTTAAGAATAATAAAAGTCACAGTTTCACCGCAAGGGGGAAGCAATGAATGCGATAGCAAAAAATTGTAATGTTATACGAAGTGAGGCTGGCAGCTAACTCTTTTTTGGATCCGATCTCACGCAACTCTAGAAAACGCTTGTCTAAGAATTCTCTTCGCATTGAGAGCGCAGCACGTGAAGGGTACCGGCCCCCCGCCGTCAGCCGCCGAGAAGGGGAGATAACGCGCGCGCCCGCGCCCGCGCTCGTAAAATCGAACGTCGCCCCCCCCCCTGCCCGTTGTCGGCCGCCGAGAAGGGGAGATAACGCGCCCCCGCTCGTCAAAATCGAAGGTCGCTCAGGGACCCCCCCCCCTCGCGTCTTTTCACGCTCACGAACGACGGGCGGGCCCGGTTATATATATACATATACATATACGGCAAATGACGCCGACGCCGACGCGGACGCCGACACCGACGCCGAAAACCAGCCGCGAGTGTCCATATAATTGCTATCGCAATAAAAGTGTTCGTAGGAGAATACGGTTGTTGCATTATTATTATTATTATTATTATTATTATTATTATTATTATTATTATTATTATTATTATTATTAGAGGGGCGACTGCTCCCGCTAATTGTTAATTGGGAGGGGGGGGTGCCAAGTCAGTTAAATAACTTTACTTCGGCGGACGTGTCCCGTCGCTGTTTGATGTGCAAGCGTTTTTTTGGCTGCACTGGTTTTAACGCGATAGCGTTAAAGAGATCGTTCCGCAGAAATTCCGGCGTCAGCGTCGGTGTCGGCGTCGGCGTCTTTGGTTGTGAGCGAAAAATCATCATCTTGTCCGTGACCTAAAAATTGAGAAAGATGCAAATAAAATAAATAATAAAAATTTTCAGGTCCGAGTGAGGATCGAACCCGGGTTGTCTGCTTGGCAAGCAGGTGTTCTACCCCACAGCCACGCCTCTGCTTGGAAATACGGTGAAAATAACACTCGTGCTTCGCAAACGCAAGCGTCCCTTATATAGGCGTCGCAATATAACATGTAATATCCCATGAATATTGCGTGGTACAAGCGTATATTGCCATCAGGCGTCAGAATATATGACTATCATAATGATTTCGTAGTTTAAAGCCGGCCACCCATTACAAACGGCACACACCTTACTGCGCGTATTCCCTTAGCACCACGTAGTGGGTGCATCGCAAGTATGCACCTAAGTGGTTGAAGTAGGCACTCGGGACAGGATATCGCTATCGCGTTCAACTCTTAAACGCGAAGATTAAGGGTCCTCCAATTTTTTGGCAATAATGGCGGCTCCTGAACCCTGATATTTCATTTCAAGAACTCTCCGCTTCCCGCCTTTAGCCCCGGAAAGCCAGGGAACAAACGCAGGCAGTTGTGAGAGGCATGCCGTCGCTTCCACTTTCAATATTACATCCATTTACAAGTAATGTCTTCGTTTCGACTCGTCCAAAAAAGGGGGGGGGGGGGGGAGTCTTTGATCAACCTTCACTCCTCCTGATGGAGAACGCTGCGCATGACAGCTGTTCTGAATGAAAAACACCTGATGTTTTGGAAGTTACCTGAGTGAGTGACAGGCACGATGAGCATTTACGCATCTCCTTTCTCTTATTCAATTTCGCCCTATTCTCGCTATTCGCAATTTCTGTGCTGGACGCTTGTTATAACCAATATTTACGTCTTCTAATCGTTTCTCAGATTAGTTCCGCTGACACTTCCATACTTCTTCCGTGAGTGCTTTTTCTTATGGTGAGACATGTCGCTAACGTGTATCCACCTAGTTCCAGTATTTCCAGTTTTGATGTATTGTAAACTTTTGTCATGCAACGTGAGCTGTACAGGTTGTTGAATCGAAGCGGTTTTTCACACGTAATAAAATTATTTGTTTATCACGTCAAATTAGTTACCGCCGACCAGGACTTGAATCAACGACGGTTTGTGCTTATGCGGTCCTTGCTCAGCAGCATTGGCGCCCAGCATAAAATACCTTGGAACGTGAGGCCGTTTAAGGATGACGAAAAGTGAATTGCTTACAAGTGCATCGCACGATTGTTTTGACTTCGCCTGCAACGAGTTTCAATTGTTTTAGTAAAATTAGACCACCTGATTTGTGACATGATTTAACTAATAGATGGCAACAGGGAAAATGTGGTGTATTTCTGTGCTGCAGATGGCCATATAAGGAATTGACACTTAGTTAAAGCATGCGCTAAGTACACCGCTGAAGGTAACTCTGGCCAGGAAGCTACAAGCATTGAACTGGACCTCTGAAAATCGTCAATGCGAGGCAAGAGTGCTGATAATAACCGTAGTACAGTAGTTGCAGTGAAAGGCGAGCTTCGTTTGGTACCTCCGATAATCATAGTGCAAATGTATTCTTGAACGGAAGTACACATACATTCATGCACATAAGCGGGCAAAAAATAGGTTAGTATGTAAACTCAGTTATTGTAAGTGAAATAACCATAGGAAAAACCAGTACTATGACGCTGCGAGAGTGTAAATAGCGTTTCACTGAGCAACGAGGCCAAATCAGCAGAGCATTCGACCACCTTCTCGTAGGCACCTTGCAGTGCTCCAATGCCCATGGACAGTAGTCCCTTTGCAGTAGAGGTGTGCACGGGCTCCGGGTAGCCCGAAAGCCCGAGCCCGGCCCGGCCCGCGGGCCGGGTTTGGGTAAGCCGACGTCTTCTCACCTCGGACCCGGGCCGGGCTCGGGCTACATTGTTTTTTTTTTTTTATCGGTTGGACCGGGCCAGCTGCAAAGCCTGAATGAAACTTCCGACGGATTATTTCTTCGCTTTCGGAAGAGAGTTTACGAAATTGTGGAGGGTAGCTTGCCACAGAAAAGCAATGCTTATAATTATTTAGTGAGTAGAGCGACAATGGCAATAATTTACCATTCACACAAGACGAGCTTTTTCATTACCTCACGATGGAGTCATCTTTCTGTCCGGCATCTGATGTAGTAACCTCCAGCAAGAACAAGCAGCCTAAATATTCCAAGCTTGTAATGCTTGCGAAAAAGATACTGGCAATTCCTGCTACCAGAGTTAGCGGCGAACGGAACTGTAGTCTCGCTGGATATGTGATGCAGGAGCGCCGCACTTGGCTAAGCCGGAATCGTTGGATAGCTAGTTATATTTACACGACAACTTCTAATATGTGTATATAGTGACTGTCATGTGTCGATTGCTTATGTTTCGCTTTGATATCTTCAATACTATGCCACATTATCGGAGAAAAGACATCTTGTATCCGCAGCGACACTTCATAAGATCGGGCCGGACCGGGCCGGGCCCGAGCTTTTGTTTTTGTACGTCGGGCCGGGCCGGGCGGGTTCGCTGCCCTTTAGCGTCGTGCTCGGGCGGGCCTTCGACGCAGTCAGCGGGCCCGGGCCGGGCTCGGGCTCGAAAATGCGGCCCGTGCACAGCTCTACTTTGCAGTACACCTGTCATGAAAGCATGTTTGTATAGTAGTAAACACATGAGTCGGTGCCCAAAATAATGATATGGAAGCATCCGCTTGCGGTGTGTTTTGAAGGCTAGTTGTAACCACATTTCACTTTATTTTTCCATTTTGACGCGATAGCCTTAAAGAGCTCGTTTCGCAGAATTTCCGGTGTCGGCGTGGGTGTCGTTGGTTGTGAGCAAAAAATCGTCATCTTGTCCGTGACCGAAAAATCGAGAAATATGCAAATAAATAAAAAAATGGACAAGTTTACACTAGCCGTGTAAAGCTTAAGAAACACCGAAGCTGGTTGATCTGAGGGGATTAACGTGGCCTTCTTGGCTGATGCTAGGTCTTTCCTTGGCGTAGACAAAGTAGAGTCGAACCGCAGCCTATCACAGGCATGCAAGAATGTTCAAAATCTAGCGTCAGAACTAACGTGGAAAGCTGGCTGTGGCACCCGCGGTAGAGTCGCGGGCTTTTTGTCGCTCGTACTCGGCTCGCGCCATGGGCAAACTCGGCGTGGCGGCTGCGCGGACTGTCTCCATCGGTGGGCACGGCTGATAAAGAACGGCGCGGAGCGTTTTTTGCGGACACCCGACGTTTTACCTCGAGCTTTAAAAGCTTCACAGTTAAAATAAAATTGTTTAGTTCGAGTGAGAATCGAACCCAGGCTGTGTGCGTGGCAAACAGGTGTACTACAAAGTCACGCTCTATCTTGGAACTGCCTCGGGGAAAAAAAAGGAACACTATATCAATGTCATGTAGTGGAAGGGAATATATAATAAATAATAAAGAAACTTCTGTTCGAGTGAGAATCTAGCCCAGGTCGTCTGCGTGGTAGGCAGGTTTCCTACCACAGAGCCACGTCATTGCTTTAAACTGCATCGGGGGAAAAAAATCACGCCATATCCACGAAGTGAATGATGATGAGTGGGCGAAGCTCCGGAGGTAATCTGGTAAACCGTCAATCATCCGTAAATTTTGCCCACTCGATCATCATACAAAGACCTGACACAAAAACGCGGGGGATGTGGTGTGATTATACATACAGTATATACACAATGTTTCATTATTTACATATTGATAAAGTATATACACAATGTTTTATTATTTACATATGGGGTAGATGATGATTTTGTTCAAGAGCTCTACGGACCACAAGGAGGGGGGTTCGCCTGATTTTGTTTTCGTCATATATGACGTTAAGCTCAGGGGAACGTTTGTTGTCGGCGTTGCCGTTTTGCCTTTCGAGGGCGAGAGCGCGTTCACGATCGTTTTCATCCATGGCAGAAAGAGAATGTGTGGTCTGGAAAGCGCTTATTCTTCATGGTCATCAGCGTCATCGTCATCGTTATCACGTGTAGTGGGTACATTCCACTATACGGTGGCTACGACGCGACGCCGGACTAGCCTATGCCTTAAGAAGCTTCGCCCATAAAAAAAAAAAAAAACACTATATGGATGTCATGTTGTGCAAGGAGTCTCCTTAATGCATGTAAGACTGCGTGGAAGAAGTGTAGAATCGCACGAGGTGTCAAGACATGTAAATTGCAGCGAGTGGGTGTTTTAAAGGCCCAGCCATTACAAAGCGGTCAGACATATTTAATCATCATCAGTTGCCAAGGGATCAACGAAGGGAGCAGCTGCGTAGGTTCGCGTGTTGCCTTACGGACGCGTAGTGGGTCCGTCACTGATTCGCAAAAGGAATAATTGCGCCGTAGCGCATGGGCACTTAACAACTGTACTTGCTGTAGGCATTCTAGGATAGCTTGAAACGGCCAATGTTACACGCACAGTCGTTCGTTTTCTTACGGCATGGTTGAGGCATGCACCGAGAACCGAAGCTCGGCTAGCATTTGAGAAGGTGATCGCATGCTACTTGAAAGACGTGGTGCAAAGTTAGAAACGAGAAGAAACTTTGCGCCACGTCTTTCAAGTAACGATGGGCCAACTAGCCCAACAAAACGTACTATTAAAAATCGCATGCTGATCTTGAAGGCGAAGCTCAGGTGTCCTCCGAAACTTTTTTTTTTAATTTTATGCAAGCAGTGACACTGAATGCAGCCGTGAGCTGAGCAAACACTCGTCCTCAAGTAATAATATTTTTATTTGTGGGTAAGACAATGCCGGAAGGTAGCGAGGGCGGCACGTTGTAGTTCGCTTTCATGTTCATTGTACATGAAATAAGCCGAAGAAGGATCTTTAAAGACTAAATTTGGGCAGCATGGCGCCGAAAAAACACAAAGCCCTGTAGTTCTGCCTGACAATATACAGTACAGAGCACGATACGGTAAATCTAGCTTTTTTGTCAGAAGCACACGGACATAATATACTGTATTATGTCCTGTCTCTGCAACGGCGAGGTTTTCAAGTTTTGTAGTATTCCTTATAGCTTGTGATTTTTCGCCACTGGTAACTATACTGCTTCTGCGAAAGTGAAGTCAACTAAGCATGTGTTTAGATATCAAACGAGCAAGTGCACTGATATCAAGCAGGACGTCCATAGCGGATGAAGACCTGCGTTGGTATATACATGGCACGCGCTAGGGTGTCCTATAGAACGCGTATCCCGCGACCAGTGAAACTCATGTTTGACATCAAAATTTCTCGAAGTATAATTTTTCTTAATGTGTACGGTCCTCCCAGCCGACTTTACATCTTGTCCGGCAGAGGGCTGTTATTTCACTTCCACAAAGTCTAACAATTCAACGAAGCCCTCATAGAGAGTGGCATCTTGCTTCTTCTTTTTTTTTTTCGTTGTATGTAGATCACATATGGTGATATTTTCCAAGAATGCGTAACATGGTGGCTGAAATACGCGAGGCCTGCGCGGAAAGCGCAGCACAGTCACAGCGAAAGCTGGAAGAGCGCCCTTTCTTGAACAAACCTCTTGGGGCTACTGATACAAGTACGCTTGCAAGGTACCCACTACGCGATTAAATAATTCGGTGACTGATGACGGTGAAGAATTATGGCTGAGCTGTTTGTAATGGGTTGGAAGCATTCAACAACCCGCTCATAACGCAATTCATATTTTGTGACGCCTGGGTACGTAATTCGCATTCTCTGACGCCTGCTTGTTATTTTACTCTTCTAGCACGCTATATTGCGTTGTTAACACGGTTCATTCCCGACATAACGCTTGTATAGGGCTTTTGTGCGCAGGAGTTCCGAGCAACGGCATGACTCTGTCCAACACACAGGGAATAAGGTATTTGACGATTGAAAATGATGATGGTTTTCCCGATGATATTGTAACGGATTCAAAGAGAGGAAACACAAAACTAGTTTATTATGGGCGAAGTTGTGCCCTGAGAACTAGATGCAAAAAACGAAGGAGTCCACTAGAGCGTTCCAAACAACAACTGTTCCTCGGCCAGCGCGTGTCTTCTTCTTCCTTTTTCTTGCAAGGTCCAAAACCACTGACACGTGCTCGTGCACGAGAGGCATGAGTTGCGCTGCCACAAGAGCGAGCAGGCGCGAGACTGTGGACGCTGACCCAGCGGCTCACTGGCCTTCATAATATCGAAAGCTTAGTAATCAGTCTCTGCGAGTAGTCAATCTCTGCGGCAATATTACAATGGTATTGGCTCTGCACAGTATATCTGGAGGTCCCGAATGGCTGTGCGTCATGCTGATATGGATGCTCGACGAACCATAGAGTACTTTCGCGAGTCACCTGACTTCGTTTCTTGAACTGCAAAAAGTGCAAAAGGATGTACCCGACTGGATACCTCGCATGGAAACACTGTTGAGTATGAAACAATTGTAGACAGAATGTACTTCCATGTCACTGTTGTAAACAGAAGCCCTGCAAAAAAAAAAAAAAAACGGCATGGCTCTGTGGTAGAGTATTGGGCAGCCACAGAGATGACCCAGGTTCGAACCTCGTTCAATCCTGGACATATTTTTCTAAGTTTTTTTTTCTTTTTTCGCGCAATAGCGGTTACGGACACCGGCGGCGTCGTCGGACAACTACGGCACCCTTGTCCCGATCTCATAACAGCTTTCACTGTAAAAATTCGCCTTCGGAGCACGAGTGGTCTGGTTCAAACGCAAGCACACGGGGAAAAATATAGTTTCGTTTATTGATTTTTATTTGATTAGCGGCGGCTGTCGCAGCGATAGACGAATGGAAGGAGGCGCAGTCTTCTCGTTGAGTCGGCATGAAAGTACTTGCGCAGTAAAATCATTGCATGACTTAGAAACGTGACACTAGGCAGTGTTTCGAGGCTTCTTAAACAGCAATATACCTCTGATTAGCCCAGGCGAATAGCTTATTTGTCAGTTTCCATTAAGAAATATTCTGTATGGCTCGTGCCAATGCAAAACAAAGAATCTCGCGCAGCACAGCAATTTCAATTACTGGCACTATACGCCGCGTACGCTGCACCGAATGAGCAGAAGGTGTTTATTTCTTTTCGCAATCTGGGTCGTACACGACGTGCTTTTCTGGCCCGCAGAGCAAGTGGTATATGAAGAAGCAGAGTGACGAAATCTTGTCCATCTTGCCGGCTTGCCCCCAGAGTTCGCATCCTGACGAAATGAAATACAAAAGAACGTATGAGCGAATAGCTCTCAAAATGCTATCTACAAGGATCATGCATTGTTATTTATTCACATCTCAATTGCACCAACACTTACCGTTTTTACGGTGCGGAAGCCGAAAGATTTCACAGTTATCGAACTCAGTAAAGACCACGCCGTAGTCCAGGACCAAATCTCTTTCTAAAGGAAATGAGAAAACACATCAGATTGTTAGTGACGCCCATATTGAAATGTAGAAGAAATGAACAAGTAATCTTCTCTATACCTGTATTGCTGCACTATCTAATTTGCCTATAAGTAACGGTATTACAGTTGTGCTTGGGAGGCTGATCCCGTTCTTTCCTCGTATACGCACAATGAATTCCTTTTCACCAACAATTCATGGTTAGTTTTTGGAGATCCACTCATTTGAGTATTCGCAGTACTCGTAGCCACTCGCGTAGCCAGGGGGAGGCAAACCCCCCTTCCCCCGAAAAAAAAATTGTTTTGATTACGCTACTGCTTGTGGCATCGAGATAAACTGAGCAACCACTTTAACCCATGTCACAATGACTCATTTGTCCACAGTCATGGTTCTCGAGGTCCTTGTCTGGTACGACAAGCAAAGAAACGTGGTGCATGAGTAGCGACATTTCTCAATCATTTAAAACTTTAGACTTGGCTTCACCCTGATATTCCAGACCACTTCTTTTCGTCGCCTTCGTACACGTGTTATCGCAAAGACCGTGCTACACGAGGAGGGGGAGTAGCGATTCTTGTAAAAAGCACGTTGCCGTCGGTACCATTACCTCCCATTAACTCGGACCATGAAAGCGTTCTTCGTAAAAGTAATTTTTCAGGCAATCAGATCGTTGTTGCGGTGCTGTACAGGCCGCCTGGCGCTAATCCCAATTTCTTCTTAGATCTGTACGATCACCTAGACAAATACCGGAATCAGAAGCTAATTATTGCCGGAGATTTCAATCTTCCTAGTATTGATTGGTGTTCGCTGACGTGTGGCCCCACTGATGTGACCAGTTCTGAAACTTTATTGGACGTGATGCTGGCGTACAACTTATGTCAAACCGTCCTGCTTCCTACGCGTGCAACCCCTACATCATCTTCAATCATAGACCTAGTTCTGTGCTCCACTGGCCTTGGCGAGTACACAACTCAAGTCCACGAGGGGATTTTAGATCATGAGTTAGTTTATTTTACATACGTCCTTCCTCGTAATTCTCATTCGTGCAACCCTAAATCGATAAAAGTTAAAAACTACGATGCAGCTGATGACCCAAACATTATACTCCATTTGGAAGACGCCCTTCTTTCTTTCTGCGATGATAACGTTCAACACATCGTGGACTAAGTTTAAAAGTTGCTGCCAGCACTGCATTGATACCTTTATTCCAGATAAAATGAAAAGGATAGGTCTAGATAACCCATGGATAACGAGAGAAATTATTCAATTAAAACGCAAAATGAAACGTTACAGAAAACAAAAGTATGATAGGACTGTTATATCTAATTTAGCTCTCGATCTAACGTTAAAACTACAAGAATCAAGAGAGCGCTACTTTACTGTTAAGCTCGGTCGCTTTGTGACGGGAAATCCTGCGAAATTCTGGCAGTTTTTGTCCCAGAAGGATTCTCGCAAAATAAATGAAATTTCTGTGAACGGAAGTGTTCTTACCAATAAAAAAGAAATAGACACCACCTGCCTAGCCATTGCTAAGCAGCCTCTCTGTGCTCTCGGCCATGACTCTGGTGACTGTAGTGGTGGTTGACGGCTTTATTAGATGTGAAGCATCTTATGGCGAAGCTTAATCCGGTGGTGGTGTGCGGCGTGGCCTCCCTTACTGCGCATGCGCAGACCCTTTAAAAAAAATAAAAATAAAAAAAAACCTCCTCTCCCCCTCTCTCTCCTCTAGGCATCCCTCCCCGCGGCAACCACACCCTCACTGCGCATGCGCCTCCCCTCCTCTCTCCCCTCCTATGCTCCCCCCCTCTCTCCTCTGGGCATCCCTGCCTGGGCTCCCACTGCGCATGCGCGTCCCCCCTCTCTCACCCCTCCTACGCTCCCCCCCCTCTCTCCTCTAGGCATCCCTGCCCACAGCTTCCACACCCCACTGCGCATGCGCGTCCCCCCCCCCCCTCTCTCTCCTCTCCTACGCTCCCCCCCTCTCTCGCCTCGTGGCGCCGACGCAGGCAGCGTCTGCTAGCGAGTTTCTTGGTTGAAAAAACCGACTGCTCGCGCTGCACAACCGTTCACTGTGCATCCCGTATATATGGCAATGGATCTTGACCTCCAAGGTGGTGCCGGTGGGAGATTTCTCCTGTGCGTTGTTGAACAATAAAAATTCGCAGCGTGCGCGTTAACTAAAAGCGCACTGCGGGTCTCTGTGTCCAGTCGGAGTCTTCTGTCTCTCATTGCCCATTAGCAGCGATTGGCATGTTCCAGTAAGAAACACCGCTCCATCACTGCGTGCTTTGCGCCTCCTCAGTTTTCTCTCCTGCGCAACGCTGCGATAGCGCCAGCGTCAACGCCACCGCCAGTGTAAGCGTTAGCGCCCGCTGCTTCACATCTACACATGGTTCCCTTTAGCGGGAGATGGTGTAATTTATTGTACTACAGTGTTCTGGTTCGCATAGTAGGTGCTTCCCTACTTCATGAAAGTGGCCGGACGCGGGACGCGGGACGCGGGATGGACGCGGGACGCGGGAGGGACGGACATAGCCCCGAGCATAAGATGCTTCGCATCTAAAAGTGGGACATATATGTCCCACTGACTCATGAGAGTGTTTTCAAAAAGTGGGAAAACACTGTCCCACTGCCTCATGAAGGCACCATCTCGCGATTGCATCAACGGGAATTTTGGGATGAAATGGCCGAAGCAAGTGGCACAGAGTATCACTTCTAAAGTTGTGGAGAGAAAAGTTGTGCGGACCTCATTTCCGCAGGAGAACGCCGCCTGCAGTTGCGTCTCCTGAGCCTTCAAAGCGCTGTGGTATGTTCCTGCAAAGCTTACTTCACCGCATGCATCAACCACTTTTTTTGTCCATTTGGCTGTCCTTGCTTTTGCTGTCGAAATTGTCGAGTACAGATGTTATCCCTGAACATGTGCCTACATTTCAAGAGGTATATGATATCAAGAAAAATATTTCCACGCATTAATATCCGCAATTGCGCTACGGGATTAGCGGGATAATTTTGCAGGGGATTGTTCCGATGTATTTATCAGTCAAGTTATTTCGCAAATTTACAAAAACACGTGATGACTGGAAGCTAAGATCGCCTCTCTCAAAAACCAGAAAAAGAGGAAATTATCCGGCATTTTGATTGGTAGGTTCTATGTATCTCAAGAAGAGGAAAATTCAGAAGCGATCAAAAAAAATTGACCGAAATTCAACGCTATTGTAAAACTACATCCGCCCTTCGAAAGCGTGGTAAAAGAATATTTTTCGACATTACGAAGACTTAGGTAAGATATGAGTGACTTAATGTTGCGCTAATTGCAACGGGTGATGTGGAAGAAAATTTTTTCTGTAGACGGAAAAGTGGGACGTATGTGTCCCACTGCCGCACAAAGGGTTAAGCAACATGAATAATTAGCATCAACACGTGGAATATGGATTTAGGTGCCGGATTGCCTTTAACTGTTTGGTCTTTTACCACCACCTGCTGCACATGAAGTGCACACCTTAGCTCGCATCTGTTTGTTTGTGACTCATGTGGTCGTTTGCATGGTGGTGGCATTGTTGATGAGCGGGACCGGGGTTGGCGTTTCGTGAGATACAAAGGAAGTCCTTCAAAAATCCTTGAAACGGCGTCAGATTTCAGCGTTGGCTTGTCGCGTTTCATAGACACGGATACGACGTTGATGTTGAAATCATACGCAGCGACAATGTCCGAGGCGTCGAAATGATTCGCTCACACACGTGTATACTTCGACTGAAAGTTAAAATCGCCACTTTCGCGCGCGGTATGGCCCGAATCCATTTCTCGCGCTGCTGCTTGTCTAATGGTAAACAGAAGAACGACAATCCTTTCTGTTCCTTTGTAGCCGGAACGGCACCCCGGCACGCAACACGTGTTAAGCATCCTCGTCCTGGGACAACGTTTCCGCTAACTTAAACACATCATATCCAGCAGCTTGTCTCGCACTCCGCGAACATTTTAATACGCGGACAGCGCAGACGATCGCCTCTGTGGCGCAGCGGCGCCTTGTTGCGGAATTTTCGAGCAGCGTATGAAGTTCGCCCATAGCATGACGCAGTGATGCTATCGAGGACTTCTGATTTGGAGCAATTTTTGGCGCAGCGAAAATTTCATTTTGGAGCACTTTGGAGCAGCAAAAATTTCTATCTCTGAACACTTTGGAGCAGGTAATTTTGCGTCTTGGAGCACTCTGGAGCAGCTAATTTCACATCGTGGAGTACACTGGAGAAACAAGTTGCATTTACATTCAAGCACCTCAATAATTATTACGGGGCTTTAATGAAGAGCTAGAAATATTTCGATTAATTGCGAATCTCATGGAGAAAATCATCTCGGGATCACTCCATATTTCACTTGATAATGCAAAAATGAGGACGTCATGCATCTGAGTGTTCACAAATAACCTCT
This sequence comes from Rhipicephalus appendiculatus, assembly GCA_030522465.1. Taxonomy (NCBI): domain Eukaryota; kingdom Metazoa; phylum Arthropoda; class Arachnida; order Ixodida; family Ixodidae; genus Rhipicephalus; species Rhipicephalus appendiculatus. The sequence continues at coordinate 957,241 of JALIZH010019845.1, forward strand.
TCAGCGATATTTTAAGCTAGCAAATAAACAGAGTACTGGATACTGAAAATTTTATTTTATGAAATAACACTCAAAATGCATCTATGTGGTAATCAGCAGAAGTGGTAGATAAACGCCGCGACATACGACAGTGCCTCAGTGCTAAAGAGTCACTGTCACTAATGCATTCCCCTAAGACGACTCACAATCGAAAGCCTTGTTCTTTTTCTTCTTGATCAATTGTACTCCTAGGCGCAAATTACATCACTTAGCTAAGCTTTGAAAGCCAAGTTCTTCCAACACACCTCTCCCTCTCTCTCAGGCATCTCTTTGCTGTAGCAAGATCATTCTCGCAGTGCTTCCAGACTACGGCTTGCGCATGCACCGGGTTGCCAGGAAAATGGTCATCTGCTTTAAAGGAGTACTGACACGATTTTGGAACATCGCAAAAAAGACATTTTTTCGTTTCCTTGGTTTGCAGTGTCAACGCTCTCCACACACCGGAGTCAGACAACACGTATAAAATATTTTATTTTGATTGTAAAGTTTTCGTCCCTGAGCATCTGCAAGCCAGCTCCACTGCAATAGACATTATCCCTACGAGTGAAGACAGTTCGTGAGTTTGCGAGCTCTGCGTCCTGCATGCAGCCTAAATCGCAGAAATCACTGTCGAGGTCACTGGACGACAATTCACTCATCGTTTTTACGTGCGCCACGAGCAGGTGACAGATTTTCCTTTAGTACGTTGCCAGTTACTGTCTTCCCGTGACGTCACACTGCTCTGACACGTCACTGAGAAGCCGCCCCCTCGATACCAAAACCGAAATTGCTGTTTTATGGTAGCGGTAGTAAAAATATATCCAATCTATTCCCACTCACTACGATGCTCTTTATAGGTTTCTCGACACCAGTACTTTCATTTAGAGCAACAATCCGAAAATTTTTTAAATTCGTGTCAGTACTCCTTCAAGCCGAGCATCCGCGAAAGTATCCTAAAGTGCATTCAACGGGGCACTACACGAAATAACAAGCTTAGCTTTCCCTCTACAGCGAAGCTGCATGTGGCTAGGACATTCCGTCTGCACGCCAAAAACCCCTGGTGCCCTCTATTGAGCAGTGTAGGAAATAATAGGTATTGAACGTTAACAGCCAGGCCGTTCACAACGTTGCCTAACATACCAAACTGGCCTCCACTATGTCATCTCTGTGTCGTGCACTAAACAGCTTTGCTGGTTGTCCAGCCTAAAGAGTGAAATGGCTCCTCATTTTTTCAAAGAGTGAAACTGTTGAAGCTATCGGCAGCTTGTGCTCCTTCGTGCAAAACTGCTCAGGTCGGTATGCGCCACAGGAATTGGGCAAGTCACACTACCGAGTACAGCAGGTGCGAGCGTTAAATGAAGACTCTGCTCGGTGAAGTGGAGCGCGTGAAACTTGTGAAATAGAGAGAGAGAGAAAAAGAAAGAAATATCGAGAGAAATAAAGGGAATAGAGAGAAAAATATAATGACAGAAAGACAAAGAGAGAGAAAGAAGCGAGACAGAAAAGACCGAAAACAGAGAGCAAGACACATATAAAAAAAGAGAGAGAGAAGCAGACAAAGAAGCAGAGAGAAAAGAGATAGAAAGAAAGGAATATAAGGAAACCGATAAAAAAGAAATACAAGAAAGAGAGAGAAACAGAAGAAAGAAAATAAAGAGCAACAAGGCAGGCCACCCAGCGGCACCCTTCCTTCAGGCTTGGCACTAGTGCGAAGCTGCCATAATTTTTTCTTCTTTTTTATCGCGATAGCACTAACTATAATGGACACTCTCGACCGGTTCTTGGCGTCGCCACCACCGCAATATTCTGTATAAAGTGCAAATTGATAACATCGCCCCGCGCGTCGTACGTTCTACCGCGAGTAAAGCGCGCGAACGCAGCTGAAGCGGAGATGAAACGAGCCGGCCGTCTCCGTCGCACGGAGGGCGCATGCGATAACATCATCCTACGCGCGAGGCCTGTCGTCGATTGCTAATCGAGCAGAGAGGAAACGCCCCGCCCGTCTTTCGTAAGGAGCATGAGAGGACGGCAGGAGCGGGTGGGGGGGTGGAGGAGGTGAACGCGTCGCTCGAAGGGCGCGGTGGCTGGCGCGCGCGCTATCTCGATAGGCATCACGATGCGGATCGTAAACTTGCTGCGCCCTCAACACTTTTCGCGTTTAGTGAATTGACAGCGCGAAAACCGCTTCGGTCCCTGTATCGGCCGTATTCCCTTCAACCAGCGTTTTGTTGAGTTAAGCGAGATCGGATGCGAAAGAGTGAGCTGCTAGCCTAACTTCGTATAACAATATAATTTGTTGCTATCGTATTCATACTGCTTTCCCTTTAAGCGAAACTAATGTTTTTTTAACCCTGGAAAGCAAGAGGCGGACGTGTAACAGTGTAGCCGCTTCACAGTGGGCCTTCTGACGCCAGGGCCTCCAGCGACCTGCCCACTAATGACAGCTGCGCATATTAAGGCGAAAGCCTTTCATGTCTCATGCTCACGTCCGTCCGGTGTCCGTCCGCGTCCGTCCGTCCGTCCATCCGTCCACACCCCCCACTGCGCATGCGCCAACCCATTAAAAAAAATAAAAAAAACCTCCTCTCCACCTCTAGGCATCCCTCCCCGCGGTGGCCACACCCTCACTGCGCATGCGCGTCCCCTCCCTCCCCTCCTACGCCTCCCTCTCTCCTCTAGGCATCCCTGCCCGCGGCGTCCACACCTCCACTGCGCATGCGCGTCTTTCCCTCTCCTACGCTCCCCCCTCTCTCACCTCGCGACGCCGACGCAGGCAGCGTCTGCTAGCGAGTTTCTTGGTTGAAAAAACCGACTGCTCGCGCTGCACAACCGTTCACTGGCCACCCCGTATATATGGCAATGGATCTTGACCTGCAAGGTGGTGCCGGTGGGAGATTTCTCCTGTGCGTTGTCGAACGATAAAAAATTCGCAGCGTGCGCGTTAACTAAAAGCGGACTGCGAGTCTCTGTGTCCAGTCCGAGTCTTCTGTCTCTCATTGCCCATTAGCAGCGATTGGGATGTTCCAGTAGGAAACACCGGTCCATCACTGCGTGCTTTGCGCCCCCCAGGTTTCTTTCCTGTGCAACGCTGCGATGAGCGCCAGAGTCAACGCCGCCGCCAGTGTAAGCGTTAGCGCCCGCTGCTTCGCATCTACACATGGTTCCCTTTAGCGGGAGATGGTGTAATCTTTAAGGCGAAAGCCTTTAATGTCTCATGCTCACGTCCATCCGGTGTCCGTCCGACCTCCGTCCGGCGTCCGTCCGTCCGTCCGTCTGTCCGTCCGTCTGTCTGTCTGTTCGTCCGTCCGTCCGTCCGTCCATCCATCCGTCCGTCCGTCCATCTGTCCATGTCCGTCCGTCCGTCCCTCCGTCCGTCCGTCCATCCGAGCTCTGGCACGGAGCCAGGTGGCCGCCGGGATGCGCAGACGGACGCCGGTCGCGTCGGACTCTATAGCGCTCGCGCTTTGCTTGCGTAGCGTCGCTGTGCCCAGAGTTTGCAATCGTTCTGACCGACGCCGTCTCAATGGACCCAGGCGTTCACGGAATACACTTTCCAATTTACAAAGGGTCCGTCAATTTAAGAGCTGGAACGCGGATGGCGTTTGCACGATGCGCAAAGCGCGAGAAAATACTAACGCATGCGAACGGAGGTAGATGAGTCTTGCGTCTCGCTGCGATTCGCGGTAAAAAATTAAAGAAGAAAACACGCATCCATTCGGTTTGTGTCTTATCCCACTGAGAGTGTAAAAGAAAAAAGAGATGGCATAATCAGCGGAATGGCCACACGCTTTCGCCGAACACACTTTGGAATGTACAAAGTGTCCTTCAATTTTTAAAACAGAATTGCGGCTGCTCCGACCAGGAGCCATACTTTTATTAATGAGATGACATTTTTAAAAAAACAAGCTAAATGTTCGAACTGGAGCCCTAACACTCCCGAGCTCGTAAGGGCACAAACCCGAATGTGCTGGAAGAAAATTACGAGAAAGCTCTTCTGGATGAAGATCCTTGGATAAAGTACATTCGAGGAAACGCGTTCCCATCATTCCCGTGCTCTTCTATAAACGTGAAGCACAGAAAATTCGATATTGTGTCATATATCTTTTCCAATAGTTTCCCCAGATTCCATACCGTGATGCCCAGAAACAGAGGTGACAGACATTTTAGCAGCACGCGTGTAGTTATTATTGAACATTGCTTTCATTACGTGCCGTGCGACGCCTGAAACGAGCGATCAGCAGCGTTTCTGCAGCAGGCGACGTCCGCCGATGAATCACCTAAAGGCTCATTTACACTAGCGCAACACGACACCGATTTTACCTGACTGTCTTTGGGAGCGTCTTTTGTCGTGTCGTCGTCCCATTTACACTGCAATGACACCAAGAGTCCGCCGATGGTCTGTGGGGCGGACTCTTGGTGTCGTTGCATTGTAAATGGGACGAAGACACGACAAAAGACGCTCCCAAAGACAGTCGGCAGACCAAAATCGGTGTCGTGTCGCGCTAGTGTAAATGAGCCTTAACACTTTCCCGCTACTGAATGGCCTAGGCGTCACGAGCCTCGGCGGAGTATGCGCTTTGCCGTCGAGCCGACTTGCCCAACGGAAGCTTCGTCGGCACTGAGCATGGCATCATGGCTTATCAGGACGCACGCACGATCGCCGTTTACTCAGCGGATCAATTCTTTGTCCGTGGTTGCGGCTTTGGCAGCCCCAAGATCAAGCTGCACATGTTTTGACGTGCCGGCGGTGCGATTGCCAGTGATAGACGCCGCCAAACCCGAGGCTCTGGCACAGTTTGGCGCAATTTAAGTTGATTTTATCAGGATGGCGCAGTAAATCCAATTTGGCGCACTTTGGCGCAATTGGCGCAGGAGTGGAATCACTGCATGATGACGGCTCAGTTTCGTGTCCATAAGAAGCACTGAATGACTCTGGTTATACGGAGAGTTCCCGAGCGTTGCCCCATATAATGTAGCCGTGACAATGGACACCGGACAAGCCTCGCCGCTAAGGTGCTTCACCCCTAAAAACATGGTTCGTTCCTCCGCCATGGGAATTGTTATGACACGAAAGTAAAATGTGTCCTTACACAAGCAGTTGAATGTTTACTTTTCACTGATATCAGCAAGCTTGCACAATGTCTATTGACGTTTGGCAGCTGTGGCACCGTTTAACGTGGATGCACCCACGTGGAAGCACCCACGGTAATTTGCAGTTTCTGAGAAGATCGGCAGCAATGCTTTTAACACGTATCCTGTACAACATCACCCTTATTAACTTCGACGTTTCCCGGTCCTCCATACCATTATACCTTTATTTTTTTAACCCGCATAAAATATTTGCCTTCACTGCTTGTTCGTGCTACCCTTGTTTTATTTGTTAATCAATTTATTTATTTACCTATTACAAATCCCATTCACGGGCCGAAGGCACAACAGAAAAGAATGGGTAAAGAAGAGGAACGCATCCACTTAGGAAAAAAAAATTCAGCCGGCTCCGCTTGGCAGGCATTGATCAAACCGCGAAGCTGGTGGCGTGCAGTGCGGTTAAATGAAGTGGATTGAATGAAGTGGGAATGGCGTGGCAAGAAGTGGGTGAATGAAGTGGGAGAAGTGGCGGGAGCAGCAGTGGGCGTAGTGGTGAGTGGTGGGAGGAGTGGCCCATATCTGTGGTGGGATTCACCCACTTTATGTGGGTAAATCCAACCACGATATACGATGTACGACGGCCCCCGGACATGAAAGTGTGGACTAAGAACAGCTTTGCTGTTAAAAAGAAAGTAAAGAAAGGTTACAAGGCATTCTGCAAAGCGATCTTGAAACCTTTGTCCTCCGTTATGCTGGCGATTGAGGGAGAAGCTGGAGAAGCTGGTTCCAGGCGATGCTTGTCCTAGGAAAAAAGTGAGCCAATACATATTATTGTGCGAGAAGATAGTAGGCCCATTTGAGGAGAAATGAACCGGTCTTGGCGATGTGTAACCAGGAGGATGATACAGTGCCTTCTTCAAATAGCTGTTATAATGGTAGATTTTGTCAAAAACGTTAAAGCAAGACAATTTTCTGCGCGACGAAAGGAAGGGGATGTTCACGGTATTCTTTGTGGACGCGACACTGGTGTGACGTGAATAATTCGATATAAAACGTGCGGCGCGATTCTGAATGACTACGCGAGTTTGAATGACAAAGGTATACGAGCGCATACGTACGCAAATTTATAACGCGTCAAGGCTTTGTAGAGGGTCAACATCAGGGACGATGGGGCAGTGGAAAATTTTCGACACAGATTACCGAGCACGTGGTTCGCGTCATTGGTCATATGTTCAACATTCATATTTCACGGAAGATTAGAAGACATGTGAGTACCAAGGTGTTACAACCAAGGTGTTACAACAGATCGTAATGGATTGTAACTGAGGGAATAAGGACGCAGCAGTGTGGCGTGAAACTCGCAGGCTCTTGCAGTTATTTGCAATAAATGCCATGAGAAATTTACTGGAGCACTCGAATTCTCTATGCAGATCCCGTTGAATATTGAGATAATGGGTATGGGTAGTAATTTTCTCGTAAAATGCATTGTCATCTGCAAAGAGCAAGACAGTTGAAGAAGAAACGCAAGTAGGAAGATCCCTAGTGTGAAGAGGGAAAAGCAGAGGCCTTAAGGTAGACCTTTGCGCGACATCAGACATTCCAGTCGAATTAGGTGGGAAAAAAAACGCATGGCAGCTCCACTATTGCGAAACCTGAGGAAGTGCGTCACACGGGCACCCAGTGATTCCCGTTCGTAGAGTCCCCACTGCTCCGTTTACCAAGGCATCAATGATGCCAACGTTTGAGGTTAGCATGTGGGGTTTCCCCGGCACGAGTTGGATCTTGATAGGCAGACGCATACTCGGTGTGCTACATGCACGCTACTTTTTGCTGCGCTTTATCTACATCCTGCTTGTTACGGCCGTGCCCGCACAGCGCCGACATAGAGGCGGCGCAGGGGGAGGGGCATTCGCTCGCTCGGCGAGGCGGTGGCGTCCACTCTCGCGCCCCGCTGGATTCAGCCCTATGTTTGCGAAACGATGTAGTGATTTTAGGTTGAATAATGCGATCACTTCTTAACTATTTCTGTTTAATATATTATTTTAGATCTTGTTCATTCACATTAACCGGAGTTTGAGCACTTCTTGGTTTGTTATGTCCTGTAGCAAGCGCTTTACTGTGAGCGTGATGACACCACGTGAGATGTATGGATGAACGACAAGCCGGGCTCATTAAGTGCTCCGCACTTAGAAAATCGTGAGCTATCACATGCTTGCTATGGTTAGAATATATTCCCTAATGCACGCAACTACACGGCCGGTGTTGAGTTGATTATGTTTGAAGATTAGTATATTGTGACGTGGCCGTGACGTTGACGAAGGCAGCAGTCGATGTGTTCAAGATGAAACTTTTTATTTGGGCGAACCTGTGCCCGGAAAACGAAAGTCAAACTCCAGCAATACACGTTGTACTCTGATAGCGACGCACAGAGCGTCGGCCTTTGATAAACTGATCTGCGGTGAGGTACGTACGTCGGAATTTATCCGGCCACCGACGGAGACACCGCGCGCAACCTACGCTGTATAGTGCATAGCCTGGCTGCGCCCGATCGTGTCTACAGAGTCATGTATGGGGGGCTTCCTACGAAAGTGCGTACTCCCGAGGAGGAAGCCGCGCACGTCGAAAGTAGACGTGTCGGTCGACAGGGCGTACGAGCGGAGACGGGTCCGTGCTTCGCTGGGCCAAGTTTCGCGCGATTTTGTGCCCACTGCCCGCATTTTTTACACTTCCTTATACAACTTATGCAACTTTTTCAATATTGTCAGAATATCGTTTTATTGCGATAGCAATTATATGGACACTCTCGGCTGATTTTCGCCGTCGCCGTTTGTCGACGCCTTCATGTCCCGGATATGTATATGCATGTGTATACCGTATTTTCTCGCATATAACCCACACCCCTAACTTTGAACTCCCCGAAAAAAGAAAAAAAATCCTCGCGTATAACCCGCATGCTTAGCTTAAAAAAACTGTTTTGGGAAGTCACAACTGCACAGTCACAATCTCGTTTACAAAAGAACTTTATTTCGAAGCGATCGCCGCAACGCTTGACGGCGCCGATTCCCGTTCCTTCAATCATCGCCCGACTCGCCGCTGTCGCTGCTGCCATCCGAGGCTTCGTCGCCGCTCTCGAAGACGCAATCGTCTTCGGTGCCATCCAAGCAATTGCTGATGGCGCACTTCGCACCATGTCGCTCTTGCGCACCATGTCGGCCGGAATCGCCCCCCACGCATCCACGATCCACTGGCACAGCAGCGCAACGTCTGGCCTCCGCACGCGCCCCGTCGGTGTGAGGGCGTAAAGGCCGTCGGCCATCCACTCGGCATACAGCCGCTTCACGTGCGCCTTGAACGGCTTATTGAGGCTACGCTATAGAGGGGATCTGTCTATGGCCTGTGTTGGCTTTTATTGGCTTTGCACCAGACGATGCCGATGGGGATGCGGACTGCATGGCAGGCCATGCATTGCCGTGAAGCCGACCTCTGCTTCCGGATTATTCGCAGATAACCCGCACCCCCACTTTTCAGGCGATTTTTTTCAATTTTTGGTGCGGGTTATATGCGAGAAAATACGGTATATAAAAAAGGCACAAAGAAAAATAAATCAGTAGAAAAATATTTCAGACCACCAGACCGGGGATTCGAACCAGCGACCCCTCGCTGCGCAGCCTGGTGCGCTAGCCAACACAGCCACACGCCATGCTCGTGCCAGCGATATAACGGCGAGCTATTCATATGCTGTAGATTTCTTCCATTATGTTTATATAGGCTTCGTCGATGCCCTGATTCATGCAGGCACTGCGGAATCAGGGCATCGACGAAGCCTATACAAACATAATGGAAGAAATCTACAGCGGATCCACAGCCACTATAGTCCTCCATAAAGAAAGCGACAGAATCCCAATAAAGAAGGGCGTACGGCAGGGAGACACGATCTCTCCAATGCTCTTCACCGCGTGTTTACAGGAGGTTTTCAGGGCCCTAGATTGGGAAGAGTTAGGGATAAGAGTTAATGGAGAGTATCTCAGTAACCTGCGATTCGCTGATGACATTGCATCGATGAGTAACGCGGGAGACGAATTACAGCTTATGATTACTGAACTGGATACGGAAAGTAGAATAGTAGGTCTGAAAATTAATATGCATAAAACTAAAGTAATGTGGAACAATCTTGGCAGAGAACAGCGCTTTGCGATAGGTGGCGAGACACTGGAAGTTGTAAAGGAGTACGTATACTTAGGACAGGTAGTAACCGCGGAGCCGAACCATGAGAGTGAAATAACTAGAAGAATAAGGATGGGATGGGGCTCATTCGGCAAGCATTATCAAATCATGAATGGTAGTCTACCACTATCCCTCAAGAGGAAGGTATATAACAGCTGCATCTTACCGGTACTTACCTACGGAGCAGAAACCTGGAGACTTACAAAGAGCGTTCAACTTAAACTGAGGACGACGCAGCGAGCGATGGAAAGGAAAATGATAGGTGTAACATTAAGAGACCGGAAGAGAGCAGAGTGGGTCAGGGAACAAACGGGGGTTAAGGATATCATAGTTGAAATCAAGAAGAAGAAATAGATATGGGCCGGGCACGTAGCACGTCGGCAGGATAACCGCCGGTCATTAAGGGTAACTGACTGGATTCCAAGAGATGGCAAACGCGTGAGGGGGGAGACAGAAAATTAGGTGGGTAGATGAGATTAAGAAGTTTGCAGGTATAACGTGGCAGCAGAAAGCACAGGACCGGGTTGATTGGCGAAACATGGGAGAGGCCTTCGCTCTGCAGTGGGCGTAGACGGGCTGATGATGATGATGATGATGATGATTCATATGCACCATTTGCCGCTCGCGGTACGCAGATCTCGGAACATCTTGAGCATGTTTTCTATCACGCAACGCTTTTACAGTTTCTTTCAAATTAAAAACCGCCCTTGAGATGCGCACGAAAAAGTGGCTCCCTTCTGTACCACTCATGATGTAGGAAGGAAAAAAATCACAGCATATCCACGGAGTGAATGATGATGAGTGGGCGAAGCTGCGGAGGTTCATCGGTAAACCGTGAATTTTCCGCGAATTCTGCGCAGTACATCATCAACGACGTGAGATCGGGCGCGTTTATACTAAAGGGTCGATGAGAGTCATGGTGACTTGCAGCTCACTTTAATTTTACATGTACGCTGTGAATTTTTTTTTATTGTTTAATCACGCACATGAGACATCTCACACAGGCACTACCTTGGAGGCCGAAATCCAGCGCCTATATATACGCGGTGGTCAGTGAACGGCTGTGCAGCGCGAGCAGTCGGTTTTTTCAATCAAGACGCTCTTCGGGTCGATCGATTAACTCCTTTGATGCGCGCATGGCAGCGAGATCTTCGGGGACGTTTCCAACGCCTTATTGCAGCATCGTCGTTATCGGCGGCTGCTTGGCGTTGCAGACGTAATCCATGTACTCACCCCGAGGTTCTGCGCTTTGCGAGAAGCTCGCTTCTCCGACAGTCGAGTACGCTGGGAGCTCAGAACCTTACCGCTGCGTTACCACCAGCGCGTGATCGACCAGTTTTCATAGCTCACTTTGAAAATATGGCTCGTACGACAATGTCAATGCATCATAGCACCGCCGAGACAGCCACAATGTTTAGTGGGCTGCCTCAGGTTCCACCAGAGGTAGCTGCACAACTTTGTGCAGTTCCGTCAGCTGATGAGGTGAAAGAGGCATTGTCATCCATGAAGCGTGGTGCGGCCCCTGGGCCGGACGGGTTGCCCGTTGAGTTTTATTTAACCTTTTGGGAGGACATTGGTGCCACTTTCACTTCTGTTATTCGCCGCTGCTTCGAGAGCTTTGATTTCCCTGATAGCTTTCACGATGGCCGAATTGTGTTAATACCGAAACATGACCCATCGTCAGTTCGCCCAGAGGAATGGAGACCAATTACGCTTCTCAATGTAGATTACGAAACTTTTACAGCAGTTATCACTCGACGTTTGAGAAGCCTGATGCCATCCTTAATAGGACATCATCAGGCGTGCTCGATTGCTGGAAGAGAAATTCATAGTCTCTCCTATGTTACGCGTGACATAATTGCGTACACGTTGGCGAGATCAGCAAGTGGACTCTTGGTTTCACTAGATCAAGAAAAGGCATTCGACCGCCTTGAACATAGCTACATATTTAGCGTAATGGCAGCGTTTGGCTTCCCACTAAACTTCATCGACCTTCTCAGAAATATATATAGGCATATATACAGTACGTTGTTCCTTGATGGTCATGAGAGTGCTCCATTTCCTGTTACCCGCGGTGTTCGCCAAGGCTGTCCTCTATCCCCAGTACTTTTTGTACTGAGCCTCGAGCCATTCCTGCGCTCGCTACTTGACGACCCATACGTTCGAGGTCTTCCACTGCCTGGCAGTGGTACCGTGAAGGTGACAGCTTTCGCCGATGACATAACCTTGTATCTGAAGAACGAAGACAGCTTATCCCGTAGCTTACGACTTTTTGCTGAGTATGGGATTATTTCAGGTGCTGCGTTAAATTTTTCAAAATGTCGGTATTTCTTCATTGGTTCCCCAGACGCCTGCCTAAGTCCCGTTTTCGGTCTTCGAAAAAGCGACTCTATTCGCATTCTGGGGATTGATTACACCTACTACGGTATATCAGCCTCCGTGTGGGCTTCAGTACTCGAAGAAGTAAAACGACACGTCCGGGAAGCGCAAGAGTATGATTTACCTTTGTTGGAAAGAAGGTACTTGGCACAGACTGTATTTTGCGGTCGTGCATGGTACATATCTCATGTCTTACAGCCCCCATTACGAATAACAAGGTCGATGCAATCCCTACTTGGCTCGTTTTTCTGGTCAGGTGGAACTGAGCTGGTTTGCCGTGCTGCGCTTGGGCAACCACGCAACAGCGGTGGATTCGCGTTCTCATCCGTGTCTGTTCGCTGCCGGCTGCTTGCCCTGAGATTCTTGCTTCGCTTGTTGCACGGCGATCAGTGTCCCGCGCGTGATCTTGCCTGCTATTTTTTAGGCACTAAGATACGCTATTTGTTACCGGGTACACGGCTTGACTCCGCGCCGCAAGCACTCAACGTACCTGTGTTTTACTCCACAGCGGTAGCATTTTATCGCCACGCACAGCAGGTTTGTCCCGATGTGGACATTCTAGAAAACCGTGTTGTAGATACAACAGCGGCCCTGCTACTCCCTCTGGTTCCTCCAGCCCGTCTAGCACGGTCGAGCCGCGTCTCGTGGAGCGCGATAACAGCATCCTTCCTGCCTGGCCATCTCCGTGATTTCATGTGGCGTCTGGGATGGAGAATACTCCTACACGAGACAGACTGGAGCGGTGGGGCATGGTCCCATCTTCCACTTGTCCTAACTGTCCGTTACAAGAGTCCAACCAGCATGTGCTGCAGCATTGTGTAACTGCAAAAGTATTTTGGAGAGCCGTTAACGCCGGTTTCCGTGGCCTAGGTGTTAATCGTTTTGTAACATCGGGTCGTTGTTCGCGTAGTCGCTTTGCACGCCTTCTCATTGCTGCAGGTGCTTTTTGTTTGTGGCGTAACAGGTGCGAGGCTGTTGCAGCGGGTCACCGTCGTCGTGCTCTGTTTCCAATACTGGAACGCTTATACTCCGAACTACTGTCCTTTTTGTCGGAGGAATTGTTTTTCCTTGGGGAAGAGGAATTTCTACGGCAATGGTCATGCCGCTTCTTGTCGGTAGTCGATGGACGTGTACGGCTAGTTTTTCATCTGGCCTGGTTCCTGTAGCCAGGCCACCAGACAGTCATTGGTTAGCACATATAAACTGGATGTGCTTATTACTTTTGTGCGCGCATGTCACCGTATGCTTGTAGGTTCTTGTGTATATACACTTCACTAACGCTGTACATTATGTAAATTACATGCACCATAACATTTATTGTACATATTTGCTGACATGTTCACCGAGTCATGTGTATTGTGTATATACGTCATTATGTACATTGTGTATATTGTGATGAGTGTGTGTGTACGTTAGTCTTTAGCAGCATGTGTTACGGACACTTTGTGGACTTGGACATTTTTGTAAAAACGTTTCATGTATATTGTGCTGTCATTTGTGTATGTTATTGTCCTTGTGGTATAGACGCTGTTTCGATGCGTTCGTAGCGTCTGATGATGAAATAAACTTTTTCTAAACAGACGCTGCCTCGCGACGCTGCCTGCGTCGGCGCCGCAAGGCAAGATAGGGGGGGGGAGAAAGGAGAGGAGAAAGAGGGGGAAGCGTAGGAGAGGAGAGGGCGATACATATCACGTACTGTCACAGCGCATTGTCTTATTATAACAGCGCCATTTATCATCTTTAATCATCAACGTATACGAAAAACCACTGACGCCATTTAGTATATCGTCACCCAACTGCAGTTTGCATGCATCTCTATGGGACAGCGCCATCTATTGTATGCTAAGGGAGACGCTACTGGCTACTCAGGATGCATCGACAACCGAGAACCGCTCAGGTGATGCCATAAGGAGCTTCGCCCCTAAAAAAAAGAATAGCGGGCACACTTGGTGTCAGACGCCACCGCGTGGCAGGAGACGCAGAGGGGTCATTCCACGTGCCGAAGTGTAAAAGAAAAAGAAGTATCAAACATCGTCGAAAAGTCACATAATCATATAATGAATCCTTGGCCAATCCCCCTTACCGGGCACACTTGGCGTCAGACGCCGCCGCGTGGCAGGAGACGCAGAGGCAGGGTTGCCGTTGGGTGGACTTGAAAAGGAGCCAGAACTCAAGCCAAAAGTAGCCAAAGTAGCCGTGCCATTTAATATTATCGCCAAATTTGTAGCCAAATGGAACAAAAGTGGTATTATGAGCAGATTCTGTAGTATTGATCAATAAATAATACCATTTTGAATAAGTTAGACCATAGAAAGCCAGCGGTAGGTTGGAAATAAATTAAATGAACGAATTTCGATAAATTCATTACGCGTGCATATATTTTATGTAGAAAATATGAGTTCTTGCCAGACGCAAAGTTATATTAGAATATTCCAACCAGCAATTCAGTAGGAACATGTAAGTTGAAACAGATTTTCGTTGAAGCTGCAGACCAAATTCTGGTTGTAAATGAACAGGCCAGCTAAATTTTGTTACAGATGTCTGTTTTCCCTTGTTTACACGAGATCACGCACTGCGCTTCAAAATTATTCGCAAAACTTGAGCGTAGCATCACAATATATGGCGGGAAGCTTGAGCACAGAGCCGGCCACGCGTTCGTCACCATGCACGCAACTTCGCCACTCCGTATTTGGAGACGCGCTAAGCGTCGCGTAAGGGTTCTTCGATGCGCACCAGCCTACTGGTGGGTGGAGGACGACCATACGCATCCGGTGAAGCGAGAGAAAAGCTTATAAACAAGGCATTCCGTCTGCAAAAATGAGAAAAAATGGCTACTTAATGTGCCAAATCAGCACCCTAAAAGTAGCCAGAAAATAGCCATGGCGCCAACTGCAAATTTTTGTCGCCAGACGGGGTCAAAAAGTAGCCAATTTGGCGCAAAGTAGCCACCAACGGCAACCCTGCGCAGAGGGGTCATTCCACGTGCCGCAGTTTAAAAGAAAAAAGTATCAAACAGCGTCGGAAAAGTCATATAATCATATAATCAATGTCGAGTCCCCCCCCTGAACTTTTACCTTGATAGGTCAGGTCTGGCTCAGTCACCTTGATGCTTTCACTGTAATGAGAGCGAACCTCTGGAGCACTTCTTTTTGACGTGCCGAAGATTTAAAATACAAAGAAAAAGATTACTTGAAGAACCATTACGAAAGTTAGCCTTGAATTTGACTCTTCCGGTGATTCTTTCATTTTGTGCAACCACCTTTGGTTTTGGCCACAGGAGTGTTTTCAACGCTGTATCTAATTATTTACGAGACTCTAAAAGAATGGAATGTTAAGGTTAGATCACTTCAATTGTCTTAATTACAGCTGTATATATATTTTTTGCTGTTGCTGCTTCTCTATAGGTTTTTTTCTTTTTTTCTTTTTTCCTTTTTTTTTAATTTTGCGAGTTTATAATACTAATCTGCAATGCAATTCATTTTCAACCCTTTCCTCCAGTAAAGTGAATTTGATTCTAAAGCAAGACACCGTCCGATTCATGGCCTATCCCCGAAGTGGGTTGCGCCAAAACACTAAGGAACCAACCAACCAACCAATCCTTGGCCAATCCTGCCCGGACTGTGGGTGTGTGTGCACATTTGAGCACATGATGTGGGACTGCCACCCCATACCCCCCTCAGGGGGGATTCCCTGAGGGGGTATGAGCCATGTCAGAGGCAACAACAACAAGAACAGCGTCGGCTTCTGCATTGTGGGACACTCGCAGCGCGTTGCTCAAATACAAACACGTAACTACTGCGACAGCAGTGGCGTAGCCAGGGGGTGGCACACCAGGGCACGTACCCCCCCCCCCCCCGAAATTTTTTTTCGCCATGGCATATATAGCAAAAAATGGCCATTTCAAGGAGGTGCCCTCCCCTAAATCAACGAGGTGCCCCCCCCCCCCCCCCCCCCGAAAAAAATTTCTGGCTACGCCCCTGTGCGACAGTTGTTAGTTCACGCTTTGCTGTGTATACCTATGCGTGCTTTTCGAGCGTCCTTCTTTGTGCTGCGGCGGCGCGTTGCAAGTATCGAGCTGCTTGTCGTTCTTCGTGTGACAAACTAATTTCTTGCTATCGCATTCATTGCTTCGCCCTAGTGGCGAAACTTTGACTTTTTAAAGTAAAAAACAACTCCTTCCACTGGAGCTTCAGTTAGTGGTGGTGTTGCTACTTTTCTCGTACTGGAGCTATTATTAAAACGAGATTAGACGCTGCGCAGTCTTGATTCTGGAAAATTAACAGAGCATAGGAGCAGCAGATTAGAAAGCAGAAGTAGAAGAAGAAGAGGAAAAAGAAGAATTGGGATTTTTTACGTATTGTTCTTTTTCTTTTGGTTATCAATATTTAATACTCAGATGGATGGATGGAAAACCTTTATTAATTGTCCGGCAGATTAATGGCCCAGGCTCAGGTCTCCCATGTCGGGACGTCAAGGTCTAACACATAAATATAATAAACTCTAGGCCAATCCCCCCTTAGTGGGTATGAGTCATGTGAGAGGTCAGAACAACAACAAAAACAGATACTCATTGGGCGATGTTTAGGTGGCTTTTTAGTATCGTGCCAGATGCTCTGCCTACGAATGTTGTTATTGCAACGGACGCATCGCAATCTGAACAAAGATCTGGCATTGGAATATTTTGCCTTGAACATGACTGCTCATTTTCTATACGGTTGCCTGGTTTAATACATATTTTTCTTGCTGATATATCTCCTAACTGCCCGGACTGTGGGTGTGTGTGCACATTTGAGCACATGATGTGGGACTGCCCCCCACATACCCAAGGAACTCAAGGCGCAAATCCTCCTGAGACAGGACTTTTATTCCGCCATCAAAAGCGCGGATCGTCACCATCAGCTTCGGGCAATCCAAGGGGCCCATGACGCCGCGGGCAGGTACTTCCTGCCTGTTCCAACGTGGGAGCGGCCCGCAGGGGGGATCGGGGTAAAACCCGGCTCTCCTCCCTCGGTGCTCAATAAAGTTATTTATCTATCTATCTATCTTGCTGAATTTATGGCAATAATATTACCTTTACGCAAGTTAAGTACCTTTTATTCTAGTAGTGGCAATTATACTTTGACTCGTTATCCTTGTGCTCCCCTCTTGCCACATCCAGTGACACGACTACCGTGAAACTTTTTAAATTACTAGTTCCCTCTCATCTTGCATGTATTCATTTAATCTGTGTACCCATGGCCACAGAGGTCTGTTTTATAATGAAATGGCTGATTCCTTTGCCAAAGCGTCGCTTTCCGCGCCGATCATTCCTGTTTTCCCACCTACAGCACACATCACGATGGTGCGATTTCGCGTACTTACAATCAGGCTAAGTTTGTCAGACTCACCACTGACTACTTCTCCGGAGTACAACCACCTTTTATGTTTTCTTGCGCAACGATCTGTCTAATTTAAGGACGATAGAAGTTGCCGTCGCAAAATTTTGTTGCCGCGATACCTCCCTCAATTTTTACTTGCATAGATCAGGTTTAGCAAACTCTCCTTTGTGCCTTTTCTGTAATCAGGAGGAAACCATGGATCCTTTTAAATGCGAATGCATTTCTTAGTCGGGCTATCTCAGGCGTCCGTCGGTGGCGTTGTCCGGCGTTGTCCGCGGGGAGGATGATAGGTTGAGGAGGTGTCCGCGCGCCGGCAGGTGTTATCTCTCCGCTCTCACTCCCTCTCCCATAGCAACAGCTGCGGGCGCGCGCGCTTATCCTCGCCCCTAGCAACCGGAGCAGGTGGTGCGGTCGGAGTAGCGGAGAGTGAGTGGAGAGGAGGAGCGCGCTCTGGTGTGTGTGGGCGCTCGCATCGCGGGAGCTCGGAGGAGCTCCCGCGATAAAAAAAATAAAAAAAATAAAAAAAGCAAAAAAAAAAAACAGGCGCTGCGCCGTGCTCCCGACCGGGCTGCAGAAATTAGGCGCCTTTTCCTTCTTTGAACCACAACCACCATATATAAATGGAGTGAAGCGCGCGCGAAATGCATTCGCATTTCCTCCCGATTCCCTTCGGGGAGGTGGGGGGCATTTTTTTGATATCTCGTCGCCGGTTCAAGACATTCAGGAAAAGCATACTAGTGCCACCTCTTCGAACACTTGGCCTAGAGTTATCAAAAACCGTTCTTTTTTCTTTTGGGGCCGCTACTCTTGGATACAGTTACAGGGATGTTCTTTTTGCCCTTTCAGGAATATTTTAATGCGACTGAAAGAAGCTATTGCTAAATTCCGTGCGCATTAACTATGTCATTACTGGTAATTGACACTTCAAATCGATAACTAATTAACTAAAGCATTTAGAAATTACACAATGCAGAAAATAAGGGAAAATTCACCTCTTATTCGGCCAGTCGAACAACCTATTCGGCCAATCCATTGGGTGTGGGCCATGTGCGGAGGTCAAGAAGACGAAGAAGAAGATCGGATTTACGAGGCTTACCCCAAGAGTGACTGCTTCCAAGCGCATCTTCGGCACTGAATATGAAAAATGACGATGCGCACCGGGAAGAGGCAGATCTGTCAGCCGAAGGTCAAGGAGAACGCCACAGCGGCGAAGAACGGGCAAATTCTGGCGGCAGGAGATCGTCCAGAGGCGGCACCGCATCCTTGAGAGGCGGCCAATCATCATCCACGAGTGGTCAGGCTACGCTGACCGGTGACCAGCCCGCCTCCCGAAGCAGAGGTGGTCATCCTGCGCACACCGGCGCTAGAACTGGGCGGACGAGAGGCGCACCCGTGCATAAGGATGGCGAACCCGTGCTGCAGGACGAGCACGGCAGCAGAGGCCATTCACCCGAAGAGCCGACGAAGCATGGCGAGCCTGGACACGTAGACACACTAGAAGCCCTTGAAGACACCGTCATGCTCGACGTCAATCCCATGGTACGTCGCTTCATTTGAGTGCATGGAATATATATGAGTGAACTCTCTGTAGATGGCGCAGCTGTTACCTATGTGCCTTCAATAGATGGAAATACAGTGAAGGATAAGTTCGGCGATTTCATCAATTGTGAGGGCGACTCTTCCTCCGATATGAGTACCAGCAACGCTGTGCCACGCCAATACCCGCATCCCGCTCGTGTCCGCGAAGTGTTTGAAGTAATTGAGACGAACGATAACCTCTCGGGCGCCGCGATTACAATCAGTTGCGACTACAGTTGTATTTGCATGTCTGGCGTCCATCATCTAGTCGATGTTCTTAGAGAAGGAATACTTTAATGCTATCGCATATTGCTAGTAATTTTGCGATTTCATAATTATTTGCGTAGTATGCCCTTGATATTTCACTCCACGTGAACAATGCGCCTCGACGCGTCGCGCTTCAAGGCGGCCTCTAAACACTTTTCCGAGAAAGAAAACGCTGCCTATCTGTTGTTAAGTCTCCTCTGATCATGTGAGCCTGATATTATTGCGATATCAATTATATGGACAGTCTCGGCTGCTTTTAGCCGTCGGCGTCATGCCCCGTATATGTATATGAATATATATATATATATATATATATATATATATATATATATATATATATATATATATATATATATATATGTAAAAGCCCCGAAGAAAAATAATTCAGAAAAAAATCACAGCATATCCACGAGGTGAATGATGGTGAGGTGGGCGAAGCTTGAGAGGTTATGGTTGATGCCGTTTCGTCAGGATCCCGCGGTGCGAGTCGGAGAAGCGGCAGCGAAGCGTGCGCGGCGCCTTGCGGATCCCGAGACGGTGCGCGCAAATGGCGCCGCGAGGCAACGTGCACTCCGAGCAGCGAGAGCAGCGGACCCCGAAAGGCGAGCACGAGCCGCCGCACCCTCCGCGCCCGCTGCTTCGCTTCGTCCATGCCCCACCAACGATTCGACATGTACGGCGACGATCCAGGAGACTGAGAGAGGCACTCGATCGCCGCGCACTCACGCAAAGCGCGCAGCAGCCAATCGGAGAGTAGCGGCAATCCGGAGAGTAGCGGCAGAGTAACGCCATCTAGGAAATGAGACGAGAAATGGTCATCTCTTATCATGGCCTCCGAGATGGCAGGCGATACTGGGGGGTTACGCGTTACGCCTGACAAGGTTAGACTAAGAGGAGCTTCGCCCCTAAAATATTTTCCGACGCGCGGAATCGATCCGGCGACCTCTCACTCCGCAGCGCGTGGCGCTAACCACTAGGCCACGGAAGCGCAAATCTCACAGCCTACTAGCCGCGAGCTATTTATATACACCATTCACCGCTGGCGATACGCCAATCTTGGGGGGAATATCAGCATGTTCTCTGCCTTACCAGCAAACCAGCGAGATGGCGCAAAGTGCGCGCTCGGCGCCCCACTCATTTCGATGCGTTGGCTCCCCTTGCACTTTGGCCTGCAGGGCGTAGTCGCCTTTGCGCGGGCGCAGGCGCTTACCTTGGGGTTGGGGGATGGGGGGCAGTTTTACGTCGTGTGTTTTCGCCGGAAAGACTGCGTTTAGGTTACAGAGCGCACAAAGGTCACTTGGCTCGCTGCAGAGGCCCCGTTTCCGAAAGAAGCATGCTGTTCAAACACAGCGAAGTAACAACTGTGACACTTGTTGGTTCGCGCTCGTCCTGTGTGTACCTGTGCGTATGTTTCGTGCGTCCTTTGCTCTTGAGCAGTGCGCTCCAAGTTTCGATCTGCTTGCCGTTCTTCGCGGGAAATGCCAATTTGTTGCTATCGCATTCATTGCTTCACCCTTGCGGTGAAACTGTGACTTTTTATAGCACTGCGCGCCGTAGGAAGTTCACAGTTTTGTTTCAAAGGCAGCTATAAACCGCACGCTCTGCTCTCGGGAATCTAGTACTCGAAGGGAACGATTACGCAGGCGAACAGAAGGACACATGCTTTTGCCGCTTTTAATCATCACGAAAACACCCTGAGCAACAGTAAGGTGGAGCGTTGGGCTAGTTGGTGCTGCATATTTTTCAATGTTTCATAGCGCATGGAACGAGGACGAACAAAGATGAGACACACAGAGCGCTGTGTGTCTCGTCTTTGTTCGTCCTCGTTCCATGCGCTGTGAAACATTGAAAAATACTGAGCAACAGTTATTTCGTTCTAAGTTCACTAAAAAAAAAAAATTCAGGCAGCTTAACAGTAGTGGTGCCAAGCATAGAGGAACGCGGAGCTATACGGCCTTGCTTGTTTTTTATTTTATTTTACTGTTTCCTCGTTCTCTTTCTTGGTTATATCTATCTCTTTCGTGACTCTCTCTCTATTTCTTTCTCTTGCTGCATTTTCTTCTGTCTGTTTCTTTTTCTTTCCCCCTCTATTTCTGTCTTTGTTTCCTCCCTTTTTTTCGCCTTCAGAAAAATACTGATCCAAGAAACATGTGCATTGCACATCCACCGTGTCAGCCTCAATAGCGGCGCTAGGCACAGGCCTTGTCGCCAGGTTACTAGTCGATACAAAAGAATTTACTATAACTATCCTCATTTCTTGAACACACGTCGCCACGAGCAAACTTTCTTTATTCAAAGTTAACCCTTAGAGCGCGCGCCGGCCCAGTTATTGCGCTGCACGCTCGACGCACAGCCAGGCCTTACATGGTGATGATAGTTTTTGTTAACGCTCAATGGAAGAACGGCGAGCTTAAACAGCTCCGCTGTTAAAAAAAGAAAAAGAACCAACGGGACCATTTCAATCGGTTAAGATGGCTCACCGGTGGAGCTCACGGGCGCAAAATTCTCTTTCACAAGTTTTCCAGAGATCCGTAAAGGTGGAGTTCTGTATTAAACTGCGTCCTTCCCTGGAGCGCTGGTTTCGGGCGGCATCGGCATTGCTTCTCTCTAGCATACGTCAGCATCTTGAGCGATCTCTTGAAGAGCGCATGGCGTAACGCATATTTGGCATAAAAGTTTCACAAAGCCAGGACTTTCCTCCATGTCGGCTTTTTGTGTTGTCCTGGCGTGGGGATTTAATTTCACCGCAAGCCTAATTCTGCATAAAAACGAAAAGGAGCCACGACAGGCGCTCCGCCATGTCGCGTTGCGACAGCGGCCAATAGCGAAACGGCAACCGCAATGGTTTTTGATCTATGCTGTCTTGCTAAGCAAGTGGAGATCCGCTGGAACTAGCGTATAACAGCTCCGTTGTGAAAATACGCATGCATTCATCTTTAAAAACAACGAAAACGTACGATATATTTCCACTTCCGATCGCGACTGACGGTCGTCTACTTAACAGGCAGCTTTAGCATTGCGTCGCTGATAGATGCTGATAGATGTTGCATCCAGAGTCAGTTCCATTGGTTTTAAGGCGAAAGTCGTAGATCTCTATTAATATCCATAGCTGAATGTTTATGCTCCGCAGCGTTGAGACCAGCTTATCCCATCAATTCCAGCGCAAACGCGCAGCGGCAGTGGTAGTGCGCGTGCGCAGAACGACTGTACGATCCGCGACACTAGAACGGATCTCTCGCTCAGCTGTAAAGTCGATTGAGCGGAACGTTACGACGCGTCCACTTGGTTTCGCAGTCATTCTGCAGCCAAGCTGAGCGTATCTTGGAAAGATGGGCTTATCAAAAACGACAAATCATTAAAGTTCCTTGGATTAGCTCGGGACGTCACTTATGTGCGGAGCGAAGAGTAAGCGAGACGCAGATAAAGCTGTCTTATTGGTATTACGTTTCATTGTCGTTTTGTGAGGCCCAAGAAACCCTCCGCGGTCACAGGAAGAACGCATATGCGCAGCAAAGCGTGTATATTAGGGTATTAGAAGTAATTAGTGATGTTCGCGGTAATTAGTGATACTTCCTGTACACTATTTGTAAGTGTTGCAACGTTAAATAAACATATTGATGAAAAGTGGACCGATTACGGAGGAAGTACTACACCTGTAGAAAACAGCTCTACAAGACGGGAAGAAGAAAGGACACAAACCACGCCTTGTAGCGCTGTTTTCTACTGGAAATCATGAACGAACCAGCCCAAATGCGTACCCAATTGCAGTGCTGCACCACGTGAGTTGCGGAAAGCTTTTGGGGGGAGGGGGGGTTGGGTGTAGGAACAATGCACTCGACTGTGGACGTCGAGGTAAATTAATGTGTGTCGCTCACTGCGCCTGATTATGTCTTGCGTGAAGTCTGGTCCCCGGTTGTAGAAGTTCATGCGCTACAGAGCCTGGAAAAGGTATCGACTGGGTGCGTTAGGGAGAGACAGACATGATGCAAACTTTTTCATAAGTGCTTCTGGGGAAGACGCGGTCAACTTGGCTGCAAAACCACTGCAAAGCTAAGAATACGCACTGAATCGCTGAGTAAGCCTTTACTGCAGAAGGGGGAGATGCGTTCTACGTACGGCTGCTCCCATGATCGCTCTGCGCACGCGCACGAACATTGACAATGCGTGTTTGTGTGCAAAGTACCAAAATACAGAGACTTCGCGGGACCAGAGCGTAAAGATTCTGCTAAGTATAATGTTTTACTATAGTGGTGCTGTAAAGGGAACACCTCGCTGATTTTGCGCCGTCCGCCCGTGTCTACCAAAAACTGCCAGCGCCACCTAGAGAGCAGTGTTGTATTTTGGAAGTATTAAAGTGGAATTCCTGGCGCCCTCTATGGAACTGACGGAATCAACCAATTCTTTTCTTTAGAACATGGCCGGACTGGAGAGGCGTATGGGTGTTCCTCGTAATTAAAAAAAAGATACCATGGCAATACAGCAATAGAACAAGATAAATTTTCTTGACGGGACCCGATTTGACTTTGGGCCTTCATGCTTCGAAAGCGTGTGTCTCAACCGCCGGTCTACACAGCCTTGCATGCCGAAAGTTAACACATAAATAGATATAATACATATAACATGTAACAAATACATAAAGAAATAAGTATCTGAAGCTTATGTGAACGCAAAATGTGTAGTCTTGTTTCGAGTCTCGCATTTGCTAAAATCTCGGAGGCCACACCTTACGTTATTGTTAGATGCCGTCCGATGGCGCTGCAAATAATTACGCTAATTGACTATTAATGCCTAAGGCCAACTTAAAAAAAAAGGAAGACGAAAAAGTTTTTTTTTTCTCTTTATTTGACGAGCCTGGTGGCACACTTGTCACCGCCTCGTTTTAAAGGGGATGCTCATAGCATTCATCCATCATGGTCAAATTTCTTCTATTTCACTCCACATTACACCTTACTTTTTCTAGCAATACGCACCAACTCAAGCTAGTTTTAACAAATGAAACCAATACAACTATACCAAGTGACTCTAAAAATAAAAAAAGCCGGCAGATCCCACGCACTGTGGGAATCGATGTAATGCGAAGCAGCCAGGAAGGAGCAAAGCATGCTTTACATAATTTGCATGTCATGTTTTACATGTTAGGACCTGTCTATGTTCGTCATACAGTCACGTCGCGCAATACCAATTTTGGTGTATATCAAGCGAGCGAACTGGACGCAAGCGCACCATGAGCGTGGCATGTAAATCATACTTTTCATGACAAGTTAGTCATGATTTTCATGATATGACCAGCCATTTATGTTCGTCATACAGTCATGTTATGCCATACCAAATTTGGTATATATCCCATTAACGATACGGCCAGCAGAGCACAAAGTCCTAGGCGGCTAGATAGATAGATAGATAGATAGATAGATAGATAGATAGATAGATAGATAGATAGATAGATAGATAGATAGATAGATAGATAGATGGATGGATGGATAGATAGATAGATAGATAGATAGATAGATAGATAGATAGATAGATAGATAGATAGATAGATAGATAGATAGATAGATAGATAGATAGATAGATACGCTCAAAGTCGCCGAAGTTCGCTGAGAAATGCTTCGCATTTAAAACCTACCATCTAGAGCTGTGAACCGAACCCGGACCTTTTGCGTGGGAAGCGGGCCTACTACCACTGCACCACTTTGGTGGAGTTGCGCGCAACTCTTAAACGACGACACATTGCAGGCTACCGATCGCAGCGCTAAAGGTGGCTTGACCCTGTTCGGGCTTCACTTTTCGAAGCTCGGTCCGAGCGCTCCTTTGTTCCAGTGCACTCTAGTTGAGGTGGACTGCACACTTCGCGCACTTAGTCACTGGCGATTTTTCTTGCGCCTTTGCTTTCCCGCTCCTCCTTAGCCATAAGTAAAGATGGATTCATTGATACAGTTGTAACGCCTACCGTCCAAAGCAGCACAGAAGATGACCGATTCAGCGATGGCCGAATTCGCTGAAAATTGTGGCTAATAAACCATGGTTTCACTCTTGCAGGTGCGCTACCCACTGCTGCTACTGAACCTCTTCCTGTGGTTCGTGGGAACGATGCTGATCTGCGTTTCCTCGTTTCTCTACGTGACCGCTGTCAATACGGTCCGACGATACAGCCCTCAAGCGCCTCGATCTGACGGGTGTGCTCATCCGGCGCCTGGAGACCGTCGTGTTCCTGGCGGGCATGTCACTCTTCATAGTCTCATTCTGCGGCTGCGTCGGTGCGCTACGCGAGAACAGCTTCCTGCTCAAGCTCTACTCTCTCGCCCTCACCGTGCTCATCGTAATCAACATGCTGCTCGGCCTCTTCGTATTATTTATGCCCGGTACGTGACTCGACTTTTAAGCGGGACAGAAAAGTAGCATTCACGGCAGCCGCCTTTGTTAGTGAAAATGAAAGCTCATCGGTCCAGTGACATCGCGGTACGCCAGAAATGGGGAACACTTCTAAGAATGTTCCCGTCGTCGTGAGGTAGAAGACGTGCGCTAGAAACATGACGAACACGGTGAAAAGTCAGCGTGATAGCAGTTGCACGGAGACATTAGCAGAAAATTGTATTGTGTGCAAGAACACAACAGCGTTGCTTCTTGGGTGGGCTGGAACACGTCATTTATTCTATTGTTTGCGCTCAGTACCATTATGAATGACGTGCAAGATGTGGAATTCATGTGCTCGAACCTCTTAATGTAGAACGAGGCAGTGACCTCTTGTATTCCGCTAGGAGTTTGTGGAGCTCTTCGTACTCATTGGCAAACTTCAGCACGTACAAGATCACTCATTTTGCGACGCTGTGATTAGAGGACGCGACTGATTCTCCCATTCTGTTGCCGTTACAGATGCCCCACTTGTTAGCGTGAACTTCTTTACGACATAACAAGCGCATAATTATGTAGGGTAAACGCCTATATAACAATGTACGGCGGTCTCACGCCTTATTGCATTCAGTAGGCGAACAACTCACGCTTCTAGAACGTATTATTAAGCGTTGCCTGCCCGCAACATTTCATTATAAGAATGCTGTTGCGCTACAAAGCTGTTTTCATTGGCAAAATTTTCTCGGTTGCAGTGTCACAGCCTGTAATTATATTGTGGAGATTGTAAATAAAAATGTACCTTAATAAGAAATCAGTGCGTGGCTTTTATCTTAATGTCCACAATGTGAATACCTCATCAGTGATCACCGCGATTGGATTTGTACGCACAGTGTGATCCTACGATTCCGACAACAATATGAAACTATGTCACTGCTGGCTCTTTCTCATTCCTCCACAGCCTAAGTTTGTTTCCTAAGCAAGATTACACGATACCACTTGCAAATTTTCATTGCCCTAATCCATGATTTTATGACTCGAGATGCAACAAGGACCCAGAAAGATCTCTGCCGGCATTGTTCGGAGAATATTAAGAGAGATTGGAATGTCAGTGAGAAGAGCTTATACATATTATTTTGGCCTACGCCAGACGCATCCTCGAAACTTCGGAGGTGCAGCGACTATTCGATCAAACAATGTGTACGCTTCGCTCTGGTCTGGATAGTTTCTAAGTTTCACCCATATTTGTATGGTAGGCATCATACTATCGTCCACTCTGTCGGCTTTCGCCGCTGAAGGATCCTACTGGCCGGCGTTGTCACTTGGCTCTGTGGCTTTGGTTATGTACCACTCAGATATGGGATGACATGAAAGGCGGATGAAACAGAGGGCACCAAATATAAAGCGTACACACTTGAAGGCTCAACAGGAGTGCATATGTTGTTCAACGAGTTTCTAGACTTGAACTTGAGGCCGCGTGGGCTCGTTACTACAACATTTGTCTGGCTATTTTTTCTACATTTACGTTTCAGATGTGAGGCAAGCGGTACAAAGTTCTACTAACACACACAATAATCATGTGGTAGCCTACTCTGACTTGAAACTGTAAGAATAAGTGCGTGATTGACGTTATAACAGGCGTGATCACTCATCGAAAGGAACGACTAGAGACTAGGATAAATGCAGTAAGAATCCCTTGAAAGCCAAAACAAGAGATATCCTATAGACAGAAGACAACCAGGCTTAGCCACTGCCAAAGGGACAATGCGGTTCGCGTAGACGGCTCTAGCGATCGTCACTGCAAATTATTACGTAATATACCATTGCTTCAATGGTGGGTGACGGTAATGGTTCCTTATAAGAAAGTCTGCCTTACAGAGCATGCGCTGATGATGACTCTCCCTCACTGAGCACTCATGTTCCTTGGTAAACTTCAGACAGGGATGTGTTTGTACTAATTGCAGGAAGCGTAAAGAAGGTGATCAAGGATTCGCTGTCCGAGTCATTGGTCATCCACTACCGCGACACCGTGGACACGGAAAACATCGTAGACGCCCTCCAGCGCCAGTTGCGTTGCTGCGGAATGACGAGCAAGAGCTTCAGGGACTGGAACAAGAACATGTTAGTACCCAGGGCCATGGAAAGTGTTACCCGCTCTCAAAAGGGGTAGATCTCGTGAAGCCCATATTGCCATCCCACCGTTATGAGCACAGTAGCCTCTTCATGCAGTAAATCCTCGCCACGTGACGGCGAGAACGCCAGAACAGCAGCAGACAACACAATGACATTGCGAACATACCAGCCGTTAAATGGGTCGTGCAATATTTTTTGTGGTGTTATTGTAGAATATGCCTGACAAATCGCTAGCGGGAAAGAAAATTCTGACCTGTGAAGCATAAGCCGAATTACCACTGAGATCTTCCTCTGCTTTTGTCACTTCCGGTTTTCGCTAGAAGTTACATGGGAGGAGGGGCGAGATAGCAAGCCCTTGATGCGCCGCCTGTAAGTTATGTCGCCGCGCGTCATGACCCCCGGTATCTTATTTTGGCCGTGCTGGCCGCTTTTGCCGGTTGATGCGTGCGAGGCGCTAGCAAGAGGCAGCACTCTATTGAAGGCTGTTGTAACTACGCGATGTCGTTGCTTACTTCCGAAATATTTCACGCACTCACCCGCTATCTGCGTAATTTGGAATACGACGAAGTGATGGAACGTGCAAGCGCTTTTTGTAAGTTCTAAATTTTCTTCTTTACGGAACGTCATAACATTTGCCTCACGTGTTCTCAGGAGCCTCAAATTTTTCAGAGCGGACACCTTTCTAAATGTGTTGAACAAGTATTAGAGGACCGCTTGAGAGCAGAATGATAACCTTGGGCGCTTTATCAGCGCTATAAAACACTAATAAGAAAAGTTCACAGAATCCAGTGGAAGATGCAGCGTAAAAGGAAAATCACTACCGTTGCGAAAACTTTTTTTGAACGGTTTGACTGGGGACCGGCCCCATTCGGAGTACTGATGTGTGCTGTGAAGGCTGTGCCGTGATCAGACCGGCCTGATCTCTGTTCTGGTATACAGGGTGTCCCAGTTATCACGCAACACGATTAAAAAAAGAGGTAACGGCGTTACTTGAAGCAGACCTAGTGCATATTGTTCCCAGTATGCTGTAGTAGCCGATACTATTTTTTTATTTAATGAGAGTTAATTAATTAGTCATAATTATAATCGTAACTCCAAAAGTACTCACCTAATTATCAACATGTCAATGACACAAATGTCGGCATGTTGAAATGGCATCTGTCTGTGGTACTTTCAACAACGTAGTGATTGCGTGCTCATTTTTTCCGGTTAATAAAGAAAGCCCGCGAAATACGAAAAATAACACGTGACTGCGCTCCCACCCGCAACAGAAAGCAGCGCCCTCAAACAAGTTTACTGCAAGCAATCGCTTTCCCTCTTTTTCGTTGCCAGAGACAGCGTTTCGCAAACTGGCAAAGGTGCAGGTCGGGTGCCAACCACATACGTCGCAGTCTTGCAGAGATTCCTTCCGCTCAATTCTTCGTCACTATCGTGATCCATATATCTCACGGCCAACTGTTCTCATTGGTAATGCCGCCGGCGCACTGTTCTGATAACAGCCCGACTGTGTAAGATCAAAGCGACGCGTTTCTTCGGACGGGAAGTGGCAGATAGCGCGATTCATATTCTTTTGCTTTCTGCATTTTTTTTTTCGTTGATACTGGCTACCTCTCAGTGAGCTTGTTTGAGGGCGCTGCTTCCTGATGCGCGCATCAGTATAGTCACGTGTCACTTTTCGTATTTCGCGGGCTTTCTTTATTAACAGGAAAAAATGAGCTCGCAATTAGTACGTTCTTGAAAGTAGCACAGGCAGACGTCATTTCAATAGGCCCACATCTGCCTCATTGACATTTTGATAATTCGGTGACTACTTTTGGAGTTACGAATATAATTATGAATAATTAATGAATTCTCATTAACGAAAAAATTAGTAGCGGCTACTACAGTATACTGGGAACAATATGCACTAGGTCTGCTTCAAGTAACGCCGTTCCTCTTTTTTTAATCGTGTTGCGTGATAACTGGTACACCCTGTATATAGATAGGGAGACAGCAGTTTGTGAGATATTGCAGTTCTTTAAAGGCACACTAAAGAGAAACAATGACTTGGTTTAGATTGACAAACTGCACTCTGAGAACTCTATTGCCATATGTTTAACTATCTTAGGTCCATTAATAGCGGAGAAAATCAAGGGTGAAGTTTCATTTTCAAATTTCGCGCCGAAATCTCTGCGCCTGACGTCGAAAATTTGAAAATGTATTTTTCGTATTTTCGCGACATTGGCTCGATGAAATTCTCGGAAACTTCGTATGCTAGGTCTATGGCACCCACAGATGACAATGTAGTTCATTTTTAATGATTGGAAGCTATGCAGGACCTGGTAGAAGCCTTCAAATTCTATTACGCCATGGTGTTTGGTGCGGGAATCTCAAGGTGGCGTCTCCACGCGCATTTTCTTTTCGCCCCTTTTCTCGCTTACCAAGCGTCATGTAGCGGCAAAAGTGGTGTTTTTAGGATTGTGAAATTGTACTAGTAAGTGAAAAATCGTTTTGCTCTTTAGTGTCTCTTTAAAGTGTGAAAATTTTGTTGAATCAATTTTCATTGCAGCTACTTCAACTGCAGCCTGATGAATCCGAGCCACGAGCGTTGCTCGGTGCCGTACTCGTGCTGCAAGCCCACCAACATGGACTCCGGTGAGCCTCAACTGCGGCCGCAATGTGCTGAACATGAGCGACTACGACGCCTGGTTCATCGTCAACATCGGCAACTGTCCGGACGCCCTGCATCGCTACGTCAAGGAGCACGTCATGATCATCGGCGGCAGTTGTCTCATCGCGGTCATCCTTCTCGCGTTCGTCGACATGATCACCAACGCGGTGATCGACGAGATCGACATCATATGCAAGATATACGAGCGCGTCCAAGCTGCCGAGCGAGACCGGTCGTAGCTGTATAGAGAGGACGCCGCCACACGTCTGTCGTTGCTATAGAATTATTACTCGATTGCGCGATATATAACGTGAGTAGAATATAGTTGGACATTTATAACCAAGTTCCTACATCCTGATATCTGCTGCTGAATATAATCATTATTACACTGAGTGCTGAGATTTATACTGGTCGCTTTCGTTTTTCGTGAGTTAAATTGATCACGATTTTTATCGTGCGCATGCTTTTTTTTCCCCCCCCCCCAGAAAATGAGTAATAATAACTTACTTTGCAAATGGAAGGAACTGAAATTCGGTCATGATATTCCAATTCTGAAATTAATTCAATAATTGCCCTGCAGGAGGTGCCCTGCAAAGAGATGCAATCGCCGCGCGAAGAGATGTCTCTCATTTCATGCGATAACTGTGTACCAGGCTTATGCCAAACGAACTGTGACGTGCAATCGTCGTTACAAATGATCGGTTTCTTTTGACACCGTCACAGTTTCGGACCGGCGAATTGAAGAAAGATGGCGAAAATTATTGCCTTGTGAAGCAACTTTCCTTAATGCGTTGTTATCTCTCAAAGACAACGCATCAAGTTTAGGCAACACTTAGGCAAATTGGAAAGGTAATTTCATTCCAAAGCTGTGCGGACGCCGCGGCCGGGACTCGATCCCGCGACCTGGGGGTCAGCAGCCAAGCACTATAATCATTAAACCACTGTGCCTGGTGAATCGAGTGAGAGGAGCCTAACTAAGCACATTGCGAATATTGAACCCCGATCAGCGACAGAAAACATTGTCACAGAATTGTGGGTTGTATTGGTAAATCTATAGTAATATGAGTGTATCGGCAGCACGAAGAGCATTCTACGAATGTTATATCTTGCGTGATGTAATTTACAAATTTTCTTACACCACTAGCAACCTCGCAACAATATAATATACCCGTGCTTCTCGTAAATCTGAACTTTGGTTTTACTACGCTTTCGTACCGAGTATGTTACAATCCATTAAGCCAAATTTGTCGAAAATTCTCTGTAATCATGTGCCTGCTATTAAGCTGTCTCGAAAAGAATTCAAGATCTCTTTCGTTAACTAGCAGACATATATGTTCTCGTATAGCGATTAATATAAAAAATACCAAGTTTTACGTTTTATTTCTTTGTTGTCTGCCCCGTTGGCTGTTTATTGAGTGTTACACATCTCACAATTTCTGTATCTGAGAATGTCATATTTATGTCTCTAGTATTGTATTAAAAATGCCCTATCGTGCGGTGATGTAGAGTGTCTCCTATAGGTTTAGTCTAGGTGCTTTTTATCGACTGCCTATAAATGCCTGAAACAAACATAATTTGATGCCAAGGTTCTGGATACCAAGTCTAAAGCAAGTATATGCGTCATAATATACTTTTAGTGTATTTTGCAGCAATTAATTGCAATTACAACGCAAACAATCGTTCACATATTGTACGTCCAGTCATGCTATATTTCTTCGTGAACCAAACTCACACCTACTCTAATCACATCCAATAGTTGTCTATTGGTAGCGAGCATTCATATCGAGGTAAAAAATTAAGTTCCTGCAGAAACGCCCCACGTGCAGCGCCTCGTTAAACACGGTACTGCCTTCGCCAAAGCGGTCACGTGTAGCAAAATATATTCACAGGAAGTGATATAAAGGAGCCTCAGGCAACAATACATCTTAATTTACCATTAGGTCTTCCTTGCCAATAGTGCGCAGAAATGGCAAAATTAAGTAGCGTCACCCAATGACGACGCCGTGTCGCGAACGATTCGAAATGTAGTTGCAATTTCACCCTCTTTCTATCTCATCTGACTCGGCTTGCGTTGCGCTGTTACCATTTTGCACAGAAGGACACAACTCTTTCGGTGAGTACAGCTAAGGCCGTTGTTCTTCTGGACTTGTGGGATAACCTACTGCATAGCGCAGAAGCTAACCACGTGGCGTGCTGTTCTTCACAAAAGTTGTGCCCCTCCCTCCATGTCCGAGGGTTATACCAACAGACACAGCGAACGCACACCGTTTGTGAGGAAACGCAAAAGATGAATACACCCACACTAAGGTAGCCAGACAAACAAACAAGCAAGCAAGCAAACAAACAAACAAACAAACAAACAAACAAACAAACAAACAAACAAACAAAAGAACAAACAAGGAAACAAACAAACAAGAAAGATACCTTTTTGTCAAAATTATGACCTGGCTAGAAGATTGACGATGTTTATGTGGTCCAGGCGGTGAATTAACATGCACTCATAGGCCTGAGTGATTGGACAATGCAGTAATCTACCATCATTGAGAACATGGCCAGGATAAGGAACTTGTCTTTGTCCTGTTCCTTTTCTTCTTATACAGTAGGAAATGTCAGCCGGAAAGAAAAACAAGAAAGGTGGATAAGTATTTTTATTGCGATAGCAATTATATGGACATGCTCGGGTGGTTTTTACCGTAGTCGTCGCCGTAGCCGTCGCCATCATGTACCGTATATATATATATATATATATATATATATATATATATATATATATATATATATATATATATATATATACAGGTTGTCCCACATAACGCACATGCGCGATAACAGATTATCGTCCGGAACAGATGAGCCAGACTTGGGCGCCGGCTGATCCGCGGTGAGGGGTGCGCAAACGCAACGGTTGTGAATTGCATGGGGCTCTTTTTGACAAACTTTGAGCGCACTTGCACAAGAATGGGCTTTGATCCGACGTCCTGGACTCAAAGACTTCTGAGTTTGTTGCCGGTGGAAGCCGCGCAAATTGTAGCTAGGTTAAGTGCCGAAGAAGCGGAATGTTACGAGGACGTAAAAAGGGCCCTGTTAGCAAAGTACAAGTTGTCGCCTGAAGCTTTCCGGCTTAAGTTTAGTAAATCAGTTAAGAAACCGAACGAAAGCTACTCAGAGTTCGCGTACAAGCTAGCAAGCTTCCAAGAAAACTGGCTAAAAGGTGCTGACGCGTTCGATGACAAGGCAAAAATGTTTGAAGAGATCTGCCTAGAGCAATTTTGTTCGACACTTCCTGAAAATTGAGGGAATGGATTCTCGCTAAGGTAGATGTGAGGACGGCCCGCAAGGCAGCAGAGTATGCAGATGACTACTGCGCAAAACACCGTTCTTTTGACGCAGAAAGAAACATGCGAGGCGCACGAGGCTCTACAGAAGAACAGAAGGAATTTAGAAAGACTGAGAAGAAAGATAACAATACCACAAAGCAGGAGTCTTTGGATTCACATTTAAACCAATCTTTTGAGGCGCAGAAGCCTATCGTATGCTTTAAATGCCAGAAACCAGGACACGTAGCTGCGGGGTGTCGCGTTCCAAAAGTATCGCGGATACAGTTCGTTATGGGGCAGGGCGAAGATTTGCTGCAACCTTACCTACATGACATGGAAGTTAACGGCTGAGAATGTAGTCTTGTGCGACACAGGTGCAACGTATGACGTGGTGCACTCTTCCCTAGTAAATTCTGGTGACTTTCACAGGCGATTACGTGTGCTTAAGGCCTTGGAAGAAGGCACTCTGAGCTTACCAGTAGCAAACGTAACATAGAAAAGGGCCCCGCCACGGTAGTCTAGTGGTTATGGCGCTCGACTGCTGACCCGAAGGTCGCGGGATCGAATCCCGGCCTTGGCGGCTGCATTTTCGATGGAGGCGAAAATGCTTGAGACCCGTGTGCTTAGATTTGGGTGCACGTTAAAGAACCCCAGGTGGTCTAAGAGCCCTCCACTACAGCGTCTCTCATAATCATATCGTGGTTTTGGGACGTTAAACCCCAGATATTATTATGAACATAGAAAGGGGCGTTCGGTGAAATTAAGACCGAAGCAGCTGTTTCGGATAGCGTAATGTCACAGTGTCCGTATTTTCTATCAAACAGAACGGCAAAAGAATTGCTGAATGCAGGCGTCACACTTGATATGAACCCTGTAGTGGTTGTCACGAGGTCGATGGCGAAAGAAACTGCCGCTCACCAAGAGCCGTCGTCACGCGTTGTCAGTGCCGAGGGTCAGAAACGGGGTCAGTCAGATAATAGCGGTGAGGCAAACTCAGACACGCATGAAACCGCCCTCGAGGAAGGCGAACAGGCACCGTGTTTCATTCCACCCACGAGCTGCGATTTTCAGGCGTTATCTTCCGTCGACCTTGACAAAATGTCGCCAAAGCGTCGCAAAGCAAGGCACAGGCAGTGGTTCGTTCTATGAAAGAAGTGGCATTTCGTACCGGGAACTAGTTTGCACCGCGAGTTTCGGGGCAAGAAAGGCGCAAGCGCTGACCAAATCGTGGTCCCTCTAAAGTACCGCGAGAACATACTGGAACTTTCCCATCGGGCAGGCTGGTCTGGTCATCTCGGAATTACCAAGACAAAAGCGAGGCTGCTAAGCGAGTATTACTGGCCAGGCTGTTTTAAAGATGTGGAGGAGTTTGTTCGTAGTTGTGACGTTTGTCAGCGAACTGGCAGACCACACGAGAAACACAAGGCTCCTATGACTGCAGTTCCTATAATTACTGAGCCGTTTCGTCGAGTCGTAGTTGACATTGTGGGGCCCTTGCCGGTGACGAAGTCGGGATATAAATATCTTTTGACGATGGCGTGCCCTGCAACTAAATTTCCAGAGGCAATGCCGCTGCGTTGTCCTACATCGGCAGAAATAGTAGACGCCCTCCTTTTGATCTTTTCCCGCGTGGGTTTTCCTAGTGAAATACAGTCGGATCTCGGCAGTGTCTTCACAAGCGAGTTAACAACCACCTTTCTTAACAGGTGCGGTATCAAGATACACCACAGCTCTATTCAACATCCACAAAGAAACAGTGTAGAGAGGGTTCAGTCTGTAATGAAGCGGGTATTGCGGGCTTTGTGTTACGAGCAAAAAAAAAAAAAAGAATGAGACACTGCGTTACCAGCTCTGCTCTTTGCCTTACGTTCGGTGGCACATGAATCGACAGGTTTTAGCCCAGCAGAGCTCGTGTACGGGAGGGCGCTGCGCTCCCCGCTTAGGCTAGTTCGTGAAAACTGGGATGAGAAGGGTAGCGATCCTACTGTGGTCGAGTACGTTTGCGACCTACTGCAGCGCCTGTATGACACGCAGGCTCTGGTGGAAGCTAATATATGCTTGAAGCTAAGACAAAAGCAAAAAAGCACTACGACAAAAACAGCAGTGCGCGCCAGTTTCACGAAGGGCAAAAGGTGCTTATGTTGCGTACTTCTAAAGCTAACAAGTTGGAGGTACACTGGGAAGGCCCCGGGACGATACAACGCCAACTTTCAGACACAACCTACGTTGTTAAACTGCCAGGTCGTAGGAAGGAAGTACGTATCTATCACAGCAGCCTTATGAATCCCTATGTAGAGCGTGTGCAGGTTGTGAACTT
The DNA here is from genome assembly GCA_030522465.1 of Rhipicephalus appendiculatus. NCBI lineage: Eukaryota > Metazoa > Arthropoda > Arachnida > Ixodida > Ixodidae > Rhipicephalus > Rhipicephalus appendiculatus. The sequence continues at coordinate 992,938 of JALIZH010019845.1, forward strand.
GGGGTTAAATCAACCCGAAGAAGTAGCAGCCGAACTTCCTGACACTCCCCGTTACATGACTTGTTTTTCTGAGGATGAAATCCTTAATTTGACAGCAGACAGTGCTGCTCTAAGTGAAAGCCAGCTTGAAGATTTAACAAATTTGATAGTTGAGCACAGACAAGCGTTCTCAAAGGTGCCCGGTTGGACCACTCTGACGACTCATGATATTGAGCTTACACCAGAAGCTGACAACCCAACATCGCACAACAACAGGCGATGTGAAGTGTACAGATGTTCACCGCGCCATGAAAAATTGGTGAGGGAGGCAGTTGATCAGATGCTGGCGCTTAAAGTGGCCGAACGAGGTGAAGGAAGCTTCATGTCACCAATGATAATTGTAGAAACTAACAGTAAAGAACCGCGGCCGTGTATCGATTACCGTAAGGTTAACTCTGTAACTGTTACCAAAGTGTATCACTTACCGCACATAAAAGACTGCCTTGAAAAGGTGAGCAAAGCTAAGTTTATCTCTACGCTCAATTTAGTGCGAGGGTACTGGCAAGTGCCGCTAACAGAGCAAACGAATTGGCTGCCTTCGTGACGCCTTTCGGCACCTTCCGGCGTTTGGTTCTTCCATTCGGTCTTAAAAATGCCCCCCTTCGCCTTTTCGAGACTCATGGATCAAGTGCTAGCTGGAGCGGAGGACATTCGCACTACCGTATCTCGACGACATCGCAGTATTTTCAAATACTTGGCCGAGCACGTGAACCATTTGCGCGATGTTCTAAGTCGCATTGGCGAGGCTGGCCTAACTTTAACAGCCCAGAAGTGCAAATCAGGTCACTCAGAAGTCGACTACATGGGTCACAGAATAGGTCAAGGACATCGAAGTCCCCTTGATTTAAAGGTTCTGCCAATCAAGGACTTCCCTCAGCCGGAAACGAAAACTGAGCTCCGTAATTTCTTAGGGATGGAAGGCTAGTACCAAGACTATATCAAGTATTTCTCTCAAGTTGCTAGCCCTTACAGACGCGCTGAAAAAAGACGCTCCTACACGTGTACAAGGACGAAGCAAAACAAGCTGCCTTTAATTCTTTGAAGATAGCTCTCACCGCCAAGCCCTTCCTGGCAAGCCCAGACCACTCGAAACCCTTTCTTGTGCAGTTTGACGCTAGCGAAAAAGGGGTAGGTGTAGTTTTGAGTCAGGAAGACGAGCACGGGCATGAACATCCTATTTTGTACGCAAGCCGAAAGCTGTCTGCTCGCGAACAAACTGTTCCTGTTATTTAACTGGTTCAGAATTCATTTTTCATTACAGATCATCGTCCGCTCACGTGGCTTCAACAGATGTCCAACAAAAGTGGCAGGCTGTTACGTTGGAGCCTCAGTTTGCAACCGTACGCGTTTACGGTTAACCGTAAGAAAGGATCGCTGCACGCAAATGCAGATCGTCTCAGCAGGGCTTTCTCTCCCTCGCAGGTCGGCATAGAGGCACCAAAGCCTTGATTCAGTATTCACATGGAACCGTAACTGTCGCAAGTCCTTGACAGTCAATTTTATTCCAATTGGAAGGTTTCCAAAACACTCTGCGTATGAGGGTCTAGCCTGGCCGCACTCGGCAGTTGTTTGTGGTGTTTGCGGGGGTGCTAGCTGCATCGCCTATGCCCAGGACCCTGGCCCGGGATTCGTGCCCTCGGCGACGCCTGCAGTTTCCTGCCACGCCATGCACTCCACATTTCCGCACATCGGCCTACGAGACCACCGGACCCTGCGCGCGTCCGTAAAGGACGCATCCTTCGACTTAAAAACCGAGCACCGAGTCATCTGACATCGGACGGTCAGACGTCACATCGCCGGATCCTTGAACGTCGTCGCCAAGTACTTTGGCGCTTCTGTGCACCTCGGAACTGCCCATCAAGCGCGCCGCCGGCTGAACTGGTGAAAATCTCCGAAAGTGCTGTTACATCGAAGTCTTCGACGAACCTTTCGCAAAAACCAGTGCATGTGCAGCCTTCTTTACCCCCCTTGGTGGCCTTCCGTGGGGAGGGGCTGTTGCGCACCGCTCACCGCTTATCAGCCGGCGCCTAAGTCCGGCTCATCTATTCCGGACGATAATCTGTTACCGCGCATGTGCGTTTATATGTTTTCCCTCGCCCTTTGATCACGGCGTTTCTTTATAGAGGACTGCGTATCACGCCGTGGGCACTTCTTTTGTACACCTTCTTTCGGCAAGCATGCCGCATCAAAAAGTACGTTCTTCCTTCTCGCGGCGTCTTTTCCTCCCGGCTTGAAGCCCAACTCGGCCAAACGCAACATCCTGCTTAAGAATTACTAATCGCAAGCTTCCTCCTTCTCCTGTGTGTATTTCTTCTAGATTTTTATTAATAAAGAAATAGTTATTCCTAAACATTACTGAAAAACAATGTCGTTATGTAAAACCCACAAGAATTAATGCGGATTTATCAATCAAACTAAGTAATTCCTTTGCCTCACGCAAGAACGGGCAGACTATTCTCTGTCCTTCGGCTTTCTCCTCCTTTCCCAAGCCGAGTTCGCGCCCGTGCCCTGTGCCGCTCTTCATTATTACAAAAGTGTCATACAAATGCGTAACATAATTCGAAAACACTTTATTATGCCCGCCTCATAAACACAGTGATTAACTCCAGGGCCAACCATTCCAGATTCGCTGCGGAACCATCTCCGCAGGGCTTTCAGGCGGTGATTTCTTTAGTGACACTAGCAACAACTTATACCACTTGCTATCATTCCTGACCACCCTGTCAAGCGCCGGTGGAACGTGTCCGAAAATTGTTGCAAAAATAAAAATAATTTAAAGAGATATAATAGGTTAATGTAAGGATTCTCTTTGACAGATGGACATTAAAGGGCCAGTAAACAGCCTCGCGGTCAAAAATAAGTGATGAAGCGATAACTGTGCACTTGTACGATGTCAACATGCTGCCGCAAGTCTTTCGCGAATAACTGTTCTAATAAAGGAAGGTACAGGCTATAGAACAACCCGCTTCAGCTGGATTCGGTTTCTCGCTCGGCCTTTTCACCCTTCTCGGTAGCCAAGAAGCGTAGGTGTAGCCTGCTGTCGTGAATAAGCCCACTTTGGCCAACGTAACACGACGTCACCGAATAGGTCGTCGGCGAGCAGCCAACCAACGAGCGAGGCTTTCTCCACGTGTCGCTTGTGTCGGAGTTGTTCGAAGGTCACCCTAGCGACGCGGCGAAGAAGCGCGGTAAATGTGCGGCGAAATACCCTATCACCGCAAAGCCAAGGCAACGTTCCGTCGGGTAGAAGACCAATCCACAGGGGTCGGTGCAACGTAATGCCGTCCATGGGCACGATTGCGCGACTTCGCGTACGAGGAGGATCGGACAGGCACTGGAGAGGGCCGCGAGAATTGTCCTTCGAAAAAATAAAGCGTCTGCGCGGCGCTGTGCTATTCATGAAACATGATCACCGCTGTCTGCACGAAGTGACAAGCTTGTTTGGGATATTTAAAGCAAAGTCGGAGCCTGCTTTGCGGGCCCTTTGAGGAATATTATAAACTACATTTGAGTCGTACAATTAGAGTAGATTGGTAAAAACAACAATTACATGTGAGGAGCCCATGGGATCGGGCTGAAAGCAGTCCCTGGCGTATTAAATCTCAACCACACTCTTCATTCTATGTGGCTTCACCTGCGCGCCGAGCAGAAAGTTCGCCTACGGAAAATACCTAAGCACACGAACGCCGAAAAAGAGATGGAATGGCTTAAGCTAAGGGTTGTAAATAATGGAGCAGATATTAAGGTGAGCTGCAAACTGAAATACGCTAAAGAATCGCTGGCATGTGTAGTATTAACATCACATCCACGTCGACGCACGCTCTCGCTCGGTCTTCCCTCCCGTCGCTCAAACTGTGCGGAGGGTTACAGTGTTCGCCTCAGTGCGTCAGAATTGGCGGCTGGGGTAGAATGCACTTGCTCAGGCACTCGCCTAGGTGTCGCGTGCCTCGCCCTTTCTTCTCCCTCCTCACAGAAGACCACGCGACCGTTACGTCACTAGTTGTGGGTGAGCCATGGTACGAGTGAACCACTAGAGGGGTAGTCGTCTCGCTGGCGTCGGACGCGTGACACCGTCGACGTCTCATTGGGCGCAAAGCATTGGTCACTGACGGTTGAATAATCGCGACGGTCGTGACACCTGGTTCGCGCCATTTTAAGAATCCTGTGTACCTTCGCGTCCCGTGTCCCCTCTAGTACTTGTGCGCACCGGGTGCCGCGACCGACGAGATCAATGTAGCGTCTGTGATCACGGGTAACATCATCGGCTTCCCCTCTCCCGTTGCTGCTGCAGCACAGTGAGCCCCCACACTTCTTCTAGTTAACTGTAGCCGTTGAAAGGCGTCTGCGTGTGCGCTGCTAATACTTTACGGACAGCGTCGGTCCGCCTGCTTATGTTACCAGTTGGTTTTCTGGGTGTGCCGCGGTACAGTGAAGTAGGCAATGGGAAGAGGACTGACTGGCGTTGCACGCGCAAAGCCTTCGATATCTTCGTGGCCACTACGGAGAACGCCAGGGCATACTAACTGCCAAAAGTCCACTACCAGAACCTCATTCAATGATTAAAACAGCTTCCAAATTCCTATTCAGTATGAAATTATTTACTAAATATCTAGGCAAATGCGTGAGTAAGATATTCAGTAAACTGGGCGGGTTATGCGAAATCGGCTGCTACCTTGAAACCTACCGAGAGCACGTGACGGCTGCTACCGAAAGAACGTGAAGCGGGGACGCTCTGAACTGAAGGCAGCGCGCTTCCAATGCTCATGTGAATAAAACGCATCTTTAATCTTGTGCCTATTTATCACGGGGTTGAGTCTGATAGCAGTGTCTGGAACACCATCGTTTAAACAGGCTCGTAGCATTGGACATTGGTGGTAAAACGATAGAAAACGATCGTACTACATCAGAAAAGTCATTACGCCGAAACTCAGGAACAAACCTCCATCGTAACAAAATTGAGTGGTTCCTATAAGTTATCGTAGCTCGCAAAGATTGGAAAAAGGAAGCGGGAAAGTACAGTTGACGAACCATGCCATACGGTAGGCGCAGTGAATACCCAAGTTCAGTGCTTTATTTCGCTGCAGTGTCGCGTTGTCCATTGCCCCTCAACCCGAAGAACCAGCTTGGTGTCGGTGTTCTGATGGCTCACTGAGCTCGCTCTTCCATTTCTTCACGATCATAGTCCAAGGGAAAAATCAATGCCGTGGTTTCGTCGGGGGCCAGAATCAATGCCACTGCAAAGAAACATTCCAATGATCATGTGCGTTCTAACTTTAATGGTCGAGGCCGGCGGTATTTAGTATAGACTGTTAGTAGAGGTGAAGCTACGTACGGAATACCACTGTCTCGGAGTCTTGCCGCACTCACTTATACTTGGACAGCCCACTAACAATGATATAGGCCTCCAGTTGACTTGCATGTCTGTCGAATTAGTTCTTAAGTCATATCTACTGAATTGACAAAAAATTAGCGCAGCTTGCACCAAGTCACGCTCGGCTGGGTCACAGCATAACTAGTGCACATCCAGCTAGTTCCGGCTTGACTAGGCTTTGATCCTCTCACCTCTATCTCTACCACCCGTTGCTATACGGTACTATCTATATTTTGGCTATGCTTCCTGTGTCGTTTTTATATCTTTTCAGTCCGTGTCTTTCCATCTATTCCTTATCTACGTCTCTTTGTTTCTCTCTCATTTTATCTTTTTTTGTCTTACTTCCCTATGATTCTCTCTTTTGTTCTCTTTCTATTTCTTGTTATGTCTTTGTCTCTGTCTCTCTTTCTGTAGGCGTTCTCTCGCCTTTTATCTTTTCCAATATTTCTTTCCTTTCCATCTATGTATTTGTCTCTTTCTCTTTCTTTTGACGTCTTTTTCTTTCTCTGCAATCATTCTCTCCTCCTGCTTTACCTCCTACTGGCTCTCATATCTCACCTCCTCACCCTCACTTTCCTTTTAAATGCGAAGCATTTCTTCGTGTACTGCAGGCATTTTGAGCCTATCTATCTATCTATCTATCTATCTATCTATCTATCTATCTATCTATCTATCTATCTATCTATCTATCTATCTATCTATCTATCTATCTATCTATCTATCTATCTATCTATCTATCTATCTATCTATCTATCTATCTATCTATCCGCCTACATCTGGTTGCTTTTGTGATCACCCCTTTAATTTGGGGTGGACCAAAATTAGTATGCGAGGGTAATATGCCTTGACGAAAATGACCTCGCTCCATATCCATTCATCTTCAGCATTGCTATCATCCTTACCAAAATTCACGTTTATACTCACGTCTATTCACACGTATTCCAAAGCAGTATCGTTCATACAACATTTCAATATTTATTGATCACAGGCGTGAAGTACGTAATGGGTTCCTTGACCTCCCCCCGCCAACTCTTCCAGGGAAGCTTTTGATAAATATATCTTATATTGTCATCTCTTTCAAGAAAAATGTCCTTACACGTTTGCAATTACTCATCCCTCGTATTCTAAGGTACTGTGTCAAAAGGCGCCAACAAGAGCACCGATAACATGAGATATTGGTTTTAAAAAGCTTTGACACCATGGTCGAACGCGCTAATTCTAGGCTAACGTACTCATGAGTCGACTCACTCGGACTCACTCAGACTAAGATCGAGCCGTGAGTCTGAGTCTGAGTGAGTCCGGGTGAGTAATATTTTGGTGAGTTTGAGTCCGAGTGAGTCCTGTTGAAGAAAATTTTAGTGAGTGTGAGTCCGGCTCAGGAAAATTTTGGTGAATCTGAGTGCGATTGAGCCCTAAGCGCAAAACATATTTCATGAGTGAGTCTGAGTGAGCTCCAAAGGTTTTGCCGGCCTATGCTCGCTGGTCATGACATGAATGATGTGGCAATGCCGTCGCGTACGTAGTCATAACCTTTTACTCCAGACAAGTGCGGCACAGACCCGTATACCACGGGTCACGGTATGCGGGTATGTACCACAGTAGATTCATGGTTTATATCTACCCAGGAACAGCGAGAACAGACATTGGTAATTTTTACGCGAGAGCATTAGGAAAAAGCTAACATCGGCAACGTTGACCCGACGAACGCAAAGAATAAATGTCGAGGTCCCAGCAGGAATCGAACCTAAGCATTCGGCGTGCCGATCTAATATTACAGCACAGAGCCACGCCAGGTCTCGGAACTGCTTTTCAAAAAGAGCCTAATGTTCTTGAAACGTCAATTGTGGTTAGCAGTGCTGGATATCCAGTTTTATAAACATTACACACTACTACTATGATACGGCCGTCATGTCGGGTTAACGTCAGTTATAGTTAAGTGTCATCCACTGAAGTTGATTTATGTAGCAATGTTCAGGGCTACGATCCTCGTGAGTACAAGCGCTACATTTCAGCTTACCGCTTATGGTGCTGCTAATACCCATGTTGCTTTTGGCATCGTTGCGCAACTGTCAACAACTGGTTATATAAAACATATGTGACTGTTCAAGATATGTCTGTGCTTAGAAGATTTGTAGATATCTTTAGCGTCATGTCGTAACGTTTGAGTCATTAAATAAAGGGAACCATGTGTAGATGTGAAGCAGCGGGCGCTAACGCTTACACTGGCGGCGGCGTTGACGCTGGCGCTCATCGCGGCGTTGCGCAGGAGAGAAACCTGGGGAGGCGCAAAGCACGCAGTGATGGAGAGGTGTTTCCTGCTGGAACATGCCAATCTCTGCTAATGGGCAATGAGAGACAGAAGACTCCGACTGGACCCAGAGACCCGCAGTCCGCTTTTAGTTACCGCACACGCTGCGAATTTTTATTGTTCAACAACGCACAGGAGAAATCTCCCACCGGCACCACCTTGGAGGTCAAGATCCACTGCCATATATACGGAATGGCCAGTGAACGGTTGTGCAGCGCGAGCAGTCGGTTTTTTCAACCAAGAAACTCGCTAGCAGACGCTGCCTGCGTCTGCGTCGCGAGGCGAGAGAGGGGGGGGAGCGTAGGAGAGGAGGGAGAGGGGCGGGGGGAGCGCGCATGCGCAGTGGGAGTGTGGACGCCGTGGGCAGGGATGCCTAGAGGGGGAGAGGGGGGGGAGCGTAGAGGAGAGAGAGGGGGGGGACGCGCATGCGCAGTGGGAGTGTGGACGCCACGGGCAGAGATGCCTAGAGGAGAGAGGGGGGGAGCTTAGGAGGGGAGAGAGGAGGGCAGGTGCATGCGCCGTGAGGGTGTGGTTGCCGCGGGGAGGGATGCCTAGAGGAGAGAGAGGGGGGAGAGGAGGTTTTTTATTTTTATTTTTTTTGAAAGGGTTTGCGCATGCGCAGTAAGGGTGGGCACGCGGCACACCACCACCACCGGATTAAGCTTCGCCATAAGATGCTTCACATCTAAAAAATACAACACAGTCACCTTCCCTCCGCATGCTTCGCATAACATCGAATGCCAAGGTACGTGGAATCTGCCTCATTTTTTTTATACCTCCTTCCTATAGTATAATATAGAAGCCTATGCTACGTTCTGCTAGTGTGCCCGGGTAGCCGAATGATTGCGAAGCTTTCCTTCGAATTGTTGGGACGCGGGTTCGAGCCTAAGATTTTTTTTCGCCAAGAATTTCTCTTATTCACTTGCTTTCTTTCTTTTTATTTTTTTTTCTTTCATGCTGTTTTTCTCTTTCTCTCAAGTCGTTCTCTTGGGAATCCCGCGAGCTTTGGGTCAGCAGTCGCGTGCCATAATCAGTAGGTATTGTGGCGCAAAATTATGTAGATAAGCAATAGGGAAACTTGATCAAGGCAACGCAGATATCACGAAAAGCACGGGTGGTAAGCGTCAGCGTCGAAATGTAGTATTGGGTAAAATGCGTGAGCTCTTTATTCATGACCATAGTAGGGTGCATGACTCATTATTCTTTCGAACATAGTCGCTCGGGTTTTTGTAGGTTCTAGAGAATACACTACTTACCAAGTTGCGCCTGCGATCTGATTAAAAACAAGAATAACCGCTTGGCAATAGGCGAAATTCCAGAAGGTCCCGAAGCGCGAAGGTGCGTCTTCTATCTATGCAAATAAACATGACACTACTTCGCCACCGGTCTTATATATCGGCCCGGTATCACGTGGTTCATATGCTCGTACGCCTAAAGTGCAACCTCCGGAGAGGTGGAAAGGTGTTCCGCTGTCGCCGTCAAGAAAAAATCGGTCAGAGACCAGCGTTGCTCGTATTCCGGTGTTCTGCCCGCATAGGCAACGAAGCGGGCGGATTTCTGGTGAATTTTGCGCCTTTTGGCCCCATCATGACAAAGTGTGAATTCGCCTTTGAAATTCGTTGCTTCTCGACCAGAGTCAGATGTGGAGAGTTTGTCATGACGATGCCACAAATAGCCTCAACAAAGCCAAATCGCAGACGTTCAGCAGCCAAAATAAATGGATCTTCATACCTACCGACAATTTCTACCGTTACGCCGACCGTAGCTACCGACAATCTCACCCTCTACGCCGAAACAGGGGCCCTACCTAGAGGCAGTGCAGCAGAGGTGGCCAAGTTCTTTGTAGATGACATCTTGCTGCGTCATGGTGCTCCAGAGGTCCTCATAACTGACAGAGGTACGGCCTTAACAGCTGACTTAGCTTAGGCGACATTGAAATAGACAAGTCACCGCCTCACCACCGCCTACCACCCACCGAGCAATGGCCTCAACGAGTGTCTCAACAAGACCATCGCCGACATGCTGGACGTGTACGCCGACGTCACGTCGAGCACAAGACGCGGGATGCCATCGTCCCTACGTGAGCTTCGCATACAAGACGGTCGTCCAGGAGACGACAGAAATGACGCCATACAAGTTGGTTAACGGTGTGATAATATGTGGTGCGCGGAAGCGAAAACGAAAGTCAAGAACGACGATAGTGTGCCGTGGGGTGGCTAAGTGGTTGTGGTTGTGCTCGTATGGGCCGTCTGGTGTGGACGAAGAAGACATCGGCAGCTCGTGAGGCACGGCCTCGGGGGTGCGAGACCCTTGCCTTTAGTAGTGCGCGAGGTTGTTGTTCGAGGCAGAGCAGCGCTCGAAGGCAGACTGTTCTCGGCTGGACGTCCGGTCCGGGGAACTGGGTGACGTCCTCTAGGCGCTGGACTGTTCCTCCCCTCCTGCTGGGTGACCGGCTCAGGGACCCGACGACGCGCGGCTGTTCCGGCTGCCGTACCTGACAGCTGGGCAACCGACGGACGAAGCCTGCACTCCGGCTGGGCGACTGGCCCAGTGATCAGGCAAGGTGCGGCTGTTCTGGCTGCCGTCCCGAGCGGCTGCGAGTTCCGGTGTGCTCTGGGCCGCATTCACTTCTGCCGTTCCGGGTGGCTGGCACGACCCCGGTGCGCTGCCGGGACGAACCCGGTGGCTGATTGCTGCTGATCTACCAAGCTACCGCTACCGTACTGTTGCGGCTGCGGCAGAATGCCTTGTCATGGCGTGGGCCGACTCACGTTGAGGACATCAGCGAGCCAGGCGTCACGCTGTCCCCGAGCGGTCGGCGTCGAACAAGCCACAGATTGACACGGCGAGACTTTTCACTCAGATACACATTTAGTGTCAGACTGCATGTGACCGACTATTTTCAGTCAAAGTCACACTTATGTAGCTTAGCTCGCGTACCTTATGTTATGAATGTAAGTGTGTTTGTCCATGCAGGAATAAAAGTGTGAACGTGTTTTTATGCACTGGCGTGCTGTTTGGTTCTTTCTGGAGCGGTCCTGCCCCAATAACACCACATACGGAAGGAACCAGGCAACCGACGCTCGAAGATATGCGACCCAACGTAACCGACGAAGAAAACATCGACGTCACTGTGTACCTTCAGCGCGCGGAAGCCCGACAACTCGCCCACTTACACATTAAAAATCAGCAGAGGACCGACAGCCGCCGTTAAAATCTTCGACAACGCTTCGTGGAATACAAGCCCGGCGACCGTGTTTGGGTCGGGACGCGATACCCCGATGTGGCTTTAGTGAAAAGCTTCTTCGTCGATACATCGGACCATACAAGGTGCTTCGACGTCTCGGCGCTCTAGACTACGTGGTTATTCCGAACGGCGACACAAACTGTTCATGTCGTGCGCCTCAAACCATTTTCTACTGGTTAGTGACCTATAGGACTGTATTTTTGCTTTATTATTCTCACATAATTGTGTATGCACTTCTATGCGTCCATGTGGTGCTACAAGGATCGGGATGGTGCTTTTTGTCAGTGGGGCAATGCCACACTACATTCGCGCTTCTTTCTATTTTTTGTTACCACGCCATTACACGTGTAAATGCTGCCTTTCGCAAACCACGCCCGAATGACTGGGAACAATCTAGATAATCTTAGAGCCTTTCGATTAGATTACGGGCACAACGCGAAGATAAGAATTTTTTCTGGGACTCAAGTGGCCGCTAGCGATAAGCGCTAGAATCTTCGATGACACATCTATAAATGCCGATGCCCTTCACCAATTGACAGTTTTATCGACGGTCGACGCTCTGTTTGCCGATATCAGTGTACAGTGTGTGTTGCTATAGGCTCCACGCAGATGTAACTCCGCTGCGGATGAAGGCGCCTCTAGGGGCAGCAAGCGCAGACTTGACGGGATGCTATCACCCGCTCGCACTGGGGTGCAATTGCTGGAACTATGCCATTTCCGATTCCTAAAGTCTTTCGTGCTTTTTCACGCTTGACCAGTGGCTAGCTGAAGACGCGCCGTGACGACAAGCTCGGCTGCACTGGTTGAAATTGGCGCAGTGAAATGCAGTGCCATGGCTGCTCGATGGGAAGCGCCTTTTAACTTAGCGGGCCGTGACAGAGCAATCGCTGATGTTTCAAGCAGCCGCCTGGTTTGCTGCCGCGTTAGCACAGGGGTGTTGGAGCTGCGATCGTTTAGTGAGGGAAGGGACCCGCGCGCACAGCGTCGTTCAAAGGGCTCGTCACCTCCGTTGTCGTCTTCCCCAACCTCATGTGTTTTATGTTGCCGCGTTCGCCTGAGGGTGAGCGAGGTGTGCCGAAAAAGAAGCACACGCGCTAACACTACGGTTCATGACGGCTGCTAACAATTTAACGTGTTTTGAATACAAACCGGAAACAAAACGCCACAAGGCGAAGCACAAAAGCACGGCGCACTGGACTGCGGCAAACTGCGTCGTCTGCGCCCGTATCCCGACAAGTTTGCTACCATGGCCGCTTTGGCACTGGAGGCCGCGCGTGACTGTGGGGGGCTCCTAACGTATGTACGGTGCCTATAGTTTGAGTCATCGTTTTTCGGGCACAGCTTCGCTCCAATATGAGCAAGAAAATGCTATTTTTGGATTGCAATTAGACCAAGTTTACTTTTTAACGGGAGCAGCCAAACTGCGATTTTCTGTTGTGTTTCATCGTTTTGTTTTCGGCCACCTTTTTGCTGGCGTGAAGTTATGAAACGCGACTGTATTCAATCTGTAGTTAAACAAAACGAAGAGGCAATAGGGCAATAAACTACATAACCTACCCATTATGGTGGCGACAAGCAGAAAAAGACTGCTTCCTTGCTGACCTCTCATGATGTATTCCCCACTGAAATACATAAAAAAGATCGCGAAGGCAAATGAGCAAAAGTGATAACACATTTCAAATTTTGTAGTGTAAATGTTGGGGCGTATAAAAATTTGTCAAGGAAACTCCACAAAAAGTACATTTTTTTTGTTTAGAGCATTATGCACCAAACAAAATCAATACGGATATTTCACGGAAAGCACGCTTTGATATCAATCATTTTGTAACGACATCTATTGAGGGAAACGAATAAGATGTGTTTAATGAAGAGGGTTAGTAGTTCGCTGTTCTTTACACTGCCTGACTTCATTCGGTTCTTCGCCCTTCACTATCGCAGAACAGCTCGGCTAAGACCTACAAATAAAAAAAGAACATTTATCAAAGCGAGAATCGTTTCATGTAAGCGCTTTCGGAGATTTATTTATCGTATGGTTTAAGTGACCAGGCATTGGGTAAAACAGCTTCTAGAATTAAAAACGAGTAAGTACTCTCCAAGAGGTTTCTTTGGGCGCTATCACACTGTTTATACATATGGGCACGGTGTGTCTATATGTGGATTCATTTTGTCCTGTCGCGTATGTGTGCTACAAAGAAACCTATTGAATTTGTGCCACAAACAAGCCCGCATCGCATCCCTCGAGGAAGTACTGCTTGGAGTATTCATACTATCAATATCGTGAGTTAGCAAAAGACGACACCGCAAGTACCTACACAAACCCTCCAGATGCTCTAGTGGTGATTCCTGCATGCCTGCTGACCCGAAGGAGAAGGGTTCAAATCCCGGCTGCACCACCCGCATTTCGATCGAGGCGAAATGCCAGAGGTCCGTGTGTTGCACTTGTGTGCGGGTTACAGGACCCCAAGGGGTGGAAATTTCTGAAGCGCTCCACTGCGCGTCTGTCATAATTTTATGGTGGTTTTGGGACGTAAACAGCAACACCTATTAAGTTCCTTTTTATGTTTTCTGATTCTGAGCTCTCCGCAGTTAATTTGGAATGGAAAGCGCTTTCCAGAATTCCACGCAGGACATGCAATTACTCTGTCGCGTTAATCTTTTGGGTTAAATTACCACTCCAGCAAGCCTGACAAGGAATTATGCCCTCCACCAAAACATATACTAAAGTCCGTAATAGGCGTCTTTCTATGATACGAAAACGGCATATGCGTTATAAATTTTGGTAACGTACTACATCATTAGGAAATGATCAGCGTGCAGTATTAACCATTCAATAGGAACAAAGAAGAACTCACATATTAAGAGACAAGCCTGCCTTGGGCAATTCCTCCTTTCATCAGTTAATGCTTGTATAGCGTTATTGTATTCTACACGAGACTATATTACTCTTCAATAAAGTGGAACGAAAATGAGAGAAAGAATGAATAATATATATATGAGCACTCTCACCGTGTAACTATCGCAGAAGCAAGCAGGTAGCAGTCGCGGTGATCTGTGGTAATGTGAACAGTCCTTTCATGCACGCTTTTATATACACGAATTCACTACGTCGGCGAATGATGTAATCCACCAGGACTGAAAAGCAAATTACAAATTGGATAAATCTAGATATCCCTGTCTCTGGTACGGTAACAAACAAAGCTAAAGACTGTATGGTGGACCCTGTCACATCAAATTTTCGTCATACGTTAAGTTGTAATGCAACGTATGCATATGACTTGAAAATAACAATCATACTGTCTATCCTCCACATAAGCACTATCACCAGACGTATAACTCTGTCGAGTAATTATATGATCCAGAGACTAAGCCTCCCCACCTGGCAGATTGTACGACATCCAATTACACTTGCAGACCTTGTCCCCAGACAAGAAAAGAAATAAAATGTATCAAAACGCAATCATACTGTCTATCCTCCACATAAGCCAATATCAGCAGACGTATAACTGTGTCGAGTAATTATCTAACCGAATGATCCAGATACTAAGCCTCCCCAGCCTGGCAGCTTGTACGACATGGAAACAAATTGTACGACATCCAATTACACTTGCAAGACCTTGTCCCCAGACAAGCGCAGAAATAAAACATATATTTCCTTTTTTGAGGACGCTTATCTTTCTAATATAGGCACGTGCTATGAATTCACAATGAATAAGAAAAAAAAAGAACCTATTTTCCTCTAGAAATGGCTACTTGACCCGTATGACCAAGCGAACGTTTCATCCTTAAGCATCATTAAGTATTTGTGTATTTGACGTTCAGGTTTCCTCAGAATTATTAAGAACACCGGAAAGGCTGGTGCTGACCGGAGGAGCACGCCGATGCAAAAAAAAATAGTGCTGTTGTTGTAGCCTGGGTATCATCTTTGGCGAGATGTAATCACTCCATACTGCGTCTCGAATGGAGTTACCTTGCTCCAAAAGGATAGTGTTAGGGGCTTATTAGCGCTAACAAATTGTCCAGCCTTTCTCAGCACGATTAAAATTCGCCCACCATAACAAATGCTACCCAGTCAGGATTGTTATGTCTAAAACATAAATGCCGCAAGACAAAATAAAAATCCACTGGCACCCAAGCATTCGAACTCGCGCGCACTTGCGCGCATGCTCAGAAGCGTCAGCACAGAAAACGCGCCACTGACTTAATTATCCCAGTCCTTCGGCGAATATGCACGCCATACAAGCTTTTTCGAGCAAGGCAACGCCACTTCTGACGCACTAGGGAGCGAAGCTTGCTTGGCAGCGAAGGAGAGAGGGATTCTTGGCCTGGGCTTACCATGTCTTGATTGTTACACCATTTTGAACAGCCGGTGAGTGGCCGGCTGATTCGCGTACCATGGGAATCGATGTTATGCGAAGTATGCGGAGGGGAGGGGACTGCGGTTTAATTTTAGTGGGTTTCGCACCATTTGCCATTCAACAAACTATTTCGTTACCTTCTGTTAATTGTCTGATAGTTTTACCTGGACACGTACAGTCTCTACTTCATTATATAAAATGCAGTCGCCCGCAAAAAGCCTGGTGGAAACGTCCGCTTCTTACGGTAGGCCATTTATAAATAAAAGAAACAGAAGTGGGTCCAAATTATGCCTCTATTATGCCTCTATTAGGAAAAGCCCGTTGAGCCACCTATTGTCTCCTACTCATCCACGTAAGCCATGAATCTCTGGACAAAATTTGCATGTGTATTCGAGCTGCATCATGATGTCATTGCTACAAATTTTTTGCGTGTTCCCCACGAAGCTCACAGTGACTGCTGTGCTTTTATTCTGGCTTTCAATTTGTGTCTAGATAAAGAAAAGGCACCTGGGCATTCGATTGGTGCATCGCGTCAACGCATAATTAACCTGAATATATTCGAAGCGATTTGGCCGAACACCAGGCTTCCTTATATATGTGTGAGTTCACTTTTAAGGTAGATTCGTGCATCTCAACAGTTTCGAGAAAAATATAGAAGTGGTCAGAGGTTCACCCTTTTAGAGTTTACATGTCAGTTTGAAAAAATGCGTCCTACACACACTTCACAAAGGGAACAAAATGGTGACGAGGATTATGACTGAGCACTACTTGGGTGAATAGCATCCGCATGGTCAGACCTAACGAGGGAGCCTTGATTCCTCCCGCGTGCAGCCGCACATGGTACCCATGGTTTCAGGAAATCCGTAGTGAAAGTGATAGATCAGCGCGATTCACCTCCCCAAATGTTGCTTCAAGATCCCCGAGTGAAAACGTAGGGGCCACGTTACGATTATACCAGAACGGTGGCGGAGATCTCCTCCTAGAGGTTCAAAAACAAAAGCTACTTATTAGCTCACCAGACTTGTGACGCTTGGTGAGACGCCTGTGATAGTTAACCAGCATCATTCCATTCACGCGGGGCCGTTTACAGTGGAAACCTCAATAACCTAATCGACACCAAACTCACGCGAGGTAAGAAACACACAACCTGACCAACGTGCGACTCAATACTACACGTGACAACCAAGAATTTCCCACAAAGCGTCCATTTAACTGCTGCCCTTAGCGATCTGCCCATGTAATGAGCTATATTGAACTAACTCAACGACCATACATTCAATGCTTCAGACAGTGCTATGAAGTGTGAAAATCGACCGCGTTATATAAGGAGCTCAAGGCAACCACTTCAGCAGATATAATGACCCACGACATCGTGAAAATTGCGATGGCCATCATGCCACAGAAGTCTATATCTTGTACGCAAGAATACAACAAGTCATTCATTACACTAAAGGAAAAAAGAAATACAGGGCGCTTAAAAAGGTCGGTCCAATATGCTGAGCCTGTGGTGTAAGGGACACTTGGTTCACATTTTTCTCTGAGACCGCCTCGTCACTGTGCAAAGAATGACAATCACAGCTGAATGAAAGCGCGGTACATCGGTGGAACCGAACAAAACGATAATATTTCCGGCACGTATGCTTCCATCCTTTGCGACAATTATGAATTTCGCCTACAAGGCATTGTGAACCCCACGATTGCGCAATGAATTGAGCAGGATAAGTACTCAAGCCGCTAATATTTAAATGTCTGCCACAGGTGTCTAATGTCTATGGTGGTCGCCTGATAACCAGAAGGTCGTGGGATTGAATCCCAGTAACGGCGGCCGCATTTCAATTGAGGCGAAATGCTACACACCCGCCTGCTTTTATTTAGACGCACTCTAATGAACACGACATAGGCTCAGATGAACATAGCCAGCATAACAAGCTAACCTCGTTCTTGCAATGAATTCTTACGCCGTAACATTCGATTGTCTCCCTCGTTTGTCACATTCGTCAAACTTCTAACCTAGTGCTCCTCATTCAGGCCTAATCTCGAATATACATGGGCACATGCACCCTTTGGGAGTCTTACCCACATTTATTTTTTCTTGCCTGTTCTTCCCCCCCAAAAGCATATATCTACTATACAAGGTGTCCCAGCTAATTCTATCCAGAGTTCTAAAATATGCCGACGCCCTCTGTTACGGTGTGACCAAAAGCATATCGCAGATTAATCCACGAAGTAAGTCACACTACTTTTCTATGTTGTGCTCAGTTGCTTAATTACATAACATTATTTAGGTAACTTTCAAAGCAACGAAGCTAAGAGAACATTTTTGATTAGAAGGTTATAGATCAGTTTGCGAAATATTCGATTAAGAGTACCTAATTTTCGATCTGTTAAGTGGTAGTTTTGCTTACGAATGATAACCCCGAAATACAAAACATATAACGTGATATACACGTTTCCGCGCCGTGATTGCAGTGCTTTCTGACGCTCCGCGGGCGAATAACCATATCACTTGGGCGGGTGTTGTGTCACTTTAAAGGCGACAAGACAGCGATGGTGGTGGCTGTGCGAAGGCGAACCTGTTGCTACCGGCAGCGCAAGCGATAACCACTGCGTCTGCTTATCGCTATCGCGATAAGCAGACAAGCGATAAGCGATATCGCGAAGCGCGGCGAGGGAATCATGTCGTCTCTATGTGGAACGTTCATAGGTCGACTGAGTCGACTCACTCAAACTCACTCAGACTCAGATCGAGCCATGAGTCTGAGTCTGAGTGAGTCCGGGTGAGTAATATTTTGATGAGTTTGAGTCCGAGTGAGTCCGGTTGAGAAAAATTTTAGTGATTCTGAGTCCGAATGAGTCCGGTTGAGGAAAATTTTGGTGAGTCTGAGTCCGAGTGAGGCCCTAAGCGCAAAATGTATTTGTTGAGTGAATCTGAGTGAGCTCTACACTTTTTTGCCGATCTATGGATCTACTTATCCAACTTCAGCATTACTGCCAGCCTTACGTAGGCTCACGTTTGCACTCAGGCCGACTCACGCATACTTCAAAGCACCAGCGTTCATACGCCAGCTCAATATTTATTGATCAGAGGCGTGAGTTACGGAGTAGGGGGGGTGCTGTGACCTCCTTCCCACCCCCCGAAAAGTGTTTCCCGGGAAATTCTTGATAAAAATGTTTCATGTGAATAATATCTCTTTCAATAAAAAGGGGTGCTTACTGGATCGCAACCACTGATATGTCATATTTGAAGGTACGAGGTCAAAAGGCGCCAAGTTCGCTGGCCTGATATACATAATAATTGATATTGCGTGACGTGACTGTATGACGAACATAAATGGCAGGTGTAACATGAAAATCATGACATTCATGTCATATACGGGATGACTTACATGCCACGCTCATGGTGGGCTGGAGGCCGGTTCGCTAGCTTGATATACACCAAAACTAGTATTGCTTGTAGTGTCTGTATGGCCAACATAAATGACAGGTGTTAACAGGAAAATCATATCATGCATGTCACGTAAGACATGTATTACATGTCGCTCTCATTATGTGCTCGTGGCCGTGTCACTAGCTTGGTATACACCAAAATTGGTATTGCGCGATGCGACTGTAGACGAACATAAATGACAGGTCCTAACATGCAAATCATGACATAAATGTCATGTACAGCATGATTTGCTTCTTGCTCGCTGCTTCACATCACATCGATTCCCACAGTGCGTAGGATCCGCTGGTCTTTTCATCCTCCATTCAGAAGGACTACAGAAAGCTCCTTTCTATCACTCTCGTGCTAGCATTACAAACAGCCCCTTTTCTGAGCCTTGCAGCGCAACATAAAGTTGCTTGCGAACGGCTGCCATTTTTACTGCTAAAGCACTATGAGCCTCACGCGTGCCATAACAGATGTATAAGGTGCTGCTTTTTTTTCGTTATCCAGTTATTTAAAAACTGCATGAATATGAACAGGTGTTAGGGTGACATCGGCCACGTGTAGTGGTAGCCTGCCAGCTCCTGCAATCGCCGAAGCTAAGCTGCGTTGA
Source organism: Rhipicephalus appendiculatus (assembly GCA_030522465.1). Lineage (NCBI taxonomy): Eukaryota > Metazoa > Arthropoda > Arachnida > Ixodida > Ixodidae > Rhipicephalus > Rhipicephalus appendiculatus. The sequence continues at coordinate 1,012,298 of JALIZH010019845.1, forward strand.
TGCGAGCTTGTATATAAGAGCGAGACTACTACCGAGAGTGCCGACTGATGATTGCCACGCACGTGCGGTGAAATTGTTGCAAAGATACGTTTTGTGCGATACAGTTACAGTTACCATAAATTCAGGGTCGATAGTGGGAGCGGGAGTGCCATGTTTTGATGCGCGTCCACCAAATAAGGAAAGAACACAGCCCTGTGTCAAACAAAGAACGCTAGAAAGCGCTTGAGCACTCTGTAGTGGAGGGTGAGCACATATTTGGCGTGTTTCCCGCCCTTTTGCTTTTTTCGGGAAAAAAAGTCACAGTTTCGCCACTAGGGCGAAGCAATGAATGCGATAGCAAGAAATTAGTTTGTCACACGAAGAACGACACGCAGCTCGATACTTGCAACGCGCCGACGCAGCACAAAGAAGGACGCTCGAAAAGGACGCATAGGTATACACAGGGCAAGCGTGAACTAGAGCACTGCACGGGCTCGGGCCTACCCGAAAACCCGGGCCCGGCCCGGCCCGTGGGCCGGGCCGGGCCGGGTAAAGTAGGTTTCACGGCGGGCCCGGGCAGGGCTCGGGCCTGAAGCTCCGGGCTTAGGGCCGGGCCCGGGTTTGAGGTGCCGGGCTCAGGTCGGGCCGGGCCTGGACTTTTCTCGATTCTTAAAGGGACACGAAAGTGAAACACTGCAGTGGTTTCGACTACTAATGTGTATTCTGAGAATTAGAATGTCATTCCTTCCACCACCGTAGGTTTATTCACACAGGAAAAAATGAAGGTCAATGTTATATTTTAGAATTTCGCGCTGAAATTTCCGAGCGTGGCGTCACGGATTTCAAACTGTATTCGTCGTATTTTGGGAGCACTGGATCTTCAAAATTTCCTGAAACTTGGTATGTTAAGTCTATGGGCTACTCAGAGGTCAATTTACTTCATTTTTAGCGATAAGGATCTACGTAGGCCCCAGTAGACGCCGTCAAAATCTATGACGTGACGACTTCTGCTGCGCGAATTTCAAGGTGGCGTCGCCACCCGCATTTCCGCGCTTACGAAGTCTTGTCACGGCGAGCGTGGTTATTTTGGAACTGTAAAACAGTAATTTACTGATAATCAAAAAATTCTTCTTCTCTTTAGTGCCCTTTTAAGTTTATTCCAGAGAAATTGCGCATACATATATGTTTCACATTTTATCTCGAAAAAAAAATGCTTCTTTTATGCGGAGCAAGCTATTTGCAGTTCTCTGATGGACAAGTACTGAACTTCTTTTGCTTCTTGCATATGGGGCTACTTGATTTATCTGAAACGGGCGAGCTAAAAGTAAATAGGCCAGACGCTTACATAGTTAAAACATCTGGCTATTCTGGGCTTTATTCGCATTCTTTATTATTTTATATCGCAAATGTTATTCTGTGATCACAGTAATTAAGGTAATATAATAAATTTTTATAACTCATCATCGCAAGAGCTCTAAAGCTGGGAAACGATCTTTAATATCACAGCCCTAAACTAAAATGAAAGGACTGCACGGAATCTCGTTACATAGGATCAGGCATTTGTTTTCCGTGGCTCTGTCGCGGCTCCCAGTGGTCATGTCACGCGAGATGGACATGCGCAGCCTGCTCTGTGCGCTCACATTGTTAGCGTTTGAGCTTCCGTCTTGTTCAGCTATAGCAGGCGTCTCAAACTCGCATCAGCTAACGGGCTGCATGCATTCACGAAAATTTAGTCCCGCAAGGGCCAGGGCAGGGGGTAGGAGGGGTGGGGGGTGCGGAATAGGTTGTACCAAATGTCACCTAATTTTGTCATTTGAAATACACTTCCCATATCTCATATATCGGTCATTTCTTAAAGGTATTTGGTGGCGAAATTCCTAACAACATATCTATACCTATCTCCAAAATGACTAAAATCTGGACGCCGATTCTGGAATATAGACTTTTCTTTCACGGTTTATGTATGAACGCACGGTGGACGCGTGGGGTGTCTCACAAGAAAATGCTTTAGACCTGCCATGCCTATGTAGCTAAAGAAAAAAAAATCGGACGAAGGCAGCCGTCTGCGGGCCGCGTGTTTGAGACCCCTGCGCTATATAGTCCGAGAGATACATGATACTGCCGCAGCAACGCTGGAATGTGCAGGAATAGCATAGGTCCATTAAACAAGGCCTCGGGCAAAGTATATTTGCTTACGAAATGTCTGGCTTGAAAAAAGACAATTACGAATTCCGTTTCATGTGATTGATATCCTTTTACCTCGAACCATATGAGTAAGCGTTGAAAAGATTATTCGCGCCTTTATTACCAAACTGGAACAAACCCTGAAAATAGATCGAGATCTCTTCGTCCTCCTCCTGTCAGTCGTATAGTCTAATGACCACCTCCTATACCAGTACAACATGGTTAGGAAGGTGTACACCATTATAATATGAAAAAAAAAAACAAGAGAGCGCGGTGCAAAACATGCATAACATACACTGCTGAAAACTGCCCCGGAGAAACCCTCAAAGAGGAGTTTTATAGATGACATTGAAGACCGGCGCGACGTTTGGGAACGACAGAAATGAAGGCAAGAGCTGGGCAGCTATGTTCATTGAGCAGAAGTCCGCAGAGACATCCTGAATTTGCTACAGGGGTGAAAGTCAAAAGCAACGACTGGAGACGCCTTCACAATTCGCAAGGCAGATGTACCCCTGTTAGCGTAAGCAGAGCGACAAACTTTAGGGCATCAGAATATGTGATGCAACAACGCATAGTTTGATTTTTTGCACAGTGACATGTGAAAAAACAAGCTGTAAAATATACCACAAACAACTGCTAGAGTGTATATACTAGCAGCGGTGGGATAGATGAAAAGAATGCTATGAAAAGTATTTTTTTTTCTTCGTTTACGCTGCTTATACGTATTTCTAAAGGTACACGTGGTGCGCGCGGTTCATTATACTTTTTGTCTATCTTAGTGTAGTTAAAGAACGTAATGAATTTTGCTTTCCTTCTCTATTTCTCATGCTGTGGAAAGGGGCTACTATGCTGAAGACAGGCGCTACATATCATGAAGGGTGCACGATTGGCTTTGTCGTTAGAGCATGCTTTAAATTTTAATACGCCGCAATGGAAACAAAGGGAAGAGAGCGTTCTCTTCCGTGTGTCCTCTGTTTTTATTGCGCTCTGTATTGAAACTGAACTCATGCTGCAAATCACTTTCCTTGCTACAATATCTGCAGCGAAACTCTCTTGATGATCCCCATGGTTGACGTTTCGGCAACCAGAACGGGAGCCTTGTTCACAACGATTGTGAACAAGGCTCCCATTATGGGTCGCGCAACGTCAGCGCGTACTTACTCTCTTGTGGCCAGGGGCGGCGCCAGCGGGGGGGTACAGGGGGGCTGGAGCCCCCCCCTCAAAATTTTCACCTGCCCCCCATAGGTCGGCAAAACTTGTGGAGCTCACTCATACTCACTCTTGAAAGACATTTTGCCCTTCGGACTCACTCGGACTCAAATCCACCAAACTTTTTCTCAATCGGACTCACTCGGACTCAGATTCACTAAAATTTTTCCCAGCCGGACTCACTCAGACTCAGACTCGCGAAAATTTTTTCCAGCCGGACTCACTCAGACTCTGACTCACGGCTCTATCTGAGTCTGAGTGAGTCTGAGTGAGCCGACTCATGAGTACGTTAGCGTACAAATGGCTTCTTTGAACTTTGTGTCAATGCTCTTTAACACCAATATCTCACATAATCGGTGCTCTACTTGGCGCCTTTTGACCTCGCACCTTCAATTATGAGTTATCAGTCGTCGCAATCCAGTAAGCACCTTTTTTATTGAAAGAGATATCACTCACATGAAACATTTTTCTCAAGAATTCCCGGCAAACAGTTTTCGGGGGGTGGGAGGGAGGTCACGGAACCCCCCCGCCCTCCTCCGTAACACACTCCTCTGATCAATAAATATTGAGCTGGCATATGAACGCTGGTGCTTTAAAGTATGCGTGAGTCAGCCTGAGTATAAACGTCAGTCTACACAAGGCTGACAGTAATGCTGAAGTTGGGTAAGTAGAACCACAGATCGGCAAAAAAGTGTACGGCTCGCTCATACTCACTCAAGAAATACATTTTGCGCTTAGGGCTCACTCGGACTCAGACTCACCAAAATTTTCCTCAACCGGACTCACTCGGACCCAAACTCACCAAAATATTACTCACCCGGACTCACTCAGACTCAGACGCACGGCTTGATCTCAGTCTGAGTGAGTCGACTCATGAGTGAGTTTGCCAACCTATGCCTGCCCCCCCCCCCCCCCTTTGCCCCCCCCAAGAGCAAACATAGTCAAAACACAACGTCTATATTCCCCGCCTCCCAACCCCCCCTGAAGGAACTCGCTTATCGTGGGTGCCCCCCCCAGTAGAAAAATCCTGGCGCCGCCCCTGCTTGTGGTCGGTGTCGTCGTCTTTTTATTCAATGATTCTTCCGGATCAGACGGGTGTCCGTCCAAGCCTTGATTGCATCCCCATAGTGTTTGCAGAAAAAGTAAGTACAGTGTACCACTGCCAAGCAAACATTCATTGCATCCAGTATATCAGCTCAGCTGTTTTCACCGTGAGCCCATTTTACAAGAAATTACCCTAGGTTAAAGTATAATTGTTAGCGAAGCATGCCCCCACCAAAGTGTAGATATATGCCACTTAAAACACCTTGTCGATTTCGCGTTCGGGCGGCACCACGTAGATTATTGGCTCGGGCCTCGGTCAGGCCCGATCTGCGGTCGGGCCGGGCCGGGCCGGGTAGGCGAATTTTTTCCTCGGGTACGGGCCGGACCCGGGTCTCACTTTGAATCACCGGGCCGGGCTCGGGCGGGTAAGTTTAAACAAGTTCCGGGCCCGGGCCGGGCCCGGGCCGAAAATCCCGGCCCGTGCAGTGCTCTAGCGATTGGCATGTTCCAGTAGGAAACACCGCTCCATCGCTGCGTGCTTTACGCATACCCAGCTTTAAATGCGAATGCATTTCAAGTGCGTGAGGGCGCTCGCATCGCGGGAGCTCGGCGGAGCTATATATGAAAAAAAAAATAAAAAAAATAAAATAAAGGAAAAAAGAACAAAAAAAATAAAAAATAAATAAAAAAAGAAGAAAATAAAACAAAAAAGCAAAAAAAAAAAGGCGCTGCGCCGTGCTCCCGACCGGGCTGCAGAAATTAAGCGCCTTTTCCTTCTTCGAACCACAACAAACAACCACCATATATAAATGGAGTGAAGCGCGCGCGAAATGCATTCGCATTTCCTCACGATTCCCTTCGGGGAGGTGGGGGGCATTTTTTTTTCCATTGATTTATTTTTCTTTATGCCTTTTTTTTATATATACACATACATATACATATCCGGGACATGACGGCGTCGACAGACGGCGACGGCGAAAATCAGCTGAGAGTGTCCATATAATTGCTATCGCAATAAAAGGCTAGACAGATTTCAGCACAAAATAAGCGCTGGATTCTGAGGTTGTTCAATAAATTTTGCCGTTTGGAGTTAGAATGATAAAGTTAGCTAAATAAATTGAATGAATTAATGCTTAGCTACGAAAACCATACAAGTTTTATGTACGCACAACTACCACTATATACTGGAGGTGGAACTTTTCTACAGCGCACGTTTTTTTTTTTTTTTTTTCTTAAGTATTGTACGAGTCCGCGGTCCTCCCTTAATGAAAACCGGGGGATGACTGCTTCAGGACTTCGATAAAGTATAGTACCTGCCTACCTATTGATCTGAGTTAGCTGGGACACCCGGTATACGTGATCACATGCAACAAACCCTGTGTTGCTAGTCAGCGCTCTTTCCCGGTTTGCTTTCACCATCCATGAGATTCTTTGCGCCACTGCCAGAGTCGCAGTGAACGAAGCGGTCGTTACAAAATGTTCGCTTCAGGAAATTCCCGCCCGTTAACCGGTGCTAGCACGTATAGCGTCAGCGTCATGAGGTGACCAATGCGAAAGCTCGCACACATTTTTTTTTTCAATTTTCGCCAGAGTCATTTTATTGACGCGACGAAAGCGCAGGAACACACAGCCGTGTGAGTAGCAGCCAAATCGGGCCCAGAATCGCACTTGAAGGCGGGAGGGGGGGGGGGGGGGAGGAAAGGTGCTAATCATATTGGTAAAACGAGGGGTTTATGACAGCACCCAGTGAGCCTTCATTGAAAAGGTGCATAAGAGCTACATGCTTGACCGCATTAATATGTTCTGCGAACGTCTCATTTCTGAGTATACCTCTGGCCGCCGATGCCGGCGATGCTGAGACGGTAAATGACAGCTCCGTCGCGTAGTATAGGGTGCCTACAAAATAAGATATCACATCATCTACACAAGCAAGGGCTGCATAAACAAATTACTTCCTAAATTTACCTATTCTTGAGGGTAGTAGTCCCTCTTGCGCTAATTATACACGTATTGTCTAACTTTTACGCGCTATCCAAGCTTCGGAACTTTTTCCTGTAGTCGGGAAACTAAGACTCGCTAATTTTTTGCTGTTAATAGTTCAACCGCTGTCGCGCTGCAGTGCCAAACGCAAGTCACTTCACCACATGGGGAAAGCAGGTTTCCAGGTATTGTCATATGATCCTGAAAAACAGTGGGAGGCGCGGGCAAGTTCTTTGTGCACTTCGGAAATGCTTCTACAACCCCCTCTGTCCCTAAGTGAGCACCCAAGAAATTTCTCGCATCTTACGTTATCTGTGGCTCTCTTTGCCACAATAGCCTAACCTGCTGGATAACCGGCATGGAATCATCCTGTACAGTGCAAAACGTTTTCTTCTATTTATTCTTCCATAAGCCCCATATATGGCCTCATTGTACATTGGAGGCATGGTTGGAAATAAGTGTGCTTTGCAAGAATGACATGACGTTACACGAGGTGGCGGATCGGCAAAAATACGGAGCCCTGTTCAAGTAGGTTCCACGCGGAAACTATTCTTTTTTTTTTCTTGCAAGAACGAGCATGCACATATCTGACGCCAAGACTATTTCAGGAGCGAAACATTTATTTATGCAATCTAGTTTCATGTTGGCCTTGCGCTATATCAAGAGCAAGACACGTATTTCTTCTGAAGAGTTATGGCTTTCCTTTATTTTGACTTACACGCGGTGTCGAGAAGTTAGTCATTTAGCTTGCCACAAATGTTCTTCGGCAAAATGTTCGTCTGCATCGCAGGATGTGTTTTAGCACTTTATCGCTGAAGTGACTATTCTCATAGGCGTCGAAGTCAGATTACTTTTCGCTGGCCAGCAATTGTACTGTCAGCTTTGTAATGACCCGGTCGTAGAGGACTGGCTAGACCAATACGGTGCTGCGAACCATTGGGACGATCCGCACAAGCTCCGCTATGCCTCCTTCTGCCTCGCCGCCGTTGCGAAGCCTTGGTTTTTTAACCACCAAATTGACTTTCCCGACTGGAGCGCTTTCAAAGAGTATCTCCTTCAAGTATTTGCTACTCTGGCAGCTCGATCCAGCCTGGCGAAGAGGACACTTGACACTCGCAAACGACTCGGCGAATCTTCTACCTCGTATATCGAGGATGTTATCTCGCTCTGTACACGCGTCAACGTTTCCAGGACCGAGTCAGACAAAGTTCGCCATCTTCTCAAAGGCATCGGGGCAGTTTCCTGTTGCAAGCGTTAGCAAGACGAGCGTCGCGGGTTTGACACTTATGAACGGGACGACTTTGCAACTGGGGCCAATTTCCAGCGCTGTCCTTACGCTACGCTTCGCGGTCGCTCTCCCTCTCCACCTGCAACGCCCGAGACGGCTCCTAGCTACCGTGCTGCCAGGCGTCGCTCACCGTCCCTCCTCGTCGCTCTACATCGCCACTACGACCAGCCTCTCAATTCAGCGAGTGTCACCCGGAAAACTAAATTATGCAGCTTTTGAAGGAGAAGCTGCATTTAGCGAAGTTAGAGAAATTCCTCCAGCGCGTCCCCATTGATAAGATCTGTTTTGGTGGAAGGCATACAAGTGGAAGCATTAATAGACACTGGGGCTAGTTTGTCAGTTGTTCACCATGGTTCTTGCGCGCGTCCCCGAAAAGTTACTACAACCTACGAAGGGGCCTGCATTGCTCGCTGCTCAAGGGGATGCCATTGGACGTTCCGCCATGTGCACTGTTCGTGTTTATATTGATGGATTTCTGCATTATGTACGATTCGCAGTGCTTAGTTCGTGTGCCAAACAGCTCATATTAGGATGGCATTTTCTTTCAACAATGTGCGCTTCCATCTGCTGGCGGCAACGTGTTCTCCGCATGAACGATACCGCCTATTCGATTCACGCAGATGACGCACCACTTCGTTTTCTTTTTTTTTCTTTTTGCTGCAGAACACACTGAGCTACCTCCACGCAGTGAGCGAATTGTTGCAATTACGTCTGATGTTATTGTTCATGGCAATGTGCACGTACAACCATCTGCACGCTGTCTCATCAGAGGGATAGCCTTCGCATCAGGGCTGGTCCGTTTCGACTATGACTTCGCATTAGTTTGCGCAAGCAACCCGACGTCCGAAAAAATTCTGGTTCCGAAGGGCATAACGTTGGCTTGCGTCACTACATCGCAGCCTCTCTCTGTGGTTACTCTTCAAGAGGCTTCCCCTGAAGATCACTCTGTCGGACGTTCCGCATCCATCTCCGCCCTTAAAGCAACCATCAGCTCCGACCTGACCCCTTTGCAGACACAACAGTTACTTGGCTTGCTGACCAAGCATGAAGCTTCGTTTGGCGTACATTGCTCTGTATTGGGACAGACCTGCGTCACCGCGCCTCGGATCGAGACAATAGTACAGGCGCGCTCAATATGACTTGCAACACGGGCTCAAAAATGTTGCGCGTGGCTTCAACTTGTTTTTATTTCAAGAACTAAATATTATTTTCTTATTTGGGGTCATACCCAAGTGAAAGAAACGCGTTTAGTATTGGAAATAAGGGCTAATGGAAGCCATGCGCAATCATTGAACTCGTGAGGCCACGCGCTCCCGTGTTGCAAGTTATATTGAGCGCGGCTGTACGTCCATCATTTATCGTCGACCATATCGCGTATCTCCAGCTGAGCGGAAGGTCATCGAAGAAAACGTTGACGACGTGTTGCGACGGAATGCAATACGCCCCTCTGCTAGTCCTTGGTCATCTCCTGTCGTCTTAGTTCAGAAAAAAGACGGTTTTATGCGGTTCTTTGTGGATTACCGGGCGCTAAACTAGATGATGTATACCCTATGCCATCTATAGACGACGCCTTGGATTCGCTACAGGGGGCAGAGTACTCCTCGAGTCTCTATCTACGTTCGAGATACTGGCAGATACCGATGCATGAGGACGATAAAGGAAAAACGACGTTTTCAGCAACAGTTGAACTTTACAAGTTGAATGTAATGCCCTTCGGCCTCTGAAATGCACCAGCAACATTCGAGCGCATGATTGACACCGTTGTGCGTGGGCTGAAGTAGAAGACTTGCCTGTGTTATTTGGACAACATTGTTGTTTTCTCGTCAACCTTCTCTCAACACCTACAGCGTTTAGACAAAGTACAGACGTGTAGTGTTAACGCTGGCCTTCAGCTGAACTCGAAAAACTGCCGTTTTACCAGCAAGACATTTAAGGTTGTAGGCCATAATGTGTCTAAGGACGGAATTCGTTCTGATCCCGATAAGGTTTCAGCCATTCTTCACTTTCTTCGTTCCGAAAGGACCAAAGATTTACGCAGTTTCCTTGGCCTGGCTTCCTACTTCCGCCGATTCATAGGAGACTTTACCTCAATCGCGGCACCTTTGCACAAATTACTTGGTTCCGGTATTCACTTTGACTGGTCTCCCGACGGCGAATCAGCGTTTATCCACCTGAAAAACGCCCTCACATCTGAACCAGTGCTTCGCCATTTCGATGAAACAGCACCCACTCCTACTCTCTAAGAAAAAAAGAGTCAAAAGAGGATTACGAAGCCATTATTCTCTTCGGGTATTTACTTGAACCCTTTTGGATGGTAGACGCAGAGAAAGAGAGTTGGCAATTCGAGAGGAGTTACAGAACTCTTGTGAAGCGCGTTTCGACTGGCTTCCGTTATGAAGCCACCACCGTATACGCCATACATGTTGCGCGTTTGCCGTTCGGCGCCGTTCGGTCGGGCACACACTCTCGCACTGGCGCCAGGTTGCCTGCGCTCCAGGCCAGCAGCGCGGCGCCTCCGCCTGCCTCCGCCTTTCCGCCTGCTCTCTCTTCTCCTCCGCCTTTTGGAATGCGTTGCTCTGGTCGCGCGTCCTGTAGTTTTGAGTTCGAGTGAACATGCGTATTTGCAGTGGCGGTCACGCCAGGCTCCGTGCTCGAAGTGACGCTTGTAGTGAGGAATATTCTTGAAGTTGCGGACACGGACTACGTGCGCCTCTTAACGGTGAGTGTACTGCTTTCGTAGGTACTAATTACACAGCTTAAGCTGGGTGTCTGCAGCAGCTCTGCGGAAGTAGGCTGCCAGCCATATCCAACTGTAGCCTGCGACCGCGGTGCTGTTGCAGGATGTTCAATTAAAACAATCACTTAACGAGTTGAGACCGCTATGCGCGTGCGCGTTGTTGTGTAAGTGATTGCATGGCATCGAGGGCGATTACTTTCTGATCGCACATTGTGTCTGAACTGCTGAAAGTGCTTGATATGGTTTTGAGATGCGCTTTAGTCAACATTTACATCGATACTCGATTGTGCAGCGTGCTTCTACGCGTGGAAACGTGAAGAAAAATTACACGATCTCCCGCTAAAGGGAACCATGTGTAGATGTGAAGCAGCGGGCTCTAAAGCTTACACTGGCGGCGGCGTTGACGCTGGCGCTCATCGCAGCGTTGCGCAGGAGAGAAAACTGGGGAGGCGCAAAGCAGGCAGTGATGGAGCAGTGTTTCCTACTGGAACATGCCAATCCCTGCTAATGGGCAATGAGAGACAGAAGACTCCGACTGGACACAGAGACCCGCACTCCGCTTTTAGTTAACGCGCTCGCTGCGAATTTTTATTGTTCAACAACGCACAGGAGAAATCTCCCATCGGCACCACCTTGGAGGTCAAGATCCATTGCCATATATACGGGGTGGCCAGTGAACGGTTGTGCAGCGCGAGCAGTCGGTTTTTTCAACCAAGAAACCCGCTAGCAGACGCTGTCGGCGTCGCGAGGCGAGAGAGGGGGGTAGCGTAGGAGAGGAGAGAGAGGGGGGTGACACGCATGCGCAGTGCGAGTGTGAACGCCGTGGGCAGAGATGCGTAGAAGAGAGAGGGGAGAGCGTAGGAGAGGAGAGAGAGGGGGGACGCGCATGCGCAGTGGGAGTGTAGACGCCGCGGGCAGGGATGCCTAGAGGAGAGAGGGGGGAGTGTAAGAGGGGAGAGAGGAGGGGGAGCGCATGCGCAGTGAGAGTGTGGTTGCCGCGGGGACGGATGCCTAGAGGAGAGGGGGAGAGGAGGTTTTTTATTTTTATTTTTTTTAAAGGGTTTGCGCATGCGCAGTAAGGGTGAGCACTCGGCACACCACCACCACCGGATTAAGCTTCGCCATAAGATGCTTCACATCTAAAAGTCTGTGTGCAGAGACGCACTCCATATAATGACGTTCGGCTTTACAACAGAATCGAGTGAATGTGACAGTGGGAACTATGTCAGGTAATTCTAACATATGCCAGGTCTCATGTCGACGTAGACGGCGTCCGCGTGCGTTCGGGCGCTCGTTAAACTGAGTATTTAAGAATGGCTTACCTTTGTAGAACACGCTGTCAGTAACCGCTCACGGCGTGCCCCTGACTGCCGGAGGATGCGCTTGGTTGTGGCAATATGCCGGCGCAAAGCCGGGCTTATTCTGGAAGCACTTTTTGAAGCGACTTATCAGAAAAAGAGGGCCTTCATTCGTGCATAACCAGTGCCTATCGCGAAACGCGGTTCCCGCCTTCCATTACGTGAAAACTTGTTTTGGTTACGAAATTATTTAAAACGAAACACTCGTGTTAGATGTGTGTACAGTAACGGTGTGTTGAACAAAGGGTGGTTTAAGTAAAACTAATCAGTCTGTGTGTTTGTCTGTTGGTTATTTCCTGGGCAACGAAGGTGTCACCATGGTCTGGCGCTTCACCACTAGAGATAGGAAAATCAACAGCGGCGTTCGTAATGTCAACGAGGCACTCGGCCCTACATTTCCTTTAGTTGGACAAGACGACGTAGGAAAAGAGGTGAGTGGCATCCACGCGAAGGAGTCTAAAACAATTGCCTTTGTTGTTTAAAAAAAAGCTCACATCATATGGTGCTGCAAGTTTGTCACCAATGTTTTACACGATAATGGCAAAAAACACGGTTCCTTACCATGCCTCTTTGCAGTTGTTTTGTTCTGAGTCTTTATTATGTCTGTGTAAATCACTTATTGTGTAGGTATTGCAATATCTTACTATGATTCCGTTTTCGCATTATGATATCACGTTCTTCTTTTCAGGTACCATTTTTCATGGCTGCTCACGCTGAAGAGGAGCGACAACATAACAAGTCACAAGTCTGATTCCTCCAGCCTTCAGGACTTTTTGATTCTTAATCATAAGGAATAAATATGGATACATGATACCGCTATCTGCTGTTTATTTGGCACGACATGACACTATGCACATCACAGTCACACATTTTGGTTGGTTATACTGATGCAAGCATGTAAATGAGGAATACCTCAACTGCTTCAACTTTACTAGAAATGATGTGTTTTGAGGAGTTTTATTAAAATAATGCTAAAATTGAACTATCCTTTTCCTTGCAGTCGCTGGCCACAACGGCACGTATTAATGGTGTTGCTTTAAATGAATACTTCACTATTTACAGCAGTAGGCTTGCAAAAGTAGAGCATGGGTCAATTTAGTAGCTTAAAAAAATTGAAGGACACTTTGTACATTCCAAAGTGTGTTCGGCGAAAGCGTGTGGCCATTCCACTGACTATGCCATGTATTTTATCTTTTACATTCTCAGTGGGATAACACACAAACCGAATGTGTGTGCGTTTTTTTTAATTTTTTACCGCGAATCGCAGCGAGACGCGAGGCAGACGGACAGACGGACGGACAGACGGACAGACGGACAGACGGACGGACGGACGGATGGACGGACGGACGGACGGATGGACGGACGGACGGACGGACGGACGGACGGACGGACGGACGGACGGACGGACAGACGGACGGACAGACAGACGGACGGACGGACACCGGACGGGCGGACGGACGGACACCGGACGGACGGACTTACACCGGGCGGACGGACGGACAGACGGACGGACAGACGGACGGACGGACACCGGACGGACGGACGGACTTACACCGGGCGGACGGACGGACAGACGGACGGGCGGACGGACAGACGGACGGACGGACACAGGACGGACGGACGGATGGACACCGGACGGACGGATGGACACCGGATGGATGCACAGACGGACGGACGGACGGACGGACACCGGATGGATGGACACCGGGCGGACGGACAGACGGACGGACGGACTGACACCGGACGGACGGACACCGGACGGACGTGACCATGAGGCATTAAAGGCTTTCGCCTTAATAGCCGTAGAGTCGCTTGACGCTTCGGTGGGTGTCAGTTGACCCGCGTAGGAGCGTCACTGGCAGCGTCGTCTGACTCCCTCAGAAGTGGTAGTGTGATCCTTCGCATAAGAGTCCTCCCACTCTTCTTAAGAGTGTCCGGGGACTCTCCTGAGCGCGCCGACTCTGACCCACCAAGAGAGTCACCGTGACTCTCCAAGGAGAGTCGTATACGTGGTAAGTCAGAACTCTTCGAGAAGAGTCAGGTATACTCTTTTTTTTCTTAGATTGTACATACTGACGCTAGTGGTCACGGCATCAATGGTATTCTTGTAAAGCGAGATGAGTCATCACGTGAGAGGGTCGTCGCGCATGCAAGCCCCGTGCTGACCAATGCGGAGAAGAATTACACTGTCACTGAGCAGGGGTGTCTAGCTGTCGTTTGGTCAGTGCAGAAGTTTGACCTTACCTATAGGGCGTCATTTTACCATCGTTACAGACCACAATGCCTTATGTTGGCTTTCACACTCAGTACTTATCAGGACGCCTTGGTCGCTGGATTATACGTCTTCAAGAATACGACTTCACTATTGTCCACAAGCGCGGTAAAGAGCACCAGGACGCAGATGCACTTTCTCGCTGCCCACTTCCTACGGCGCCGTCCACTGGTCCCGCTACTAACTTCAACGATGGACGATCGGACTCTCCTTGCACATCTCTTTCGTCCTTTGCCGCTATTTACCAGATTCCTCCTGACGACCACGGCTGCATCATAATGCACCAACTCACTGACTCTTACTGTAGAGGCATCATAGACCGCCTTCGGGGAAATTCGCAGCCGCATAATGCCCACCTTCGTCGACAGCTGACGCCGTTCAAGCTCAATAACCGCGTTCTCTACCGTCACATCTATCACCCAGACGGTCAACGCTGGGTGCCCGTCCTGCCTCGCTCTCTTCGAGGTGATATTCTTAAGGCCTATCACGACGACATGACTGCAGGTCACTTCGGTTTCCAGAAAACGTACGACCGCATTAGAGATCGCTTCTACTGGCCTGGTCTATCCTCCAGCGTAGCAAAGTGCGTCGCCTCCTGCAACCTTTGTCAGCGCCAAAAGCTTGCAACATCACTTCAAAGCGGAGAGCTGCAACCATTTTCGTGTCCGTCGGCACCATTCGAAGTCGTTGGCGCTTATCTTTATGGTCCTGTTCCCACGACTTCCACTGGCCATCGATGGATAGTGACAGCTGTCGACCACATGACACGTTATGCTGAAACATCCTGCGTGGCATCGGCCTCCGCTTCTGAAGTGGCTACATTTATGCTTCAAGCCTTGATCTTGCGTCATGGTGCTCATTGTTTCATCCTGAGTGACCGTAGAAAAGCTTTGCTTTCTCAAATTTGGAGGAATTGCTCAGCGCCTCCGCCACCACCCACAAGACAACCTCCAGCTATCACCCCCAAACCAGTGTGCTGACTGAGCGATTTCATCGCACACTCTCCGACATGATAGCCACGTACATGAGCCATACCACACAAACAGGGAGGCAATTTTGCCGTTCGAAACTTTTGCGTATAATACCACCTTACAACGCACAACTGGCTATTCGCCATTCTACCTTGTCTATGGCTGATCGCCATCTTCTCTT